>BSBN01000796.1:4877500-6095000 GCA_027924645.1 Cunninghamia lanceolata | reverse complement strand
TTACCTTTCATACCAAAGGTTGTGAAATCAGGAAGGTAGGGTTCAGAAAATTAGTTGCAGAAGGTATCAAGACATATGGAGATATCTATCATCTAAAGGAGGTAAATGGAAGAACCTGCTTATTGGCTCAATCTAGTGAGTGTTGGCTATGGCACAACGAATGGGACACATCAACTTTGATAATATGGTAAAGATCAACTCTATTCATGCAGTGAGAGATATGTCTAAGATAACAAGCCTACAAACACATTATAAAAGGAATGTCAAATGGGAAAATAGACAAAGACAAATTTCAAGAGCAAGGAGTATTCTTCTACAATGCCTCTAGAGATGGTTCACACTAACCTATGTGGCCCTACAAGAACAAAGAGTCAACAAGGTGAAAGGTGTTTCATGTTGCTTATTGATGATTACTCCAGAATGACTTGGGTTACTTTCTTAAGAGAAAAATTAGAAGCCTTTAATAAGTTTAAGATTTTCAAAGCAATAGTTGAGAATGAAATGGATACTAAGATCAAGTGCTTAAGGTATGATAGAGGAGGTGAATTTACTTCAATTGAATTTGAAAAGTTTTGTGAAGATCATAGTATTAGGAGATATTTGTCTTCTCCTAGGACCCCTCAGTAGAATGGGGTAGTGGAGATGAAGATTAGGACTATGCAAGAGATGGCTATGGCAATGTTGAAATATGCAGATCTGCCTGATATGTATTGGAAGGAAGCAGTTCACATTGCTGTCTATTTGCACAACAGACTACAATTGAGGGTCAATAGAACTAAGACCCCTTATGAGCTATGGTATGGAAGACCTCCCACTGTTAGATATTTTAGGAGCTTTGGCAACAAATACTACATCAGGAGAGATGAAGAAGACCTTGGGAAGTTTGATCCAAGGTGTGATGAAGGGATATTTCTTGGTTACTTAACCAGAAGCAAGGCCTATAGATGCTACAACAAGAAATTGGGAAATATGATTGGAATCACAAATGTCAAGGTAGATGAAGATTTGTATCAGATCTCACAAGAACCAGAGGATTGTGGATCTGATATACTTCCTTGCATTAAAGAAGAAGAAGAAGAGGAGAATGAAGAAAATGAACAAGAATTAGAGTAGATCCCTAAGACTCCAGAAAATTATGTTCATAGGAATCATTCAATAGATCAGATCATTGGGGATAAGAATGAAGTTGTGTAGACCAGGAGAAGGCTTGCAAAAACAAGTGACAAAGTGAACTTGTGTTTACTATCAAAGGTAGAGCCCAAAACCTTTGTTGATGCTAGAAAAGATGATGGATGGTTGAAGGCAATGGAAGAAGAATTGAATCAAACAGAAAAGAATTAGACATGGGAACTAGTTCCCAAACTAGCCAATAAGAATGCTATAGGAACAAAGTGGGTATTCTAGAACAAACTGAATGAAGATGGTGAAGTTGAGTTACAAAGCAAGGTTGGAGTGTAAGGGTTACTCACAAGTTGAAGGTATTGATTTTGAGGAGACTTATGCTCTGATAGCCAGGATGGAGGCAATCAAGATGTTTCTTTCCCTTTCTACTCACAAGAACTTCAAGGTTTAACATATGGATGTCAAGTTAGCATTTTTGAATGGTGATCTAGAGAAAGATGTCTACATTGAGCAACTGGATGATTTTTAGTTGTCAGAAGATCCAGACATGGTGTGCAGACTCAAAAATGTGTTGTATGGACTCAAGCAAGCTCCTAGCTTGGTATTCTAGGTTGGATAAATACTTACTTCAGCAAGGCTTCAAGAAAGGTACCACAAATAATAATCTTTACATTAAGGAAGTAGACATGATTTTGATGGTTACAGTATATGTTGATGACATTATCTTTGGTGGAGATGATGATATGTGTAAGAGATTTTTAGAAGAGATGCATAAAGAGTTTGAGATGTCTATGATTAGTGAGATGTATTTCTTCCTTGGCCTTCAAATTGTTTAACTAGATGATGGTATCTTTATTTCTCAGGCTAAGTATGTTAGAAAGATGTTGAAGAAGTTTGGTATGGAAGATTCCAAACTAGTAAGTACTCCTATGGTCACTGGTTGTCACTTGAGTAAGAATGATGAGTCATCAGAGGCTGATCAGACTGTCTATAGATCTATGATTGGAGGATTATTGTACTTGACTACTTCTAGACCTGATATTATGCATCCAGTATATGTGGTTTCTAGATATCAAGCTAATCCTAAACAAACTCATGAGAAGATAGTGAAAAGAATATTTAGATACTTGAAGGGAACTCTAGATTATGGCCTATTGTATCCAAGAGGTAATGACTTTGATTTGAATGCTTACACTGATACTGATTGGGCTAGTTGTGTTGATGATAGAAGTACAAGTGGTGGTGCTTTCTTTTTAGGAAGAAGATTGATTTCATGGCATAGTAAGAAATAAGATTTAGTATCTTTATAAACTGTAGAGGTAGAGTCTATTACAGTAACATCCTATTGTACACAAGTGTTGTGGATGAAGCAAACTTTGAAGGATATCAAGGTATTGTATGATGAGCCTATTCCAATTTTTTGTGATAATACAAGTGCTATCAATATTTTCAATAATGCAGTGATGCATTCTAGAACCAAGCATATATCAATCAAGTATCACTTTTTGAGAGAGAAAGTTATAGATAAAGAAGTGAAGTTGGAATATGTTCCAACAAAGGATTAGATTGCAGACATTTTCACAAAGGCTCTTGCAAAGGATAGTTTTGAGTATCTTCGACAAAGGTTAGGGGTCATTGCCCCTTCTTCTTGCTAGATGCATAGTTAGTGCATTTGTCTAGGGGGAGTAATTCATGCTATATCTTTTTCCTGGACTGATGGTGGCTACCTCTCAGGGGGAGTAGGTAGTGGTTGTTGTTGACAGGGGGAGAAGGTTGAAAAGGAGAGTTTGTGACCTAAGAGGGAGAAGTTGTTGCCCTTTGTACTTGATGTCAAAGGGCGAGAATTAGTAGGTGTGTGTTTCCATCAATGCCAAAGGGGTAGATTGTTGCACATATGCCACCTATGATTGTTATTAATGTGGTTGTCATTGATGTCAACACTCAGATAAGGACACTTAGTTTGGAACACTTAGTTTGGACTGTCACTGATATAGAAATGGTGTTGCTGATGTTCATGGTTGGATGTCATGCCTTAATTAATTTCAAGTAAAGTTGTATTAAACATGTTTGTGGCCAATAGAGATGATATCATGATAAGAATTAGAAGCATTAAGATGAATGATGACATATTAAGATGGGAATTAGAAGCAATGCTAAGGTTAAAGAGATGATGCTGATGATTTGTAGCATGTTGTGTGCTCCTTCCTGTTGTTCCTAAGGATGTATGTGATGTTATAATAGGATTCTAACCTCCGGATGTTTGTGAAGGTTTCTGAAGTAGAAAGCTACCATGAAGACTAGTTGGTAGAATGCTCTGCATTCCTCCACATTTGAAGCCATGGTCATATAGTTCAGAATTTGTGTTTAGTATGTTCTAAAGGTTTTATATCCAAGATTTCAAGTCATTATACCTTCAGCAGTGAAAGTTACAAGTGACAGAGTTCCGGTCTGTGGTCTAGCAGAATAATGTAATGATGAAGACTGATTGGAATGGTCCTCATTCCTCCAAAAGTGAAGGTTTTCTCATGCAGTTTTGTAAACATGATCAGAGATCTTCAATGCATGCTACTATGTACTATCAGGTGACTTGGAGGTTTGCAAGTTCAATTTTCAAATCACATTGTACTACAGATGGTTCCAGATGCCTAATTGTTCTCAGGATACATGATTGAGTACTTGCACCAATTGGAGATTGTACATATCAGTTATATGAGTTTATGTGGACATTCTACTTGTCTCTATGTTTCTTAGGTTTGAATCACATGCAAATCTTTAATGTTTCTAGTACCACACAAAGTTTTCAATTTAGTTTGTGAAGAGTTGTTGTTGAGGCCAACTGAGGAATGTTGATGATGTGCACCATAAAGTTCTTATTGTGTGGAGTTCAAGGAGTGTTTGGATATTGTGTATAGGTCCTACCGACTCATCTAGGAGAAGCACAAGCTATGCCCAATCTTTCATGAGTACCACCAAGTTGTAATGATCGATATGCTACAAGGTTCATGTTTTTCTACTTAAGGGTGAATTATTTCAAATGAGTGTGACATGCGGATGCTATTCTTTGAAGGATGATGTTGTGAAGAATGTTTGGGACCAGGTTAAGCATGTGTTGGGGTTGCCAAGGCATACTTCTCTTTCTAGAGTTGTGTGTAGTTCATGTTAGGGCTTGCCCTCTACATGTTTCATGTTGTGTGATCTCTGGCCGACTTGTAAATTGTAATATTTTTGTTGTATTAGCTGACTTGTAATGTAATCAATGTAATATCATGTATATATTGTAAACCTATTTGATCTAGGTGAGGCATGATTGTGAATATGAGTGTGTGAAGAGCAGAATATGAATATGATATGCATTATGTTGTGCGACTGAAAGAGAAAGAGCAAGAGCAATAAGGGTTGTCCTGATTCATCTTGAAGACATTTTTGTGATAGGAGGGAAGTGAAGAGTGTGCCTAATTGATCCTATAATCAAAAGAGGAGTGAAGTGGTATAATTGCAATCATTAGAGGTGTGAGTTTCATTGCCAGTTTTAGGAAGTAGGTCTGTTATGCTGTAATCATTTCTAAGTTTGTTCTCAGATCAGGGAGCAGTTGTTTCCTTGGGTTGCAGCCCTAAAACAAAGTCTGCAGGGAGTTGTAGCTTCCTTGGGAGTGACCCTAAAACAAAGTTAGTAGGGAGTAGCAGCTTCCTTGGGTTGTAGCCCTAAAACAAATTCAATAGGGAGTAGTATCTTCCTTGGGTTGTAGCTCTAAAATGAAGTCAACAGGGAGTAGTAGCTTCCTTGGGTTATATCCCTAAAACAAAGTTGTAATCTTTTATTGCAGTGAGCTTCACATATTGTGAGTTAATCCTCACCGTGGTTTTTTCACTTTCGGGGTTTTCCATGTATATCTGATGTTATGTGTTGTTATGCATTGTGTTTATGTTAATGCTGTAAAGTTTAAATTTTAATCTGGTCCGGAGGATTTTAAGTTTGTTTGGTTACTGATTCACCAACCCCCTCAGTATCTTGGTGTGTTCTTCAAGGTATAGAAGACATGGAAGTTTCTATGACAATCCAAGAAGATTCTCAAGATATGGAAACTGAGATAATGGACGTTGAGGGTCCTATGTTTGATGAAGAATTTGGGAAAGATGAAGAAAATCTCCTACTCAAAGAGGAGATGAGAAAGATAGATATCTTATTTGAAGGGAAAATGTGAGGTGAATGTGATAAGAGAAAGGAGGAGATGTAGATGGGAGAGAATAAGTCCCATGATTATGCTAACATTGTTTTGTTTGTAGTTAAAAGAGAGAGTGTAACAGAATGTCATGTATTTGACATTGAAGATGAGATCCTCATGCAAGAGGATGAAGTAGAAGAAAAGGTTGCAGTAACATGTCTTGTAGAAGGCATGGAAGATGAGAGAATCCTTGTGTTGAAGGATCAAGAGGAAGTTGAAGAGAATGATGTGGAAAAGAAAGTGGGTAGGAAGGAGTCCCATGTTTCTTCTGGTAAAAAATTGTTTGCAGATGATTCTTTGTGTGTAGGTAAGGAAGATAGAGATGAAGAGGTTATTCATGAGGGAGCTAAAGAAGTTGCAGCAGTATTCTTGGATGAAAGCATAAAAGAGGAGGATAAAAGTGAAGAAGAGAAATTTGTTGCAGCATTGGCTAAAGATGGAGGGGTTCCAGAAACGAGCATTGAGGAGATTGTACAAAGTACAGGAGCAGTTGTGAGTAAAGTTGTAGCAGTTGAGGATGTTGCAATTGAAACAAAGTATGCAGTGATGTATGAAGATCAAGTGTTCGATGAGGAACCTAATGAAGACCAAGAGTTTCTTGAGGAAGACATCGCGGAGGTAGAGAAGTTATTCAGAGCAACATTAGAGACAGTAGCATTCAGCAGTGAGGAGGAGGATGTTGTGACAGAAGAAGTTATCAAGGTAAAATATAATTTTTATGAGTTTTGAAATGTTGAATTTGAAAAGAATTTGTATTTTGAAATGAGTAAAGAGTTAGAGAAGAAAAATGATTGTGTAGATGTAGAGTGGGATACAGATGTATACTTGCAGGTAGAGGCTGTAGAGAAAGCTGCATGAGAGATCTAGTGGAAGTGGTCGGTTTGTGGTTGGTTGGATCCCATGAAGAAGGAGAAGGGATAAGAAATAATTTGGAAGAGGAAGACAGTGCATGGTGGATGCAAGTCCACGAGAGGAGAGAAGAATGAAGTGCGGATTTGTTGGAGGAGAGTGAAGCTTGTTCTAGCAAGATGCTAGAAAAAAACAAAAAAAAGAACTTGTTGTGCACATATTTCAGTGATGGAGTTCGCTGTAGATTTCTTGTAATCTAAAAAGGATGGTTCTACCATTCAACTCCACATTTGTGAGTGAATGCTCACAAACTTCTTACTTGGCGTGTCTGAGGTAGGAGCATTCGGGTCCACAGGGGATCCTGCATCACCCAAAAATTATTTCAGTTTAATTTTTAGTTTTGGTGTGTGTTTTGGTTTGCTTTGGTGTTTTCAGGCATCTCTCAGTTGTAGGAATCCAGAGATTTGATCAAAATTGCAAAATCCAAGTTTTCGTCGGTTCGTTGTTCTCAAGGCTTCACAAATAGTTTTCAAAAATTATATCTGGAAACTCCATACCAGATAGAGTAGAATCCTTTTGCAAGGGCATTATTGGAGGTACCATGTTTAATGTGCAAAAAACATTAGAGTAATATCTTTCATGGTTTGAGAGATTTTAATGCCAAAAATTTGTACTTTTAATGCTAGAAGTTTGTGCCAACGGTTTTACAGGAATTTTAAATACTCAATATTTTTAAAAGATGGAGCAAAATAATTTTATGGGGAGCTTAGGTATGTCATTCCATGCATCTTGACAAGTTTTTGTTGAAAAATAAGATTCTGGGTGAAAGTTATTGAAAAAGGCATTTTTTTGACTTTCCCCACACCTTGCCAGAGTGAATTTTAAAAATTTCTCCAGAATTATTTATGCAAGGATTTTAATTATTTTTTATTGATTATAATGATGCATTTTGAAAATTCAAAATGGTGAATCAATAGAGAATCTTCTTATTATGGCCATTTCATTTCGTAACTGCTCAAGGCAAAGTATGAATATGCAATAATTTTGTGATTGTTTTAAAATGCCAACTATGAACTAGTAGGGAGGCATTGAAATCCAAAGGTTAATACTTTGTATATGATGATAAATCAGATATGAAACAAAGAGAATATAAGCAGAGGAATGGAGCCTAAATATGGACTATTTTAAATAAGTTTAAATGCAAATTTTTAGTAAACAAATTAGAAATAAAGAAAAGTTAGACTTCAGGCTAAAATTGACAAGAAAGGAATCAGGAAAGCATTGGAGAATACAAATCATTTTAGTATTCATTATTCTTATTATAGGCATAGGCAATGCAGATTTTAATTAATTACCATGCTATGAAGAGAGGTGTTGAAGATAAGAGGATCTTTTATTTCTTTTATTTAATAAATGTGTAGAGAGAAGTGGAAGGGAGACGCCTCACAGAAGTATTTTAATTGAAAACTTGTTGCAGATTTGCACGGGGGTTTTTGGATAGAAAAATCTGCCCACGAGAGGGGCACAAAAATGAAGGGTGAAAGTTCAGAACTGTGCCCCACATTTATAAGAAAACAGCCAATGAAAAAGTCATATGTATGTTATGAATTAAAAAATGACCTAAACTAATGAAATGTAGAATTTTTAATGTAGTTTATACTTATAATTTTTTGAATTTTTAAAAAATAGTTGGATATTTTTTTTTCAAATTTAATTGATGAATTTTAAATGCTCGTATTTTTTGAAAAAATTGACATCGATGGGATGTTAAGAAAAATATAGCAAAATTATTTTTTTTCTTTAATTTTTTTTCCTAATTAGTCAACTCAAATATCTAGTGCATGGATTTTTTTTTTTAATTTTTGATAAATATATTTTTTTTAATTTAATTTTAATTAGAACATAGTAGTTTCCATGGGATGATAACTTTTTTAGATTAATTTAAAAAAAAAAACAAAAAATACCCTCTTGGAGAGGATTCCATTCTCCAGTGAACCATATAATTTTCAATTTTTTTGAATATGTTTTGCCTATTGATATCTATTTTCTAATCAACTTCATGTTCAATGGGAAAAACCTACTTACAATAAATTTAACAAAATATATAATAAAAAATCAAAATCTGAAAAAAAAAATATATATCTACAATCTACGTTCCGAGTACTACAAAAGGGTATTCGTCAATTTTTTAAAAAGTGTATTTTAATGGCAGAAATTAATAGCAGAAGATGATTTTTTTGAAAACTGTAGGAAAGGGGGGGGTCAACTGCCACATAGGATGCCACATAAGTAGTTTTGAGCGTAACTTTACTGGGCGGTACGGTTCTGCCCGGTAAGGTTACGCTCATAACCATGCGGAGCGAGTCAAATGAGGGCAGAACCTTATCGCCTGGTAAGGTTCCACCCAGAACTACTTTTTTTAATTAAAGTTTTATAAATAATTATTTTTTAATGTAGATTCTATACAATATAGAATAACAGGGTCAGGACAGCGTCAGCACATGACAACAGGTAGATAAAATTTACAGGGCAAATACAAGACAAAAAATTAACAAGCAAGGGTAAATTTTTTTAAATAAACAATAATAAAGTTTATTATTTTATAATTGATTTAATTTTATTAGGGTTTAATCTTTTATTTAAGTTAGGTTTAAATTTTTATTTAAGTAGGGTTTAATTTTTTTAAAATTATGTTTTATGGTTTAATTCATTTTTTATTTGGGTTTAAATTTTTTAAAATACTATCTTAGGATTTTAATTGAATATTTTTATTAGGGTTTAATTGATTTAAAGTAGGGTTTCATTGATTATTTGTTAATTAGGATTTCTAAAAATTGACAAATACTATACAAATAAACACCTAGATTAATCACAAAAAATTAATACAAATTAACAAAAACTAAACTTAAATTTATGTGAACTTCCCCATCCATATTTACGTATGCTCTTTCCTTGCATCGTAAGATGATCTTAGAAATCAGAAATGGTGTGGTTTCATTGATTATTTGTTAATTAGTGTTTCTAAAAATTGACAAATACTATACAAATAAACACCTAAATTAATAACAAAAAAAATCAATACAAATTAACAAAAAATAAACTTAGATTTATGTGAACTTCCCCATCCATATCCGCATATGCTCTTTCCTCGTGTCGTAAGACAATCTTGGAAATTAGAAACGGTGTGGTTTCATTGATTATTTGTTAATTAGGGTTTCTAAAACTTGACAAATACTATACAAAAAAACTCCTAGATTAATAACAAAAAATCAATTTACAAATTAACAAAAAATAAACTTAAATTTATGTGAACTTCCCTATCCATATTTGCGTATGCTCTTTCCTCGCATCGTAAGACAATCTTGGAAATAAAAAATGGTGTGGTTTCATTGATTATTTGTTAATTAGGGTTTCTAAAAATTGACAAATACTATACAAAAAAATCCTAGATTAATAACAAAAAAATCAATACAAATTAACAAAAATAAACTTAAATTTATGTGAACTTCTCCATCCATATCCATGTATTCTCTTTCTTCGCATTGTAAGACGATCTTAGAAATAAAAAATGGTGTGGTTTCATTGATTATTTGTTAATTAGGGTTTATACATATTTGTGCAGGCTCGACTTAAAAGGTAATTTGTGATGGGGAACAAAAGGAATAGGTCAAGGATTTTTGATCGAAGAAGGTCTGACGAAGATAAAAATCTAAGAAGAAGAATTGAGAGAAATTTAACCTTAGAAGGATTGGTTGAACATAGTTAAGAAGCACAAGATCAAATTGCTAATGAATAAGATGAATAACATCTTGGGTTTGATCAAATCGAAGAAGAAATTGAACAAGGTGCAGAAAACATTGTGACCGAGGAGGAAATTGAGAATAGAACATATTTTAAGGATATGGAAAATCTAGCAGATTTAGATGAAGATGTTGTTAGACTTAGGGCATACAACTGAGAGGGGGGGTGAATCAGTTGTACAAAACTTTCTCTTTTTAAACACTTTGAATCTTCTTTAGTGATTAGCATAATATTAATCATGAACCATAATGTATTCAAATCAAAAGCAGAAACATATCAACACGTATAACACTAAGATTTTGACGTGGAAAACCTGGTTAAGGGAAAAACCACGGGGTGATTAACCCAAGAATGTATTCTCTGTTAGAAGAATAGAAAGAACAAAATGGCACATGCCAATTAGGGCTCACTGCCCAAGCACACTACTCTCAAGAGGCTCACTGCCTACAAGAGACACACTATCTACAAATGAATAAGCATCACCTTTATGAACTAGAGAATAGCATCTTCAGCATGCTTGAATCAGTTCCATTTAAGCCCAATACTTCTGCTCTGCCTTTTGCACTTCTCTTCGCTACCACACTCTTATCACCACAAGACACCCTTCAAAATAAATTCACAATCCCTTATTTATACAAGGCATTGACTTAGAAACAATCATCTAAGTCGGCAAACACCTACAAGAACATCCATAAGACGTGTAATACATCCAGTCGGCCAGTCTCAAGAAGAACACCAATATCCGTGGTTATTCTTCAAATGCAAACTCTAACTTCAATGCGGACCACCAACATTAATTGGACATGATCCAATGATCATCATAACCTTCCCTAAATCACCAAAAACATCCGCACTTCATCATCCTACTGGAATTCTTCTTTCCTTCATCCGGAGCTACAAGAACACAGTCTGTCATCACTATCACAAATGAATAGGCTCTTCCAGACCTTCAACCCATGAACTAATCTAGTTGATACTTCATAGGGACATCCTCAACACTCCCTCAGATCCACAGAATGGGATAATCAGATACCGGATCTCATCGGACCTATCTGTGGCACTTTGTCACCTCTGAACACCTGCCGGAATTGGTTCTACTTGAGCGACCATAACTTCTTCAGATCTTCATGTAGCCCTCTGAAATCTTGACTGGATTATCTCAAGACTTATATCTACAAACCCTTTAAACCGCATCCTCTGATCCTCAACCTATTGAGGACTTTTACCTTCTTCTCATCACTATTCTTCACTATTCTTGATTGAGACTTATTTTCTCAATATCCTCAGCACACAGCTCATCTAATCCTTCTCATTAATGCAACATGAGTATGTTGACATCAATGACAACACCGGTTAGGCCCATACTTGCAACAATCTCCCCCTTTGTCATTGATGGCAAAATATGATGTGAAAAACCATCAAGACAAGAACTTCTCCTTGCTGTTACAACTCCCCCTAACAGCAACAACTATTCACATGTCTTCTCTTCCTTTATTGCTCCCCCTTTGACCAACAACCACTTGTTTTTCACATGTCTTCTCTCCCCCTTTGACATCAATGGCAAAGGGCTCATACTTGTAACTTTACTACTTCATAACATACCAACTGCTCCCCCTGAGTAGCAGCTCCCTTATCATTAATCCAGATCACAAGATATGACTATGATATCCACTGGATTGATGCACATCAATGCATCCTAGTTCATCACCGGAGGGGCAATAACCCCTAACTTCTCCCTGAGATACTCAAAAGAGTCCTTGGGAAGAGGTTTAGTAAAAATATTTGCAAGCTGATCCTTGGAGGGCACATACTCCAATCTGACTTCACCCTTGTTCACTTGCTCTCTCAGAAAGTGAAACTTGATAGATATATGCTTAGTCTTAGAATGCAACACCGGATTCTTAGAAATATTTATTGCACTTGAATTATCACAGAAAATTGTGATAGGCTCCTCATATTCTACTTGAATATCTCTTAGCATCTGCTTCATCCACAAAACTTGAGTGCAACTACCTGCTGCTGCAATGTATTCTACTTCAGTTGTAGATAGGGATATTGCCTCTTGTTTCTTGCTTAGCCAAGAAACCAACCTTTTTCCCAAAAAGAATGCTCCTCCACTTGTACTCTTCCTATCATCCACATCTCCTGCCCAATCTGCATCTGTATATGCATGAAGAGAAAAATTATGATCTCTAGGATACCACAGACCATACTCAACTGTTCCTTTTAAGTACCTAAAAATTCTTTTGATTGCCATGACATAAGATTCTCTAGGATCAGCCTGGAATCTTTCCACAAGACTAACAACCTGCATTATATCTGGTCTAGTTTGAGTGAGATACAATAATCCTCCAATCATTGATTTGTACTTTGTCTGATCTGTCCTAGGAGAGTCATCATCTTTGGTCAACTTACATCCGGTTGCCATGGGAGTGTTCATTGGCTTTGAATCTTCCATTCCAAATTTCCTCAACAATTCTTTCACATATTTGGTCTGAGAGATAAAGATTCCTTTCTTTGTCTGAGTAATTTGCAGACCCAGGAAGAAATTCATTTCACCGAGCATTGACATTTCAAACTCACTTTTCATTTGATTTACAAAGGTTTTACACATACTATCTCTTCCTCCAAAGATGATATCATCAACAAATACTTCAACAATCAAGATGTGTTCATGATCAATTTTGAAATATAGGTTACTATTAGCAGTACCTTTGTTGAAACCAATCTTCAAAAGATGTTTGTCCAGTCTTTCATACCATGCTCTTGGGGCTTGCTTTAGACCATACAGTGCCTTCTTTAATTTGCAGACCACATCACCATGCTTAGATAACTGAAATCCATCCAGTTGTTCAATGTACACTTCTTCTTCTAAGTCACCATTCAGGAAAGTAAATTTGACATCCATCTGATACACCTTGAAATCCTTGAAGGTAGCAAATGTAAGAAATAGTCTGACTGCTTCAATTCTTGCCACTGGAGCAAAGGTTTCTTCAAAATCAATCCCTTATATTTGAGAGTAGCCTTTGCAGACTAATTTGGCTTTATTTCTGATTACTTCACCAACTTCATTTAGTTTGTTCCGGAAGACCCATTTGGTTCCAATCACATTCTTGTTTCTAGGTCTAGGAACAAGATCCCAAGTGTGATTTTTCTCAATTTGCATCAACTCTTTCTACATTGCTTTGGTCCAATTTTCATCATTGCAGGCTTCATTTATTGTCTTAGGTTCAATCTTTGAAATTAGACAATATTCATCTAAATTTTGAGCAATTTTCCTTCTAGTTTGCACACCTTTGCTTTTGTCACCTATGATCTGATCTTCAGAGTGGTTTAGTCTTACATACCTTGGAACTTTGGGAGTTTCTTGCACTTCTGCTTCTTGATTAGGCTCATTCAGACCTATCTCTTCTTCCTAATTTACCAGATCTGTCTGAATTTGACTTTCAGGAGAGGATTGAGCTCCTTGAACTAGAACACCATTCTAATCTTCTTCATCATACTCATAAAACCTTGAGGGTTTCTCTATTCCCTCATTAACCTTCACATTTGTACTTTCTATCATCTTTCTTAGTCTCTTGTTATAACATGGGTATGCTTTGCTTTGAGTAGAGTAACCCAAGAATATTCCTTCATCACTTCTAGCATCAAACTTGACTAAATCTTCATCTCTTCTGATGTAACACTTGCTACCAAAGACTTTGAAATATCTTATAGTAGGAGTAATGCCAAACCAGAGTTCATAAGGGGTCTTACCGGTATTGCTTCTGATTTGAACTCGATTAAGAGTATAGACTGCAGTGCTGACAGCTTCTCTCCAATAGATCTGAGGAACATTTGCTTCCATCATCATAGTCCTAGATGCTTCCTAGATGGTCTGGTTCTTTCTCTCCACTACTCCATTCTACTGTGGAGTCCTCGAAGCAGACAACTGTCTCTTAATTCCATGTTTCTCACATAATTCTATGAACTCACTGGATGTGAACTCTCCACCTCTATCATACCTCAGACATTTCAACTTTATTCCTATTTCATTCTTTATCATAGCCTTGAATATTTTGAATTTCTCAAGAGCTTCTGATTTCTCCTTTAGAAAGGTTACCCACATCATCCGGGAATAGTCATCTATTAGCAGCATGAAGTATCTATCACCTTGAATACTTCTGGTTCTTGCTGGACCACAAAGATCAGTGTGAACTAAGTCCAATAGCCTGGTAGAAGACAGCTCCTTGCTTTTGAATGTGACTCTGCTCATCTTACCCAACTAACATTCCTTGCACAAGCTGTTAGTAGGTTTCACCAATTTTGGAAGATCTCTTACAGCCTGAGTATTGCTTATCTTGATGATATTATCAAAATTCACATGACACATCCTTCTATGCCATAACCAACTCTGATCAACTTGAACAAATAAGCAGCTTTTACCAGTACCAACCAAGTGGAAGATATTACCTTTAGTTTGAGTATCGAATGCAATCTCTGTTCCGGATCTTTCAAAGATTTTGTATTTTCCATCCTTGAATCAGAGATCATAGCCTTTGTCCACCAACTGTCCAACACTGAGAAGATTGTGCTTCAAACCTTCAACATACAGTACATTACCAGTTTTGTTTCTTCCATTAAAAGAAATAGTTCCTCTTCCTCTGATTCTACCAGTAGAATTATCACCAAACTTCACCACTCCTCCTTCATACCTTTCCAAATCTATGAACTTATTCTTGTCACTTGTCATGTGGTGAGAGCAACCACTGTCAATGACCCAATCATTCTTTTCTTCAACTTGGGCAGCTAGAGCTTTTTCTACAACTTTATGATTGATCGATACAGAGGATATTGGTTCTTCTTCCTTGATGGCAATAAACACCCATTCACTTCTGGATTTGTTTCCTATCTCTGATTCATCATCTGTTACTCCTTCATTATCATTTTCTTCATGAACATAGTAACAATTCTTTTGGAACCTTGATCTGTTAGGATTTGGCTTTGAAAATCTTTCTGAACATTTTGAGGCAAAATGATCAATCTTATTGCAGTTAAAACACTTAAAAGGCAATTTTCCTTCATACTTACCAGATCCTCTTGGCAGTCTCTTTGCAATGAGGGCTTCAAGTTGAGCAGTTTCTACTTCTTCTTCTTCCAGGTCTTTTCTTGCTTCTTCATACCATGACAATTTCCTTGATGAGTTCTCTCCCAGATCAAATCCTTGTTTACCTTTCACAGAGGCACTGGCTTTGAATGCAGATTCAGTTTTGGGGGGATCATCTCCAAATTCGGTCATTTCAAAAGCAGCCAGTTTGCCAGCCAATTGGTCTCTTGTGACAGTTGTATGGGCTCTGAATTCATCAATGGCATCAACCTTGATTTGGTAAGAGGCAGGAAGGGATCTGAGAATCTTACCAACAATCTCATTTTCATCCAAGACTCCACCAGAATTTCTAATTCCACAAACTAGCTCATTCACTCTTAGCATAAAAGTGGTAATATTTTCATCATCTCTCATCTTTAGTTTTTCAAATTTCCCTTTTAGACTCTATAACCTTGCACATTAACATACTCATCTCCTTCATGCAGAAGTTCCAGTTTAATCCAGATCTCATAGGCAGTTGGTAGGTCAATAACATTTGAGAGCTCTGAGTCAGTTAATGTGCTTAGAAGAGCCTCTTTGGTCCGTAGATTATTTTTAGCATCTGTGATTTCATTTAGGGCTATCGGACCACCCTGTGGAGGTACATACGCTTTTGTGACCATGGACCAGTATGCCTTTCCCATACACTACAAGTGACATTTCATGTGACCTTTCCAAAGAGAAAAGTTGGTTCCATCAAACTTCAGACTATCCTTCTTGTATGACAACATCTTGGATCTCCTCAAGCGGTTAAGTTCCTTTTAGAGGAACTTAGCTCTGATACCAATTGTTAGACTTAGGGCATACAACTGAGAGGGGGGGTGAATCAGTTGTACGAAACTTTCTCTTTTTAAACACTTGAATCTTCTTTAGTGATTAGTATAATATTAATCATGAACCATAATGCATTCAAATCAAAAGCAGAAACATATCAACACATATGACACCAAGATTTTGACGTGGAAAACTTGGTTAAGGGAAAAACCATGGGGTGATTAACCCAAGAATGTATTCTCTATTAGAAGAATACAAAAGAACAAAATGGCACATGCTAATTAGGGCTCACTGCCCGAGTACACTGCTCACAAGAGGCTCACTGCCTACAAGAGACACACTGTCTACAAAGGAATAAGTACCACCTTTATGAACTGGAGAATAGCATCTTCAGCATGCTTGAATCAGTTCCATTTAAGCCCAATACTTTTGCTCTACCTTTCACACTTCTCTTCACTACCACACTCTTATCACCACAAGACACCCTTCAAAATAAATTCACAATCCCTTATTTATACAAGGCATCGACTTAGGAACAATCATCTAAGTCAGAAAACACCTACAAGAACATCCGCAAGACATGTAATACATCCAGTCGGCTAGTCTCAAGAAGAACACCAATATCCGTGGTTATTCTTCAAATGCAAACTCTAACTTCAATGCGGACCACCAATATTAACTGGACATGATCCAACGATCATCATAACCTTCTCTGAATCACCAAAAAACATCTGTACTTCATCATCCTACTGGAATTCTTCTTTCCTTCATCCGGAGCTACAAGAATACAATTTGGCATCAATATCACAAATGAATAGGCTCTTCTGGACCTTCAACCCATGAACTAATCTAGTTGATACTTCACAGGGACATCCTCAACACTCCCTCAGATCCGCAGAACGGGATAATGAGATACCAGATCTCACTGGACCTATCTATGGCACTCTGTCACCTCTGAACACCTGTCGGAACCAGTTCTACTTGAGTGACCATAACTTCTTCAGATCTTCATGGGGCCCTCTGAAATCTTGACTGGAGTATCTCAAGACTTATATCTACAAACCCTTTAAACTGCATCCTCTGATCCTCAACCTATTGAGGACTTTTACCTTCTTGTCATCACTATTCTTCACTGTTCTTGATTCAGACTTATTTTCTCAATATCCTCAGCACACAGCTCATCTAATCCTTCTCATTAATGCAACATGAGTATGTTGACATCAATGACAACATCGGTTAGGCCCATACTTGCAACAAATGTGCTTTTTAGTAAGATTTAACCCCAAGAAATGTTACCTGATAGTACAATAAAACTTCATTCCAAAAGAGTTTGGGATGAATTTTTTGAAGACAAATATCTGATTGGAAGTGCAAATTATGTGCTAAGTTATTTAGGTGAAAAGAAATGAACCCTGTTATGGAGTTTCTAGGGGTTGATAGTAGGGAGAAAAAAAATCTAGCAAAAAACATAATAGTTGAAAACTTGCAAGAAGCTTTGAACTCTATTCAAAGTACAAGTAGAACAAGTGATTTAAGTGTAGTATACAGGGCATTGATGACCGTGATTTCAAGTAAAAAATTATCACTAATGAGACAGGTGAAAGCAATTGGAAACTTACTGAATGTATCCAGCAAAACTATTCACAGATATATTTCAAAGAGAAATAAGCTTGATGAAAACATAGAAAAAAATTAGGTAAATATTGTCAGGGTTCCCATAAAAGATAGAATCTCAGAAGATGTGAAGAAACAAGTCATTGACTATTGGATTAACCACTCTCATGTTTCCTCTAATAGAAGGGATACTATACAAGTAATAGGTAAAGATGGCAAAAAGTATCCCCATCCAAAAAATTTTATAGATACAACACAAAGTTAATGTTTTGAAGCATTCAAACAAGAATCTCCACAAGTAGAGATATCTCAAAGGGTGTTTGAAAAGTTGCATTCGTATTTTGTATACATAAATAAAGTGTGCGAAACTTGTTGTCGAAATCACGTAGAATTTCATCTACATCTTCAATCATATAAAAAATTTATGGTAATGACTCATCTAGATGTTATCATCCTTGCAAGTACAACACAATTTATGAAGTTCCTCTTATGTGAAAAAATAGAAGGTTCTGATGAATTTAGTGTCCAATGTATCAAAAATAGTTGTGAAAATTGTGGAGATTTGAAGAAACTTCCTCTGATCGAAAATATTGATCAATCAATGGAAATTATATGGAAGAGATTTGACTATGAGAAATACACACCTAGGTCAGGAGTGGAATCAAAAAAAAATGTTATGAAAGAAAGTGAATTACCCTACAATGAGTTTTTGAATAATTTTTATAGTCTCATATATCTGCACATCCAACATTGTCATTGTGCAAGATGGCAGGCAAATTAGTTCTGTGAGTCAAAGAATTGTTTTCCACAAGGTTGTATTCCTTCGGTTGTGGATTTTGCTGAGAACTATACATTTAGTCCTCAAATAGAGATTTAGATTCAATATTATCATTCAGAGAAGGTTGCAATCTTCGTACATGTTTGTTATAGACATGTTGAGTTGTAACTGGATGGTGTACAAAGTAGCTGGCATGAACGAAATATTATCAAAGAGGTTCATTTTTATATCAGTGATGATACTGGTCATGATAGAAGCTATGTAGCCCATTGTTTTGGAATATTTTTTGATGATCTAAGACAATGTGACATACATCAAAATACATCAAAATGTTTCAACAGATAATAAGCCTGGAGCCGACAAGATAATAATCTTGGAGCCTACGAGATAATGTTTCAAGAGAATGTAAATACATCAAAATGTTTCAATAGATAATAAGCCTAGAGCCCATGAGAAATATATAATGTGTACCTGGAGGTGGCCATTGGCGAGCTTGTGTGCTCGTTGGCTGCTGTGGGATCCAGGCGAAAGTTTTTACTCCAACACCAATTTGAGCAAAAATGACATTTTCACCTTTACTTTATTTTATTTAGTTTCACCCAAAACCTTACTAGGTGTAAATGTACCACTCGATTAGTTTATGTTCGAAAACTTGCAACCATGTAGGCACCATGTGGTTCCAAGCGGAACGAAGCTGGAAGGAAACTTACCACCCATAAACTATCCACTTAAAACTATTTAATTGGCTGAAAGTGGGACATAGCTTTGAACTTTCACCCTGAAGAAAGTTTTTGTTTGTAGAAGAATCCAAATCCATGAAGGAATGTTATTGATTATGCATGTGAGAGGCCATGAAAGGCCAAGTTTGATGTATTGTTGCAGATGTATTGTTATTGATTATGTTGAAGGTGAGATTGAATGCCAAGAAGGTGCAGATTCAAGTTTCCTATGGAGAGGCCATGATGACCATTAATGTAATCATGTTGTAAGAAATGGTATTTTGATTGTTGAGTGCATATTGAATAAAATACGCATGTAGGTTTGTTTGCATATTTTCCATTTGTTGTATGGAAGTGACTTTGTGTTGTGTTGTGAGTTGTGCTATGGCAGAGAGAATTTGTTTGTGAATTGTGAGTTTGGAAATGCATTTGGGAGTCCCACTTGCATCAGTTACTTATATATATTATTAGATTAACCTAAATTAACAATACAAAAAAATTATTTTCTTTTTCAGTAACATATAATTTTAACAATTTAATTTTCTATTTATTTATCATCTTTTAAAATGATATTTTAATAGTACATCATTATTACATGTTGAAATGATATTTTAACTTGTTAAACTTATCCCTAATATTAAATTTTAAGAATTAAATATGCTCATTTATACTTATTAGTTTCTACATGTGGTAGGGTATTAATCTATACAACTAGGTCAATTGCATCTTTTTATTTTTCTACTTGGGATTGAAAAATAATATTTTTTGGCCGATAGGTCATTCTATATGTGCACAAATCTTATAACTGTCAAAAACTTCGTAGTCCAAAATTTTTTTTGGGTTGTTTTTCAATTTTTTGGAAAAATTAATATAAATTTAAATGACTTGTAATGGCAGGTCTATATGGATGGTTGATAGTGGAGCCGACGGAGAAGGAACCATTTTCCTATGATGTATCTAGATATAATATTGTTAAATGACACGTGGCACTAGAGCATATACGAGTAGTCATATGGTCTCTCTTTCCATCCATTTTGTCTAGGTAGGGAGGCTCAGGTATTTGAACTGTATTCTCAGCTACACACTACATGACATTAAAAAATCAAACCCCATTACTATTTTATTTAAATATATCAAAATTTATTTCAATGCAAGATATTTATATTGCTTCAGAATTATTCCCTTAATTCTTTAGATAAAATGATTTTTAAAGAAAGATCTTAGGGTTTATGATTTATAATATTTTAGGTAAAATGAGGGTTCGATCTTATAGAGAATATAACGAGGGCAACCATACAAAAAAAATTGGGATGCAATGATAGTGATTAATGTTGGCAGAAATAGGGGGAGAGCAGGGGAGGCAGACCACAACTAGTAAAAACAAAAGCTACAACAATGTATGATGGACAGCATAAAACAAATGCAAACACACAGGAGACAATACACAAAGGAGACAACAATATTTCTTTCTATATATTCCTTTTGAGGTTACATACAAAACTTCTTACAATTTACAGTGCAGAGCTGCTGCTCTATTTTCTGACTTGCTCTAATCAGTGGAGCTGCAAATTGTATCCGGAGCTGACTGTGCGAATTTCGTAGCTGCCTTACTGTTGTTGCTGCAACATTCCTATCTCTGTTGTTCTCCTTCTGCTGTTACCATGTTGTTCTCTTCTGGAACATTCTCATATTCGTCCTCTGCTGCTGCAGGATAACTCATTCTTGTGCTAGCTGCAGTCAACGGTTCTTTCCCTCCTATTTGTCTTACCTTTCATGCCCAACAAAATGGGTGCTGAACCGATTGAATTTCAAATTCACCTACCTCATTAACTTCTGGCAGGCCAACGGAGCTAGAGTCTGACATGGGGGCAGAGGCTAATAAATGCACACTAACGAGGATTAAATTCCAACACTCCCCCTTAATCTGAAGTTAGACGTCATTCAGCAATTTTTATTCCAGAATTGATCTCCGGAGTTATACATTTGCTTTTGCCTTTCTGGAGTAGATCTCTGGAGCTGTCTCTACCACTTTGCATCATCTTCAGAGCTGCACTCTGCATCTCTGGAGTTTCCTATCTGTATCTCCGGAGCTGACTTCCTGTTTCAGCATCTCCAGAGTTCTTTTTCTGCATCTCTAGAGCATCTCCAGAGCTGCACATACATTCCAGAGTTAGATCTCTGGAGCTCTCCTGCTATCTTTCCAGATCTGAACCTCCGAAGCTGCCTTCTTTCTGGGGCTGCACACCTCCAGAGCTGTCAATAATGCCTAGCCTATCTCTTAGGTGTTCAAAGGAATCTTTTGGCAATGCCTTTGTGAAAATGTCAGCAAGCTGCTGCTCGGATTTGCAATATTGTAACTCAATCTCTCCTTGTTCTACCAACTCCCTTATGAAGTGATAACGGATCTCAATGTGCTTGCTTCATCCATGGAAGAATGGATTCTTTGTCAGGGCTATTGATGAAACATTTATCACAATGAATGGTAGTACCATCTTCTTGCTGCTCATACAAGTCTGCAAGGATCCTCCTCAACCAAATAGCCTGACAAGCTGTTGCATTTGCTGCAATATACTCAGCTTATGTTGTAGAGAGAGAGACAATGGGCTGCTTCTTGGATGCCCATGATATTACGCCTGAACCCATGTGAAATACATAGCTGGATGTGCTCTTCCGGTCATCTACATTTCTTGCCCAATCACTATCCGTGAAACTAGCCAACATAAACTCATTAGATACATCATACAAGATGCCATAACCTATTATGCCATTCACATACCTCAGGATCCCCTTTCTTGCTTGCCAATGTGTGTCTTTAGTCTTCTCCATGAACCTAGAAATCAGGCTGACAACATACATCAAATCAGGCCTAGTTGCTATCAAGTACATGAGGCTTCCAACCATGCTCTTGTAAAGGGTTGGGTTTACTTCCTTGCTGCTGTCCTCTTTACTCAAGTTCAGACCTGTGGTTGTTGGTGTAGGGATAGGTTTACTATTTTCCATTTTAAATCTTTTCACAATTTGTTTAGCATAGTTAGTTTGTGAAATAAATATGCCATGCTCTATTTGCTTGACCTCAATGCCAAGAAAAAACTTCAGCAGACCTAAGTCTGTCATCTCAAACTCATTCTTCATTGCCTCTTTGAAATCAGCAATGAAAAAATTACTATTACTAGTAAAAATTAGATCATCTACATACAAAACAGCAATCAAAATTTTACCTTCAGCAGCTTTGATGTAGAGAGTTGGCTCATTGTTGCTTTTGCTAAAGCCATTGCTCACCAAATATGAGTCAATTCTGCTGTACCATGCCCTAGGAGCTTGTTTCAGCCCATAGAGGGCCTTCCAGAGCCTATATACTTTGTCCTCTTGCCCTGGGACTTCATAGCCAGGTGGCTATTCCACATACACTTCCTCTTTCAGCACTCCATTTAAGAAGGCTGATTTTACATCCATTTGAAACACCTTCCACTTGTGTTGGGCTGCTATTTCTATGACTGCCCGAACTATTTCTAGCCTTGCAACTGGTGCATAGGTCTCATCATAATCTCTTCTAGGCTGTTGTTTGTACCCTTTGACAACTAGCCTTGCCTTATGTCTTTCAATCTTTCCTTCAGCAGTAGACTTGGTCTTATAGACCCACTTAACTCCAATCACTTGTTTACCCTTGGGTAAATCAGTTAGCTGCCATGTGTCATTCCTCTCTATGGCATCTAATTCTTCATGCATGGCCTTACACCATTTCTCTTCTTTCACAGCTTCTTCAAAGTAGATTGGATCACTAGATGAAAATAATGCAAAATTCAAATCTTCATCATCATCAGCATACCTTGTGCTATCATAAATCTCCTTCACACTCTTTGTCCTCCATGGGATTAATGATGCGAGTGTGGGGTCAGAATTACCTCTAGAACTGCTATTGTTCTAACCTCCGGAGCTACTGCTGTGACCTCTAGAGCTGCTACACTGATGACCTTCGGAGCCACTGTTCTGCTGACCTCCGGAGCTGCTGCACTGATGACCTCTAGAGCCACTGTTCTCTCGACCTCCGGAGCTGCTGCACTGACCTCCAGAGCTGCTGTTATAATGACCTCTGGAGCTACTATTCTCTAGAGTTGCAGACCTCTAGAGCTACTGATCTCCGAAGCTGCAATACTGATGTCTACCTCTGGAGCTGCTTTGCTAAGCATCTCCGGAGCTGCTATTTTTTGGTGCTCTACGGTAGTTTCTACCTGAGCTGTTGCTCTCCATAGTTCCTTCGGAGCTGTTATCCTCCAGAGCTTCTTCATCTTCAAGGGGTATTGTGACTGAAATACCCATGGTACTGTCCACCATTCCATCCCATGCTTCATTCTTAATGAACTCAACATCCCTGCTGATCACAATCTTTTTGGTGATGGGATTATACAGTCTATAGGCTTGTGATTCTTCACTATAGCCTATGAAGATACATTTCTCACCTTTATCATCAAATTTCTGCCTCTTCTCTTTAGGCACGAATGCATATGCCACACACCTAAAGATTCTTAGGTGCTCAACACTCCATTTGTAGTTTGTCCACACCTCTTGTGGAATCCTATCACGAACGACCTTTGTAAGACACCTATTCAATAGGTAGACCGCTGTTGCTACAGCCTCACCCTAATAATCATTCGACAGTCCCTTTGCCTTCAACATGCTTGCTACCATCTCTGTGATGGTTCTATTTTTCCATTTAGCTACTCCATTTTCCTATGGAGTATACCTTGTTGTGAACTGTTTATGAATGCCTTCATACTTGTAGAAATTCAGAAATTGCTTGGAGATATACTCTCCCCCTCTATCTATTCTTAGGGCCTTGAGATGTCAGCCGCTTTGCTTTTCAGCCGATGCCTTAAACTCCTTGAATTTCTCAAAGGCCTCTGATTTATTTTTCAAGAAATAAATCCAGATTTTTCTGCTGTAATCATCAATGAAGGTCATGAAATATACATTCCCACCTAATGTGGGAGTCTTCATAGGGCCACATAAATCTGAATGCACCAACTCCAATGGTGCTCTTGCCCTTCTAGAATACCCTGATTGAAAGGGTTGCCTATGCTGCTTTTCTAAAATGCAGGCTTCACATTTTCCATCAGGCTCTACAATGTTTGGTAGCCCTCTAACCATGCCTTTCTTGGACAATAAACTCAAACTAGAAAAGCTTAAGTGCCCATACCTCAAATGCCATAATTCGGATGGGTCTTTGATGACTGTCCTAAAGGCTGTTTGCTGTCCCACTGCTGTGAGCACCAGAGATAGTGCTGGAAACTGCACTAGAGATAGCGCCGGAGTTAGCACCGGAGATGGCACCAGAGTTAGCGATAGGGGAAACATTCTATTTCTCCTCATTTGCACTACTGCAATGACCTTCTTACTGCCTCCTCTATCAAATATTGTGTACCCTTTATTTTCCATCATGATTCTATATCCATTTTGGACCATCTGTCCAATGCTTAATAGGTTATGTTTTATGCCAGGTGCATAATAAACATCCTGGATCTGCATTTTCTCACCTTGCTTGCTAAGGACTGTGATGATGCCTCTTCCTATGAAAGGAACCTTTTGATTGTTCCCCATCATGATTTTAGACTTGACACTTCTGTCAATGGAGGCAAACAAGTTTTCATTACCATTCATGTGGTTGCTACACTCGCTGTCCAAATACTAGACTTCAGGGTTGCTCTTCTTAGCAAGGTTGCACACAATAAACACCTTAGATTGATTTTCATTTTCAGCCTTGTTCTCATTTGCTTCATTAGCATTTTGGCCTCCATGATCATGCTGTTTCTTTCTACGCTCACTGCATAATGGCCAAACTTATGACAGTAATAGCATTGAATATTACTTTTGTCATACCTTTGATTAGAACTGCTGTTCTTCTTCCTTTCTTGATAGCTTGGCTGTGAGGTGCTTGCCTCTTCTTGGCTGTTTGAAACTCCTCTCCCAGAGTTGCTTCTTCCTCTACCTCTTTGACCTTTACCTCTATTGTTTCTTCCTCTTCCCCTACCTCTTGCATTAGTTTGAGCCTTGAAGGCTTGCTCAAGGGAAGGAGTGGATCTATTCAACCGCTGCTCATGGCTTTGTAGAGAGCCCATCAACTCATCCACTGTCATCTTGGACAGGTCCTTTGTCTCTTCCAAGGTTATGACTATAGGGTTAAATCTGGAAGGTAGACTCCTAAGGATTTTCTCAACAATCCTTTGATCATCCATGATTTCTCCATTTATCCTTAGCTGATTTAGCATGGTAGAAACCTTGGTGTGAAAGTCTGAAATAGACGCACTCTCCTTCATCTGAAGGGTCTCAAAATCTGTTCTAAACAATTGAAGCTTGACTGACCTCACTTTATCAGTTCCCTTGTAGTTGTTCTGTAATATTTCCCATGCCTGTTTTGAGTAGTTTGCTACTGCAATGCGGGGGAAAATAGCCTTTGTCAAGGCTGCTTTAATCAGACTGAGGGCTTTTGTATCTTTCATTCTTGTTTCCTTCAACTGGTTTCTTTGAGCATTTGTCAGGGCTACATAGGCTGATGGGTCTGTAGTGTCTATGAACGCATTGGTGACCAAATCCCATAGGTCATTTGCAACCAGAATAGTCTTCATCTTCTTAGCCCAGATGTCATAGTTCTGACTATCAAAGTTCGGTGGTTGCTGCCAACCTTTGCTGTCCCCACCTGCCATGCTTCTCAAAACTGAGAAGGTTGAACGATGCCTAGACAAACTAGGGCTTATGTAAAACACCCACTAAAACTTGATTGCCCAGAAAAATAGGGCTCTGATACCACTTGTTGGCAGAAATAGGGGGAGAGCAGGGGAGGCAGACCACAACCAGTAAAAATAAAAGCTACAGCAATGTATGATGGACAGCATAAAACAAATGCAAACACACAGGAGACAATACACAAAGGAGACACCAATATTTCTTTCTATATATTCCTTTTGAGGTTACATACAAAATTTCTTATAATTTACAGTGCAGAGCTGCTGCTCTATTTTCTGACTTGCTCTAATCAGTGGAGCTGCAAACTATATCTGGAGCTGACTGTGCGAACTCCGTAGCTACCTTACTGTTGCTGTTGCAACATTCCTATCTCTATTGTTCTCCTTCTACTATTACTGTGTTGTTCTCTTTTGGAACATTCTCATATTCTTCCTTTGCTGCTGTAGGATAACTCATTCTTGTGCTAGCTGCGGTCAACGATTCTTTCCCTCCTATTTGTCTTACCTTTCATGCCTAGCAAAATGGGCACTGAACCGATTAAATTTCAAATTCACCTACCTCATTAACTTCTGGCAGCCCAACAGAGCTGGATTTGACGCGGGGGTAGAGGCTAATAAATGCACATTAACGAGGATTAAATTCCAACAATTAAAGAGATCTAAGTCCCATGGAATAGGAACCCTTTTGTTATAGGATGAATTCTCTGAAGACATTTTCATTACAACTCTTAAGAAAATTGAGCAGCCTTCTATTTTGGTCATTATTGTCATCTTTTTGCTAAATCGGCAGCCTTGTGCAAACCTTCATCTTTGAATTTTAGTCAAATGAGTGGAAAATTCATTGTCATCTTTATCTATTGCCATTTTAACTTTGTCATATGTCATGTGTGCCATTTGAGTTTAGAATTTTTCATTTGAGGTTATGTTAGACAAAAGAGAGAGAAATTTACTATCATCTTTTTCTGGTGCCATTTTAACTTGCATTGTATGTTATATGTGCCATTTGAACTTGCGTTTTCATCTTCAAGCCTACGTCCAATAGGTTAGAGAAAACTTTTTCTTCTATGGGAGACTACCGGAGTATTCCAGTTAACAATGTTGTAATCACTTAGTGCTCCTTCTAGCTGAATATGCATATCCCATTGTCATAAGAACGTTGTGGATAAATTTCATATCTATTGTTTGGGGAAGCCTTGTTTGAATGTTGTGTTAAACATAGATTCTAGATTCTAAATTTTTGAATATGTGAGACAAGAATACCACTTCCATATGTAACCATTTCATCCTTTAATATCTTTTGTTTTCCCCTTTCCCAATCTTTTATTCCCTTTTAACTGAATATTGAATAATTCTATTTTGAGTAAGTAATGCGATAGCTTCTTCAAATATAGCACTTCCATATGTAAGCATCTCATCCTTGAATATCTTTTGTCTTCCCCTTTCCCAATCTTGTATTCCCTTTTCAATTGCATGTTGAATAACTCTGTTTGAGGAAGTAATGAGATAGCATCTTCAAATTTAAGATTAATGAGGATATGAATAACAGATAGTTGTTTAAGACAGTTGTCCCAGTTGCTAAGATCTGTTGGAGGTTTCAGTGGCTTTTGAAATTTGCATGTATCTCTAAAACTTTCATCTCCAGTCAATACTAGAGAATTTCTCCCCAGTCAAGGCATGCTAATGGCCTTTGAGTACGATTCTAGCCGGATCAAGATAAAAACTAGTATTCATAAGTTTGTTTACATCATGTTGAGTAATTTTCATCTCATCAATGATGATGTTGTGCCGTGCTATTATTCTGAATGTACATAATGTTTTTTTAAATGCTTCAAGAAACACAAAAGAAGATATGGTACCTCATGTAATCCATTTGATTCAAATATCATTTGGATAAGGAAGAACACATCACATGAGACTCCGTTTAACTTAACATGAAATAATGCCATGTTGATGTTCTTATAATGTATTAGATTAAACTGTAGAAACTTTTTGAAAGGCATGTTCAATAGCCAACTAATTTAATATTTGAATTAGGAGTTGTTTGGGACTTGTCTATATACAATTAGCACCCCATGCTTTGCCTGTAAGAAGTGGTGACCATTCTATTTATCTTCGTATTCTTACCTATTAGAAACATTCTATTTCCCACAAAATCAACTTGGTACTTAAAATTTACTTGTGATTCCTATGACTGCAACCAAGTAAACTCTTGAAGCAACAGCACCTTCAATTTGTAACCTCATCATTGGAGAATAAAATGGAAGTTGCTAAGAAGGCAAAGAAATTGTCTGCAAATGATATGTCTTTGGCTACATCATCCAGGAAAAATAACAGCCATAGGAGTGAAGCAAAGTAAAAAAGGAGGCTCACTATAAGCCCAACAGTTGCTTATCAAATAGAAGCCGCTACAGCTTCCTATTTGCATTCACAAAGAAAGTATTTACTGCCATTTAAATCCAACCATAAAAGTGGGCATGATGTTGACGAAAAGTTGAAAAATGAGACTAGACAAGTTGGAGAAGCAAACCAGGACTGTGAGTGACTAGGGATCAGGGTAATTGCAAGAAATGAAGAGGTTGCAATGGAGGCTACTCCTGGTTGTGAATATAAGGAAGATTTAATGAACTCTTCAACACAAAATGAATTTTCCAATGAGATTTCTAGCCTTTCCAACTCAGAGGTGGCTTCATTTATAGCTACCGGTTTAGTGACTGCAGCAGTGATCGCTGAGGAGGAAATGAAGCACGCTGTTGCCAATAATTTACAGTCAATACATTCTTCTCCATGTGAATAGTTCGCATGTGATGAGGAAAGAAATCATACTCAACTTTTTGTTGTTTAGGTAAATAGTAAATTCTTGTGCAGGAATTTTTGAAAGGCTATTGATATTACATTTCTCTCTAAATTCTTAAATATCCTATTCCTTCACATTTAAACACCATAAAGTGGACGTCTCCTTTCCTTTATGCTTGCCTATTTTTCAGAGACCTAGAAATAGGTTTTATCTATAAACTATGATTTTAGCAATTCATATTTTGCTTTGTGTGTTTTCTTATGCAGGGCTATGAGTCCTTGGCTTCTTGGCAAGTGAATTTATTTTTTGAGCCCATCCATTTTGAAGTAAGCAATGATATTGGACAAATGCTTATAACAAGATATTGGTTTGTGAATAGGGAAGGTTTAACGTGAACCTATTTTAAATAATAAGATCAGTTACTTGAAAGCACAGTACAAGCATTTGACTGATGAAAGTGGGTACCTTGCTAAGAACTCTGGTTTAGTTTGAATAAAACAATTTCCATTTTGCCTTCTTGATGACAATGTAATGTAATTTGAAGAAATTGTTGAAATTGGAGAGCTTTGAATAGATTTGCTCTCTCTGTTATTTATGGATTCAAAGACCCTTTATGATATTATGATTCAATCGATAAATTCTACTATGCCCTAAGTATTACCTTGACTCCCACTAGCTCCCATATAGTCATGGTATTAAGTATCAAATAAGTACTATTTTGAAGACCCAACTGATAGTCTAACCTATAATTTATTATGGATCACAATTCTATGTTGTCTTCTAGTTGAATGCAACATTTGTCTCACATGATGTTCAGTAGGTATTTGTCTCTTGTGATAGTCATATTAAGTCATACAAGGTATTGGTCCCATGGTCATATTGTACCAACCCAACCTTGAATCTTCTAAGCCCTTACAAATGAAGTTAGATAAGGCCCCAATCATGATATTTTCTTTCATGAATGAAGTTGGTATTTTCAATTTCTTTAAATTTCTCTTCATACAATTTATCTTTGATGAACTACATTGGGTGGTTTGAAATGTCTATGTTTGTCATACAAACGTTGATCTTTTCAATATATGTGAAAGTAATATCACCTTGGACTGCATTATATGGTTTGAAATGTTTTTTCAATTGGTGCACTCAAATATGTTTTGATAGATATTGATATTTTTTATTTGAGTACCCTCAATTTTAATCTCTTTTCGGTCTTAGAAGTTTGCACTCAATTTTACCTTTGATGAACCACATTGCTACTTCATAATAAGTCCATATCTTGAAGTTTGAGGATAATACTTGTTTTTAAATTAAGAGGGTGATTAAAGAAAACTAGCTAATGCCATACTTTTATAAAAATGTTACTATTAAAATACACTAAAATATTATTTGTAGCAAGATATTTCATAGATATTTTTCTGATGACATATTCTTTCATGTCTTCTTTTGTAGATCTGCATTTGTAGAGTTTTGAAATAGCTCATAATTTTTATTTTACTACATTACTAATTTAATGACTTTCTAGTATATATATATATATATATATATATATATATTGACAGGCCTATAAATATTTGTCCCTATCGACCTTTGGTGCTTTTACTAGTTTAATATGAATGTGCACTTTTAAAAAAATATATATAAAGAAATCTCATTATTGCATTATTATTTGACCAAAATTTTGTTGTCTTATTCTCTTCATCGAGAGCAAAAAAAACCATTTAATAATGTTAATATTTTAATGAAACCCAATAAATCATGTTATTCTTGTCATTTTAATTTAAACTTAAATTACTATAGAGGGAAGAGGGACATAGAAAAGTGTCCATATATGAGTTGTTTAGTTTATGATATTGTATGAGAACTAATAATACCAACAAATAGACTAAAGTTTCTTTGAAACAATAAAATAGATAAAAGAGTAGAATAATGAGCTATCACACCAACAAAATTAAGTGTGAAAAAAATATAATCATAATTAACAAGAGACTATTAGCAATACGAGTTAAAGAGGCCAAAAAAAGGTTAAACCAAGATATAATATCAAAATTTAGAGTTCAAATCCATTCATTAGTGGTTATCTAGTGTCATGAATAATTGAGTTGGCAAGACAATTGATGTTTGCTTGAATGTTCTGAAGATAATGATAATTAGCCTTATTGATCCTTCATTATAAAGCATCTGGCTGATAGTGTTTAGTTTTCTTCACTCCTTGTGATCTAGCTAATCCTCTTCCCTATGTTTTCTTGCCTATCTTCAAGAGCACAAATCTTACCCTCTATAGTGCATCAATCACTGTAACGTTCAATAATATTACTCTCTAGTACCCTGGGAAGTGATGTCCTAGAGGTATATTTGAGGGCTATAAAGGTTGGAATGATCAAGAGACTAGATATTTTTTCCTATAGCTATCTTCTCTTCTTTTCTCTTTCTTTCATCTTTTGGTTATCTATCATTTAATCATAAATCCAATGTGGGTGGAATCATAGTACTGGACAAGAGATTGAGCCTACATGCTCTAGACCACCTCCTGTGAATAGGTATGACATTAGATAGACTTAAGACCTTTTGATATAATTTATCTTGGTACTACTCTACTCTTCATTATCTCTCTACTTCCATGTACCATGAGGTATAATTTATAAGAAGGTTTGGTATATTGATCTAGGATTGCTCTTTCCTACCATCACTCTTCAACATACATGTGAGCACATAGGGAAGTATGTTATACTGGGTAGCAGCTCTGGAGGTCACAGTAGTAGCTCTGGAGGTCAGAACAATAGCAGTTCCAGAGGTAATTCTGACCCCACACTCGCATCATTGATGCCACAGAGGACAAAGAGTGTGAAGGAGATTTATGACAGCACAAGGTACGTTGATGATGATGAAGATTTGAATTTTGCATTATTTTCATCTAGTGATCCAATCTACTTTGAAGAAGCTGTGAAAAAAGAGAAATGGTGTAAGGCCATGGATGAAGAATTAGATGCCATAGAGAGGAATGACACATGGCAGCTAACTGATTTACCCAAGGGTAAACAAGTGATTGGAGTTAAGTGGGTCTATAAGACCAAGTCTATTGCTGAAGGAAAGATTGAAAGACATAAGGCAAGGCTAGTTGTCAAAGGGTACAAACAATAGCCTGGAAGAGATTATGATGAGACCTATGCACCAGTTGCAAGGCTGGAAATAGTTCGGGCAGTCATAGCAATAGGGTTCAAATTTAAGATTTATAATTTATTTGGTTTATACTTTAAGGTTTACAATTTAGGTTTTATGGTTTATCTTTTATGATTTAGGGTTAGGGTTTAGGGTATAGAGTTTAGGGTATAGAGTTTACGATTTATAGTTTAGGGTTAGGGATAAGGATATAGAATTTAAGGTTTAAGGTTTAGAGTATAGGGTTTATGGTTTATAATTTATGGCTTATGGTTTACAATATAAGTTTAAGGGCTTATGATTTATAAATTAGGATTAAGGGTGCATGTTTCAAGATTTACGGTATATGATCTATGGTTAAGGGTTTAATGTATATGTTATAGGATTTAGGGTTTATGGTTTAAAGTATAGGGTTTATAGGTTATGGGTTAGGTTTAAAGGTATTGAAAGAAAAAAATTATGAACCTTGGATTAATATTTTGCAAAAGAACATACACTATCACCTAGGTTCTTTCTTTCAATATATTGGTTTAACTTAACACTAACAAAAGATATCCTTTGAGAAATATAATAGTAAGAATGAATATATTTAGATATTTACACTCAATCTAAACTAATAAAGGATTTATGGCATGTACATGTAAATGAAAGAGGAAAGTGAGAGTTGGCACCCTTGGAATTGAAGATATGCTTGATTTGATAAGAGAATTATAATATGGAAGATTGGAAGGATTTGTCTACAAACTTTTAACTCTTTATGATATGCTAGGACACTAGTGGTTGCGATGAACACTTTTCTAGGTCACCTAGACATTGATATGCTCTTACAAGTCACTTGCACACTAAGACACTCCTACAAGACACTTGGACATTAGGGTATTGGTGTGTTTTTCTCCTAGGGCTGTGAAACTTTTAAAATTTGACCATCTATATTCCTTGAGTCCACTCCTTGTAGATATTCTAGAAATGCCTCCAACCTCCTATTGTTAATGTCTAAAGTTGGATGGGAAAAGAAAAATGGGGTTGGCTATTTTTGAGTCTTCCTTAATCAATCTATTAGGATGGAATTTTCAACCTCAACAATAGCCTTGGAAAATATTGGTGTGTGTGTTCCTATATGAAGTGTTTGTGGCATGTTCAAAGTTTTGCATCTACTAATAGCCATAAGGGGACATCTATTGATAAAGTAGTGTGTTCTTATGAAATGAAGGACAACATAGATGATAGAAATATCATAGAGTGCTGAATAAAGAAGTTTGAATCTACAATAAAGGTATTGGCCAAGAGATATTTGTAACAATGGAGGATTTAGTGTAATGGATTTGGAATAGGAAACCCTAGAGAGTGTAGGAGATTGCAAGGAAGGTTATAGAGGATATAGGATGAGGAGTGTTGGCAAGAGAACTTGGGACATAGTCTGGAGATCCAAGCCTAGGATTTTTTATGTAGTCTATTTACACCCCAGAAGAGACAGTGGTAGAATAATCAAATAGTTGTGGTAAGAAATAACATAATGTGGTAAGAGTATATCACATACAATACATCACATACATCATAAAACATTCTAATATTACTCAATAGACCTTATATCTTCATTATATATATATTCAGTCTCTATTACAAAAGGTAGGTCCGTGACTTTGCTCTATTTAGTCTTTTCATTAATTCTAATTACTTACTTACATCCTAGCTTACTATTCTTATACCTTAAAGTGCAATAGGGATGTGTCCCTTACAAAACAATCCTATTTCTACTAGGTCCCGTTGGCCTTGTGCTCATCACTTCCTTTGTGGTGAGATGTGGTAGCTTCTTCTTCATGCTCTATTCTTTACCAACATCATCCCCCCTTTTTAAATTGTGTCTTTTCCTCAAGACATGTGGACTCAGTTAGATGGTAGGATGTTCTTCTAGATAATCTTTAGCTGTGCCAGAGTGGTATCCCACTAACTCCTATCCTACTAGAGTACCTATATGTGGCCTTGAGTCCAGATTAGTGTTGTCTTTGCCTCAGATATGCTGGTTGGGATCTATTTTTATTGTGTGTTCTTTTTAGCCTTTCCCAATATGCCAGTCATATGCACTAATCTGAGACTTATTACCTCCCTCAATTGCTTGATTTGTGCTTTTATATGTTCCCTCTGATCTTGTAGCTATTGAAGTTGTGTATGAATAGCCTCTACCTATACCCTAACTGACCCATCCATATCTTTTATGGGGTCATATGTTCTTGCCACTTGCAAAATTTGTGCTTCCAACTAGTCAGTTTGATCTTTGAGGCTATTTGTTGTAGTTGGCCACTGTAAAAAAATTGATAGATGATGTTTACATCATTAATTTTTTGTTGTAGACTTCTGATTTGGCTCTCTAATTGTGTGTGTGTGTGTTGCAACACACTTCTTTCTTGCATCATCCATTCTATTCTTAGTCATCTCTGCTTTCACTTGATTTTTGATTTTTATGGCCTAATACTGTATTTCATTTTGTATCCGATCCACCAATTGTTTCAGCTGTTGTGGTAGTGGCAATGATGTATCTTTTTGTAGTTGGGGTATTTTTCTCTATATTGCAGCTATGGCATCCACCAATTGCTCTATTCTCTTCGCATGTTGTTTAAAGATTTCTTCCCTTGTGGTACTATGAAATATGTCCCCTAGCTAAAACTTTTCTATGGGGGATATGTTTCTTAAGTTCACTTGTGACTCCAATAATGGCATTTGTAGTAGTTGAGGTGTTGGCGCATGTTGGATTTTCTTGTATTGTGCTAGAAAATCCTTGATGGATTGTGTTGGCAGAGAACAAGGCACCAAGCAGAACCTACCGCGGGTTACCACAAAGGACATGCAGAGGATAGAGCCGACTCATAAAGAGGTATTTTGGGAAAGGACACACCTCTATGTAGATATATAGGAGATACATGTAAGCAATGTAAAGTAAGAGTGTAAAAGAGAGTGAGAGAGTATGAGATAGATATGTATAAGGCAAAGACTCAGAGCTAATAGTATGAACATGTATGTACTAGTTAATGAGAGAGATATATAAAGGAGATATAAGGGTTATGATATAATTATATGTGTTATGAATACTTTATTCTACTTAGATTGTACCACATAATAGATTTCCTTAATGTTTATTCATGTTTCTCTCATTGTCTGCCTGGGGTATAAACTAGACTTTAGAGACTTGATTGAGGACCAGATCTCTAGACTGGTTTCCCTCTCATTTCTTGCCAATATTTGGTTCCATTTTTGAGACCCTAGAAAAGGACAGTGAAAGGAGAAGTGTGGAGTAGCGTAAAATAAGGAAATTTGAAAAAGCATGTTATCATCTAAAGGATATGAAAAATAAGACATCATGATAGGTTCCTCACACAATAAGTTATTCACATCACATGTGTTAAATTACTCATTCTAGGTCAAAATGTGTGGAAATGAGGGGGATGTAGGTACTAGCTCTTGGTACATGGAGGAGCCAAGAGTCCACTTGGTTGAGGGGATGGGATCAATGAGGATAGTTTATTAGTAGGGATAGATGGAAAAGATGATGAAACATACAAAAATCAAGACATGATGGTGAAGAAAGTGGAAGGTGATATAAAGGCAATTTTAGGACATCATGGTTGGTGGGAGGATAATGTGGTGAGTCATATGAAGTAGGTAACAATGCGGATATGGTAATTGTAGAAAGGAATAATGAAGATTCCACAAATGAATGAATTGGATTGATATTGAAAGGGTAAGGGTTAGGTGGTGGATAACTAGGATAAGAAGAAGTGTCAATGTCATGATGTAGCTCATTGGAAAAATATGTGGTAAATAGGCCATATGGGATAAGGTTTTCTAGGTTGATTTCATCTATCAAAGTCTTAGACACACACAAATGGTATGAGGTAGGTAAAATCAATGGTGGATAATCTACATCATATAGATTATCATCATAAGGGCCATGGATTATGTCCTCACTAGAAGATTCACTAAAGATATCAAATGATAAATCATCAAAGGAAGTTTAAGATCCTTTAAGTGAGGGAATGGGTGTGGGGTTATTATCAAGAGGGGAAATCTTGGGAATAATAGGTAAAGGACATGGAGTAGAACACATGTCATCATCTAGGTCATCTTGACAAGCTTGAACTATATTGTTTGGGTCAAATGCAAAGTGAGTGGAATATGTTTAGGAATGGGGTTAAGATAGAGGCCAAGGTTGGAGTTGCAAATGTTTTGGTTGGGCTATAGGATCAAGGAGGGTTATGGGATGGATGGGACTAGTTGGGACTTGGAAAGTGGTATATATGGTGAGGAATGGTATAAAGGGATGAATAGAGGTGAATAAGGTGGACTTTATAAGGAGAGGAAACTTGATAGAGAAGGGATATGAATGTAGGTATGGGATGAACCATGGATAGATAGTGACATATGGTGTGGAAGAGATAATGGGGAATAAGGTAAACTAGGATTGAGTGATGGGATGTGTAACATACCGACTCATACAACTTGGAATTACTCACAAAATTTACTAATAAGTAAATAAATGTTTAAACATGAGTGATTTTTTTTTACATTTGCCTATTCACATAGACATAAATGCATATCTTTTCTAAATATTTTTCAACCTTGAAAATACAATATATTTAAAGATAAAATCATAGTGAAATCATTGCACTTTACACTTAAAAATAATTTGTACTTGGCAAGATGAATAATTTTACATAAGTTTGGAAATCATAAGTCATAAATACTGCATTTGGAATCTTGTATCTAGTATCTGTCTCACAAGTCTCGGTGATTCTTCTTCTATAGAGGGAGAGCATCATCTAAGTTATTTTCCTCCAACCATAGACCAATGGTCCCCCTCTCACCTTCCTAGAAGTGGCCCTACCCTTCACAAAGAGTATAGACATAAGGAACCTACTAGTTGCCATCTAAATTCCTAGTGATGTGTCCTATGTAACTCAATCAACCATAGAACTCTAGACAATCTTCTAGCTAAGTATGATCATTCTGACAGGTCACACAATCTAGACATGGTGAACCAACTAATGCTTGTAACTTGACTTGGAAACTACCTCATCCTATAGTTTGACTTACTTGACTAGTATCTCTAGACATACATTATCTTGACTAAATTCAAATCCTAGTCAATCTGACTTAGAATTAATCCTTAATCTAGGATAAATGCAATATATGGGTTTAAAAGATTTTAACCTTTTTGAGAGTCCATCTTTGCATACTTGCAAATAATAGGGTCTATGACTTCCTATCACTCTACTCACATGGAACTTCTTATTTGTTCCACTATCATGACAATATAATTAGTGTTATCTCTACATTCATGTAGCTTAACACAGATAAATAATTTATCTAATTTATTGTTTATCTCAGCCATCATATAGTTCTGGTTTAAAAATCTAAGTATTGATATGCATAAGTTTATGGATATAAACTTGCTGCCCATCTAGAAAAACTTCCGATGCTAAGCCCACAAGCTATCTGCCCAAAAATAAGGCTATCAAAGAACATGTGCATTCGTGTGTCTGTCACTATGTTTTAACTAAGATACACATCTATTTACATGTAAACCAACTTATACTTTAGCTAAGATAAGATAACTAATTATAGTCCATAGTCATCTTATTGTCATTCCCAGTTAAGGGTTTAAATCTTGTGGCCATGTTACGACCAAGATAGGATTTGTACAAGATAATCCATAGGCCATTCTTAGCCAAACAAGAATCAATACTTATTAACTCTTGGCCTTTATAGGCACTAATAGAAATATAGGGTTATTGGCCTCCCTAGGCATGCAAAAATAAGAGTATATAGACCTTTTTGGCATGTATAGTCTTACAAAACTATTTGCCATGAATAATGAATACATAAATATAAACAAGTTAGCCCTAATGAAATAATTGAGTAGTTATGATTTTAAAACAAATATCTATTAACTTTGGCAGAAAGCTTTCGACCTCTTAAAGATGACATAATGCATGTATCAACCATTATTGGCCTCATGCAATAGATACAAAGTAGAGTAATTTTGCCTTACAATATATCTTTGCATATAAGTGTATAGTTCATCTATAGATTTTACAAGAAAGATTGTATTCCTATTGGCCTCAATAGGTAGGATTAGATATAAAGAGATTGGCTTCATGCCAATTATAAAAAGTATATCAGCCACGAACAGAGCCTGATTTCTTCAAGGCTCTTGGCCTCCACTGCTACTAAGCAATGTTTCTCGTTTATGATAGATAGAGTATGCAAATACAAGGCTAACTTCCTTTCACCGGCATGATAAATAAAACATGATTTTTGACTTATTATAGGCATTAAGACTGCATGCGTATAGCCAACTACAGGTAGGCAAGAATACATATTATCGGTCTCTACAGACACTTGAATGCATACATGCTTTAGTAGCCTTCTAAAGGCATATGAATGAAGGTATATATATAGATATATTGAACTTTAAAGACATGGGTTTACATGCAAATTTTTTGGACTGCTCGGTTACTTATAAGTATACGAGTCTGATGGCCTTGTACATGCATAATACAATGAGATAAATATGAATAAGTCAGCCTTATATAGGCACTTATGAAGTAGACCTTGATTAACATCTAAAGTATACCAATTAATACCATTATCAGTCTTCTTTCACAGTTTAGACAAGGTATTACCATTGTATGCATCAAATATAAATGACTATTGGCCTTTAACACATCTAATGTAGATAACATCATACTATGGTGAACCAATTCAATGCCTTTATGGATTCCATTGAAATATATCAAAACCATAAGAGATGGTACACATAGTCCATTTAAAACATACTGACATACATACCTCTAAATAGTATAGGTTGAAAAGAAAGACCTTCTTACTGCCTCTTCATTGTCCTTGTTTTCTCCAAGATACTAACCATTATGACACAAAAATATTGAAGATGGTTTGTAGTCTCTTCTTGGCTACCTGAGTGTATTTTTACTTAAGATATAATAGCCTTTTAAGAGGCTTACCCTCCATATCCATGGTGATCCTTCCCATGCAACATGCCTATAAAGGCTCTATGGTGGCATGCTGAATAATGGAGCTACTTGGTCATTAAGACCAGTCACTAAAGATGTTTGCAGAAATCCTCCCTTATTCTCCACAATCAATGTGGAGTAAGGAGTTGAGTGCCACATAAAAACATGTAGTGGTTTGTAATAAATTTGCAACCATACCACATTTCCCTATAATGCTCAACAACTACAAAACAATAGGTTAAACCTATAGTTCTTACCAAATAAATATTAACATCGTATTATCATTGTATACAATGTATATTTACATTGTTTCTGACACACGATATAATATGAGTATGGGGTCAAGGTATTCTCTGACTCCCCTTCTCAAAATTAGGTAAACATCAAAATAGAAAAATAACATAATAGAATTCCAATCGGGAAAATATGATAATTAAGTAGTTTACTACTAGTATTTATTTGTTCTAATAATTATATTACTTCTCACAAAAAGATAACAACTATCAACTATTTCCTTGTCGACGGTCCTATTCTAACCTGACTTGGTTTTCAACAAGAACCTCAACTTAATGGATTTAGCTGACAATTGATGATTTGTCAAGTCAGGACCAAACTTAGACCAACTAGTCAAACATAGCTTACGAAATTCGATGAAGGTTCACTAAACTTGTGAAAACACAAGACTTAGATGGAAACCAATCTATTCTTATCCATACATCTATTCTCTTCTCTCTGATGATGCTCTCCCTCTCTTGCTTGGAGGGTGGAAAACCTATTTCCCAATTACAACTTGTAATCACCAAACTGGGATTAGTGCATCGTTAGTCAATGCATAAACCTTATGAATAAATAATCATGACATCTTATAATCACATGTCTAAATTCTAATCATATAAACATAAACTCACGATATCATTGATTGATCCTTACATTTTCACATAACATCAAATCATAATTTCCTGCATAATTAACCACTAATTATGTGCAAGTAAAAAAGTAATTCATAGTCAAAAATTGGGGTGTGACATATCTCCCCCCATAAGATTCATCGTCCTCGATGATCTAGTGTATCATAAAACAACAATATAAAATTTTTGTTCACTTTGAAAAGTTTAAAACAAGTGAGGAAATATTTGATAAAAATCATGGTAATCTTCCCATTTGGCACTATCCTCTGCATACTAGTCCCACTAGACCTTGCATTGAGTAACCTCTCTATTATGCAAGGGGAGCTTGCAAACTTTGAGCACCTTGAGAGGCTCGATCATGAGCACTCTTGGGTCCTATACCTGTAAAGCATTCCAATCAAGAATATGATTATCACCTGTTATATACTTTTTCAAATATGAAACTTGAAGAACATTGTGCATCCTGGCAAGAGCTGGTGGTAGAGTGATTCTGAAGGCAACCAGATTGATCACTTTGAGAACTTCAAAGGAGCCTACATATCAAGGAGCTAGTTTGGAAGACTTTCCAAACTTTATGGAATTCTTCTGATCTTTGACCCTCAAAAGAACTTTTTCTCCAACTGAGAATTGCCTTGGTGTACGCTTGGCATCAGCATAACGTTTCTGTCTATCATTTGATTCCGCCAATCTATTTCTGATTAGCTTGATCTGTTCTTCCTTTGTGATAACATTTTTAGACCAATACTAATCCTATCTTCTAGCTTATCCTAGCTTATAGGAGTTTGACATCTTCTTCCATACAATGCTTCAAATGGAGCCATCTTAATAGAAGAATTATAGGAGTTATTATATGCAAACTCCACAAGTGGTATATATTCTTCCCACTTGTATTTCTGATCCATGCAATACATCCACAACAAATCTTCCAAAACTTGATTTACCCTCTCAGGCTAACCATCTGTCTTAGGGTGATAAGATAAAATTATATTAAGTTAGAGTTCCTAGCATTGAGAAAAAAGTTTGCCAAAATCTTGACGTCATGCGTGCATCTTTGTCTGAGATAATTTTCTCAAGAACTCCATGTAATTTAAACACTTCTTACACAAAATTGTGAGCTAAAATTGGTGCTCCATCCATTAGATTCCCATGTATAAAATTAGCTACCTTGGTGAGTTTTTCCACCACCACTAAAATAGCATCATGTCTATTCCAACACATTGGGAGACCTTGCACAAAGTCCATACTAAGGACCTACCACTTCCACTCTGGAATATCGTGCGGATATAGAAGTCCCGCTGAATGTTGATGCTCAACCTTGACTCTCTGGGACTCTAACAAACTTGCTACATATCTTGTAATGTCATTCTTCATTCCTTTCCAAAAATAAAGGGGCTTCACATCGACTAGGAGTTTGGTTACTCTAGGGTGACCTGAATATGGTGCAGAATGAACTTTCTTCCACACAAGGTTTCTTAATAATGTAGAGTTTGGAACGTACATCCTTCCTTGGTATCTTAAAAGACCATCTAGTTCAAAATAGAACCCATCATACCTCGAGTCTTGAGCATTTAATGTAAGAGTCTGCTTAACTTGCTCATAGTACTCATCACCTGCAAAATTTTGTAACACTAAATCCTTGAAATTGAGTGGATAGAGACAATTGACGAGATATGCCTCTGTTGACTCAGAGCATCTGCTACTCAGTTCTCTTTATGGGTAAGTGCAAAAAGATGGGGGGCCAAAAAGTGGCCAAATTATTTAAAAAAAAAAATAATACAAAATGCGAGCACGTTATAACGCACTCACGTTATGGCTTGGTAATGACAAGCTTAAGGCTCATCAAAACCAAGCCATAATGTGCTCGCATTATAACACGAGCCCATTTTGATTTGCTATAAATTAAAAAAAAAGGTTTCTATGTCATTTCATTTCTTTCTTCTCCTCTATGCCTGCAGCCTGCAAACCCTATAAAGCGCGCTTGCGTTTTGCAAAACTCAATTCAACACAAAAACCTTATCGATTCATCACCAAAATGCCGCCACGACGTCAAGTATGCCAAAGGAGTGAGTTATATTTGTTTTTTTGTTTGAATTTGTTTCTAAACATGTAGGTTTGAGTTGATTTTTGATGTATATTTCATTAATTGCTAGGAAATGTTAATGCACCTCCTCCTCCTCCTCAAAATCCATAAAATCCTGAGGTGGAAATACCTGCAGAACAACAACCTCCGCCATCCATTCCTCGACATGCGCCTGGAACACAAGAAAATATAATGGGGCAAATTGAAAACAACAAAAAAGAAATTGAAGATATAATTGCAAGGTTGAAAGATCCTTCCACTTCAACCTTGCATAGGTCCACACTTGTTGAATCTCTTGAATCTATGTTATCAAATGTAGATTCAATTAGCAAGAAAATAACTAGTTGGATGGATAAGAGGAGAGAGTTTAGAGATTATTATGTAGACAAGCTGTCATTCCAAGATGTGAAAAAATTACAAATCACAAAATTAGACTTGTGTTCAATTTTCACAAACCCACAAACAAATCAACCTCCACCCATTACATGCAAGAGGTTCCCTATCCATTGGTGCAACAACCAAGCGATAAGGGACAATTTTGGGTAGAGGTGGTGGATGGTTTTTGACCATCCTCCATGCAATAATAATGAGGTCCCGCAATACTTTTTGAGGAAACTCTACTGTGAGTTTGTTCTCAATAAAGTGCCAAACTATTTTGATATGCGGGACTTTTAGGGTAGAGGTGGGGGGTTAGCACAAGATAGGCCAGGGGCACGTCCTAACGCACAGTGGGTAGTGAGATGAGTAATCAGCAGACCAGCCCATGAGCATGTTTTTATCCCTTCCATTGTGAAGGAGAGTGTTGAGGTCGATACACTTCAGTCGATTAGTGCCTTGACCCAGAGCATCATAGAGCATGCCGGTCTTGTAGTACAAAGTGGGTTGGGAGATAGTGCTAGGAGTAGGGTCACACCCCATACTTGTCAGACTTGCGAGTCAGCCTATGGTTATGACCCCATGGATAGTCAGGACACAGGTGTACAGGCTACATCTGCAGCTGAGAAGATGGTGATGACAGATACCCTCCTGAGTGAGACTTTCAGCCTTGATACTCAGGTAAATATTAGCAAGTTTATTGAATTTAATTTATTAAATTTAATTTTTGAAATGCAAGATTAACTAATTTAAATTGATGATTTTAATAAAATTTTAGGGTCATAGCGTCGATACAGTTTTCAGTGGTTCGCCACCTGCATTTTACACTAGATCATCTACTGTCGGGGTATGTAACTAGTAAACAATTATAAATATTACATGTGAATAGCATCATTATATGAATGGTATTCTAATATCTAATTTTGGATGTTGAATAGGTTAATATTATAGATTTCACGGCAACACCTGCCAGCGGTGGTGGACTTCAAAGCTTTACAGAGGTAATAAAATAAATAGTTTAATGAATGAATTGTACTTGATTTTTGTATGTGACTTGTGTGCTTTATTGTGTGTACTTCCATGTTTAGATGAACATGTGTGTATGTTAGGAGCCATGATTTGCATCACTATTATAGTTTTTCGTAATTGAATAATGTTGTTTTATTTCTAGATGATGTAGGCTGCGGAGACACCTCCCCATGTTCAGAGGGAAATGGAGCATGGTGTGGCTTCTACAATTCATAGCTCCATGGCATTGACAGGGGTATGAGGTAGATTAGTAAATTTCAATTTACATTCATTGTTATAGTTGTTTATTTTTGAAAAATCAAAAAATTATTGATTTGAAGTTTAATTTCTATCTGGATGGTCTCTATAGGACATGACATCACCAGGGCCTATTCTTGCTATTGAGACAAGTGAGGAGACAGATTATATGTTAGCAGTAAGTGATTATTTTGTTAAATGTTTCATTTTTTATAACATGTAATTTCTATATATTAATGTCTATACTTTTTATTGTAATAGCTAAAGATGCAGGAAGAACTAAATAGGAGGAGTAGCCCTCGGGTTCATAGTAGACCACCCACATGTGTGTTTCCATCCCCTAGAAGATCAAAGGCTGCCCATGATCTATTCTCTTCACCAGCTAGAGGGGAATGACTTTTTATTGTGTTCCTTTGTTGTATGCCTATATGGCATTTGTGGACATATATTTTGTATTGTATATAGTTGACATTGTATGCCTATATGGAATTCTTGTAAGCCTATATGGCTATTTTGTATATATGTTATACTTATATCGACAGATATTGATGTATGCCTATATGGATATTTGGTTAATACAAATCTTTTTTATTGATGGCATCCATACTTGCATTATAAATCCACGTTTGAATGGATATTTGTAGATGGCTACTTCAAATATTTAAAATCCAATTGTATTACATAGAATGTTTGTTGATCCAATAAGCTAGCTATTTTTATTCAAGTATCACCTAAACCTCATTTTGGAACTAAAAGATAAAAGTTGTATTTAAAAAAAAAATGAATCATCATGTTGAATAGAAAATATTAATATTCTTTATGAGTAGCATAGAATGTCAACTATATGCAATACAAAAAAATGAATCATCATGTTATTCTTTATGTTTGAGATCCTGAAAATGACTAAGTCTGGTAGCCTGATATCCTGAAACACTAGGATGAATATCCAAGTCATTAGGATGATTGCGCCTTGAGAGAAAGTCATTAAGATGAGCACCTAAAGGAGACTTTCTTAAACTTTCAAACATTGAGCAACAAGCATGAAGGGTTAAGGCACAATTTGCAACTCATAAAGCCTCAAAAGGGCGCCCAACTTAGAGAGAGCATTCATTTAAGGCAAGGCACCCATTGACACCTGTTCCACCATAAAAGTATGCCTAAGGTGGAAGGAGAACAAGCCTCTAGTAAGTGAAGCGCACCTATTGTCTAAACCACTTCATTATGGCACCCTAGCATGAGGAGGAGTATATAAGTCAATAGGAAATGACGCCTAGAATGCAAATGAAGGACTAAGAAGCATTTTCAATAAGCATCAATTCACCTTGAGCTTTCAATAAATAAATCAAATTGAGCTCCATAAGCCTAGGCGCCCTTTGCCTTCAAAAGAACCTTGTATCGACATCAAGAGTTGGTCATATCGGTGTATCGGTAGACCTTGGTTAGGCTTCGCCGATAGTGGTCTGTCTTGCCGACGAGTGTGGTTCGAAGTTGAAGACATCGGTGTATCGGAAGATAATCCCATCGGCTCATCGGAAGAGCAGTTGAGAGCTTCACCGATGAAGGGGGTCACATCGATAGTCAAAATCCATCAGTGTATCGGCCCAATGAGATTAGAGTTCACTGATGTTTGGAGTCTCACCGACAGGGGTGGTCTGACAGTTGTCATTGGTGAGATCAGTGTGTCAGCAGAAGAGTTTTTGAGTGTGCCGATGGTATTAAGTCCTACCTATAGGCGAGGGACTTAGAGTCTCGTATCAGAGTGACAAAGACATCGGTGTGAAAGGATATAAAGTCACCGATAGCGGTCTGTCTGACCGATAAGAGTCAATGATGGGATGTTTTTCAAAAGTGAAATCAAACAGAGTCATGGTGGCATCGGCCTATCAGCCGATGAAATTTTAAGCTCACCGATGGTATGTTGTCTCGCCAATAGTGAGTTCGAAGGTTCAAAAGTTGATAATTCTATGCTTCCACTATGTGCTCTGCATCAGACACTCATCCCTACTACAGTCTAGCATTCTCTAGTTGTGTTCTCCCCTTTGTTTTTGTGAATGCCTCTGGAAGTAATGTTGATTTACTTGTGATGTCCTTATTGACTGGTGTTGTTTTGGATTCATGTGTAGTCCTTGTTCCTTATAGTCTATTGTCTACTTGACTGTTTGTTGTAACTTATTGAACCACTATGATTTTGAATATTTAGATTTAGAGGGCATTAGACACCAAAACTTCTTGACCTTTAACAACCCAACCTAGAATCAATAGATTTTTGTCCATCCCAACTATTCTAGTCAAGACAAAGCATGTTGATTCTCATTCAATCCAAAGTTCATTAACAGGATTATCTTATCATAATATTTAGGGAAATGACCACCTAGATGGACAATGATGTGAGCTATCTATAAAGAAACTTGCAAGAAGTATAGGAGGCATGAGAATCCCTCCATGTTGTTTATCAAGTTGAATGATCTATGACACATCATGTATCATTAGAAAATATTCTCGAAGAGAAAGCAAGTGAAAATACTCAAAACAACCCATAACAAGGTGGAGAAGTTTAAAGGATGGAGGTTGCAATACTTTCCAACCTCGTAGCCACACTAGTCCAATGGATTATGATAATACTATCAAGCATCCACATAATAGTAGATAATCTTATCAAAAATCACAAAGAAATTTCTAAGGACAATAGTGTTATCCCTATGACTTGACACATACTTCTTGTTTCATAAAGCAAAGGGACATGATATAAATATTGTTGTTATATGGAGCCTAATCAGATTCGGAGGTTAAATTTACCCAACTTTTATCAGCGTGGTTTCCCCCCAAATATTCTCCTACTAGTTTTGGCGCCTTGAAGTCTAAGTGCATGAAAATCATTTTGAGTTGGAAACCTAATCCAATGACTTGACACGGATCCCAAAACCACCTATTGGACTAATAGTATCCTAGGCACTCACTTCATGCATTATGATTTCTAGGTGCTAGTTTGATGCTCCATCACAAGGAAAGTCCACCCACACTTGCAAGTGTTTTTCTTTAGGATCTAGGCGCCAATTGAAGGTTGTAGTTGCCAAGAAGAGCGCCTAGCAAGAAGAAGTTTTTTAGAGTCTCCAAAACACATCAAACACTTGACTAATAACAAGATAACTTTTTCCCAAGTTAGGCGCTTCAAGAGGGAAGTTAAAACATGAATAAGTGCCAACTTGTCTAGGCGCAAACTCAAGCTTGTTGAGGATACACATGGTACCCAACATTCCTTGGTGATTTCACGAACTTCAAATGCTCAGAATTGTTCAACGAATGCCCAATGCCCCTTCTTGATGATAGGCACCAAAGTGAGGGTGGAATTATGCCTTGATGGCATTAGGCGCTATCTAGAGTATGCTACTGCATGGAAATGCGCCTTCAACTTAGAGTAATTCAAACACTCCAAGGTCTTCAGTGATCAATTCCCCAACTTATGAAATGTCCTCCTTCATTTTAAAACACATTGTAATGCTCCAGAGAGATGACTATACCTAGGCATCAATCTGGATTAGAAATGCCTCCAAAGTGCGCCTTCTCTTTCAGAATGCAAAACAAGGTCCAAAGGTGCTAATAAATTGAAGTGCTTCATTGGAAAAGTCCCGGAGGTTAAGATGCACCTTGTCTTAATGAGGTGCAACTCTTGGGTAAGAAAGCTTGTAAAGTACACCTAACTTAGTGAAGAGGTTGATAACTTCTAAACCCTTCCTAGAACTTAGATTGCTTCAACTGAAGATCATCTTGCACCAATACATCACCAAACTTTCAATCACAAGATCAATTCAAACTTAGGCGCTCATTAAGAGTCTTTCCAATTTTGGCACATCTAAGAGGTTGAACTGGCAAGAGATGGTGCCTAGCTTCCTAGACCTTGTTTCAATATGTTTGAGTTCCAAAGTTGACTCAATGGTATCAAGATGGTGCCATAGAGTCTTTGGACTAGTTCCTTAGAGTTTCAAAAACATTTTGACTCCTTGAAAATTCCTCCTACATGCTTGGGTACCATTTCAAGGTCCTGGAACCATGATGTAGCGCATTATTGCTCTAGGTGCCCATTCATGATTGTGCAACTTGAGATTGGCACCTAGAGTGAATAGGCTTTCATCCTGACTTAATACACTGCCTCCTTCTGACAATTTTTGAGGCAACAGAAAACCTTTCACCACAGGCAAATATCTCAGAGATATAAAAAATTGAGAGAGGTTATTGTAGAGGCACTCTACATGATCATGTTTCCTTAGACGGAATGTTTCTAAGTGACACAGTTTTTGAGTAACATCTCGTCAAAGATTGCTGCCTTTTTGCACTTTGGACTCTTTAGGGATATTGTCGGTACAATGTAGCTTGGACTATTTCGACATGTTTGGGTGAAAAATAGGACCATGCCTAGCATAAATGTACCCATCCGGATGCATTGGAATAGTCAGTTTGGTCACATCAAGAGCAGGACGAAAGTTACACCCCTTTGCAACTTTAGACTACCTCCTTTTGATGATTTTTGGGGTAGTAGAAAACCTTTCACCATGGGCAAATGCCTCAGAGATATAAAAAACTGAGAGAGGTTATTGTAGAAGCGCTCTACGTGATCGTATTTCCTTAGATAGAATGTTTCTAAGTGACATGGTTTTCAAGTAACATCTCATTAAAGATTGCTGCCTTTTTGCACTTTAGACTCTTCAGGGATATCGTTGGTACAATGTAGCTTGGACTGTTTTGACATGTTTGGGTGAAAAAAAGGACCATGCCTACAATAAATGTACCCATCTAGACATGTTGGAATAGTCAGTTTGGTCACATCAGGAGCAGGATGAAAGTTATACCCCTTTGCAACTTTACACTGCCTCCTTCTGACGATTTTTGGGGCACAGAAAACCTTTCACCACAGGAAAATACCTTAGAGATATAAAAAAATGAGAGAGGTTATCGTAGGGGCACTTTATGTGATCATGTTTCCTCTGACAGAATGTTTCTAAGTGACATGATTTTCAAGTAAGATCTCGTCAAAGATTTCTACCTTTTTTCACTTTGGACTCTTTAGGGATATCGTCGGTACAATGTAGCTCGGACTGTTTCGACATGTTTGGGTGAAAAATAGGAACATACCTAGCGTAAATGTACCCATCCAGACGTGTTGGAACTATTAGTTTGGTCACATCAGGAGCAGGATGAAAGTTACGCCCCTTGCAACTTAACACTGCCTCCTTCTGACGATTTTTGGGGTAGTAGAAAACCTTTCACCACGGGCAAATCCCTCAGAGATATAAAAAACTGAGAGAGGTTATTGTAGAGGCACTCTACGTGATCATGTTGCCTTAGATGAAATGTTTCTAAGTGACACAGTTTTCAAGTAACATCTTGTCAAAGATTGCTGCCTTTTTGCACTTTAGACTCTTCAGGGATATCATCGGTACAATGTAGCTCAGACTGTTTTGATATGTTTGGGTGAAAAATAGGACCATGCCTAGCATAAATGTACCCATCTAAAAGTGTTGGAATAGTCAGTTTGGTCACATCAGGAGCAGGATGAAAGTTACACCCCTTTGCAACTTTACACTGCCTCCTTCTGACGATTTTTGGGGCAGTAGAAAACCTTTCACCATAGGCAAATGCCTCAGAGATATAAAAAATTGAGAGAGGTTATTGTATAGGCACTCTACATGACTGCGTTTCCTTAGACAAAATGTTTCTAAGTGACATAGTTTTTGAGTAACATCTCATCAAAGATTGCTGCCTTTTTGCACTTTGGACTCTTTAGGGATATCGTCGGTACAATGTAGCTCGGACTGTTTCGATATGTTTGGGAGAAAAACATGACCATGCCTAGCGTAAATGTACCCATCCAAATGCGTTTGAATGGTCAGTTTGGTTGCATCAGGAGCAGGACACCAAAAATGCATAACATGATGATGTAAAAATGTGTATATGTGTATAAATGCAGCAGGAAATTAAAAAAAGACAAACCTTACAAATTAATGTGCATACTTACAACTCAATGTAACATGACTTTAAAAAATTAATGTGAATACTTACAAATTAATCCAATGAACCATCCAGGTCTGCTCTACTCTTTATTGTGTCAAGTATTGCTTCATGGTCAGACTCACGCACCTTCCACAAGATTTTGTTCAAAGGTCTACCCCGATACTTTATCATATAAACATTGGATGCCACGACAAGGTTCAAGTAATGAAGAATCTTCTGATGCGTGTCAAAGTCCTAAAACATCCAAACATTAACACTCTTATGTGGGTACCTTCTAAGCCATGCTCCAGTAATAACCACTGAGCTTGTAGGGTATTTGATGTTTTCTCCATCTGTAATAGGGGCCTCCAATTTCTTTTTGGCCTCAACACAATGACATAAGTAATAATTTGTTCCCTCTTCATTATCTTCATCTGCAATAACTGCATATACGTGCCCTACATTAATATGTGTAGCAAATTAGATGAAATTAGTCAACATTACAAAAACACTACAAAGTAAGATGACATTACTTGGTTGAACTAGATGAAATTAGATGCATATACATGCCTTATATTACCTAGTTGAACTAAATCTGATATGTGGTCAAAGTCAATTGATGATTCCATCTGTGTTAGTTCTAGTGTCATCAGGGGTCGATACGTGTCAAGTGGGCTAAGATAACTTAACTGCCATTCGTCAACCCACTCCTTTGACTTGCACTCATCCCAGACTTGAATTGTACAGGAAGAACAAAAGCATGATATCTTTCGCGTATGGATACTCCATGAACCTGCAATTGAGCTTCTAAAAGAGTGCATCTCATTTGATCCTGTCAGTGTACAATAGTCCTCATATGGTGCAATGTTAGTATCATCTATCAACCAAAAAAATCTACGAACTGAAGACTTACCTTCATTACCTGGACCCATGGAAGCATTACACCACTCGACAATTGATTTTACATCTATCAACTTTGCATTGTCTTTATACTTTAACTCTTCTCGTGCTATGGCTCTTTTGATACATGCTCCTGCACCATCATGCTCCCCCTTTCCATGCCCGGCCTCACAAAAGTTCCACATATGTTGAATACCTATAAAATTATGCCTCCTACTCAGCCAATAGAAATTCTGCGAGTTCTTGAATTGTGATGCACAGTTATCTGACCATATGATATGCTAACTGCATGATATGCCCCTTCTAGCCAAATCATTGTAGAACACCTGAAAGCAACCTTGCACGAACTCCGTAGAATGTGTGCGATCCCCACTAATATAGAAATTATACTCCCTTATGATCTTTCTATCATCCTCTGTACTATCATTCGCATGAATGAATGCGATGTGCACAAATATAGAAACCTGTGTGGAGTTGTAATATTGTGATTGCACCTCATGCTGTGGCTGTAGAGTGTAGTTCTCTGCAAAGTCAATGACTGAAACAATACTACAAACTAGAAATGTGTCCTTGCATAACTTGAATTGCAAGTCCAACCATCGAACTCTATGGGCATGTCTTGCATACTCATACACTATGCTATCACGAAATATAGGCATAAACTGATACACTAGAATCTTTTCAATAATCAATTCACACCTCTTTGCTTCTTTACAATCTTTTGAATTATATGCCACTATTTTATACTTGCCAAACTCTACTAGTTCGTTTCCAACCACATGTGTTCTTTCCATATGTTCACATATTGGCAAATGTTGCAAGCCACTGCAACGATGACATGTGCCATCCAAGCATAATTTCTTGTAGAATATTTGACCTTCCTCTCTTTCACATAATATTCTTGATATGAAGTCTCTTGAAGATGTTGGTGGGGCACATATGGCACAACCCTGCAAATCATTGTTAGTATGCATATCTAAACATATAGACCTATAAGCATCAAAATGGTTAGAAAATTCAATATGTAATCTACAACAACAAGTAGTGCGTGTGTGATTTATCTTAACAAAGAAGGTTTTAGCATTTCAAAATATCTTTGACAAATTTTAATTTGAGGATACTTCTCTAGAAATTTACCATAAAACTGTGTTTGAGTCTCATCCAAAAAATGCTTTAGATGTGGCTCGCGGTTCTGACTACCGATTCTCCTTCTTACCACATCCCTTTGATTCAGAGATACCCTTGTGTAATTCTTCCAAAAGTCTTCAATTAGTGATCTCAATGCTTCAACAATTGGTTTATCTTTTCGTGGTAGTCTCCCCGAGAACGCCCATAATTCATTGGCATTAGTGTCCTCAATTCTTTGGCATCTTCCAATGGCTCTTGATAAAGTTTTCCTATTAATTCTCAATTCTTGACTTGTCTTTCTAATGAGACGAGCTTTCCTCATTTGACTACTTACTATAGTCGATGTAATCACACGCCGTGTTGCATTACTATCTTTTGTGCGTGAGGTGTTACCCACACTCTCATACGCACTCATTAGAGTCTTGACAATAGATTTTTCACTTGAATCTTTTGATGTTCTCAACCCAAGAATCTTCATGATAGACCTATACTTTATACTTCGCATCATTTCAAAAAATAGTTGACATCTTGCAGTCTCATTTAACTTTTCAAAGAACAATCTCCAAATCTTATTAGCATATCTTCTACAAGTGCATTTTGGAATCTTACCTTCCATTGGCTGCAAAATATTCTCATCAATATCAATCAAATACTTTGGCTTTCTATGCAAAATTCTAGGTGGTGTTAAGTTAGGTAAATTCATCTCAACATTAGGAATTTCATCAATATTTAAATGAGATGGGTTAGATGGCATACCTTCAATCGAAGATGGAATAGTTGACATACCTTGAGGTCGAGGTGGGAACGATGGCGTACCTCCTTCATCACATGTGAGTGATGATGTACTCTCAACTTGAGATGTGGTAGATGGTGTCCCTACATGTTGACTTGTAGTAGAGGACGTATCTCCAACTATGGTATTCAAATCTCTCGTACCACAAAGTTTTTGCATTCGTTCTCTTTGTGCCACCAATACCATATCTCTTTGTGATGGTTGTGGTTCCTCTTCAATTGGTATGTCTTCATTTATCGTGTCTAATTTCCTCTTCTCACAAAGTTCCCTCATAGCCACTGCTTTCTTTGCATTCTTATCTTCTATCTCTTCCTGTGTTGGTTTAATTCTTGATCATTTCCTCAGCATGACGGAGAATTTGTCTGTAACATGATGAAGAGACCAATATTAGTTCCTAAGAAATGAATACAAGATAATAGTGGGATTGTATTTTTTTTATGTTGTAAGGATTTATTCTTGTATAGTTTGACATCATGGTATGTTAAGGTTTGTTTATTACACATAATTATTAAAGAGCCCAAGTGTAGAAAATATACATGGCATCATGTGAGATTGTAGGCTGCTTTCTTGATTGGGAATGTGTCTATTTTAAACATGTATGATAAAGCATGATAAAGTAATTCAATCTGAAATAAGGAAAATGTAAAGAACATGCATGTAAAGAATTGACATACCTAAAAAATGAAGATTTGAATGGAGAGAGTACCCAATTATGTAGTGCTTTTTTCTTCTTGCATCAAACTCCTCAACAATTTGAGTTTTTCACCACTTGCTTCCTTTTCAATGTTAAATTGAATAACACTCAAATATAATTACTAACAACAATACTATTAACCAATCTATAATGTTAAATTCATAAAATTGATTCACAATTAACATTGCAACACTACAAAAATTGAAACTTGAATAGATATATATCAAACTTGGTGTGAAAACTATGTTATTTCCTCCTTCTCAAGTTGGCAAAGCAGAAAAGGTAGTGGAAAGATCATGCAAAGGTGGTACAATGTGTCAAATGTGCATGTGAACTTCCCAACAACATGAAAGCACTTCTTTTTTGTCAGAGCACGTGCAGAATCAGTAAGAAAACAGAGCATGTGGGCCTGGATCACGGGGGTCAACACTTTTTTACCGTTTCAATAGAAAGACAAAATGTGAGCGCATTATAACGCGCTTGCGTTTTGTACTGCTATAGATTGATCACATCCTTTACATTGATCACATCTCTTTCCAAACCTTCTCCTTCAGACTTGAATGACCACAAGGTTTTTGAGGGAGAACTTTTCCTGTTTCCTGCAAGAGCTTGCCAGATGCTCCACCATATGATAGGCATAACAATGAAGGGGCAAGCCCTCATAATCAAGTTCTTGATAGAAAATGCCCATCGAGGAAGAAAGCTGGATCTTCTTTGGAAGCAGAAGTTCTAGTTTGTGACAAATCCTTATCCAAGCATAAATAGCAGGGGTTCTGTCAAGCGATTTACAATCCACTTCCACAAAATCTCCTGAAGACTTCCTGATTGATTCCAAAACATCCACACCCCAAAACTGGAGAGGCAATCAATAAATCAAACCCATAAATCTACATTTGACGAAAGAAACCCTCAACACTATACCTTAAACCCTAATCCCTCAACCCTAAACCTTATCCCTAAACCTTAATCCCTCAACCCTCAACCCTAATCCGTCATCCCTCAACTCTAATCCCTTATCCCTAAACCCTAAATGCTATCCCTATTCCTAAACCCTCAACAGACTCGATACTATACCTTAAACCCTAATCCCTCTACCCTTGACACTCTTATTTATCCCTAATCCCTTGACAATTAACCCTATCCCTCAACCTCAACCCTCAAGCCTCAAGCCTCAACCCTCAAATCTCAACATTAAACCCTAATTCATCAACCCTACACCCTAATCCCTCAAACCTAAACCCTATCCCTAAATGATCAACCCTCAACACTATACCTTAAACCCTAATCCCTATCCCTCAACCCTTAACCCTTAAAACTTAAACCCTATCCCTACACCCTCAACACTTGACACCATATCTTAAGCCTTAAACCCTCATCCCTAAAGCCTCAACCCTCAATCCTTAAACCTTCAACCCTAAATCCTATCCCTAATCCTTCTACCCTCGACACTCTAACCCTAACCTCGGCATTAAACCCTAATCTGTCAACCCTAAACCCTAATCTGTCAACCGTAAACCCTATTCGTTAACCCTAATCCCTCGACCCTCAACCCTATCCCTAAACCCTTGACCCTAAAACCTCAACCCTCAACCCTCAACATCAAACCCTAATCCCTCAACCCTTAACTCTGATCCCTCGACCCTCAACCCTATCCCTAAACCCTAAACCCTAAACCCTCAACCCTTAATGTCAAATCCTAATCCCTCAACCCTTCACTCTAATCCCTCAACCCTAAACCCGATCCTTAAACCCTCAACGCTCGACACTATACCTTAAACCCTAATCCCTTAGCCCTCAACCCTAAACCTTATCCCTAAACCCTAATCCCTCAATCCTCAACCCTAATCCATCATCCCTCAACTCTAATCCCTCATCCCTAAACCCTAAATGTTATCCCTATTCCTAAACCCTCAAATGACTCGATACTATACCTTAAACCCTAATCCCTTATATCTAAACCCTCCAACCCTATCCCTAATCCTTATACCCTCCACACTCTACTTTAACCCTAATCCCTCGACCCTCAACCCTATCCCTAAACCCTTGACCCTCAACGTCAAACCCTAATCCCTCAACCCTTAACTCTGATCCCTCGACCCTCAACCCTATCCCTAAACCCTAAACCCTAAACCCTCAACCCTCAACGTCAAATCCTAATCCCTCAACCCTTCACTCTAATCCCTCAACCCTAAACCTGATCCCTAAACCCTAAACCCTAATCCCTCAACCCTAAACCTTATCCTTAAACCCTAATCCCTCAACCCTCAACCCTAATCCATCATCCTTCAACTCTAATCCCTCATCCCTAAAACCTAAATGCTATCCCTATTCCTAAACCCTCAATAGACTCGATACTATACCTTAAACCCTAATCCCTCTACCCTCGACACTCTTATTTAACCCTAATCCCTTGAAAATTAACCATATCCCTCAACCTCAACCCTCAACCCTCAACCCTCAAATCTCAACATTAAACCCTAATTCATCAACTCTACACCCTAATCCCTCAAACCTAAACCTTATCCCTAAACCATCAACCCTCAACACTATACCTTAAACCCTAATCCCTATCCCTCAACCCTTAACCCTTAAAACTTAAACCCTATCCCTACACCCTCAACACTTGACACTATATCTTAAGCCTTAAACCCTCATCCTTAAAGCCTCAACCCTCAATCCTTAAACCTTCAACCCTAAACCCTATCCCTAATCCCTCTACCCTAGACACTCTAACCCTAACCTCGACATTAAATGCTAATCCGTCAACCCTAAACCCTAATCTGTCAAACCTAAACCCTATCCCTAAACCCTCAACCCTCAACACTATACCTTAAACCCTAATCCCTCAACCCTCAACCCTAAACCTTATCCCTAAACCCTAATCCCTCAACCCTCAACCCTAATCCATCATCCCTCAACTCTAATCCCTCATCCCTAAACCCTAAATGCTATCCCTATTCCTAAACCCTCAACAAACTCGATACTATACATTAAACCCTAATCCCTTATCCTTGACACTCTTATTTAACCCTAATCCCTTGACCATTAACCCTATCCCTCAACCTCAACCCTCAACCCTCAACTCTCAACATTAAACCCTTAACTCTGATCCCTCAACCCTCAACCTTATCCCTAAACCCTAAACCCTAAAACCTCAACCCTCAACGTCAAATCCTAATCCCTCAACCCTTCACTCTAATCCCTCAACCCTAAACCCTATCCCTAAATCATCAACACTATACCTTAAACCCTAATCCCTCAACCCTAAACCTTAATCCCTCAACCCTCAACACTAATTCGTCATCCCTCAACTCTAATCCCTCATCCCTAAACCCTAAATGCTATCCCTATTCCTAAACCCTAAATAGACTCGATACTATACCTTAAACCCTAATCCCTCTACCCTCGACACTCTTATTTAACCCTAATCCCTTGACCATTAACCCTATCCCTCAACCTCAACCCTCAACCCTCAACTCTCAACATTAAACCCTTAACTCTAATCCCTCGACCCTCAACCCTATCCCTAAACCCTAAACCCTAAACCCTCAACCCTCAACGTCAAAACCTAATCCCTCAACCCTTCACTCTAATCCCTCAACCCTAAATCCTATCCCTAAACCCTCAACACTATACCTTAAACCCTAATCCCTCAACCCTAACCCTAAACCTTATCCCTAAACCCTAATCCCTCAACCCTAATCCGTCATCTGTCATCCCTCAACTCTAATCCCTCATCCCTAAAACCTAAATGCTATCCCTATTCCTAGACCCTCAACGGGCTTGATACTATACCTTAAACCCTAATCTCTTATCCCTAAACCCTCCAACCCTATCCCTTAACCCTAATCCATTGACCCTCAACCCTATCCCGAAACCCTTAACCCTTGAACCTCAATGTACTCAACCCTCAATGTCAAACCCTAATCCCTCAACCCTTAACTCTGATCCTTCGACCCTTAACCCTTAAAACTTGAACCCTAAAACCTATCCCTACACGCTCGACACTCGACACTATATCTTAAACCCTAATCCCTTAACCCTCATCCCTAAAGCCTCAACCCTAAATCATTAAACCTTCAACCCTAAACCCTATCCCTAATCCCTCTACCCTCGACACTCTACGTTAAACCTAATCCCTCGACCCTTAACCCTAAACGCTATCCCTAAAGCCTCAACCCTAAACCCTAATCCCTTATCCCTCTACCCTCAACACTCTACCTTAAACCTAATCCCTCGACCCTTAACCCTAAACGCTATCCCTAAAGCCTCAACCCTAAACCCTAATCCCTCAAGGTCCTAAACTCTAAATCCTATCCCTAAACGCTCAACCCTCAACCTTAAACCTTAATCACTCAATCCTTATCCACCCCTCTCCTCCCCTATCTGGCTCACTCCCACCTCTAGCCTCCGCTACCCTCGACACTATACATACATACATATAGGCATAGATAGATAGATACATACATACATACATATAGGCATACATACATATATACATATTAGCAGACATATTGGCATACATAGATACATACATACATACATATAGGCATACATACATACATAGATGATTAATAGCCTTGAACATAAAAAAGTTTAAGGGGAACATAACGCGAGCGCATTATAACGCGCTCGCGTTATGTCAAACATGACAAACAACAGACTTGCGAAAAGGAAAAATGCAAAGCAAACCATAACGCGAGCATGTTATAACGCGCTCGCGTTATGTCTTGCTTTGAGAAGCCCAAGCCTTGGGCTTGGGATTTGCTTTGGATTTCCAACCCAAAGGCTCGGAGTGCCTTTTGAACAGTCACAGACGTGTTTTTCCAGATTCTTCAAGATTTCACATAATTTCATACGTGCTAACCCTTAGATTTGCACGTGTTTCAATGTTGAACAAATCGAACACCTGGGTAATGTTAGGTTTTCTCTTAGCTATTTGACAATGTGATTTTTTTCACATTTTAACAATGTTAAGCCTTTCATCTTTAATTTCTTTTATTTCTGTGTCTGTTTTTGGGCAAAAACCACTGTTTGGTCTTTTTTTCATTGTAAATTAACTATTCATTAAAATTTCAAAAAAAATACATATTTAGAAACTAGACTCCATTCTACAAATATTAAAAAAAGAAAAAAATGATTTTCAATTAGATTTCAAAATTTATAGGGGTAGCACGGCCAAAATTCTATTTTTTAGGATGTGTCCACTTTGAAAATTACTAAAAAATCAAATATTCATCAAAAAATTATCAGAAAAATTGGGCATAAACTACATGCTATTAGCTAATTTGTCACTAAAGCGATTTTAAAAATACCAAAAAAAAGTTGACCTTTTGAGGGAGCCACAAAACATGTTATGTTATGTTTTTTTGACAGAAACAACACCAATTTCTGTGGCTCCCTCTTTTGAACCCCTTAATCTATGCCATTTTCAAAAAAAAATAGTAGTTCAGAAAGTAGACTCGGAGCACTACGAACATTGTTTTGGTTGCATCTCCAAATTTTAAGTGCAACTATGCTCAATTTCTCATCCAAGGCCAGTATTTCATGATTTTAGAAAAAAAGTGGCCACTTAAGACCCCTTTTTGGCCCCCCATCTTCTTGCACTTACCCTCATGTATGAGCAAAAATAGCAAACATTGATGACCAATGCAGAATTTCACCTTTTTATTGTTAAAATGAGGCAAAGCTAGCCAACTTTTATAGACTTGCTTTGGGATTTTGGGGATGGGAATTTAGTAGGTTGGAAGCCCTAAAAAATAATTATCTTTCATATAAATCTTTTTTTGAAAGGATAAAAGTTCATGGCCACCCTATTAGGTGGCAAACTATGGCCAATGATCATAAATGAAAACTAAGCACAATTTCCTAGGGGACCTCGGTCTCAAAGGGGGGCATCTAGGGGTAGGTATACACATTGATTATTTTCTCATTTAGAAATGTTTTAGGAAGGAGAAATGTGAGGTTTATCCATAGGACAGGGCTAGGCATGCAACAACTTAAGGATGGACAAGGGATAAAGGGGTAAAAAACAAAGAGGAAATCAAATGAAGGCTTAGTACATGGGAAGGGGACAAAAATAAAATGAATGGAAACACTTAGGGAAGCTAACCAAGTCTAGGAAACAATATTGGAAAGGGGATAGGCATGGCTAGGCTAGGCAAAAAGGGTCAAAACAACACATAAATCACACCATGGGCTAGAGGCTAAAACAAACACAAAAGTGTAATAATGTTATGCAAATTTTGTTATTATAGTGAGAAATCCTAGAGTTTGCACATATTTTAAAAATATTCTTTATATTGCCTACTATTACCTCCTAAATTTATCACATAGGAAGTATAGTGGTTGAATTCTATCTACAAATTTATGTTTCTTGACTTTATATATGTGGGACATTGTCTCATTTGTGTGTCTACTTAGAGCTTGGGGAAATGATGTAGGATTTGAAAATAGATATGGATAAAACTTTAAAAGAGTTGAAGGTAAAAAAATCTATTGGGGCACAAGTAAGATTTAACACCTTCCCCAAGTTAATTTTGTAGGGCTAAATTTGTTGCACAACTATCTTTTGTTCCAACAACTCAAGACATATATGAATGAAAGATAATTGAAGAGAAAGGAAAAACTAGTTGTATGGTAAATGAAGGTCATGTACATATATGTTGGGTTTCTACACAAATTTATTTAGTTGCTATGCAACTATCATTAGTTGAAAAGACTTGCACAAAGAAAGATTAAACTCAAACTATTTTGTGTAGAGGGCATCCAAAGCCCTACATGGGAGTAATGGGTGCCAAATGTAGGGTTTAAGAAATACATATATAATAACCTAGGATATTGACTTGATGAACAACCATCTATTATTGTTGCACAATTCTAAACTCGCACTATAGTCTTTAGTTATTGCACAATGTACAACTAAAGCATTTTGCATAGTAACTGAAGGACTAGTTTTAATACACTTCTTTACTTCTTGTGTAAGTTTTAATTAAGAATCATGACATTAAACTTAAGAGTTGTTTCATTATTTGTGTACAGTAATTAAAGACTCATTACACAAGTATCAAGTTTTTGCAAAATTGTTAATTTAGAAATATTTCTTTAAATTGAAGACTCATTGCACCAATTGCACGAGAACTAAATGTTCATTGCACAAGTATCTATTTGTTGTTCTACTATTATTTTAAAACCATCTCATTAAACTAAAGACTTGTTGCACCAATTGTGTAGCAACTACAGACTCATTACACAAGTCTTAAGTTGTTTTGCAACTATTAAAATTTTTAGACCATATTATTAAAATGAATACTTGTTGTTCTAGTCATAAAACAACTAAAGACTTGTTACAACTATCTTCATTTTCTATACAAGTGGTAGTTAAAAACCGTATCATTAAACCAAAGAGTTGTTGCACATCAATTGAATGTCTTGTACATCCAAGTCTTCACTTGCTATTCAAAAATGTTGATTAAATATTTGTGTAGTAAGGGAAGATAGATTCATAGAAGGCAAAGACTAGTTTTACAACAAGCAAAGACTAGTTGTGCAATAACTATATAGTGTTGTGCACCAACTTATGAAATTTTACTTTTAAGTTTTGATTTATTGTACAAAAGTAATTAGATGGATAATAACTAGGAATTGTGCACTAAGGGAAGATAGTTGCAGCCAACAAAGCCCAACTATGTAGATTATATACATTGTTGTGCACAAATATTAGGTTTTTTACATATTATTGTTGACTACTTGTGGAATAGTAATTAGTTGTCAAGAAAATAAAGACTCAAGTTCAATAAGGGAAGATATATGCACAATAAGGAAAGACTAATTACATAGCAAGTGAAAACCAAATATGCAATAACTGAAGGTCTTATACATTCAAGCCTTTACTTGTGCAAAAATTAAAGACGTGTAGTAAGGGAAGATAGTTGCATAGTAGGCCAAGACTATTTGTGTTATAACTATACAATTTTTCACACCATCTCATGGACTTTTACTTCTAAGTCTTGGTTTACTGTGTAACAATAATTAGATGTGCAGTAACTAGGAATTGTGCATGTAATAGTAATTAGATGTGCAATAACTAGGAATTGTGCACTAAGTGAATATTATTGTGTAACAAGTAAAGACTAGCTTGCTACACAACTATATAGTGTTGTGAACCAACATAAAGTTTTGTACATATGAATATTGACTTCCTACAAAACAATAATTAGTTTCAAAGTAAGTGAAGGCTTGTGTAGTAAGGGAAGGTAGACACACAACATGCAAATATGTATGTAGTCTTTAGTTTCACAACAAGCAAAGACTTTATGCAAACCAACTAAAGATTGTTGTGCACCAATTGAATTCTTAGGTTGGTGAGAAATAAAACACATACTCTCCAATTCTATTTGTGTGCTTCACAAAACATATACTAGAACATTAACTTAATACCTTTGTCAATTTTTGTGACATTGTAGAAACATGGAATGAACTCCCATTCCCCATTCACCTTCCTAACCCATTTACTTCCATTCCACATTCCATTGTCATTGTATTCTAAGATGTTAACCTTCTACTATGTGGTTATCCTCCCACTATGATTATCTTTTGTGATAGTATCTATCATTGCTACAATACTCCAACCACATTACCTAAGGCATACATGCCACTTTTGTTTCACTTGCACACTTTATTTCACTTGCACAAATATGAGCCAAAGTAAATGCTACCAACTCACTAAAGGATGATGGGATATGAAAAACTACCCCTGCTTTACTATCCACATGTAGAGTATAGCTATGAAGTTAGAAAACTCAGCCATCATAGAGAAACTAAATAGTAGTTACTTAGCAATCAAAAACATGTTGCACATCAACTCTTCATTTTCTACACAACATCTTCATTTGCATAGCAAGTCAAAAGTAGATGTCCAACAACTAAAGAGTAGTTAAATGCAGTGTTGTACTCATTTTTTACTACCCTTAAAATTGAGCCCACTAAAGATTTTACCTACATCCACAAAAAGATTGCTAAGAGGGACTATTGGGAGTGAGAAATCATAAAGTGAGAAATGTAGTCTTGTCCTAGCTTTGTTTGAGGAGAAATTTTATGACTTCACAAGATTAAATTATATTATTTATCTTGAATTAATTAATTTCATTATATTCATAAAATGTTTTAAATTAATTCATTTATGAATTAATTGAGTACTTTAGTCATAATGTGAAGTGGATAAATGTTGACAAGTTAAGTCATGTAAAAGAAAATTACATGGGGCATAAGTTGTCTTAATTATTGTTGTAAAGTGCAAATGCATGTGAATAGGATTTTACAAGAAAAAAAGAGAGGTGGACAAAATATTATAAGGGAAAGTTGAAAAAGGAAGAAGTTAAAAGTAGTTTCACAACTAGTGTGAGGAGAAAAGTTTAAAAGGGGATTTTTCTATGGTATATAGATTCTTCTCTCTCACATTTTTGTGGAGAGGAAGAGAAAAATGTTTTTTGTTTGTACTGAAACTAGGAAAGAGATATTATACTCAGATTTTGAGAAGAATGAGAGGGTTTTTTGAATCTGTTATCAATTTGTTTTGTTCTTGTAGATTGTAGGTCATCTTTTATTTCTAATTCACAAATTTTCCTTCATTTTTCTTTATTTGTTGTGGCTGTAAACTATTAATTTCCCCTTTCATTAATGCTATATATTGAATTAAACTTTGATTTTCTATTTGATTCTACGTACCCCCTTTTTGTTCTTTTTACCCTATTTTCCTTTTTATATTTTCGAGTAAAAAGTACTAAAATTCGTAAAAAACACCCCTATCACACAAGGGAGATTATCCTCTCAAGTGCAAAGAAAATCGCCCATTCCATGATGATTTCCTCAATGTTGTTGGTTTATGCTACCACCCATTGGGCGAGTCTTTGAAGCAAGCAAAGAAAGAAAGACGATATAAAATCTTGCTAATAATTTTTGGTGACTCTACATTGGATCAAAGTTCCTTATGCATTCAATTTTTAAAAATCTAAAGGTAGCTCCCCTAGGATGGAGTTTAGAAGCTCTATTAAAGATGAACACTAGAAGATGCTCTTGAAGCATCATGAAGTACTAGAATATTGGAGTCTTTCAAGCAAGAAGAATGAAGCAAATATCTTCCTCTTTATATCTGCTTTCAAGGTGAATTTGATCATTGACGTCATGGATGATCTAGTAAAGGAGGTGCATTTCTTAAAAAATTATATGGAGATGTGCCAATCAAAAGAAAAGAACAATGCCCACCCCAAGATTAAAACAAGGAGGAGCTAGTGTATAAAGAAGAAGAAATTGGTGGCATCAAACACAAGCACCAAGGAAATCTTGAAGCAAAACCAAATAGCAATTAGTAAGAAGAAAATCCTGATAATTTTTAGCATCTTGAAGTTCAAGACACAATTTTTTCTTTGGAAACATTTAAAGAAGATTTGTTTTAGTTAATCTTGGTAAAAGAGCCACAAGGATAGCCACCAAGCAAGAATTTTGGAGGTATGTCCCATATTAACCAAACCTTGAAAGCCAATTTGAAATATATCCCTTACATTCATGAGGAAAAAATGTGTGTTATGCATTATATTATAGAAGCTCTTATAGATGCAATCAAAACTATGTTGTTGTTATTGCTTATATGTTATCCTACTATTATCAAAAATTATCTCAGAAAGGTTCATATTTTATTCAACTCATAAATAGTCACATTTAGCTTCTTGGCTTTTCTCTTTTCCACTGTAAATAGTCCATTTTGCATTCAATTTTGGTTTTTCTTTCCCTTTATTTTTTGTGTTATGTTTTCATTTCCAATAAATTGTAGCAACATTTAAAAAATTCCCTTTCCCTCATTCCAAAGAAGACCCAGGTTGAAATAAGTTCAAAGAATGTAATTCTAGCATATTGAAAGGTATTACAGAAGATGGAACTACCCTATTGTTGGATATGAAACCCAGCGGTCACCTCATCCTTTTGCGGTGACTCTTCATTGTTTGGTTCCTTCTATCTTATCTCCTCACGGATATTGTAATCTATATAAGCATAAGTATATGCTACTGTAAACATATCTGAGAACACATAAATAAAAAAGTTTTCCCCTGCTTTGTGGATGTAGCCATACATATGGTGAACCACGTTAAATAGCTTTTCACTGTGTGTTTGTTAATCGTTCTTTTGCTTTTCGCTGTTCCATTGTTTTAACAATTGGTATCAGAGCTCGGTCAAGGAGTTGGTTGAGAAATTCGTGACGAATTTTGAAGAAATGGAAGAAGCGGACAAGTGGAGAATAGAGAAGTTTTCGAGGTAGAATTTTGGACTTTGGAAGCTGCAAATTCGTGCCCTACTAATTCAAAAAGACCTAGCTATCATGCTGAAAGGAAAATCAGCAAAACTGGAGAAGATGACAAATGACGAATGGGATGTGCTAGATCAAAAAATAGCCGCTACAATTATCCTCTCGCTGTCCAGCAATGTCTTATTTAATGTTGCAACAGAAACTTCGGCAAAACAGATTTTTGACAAGCTTTGTGACATGTATGAGACGACATCCACAACCAATAGGGTCTTCTTGCTAAAGAAGTTGTTCAACCTAAAAATGAAAGGTTTTTCAAATCACTTAAATGAATCTAACATTGCAATCAGCCAACTAGTTTCTGTAGAAATCAATTTTGATGATGAAATGAGGGCTATGCTACTCCTGTGCTCGCTTCCTGATAGCTGGGATAATGTCGTGATGACAATCAGCAATTCAGTATCTGGGAGAAGAGGATCCGAAGATAAGGAAAAGAAAGCAATGTTAAGATTTAACGATGTCGCTGCCACCCTCCTCAACGAAGACATGAGGAGAGGACAAAATAAAATATCCGGTGAAGCCTTGGTTCTAGGCAATAGGGGAAGAACCCAAGATTGAGGGAAACAAAATAGGAGAAGATCTAAATCAGCAAAGAGATCAAAGTCAAGAGGATAGAAAGAAGGCTACTGGTTTTGCAGAAAAGATGGACATGTTAAGAAGGATTGTTGGTGTTACAAGAAAGCCCAAAAATAGCTGAAAAAAATGAGATTAACACGACTCTTGAAGATGATGGAGGACCTCTTGTCTTGGCAGCAAGTGAAGCTGAAGCTGACTCATGGATTTTAGATTCTGGTGCCTCCTTTCACACAACTTCAAACCGGGATGCCTTCCAAACATATCAAGAAGAAAAATTTGGCAAAGTTTATCTCGGAGACAATGAGCCGTGCGAGATTGTCGGCAAAGGTGACATATTGCTACAACTAAAAAATGGAAGCAAGTGGCTACTAAATGATGTAAGACATGTTCCTAAACTTAAGAGGAACTTGATCTTAGTTGGACAACTTGATGCACAAGGCTGCAACATCACTTTCTCTTCCAACATTTGGGAAGTAACTAAAGGCGCTTTAGTTGTTGCAAAAGGTAGTAAATCAGGATCTGTTTATGTGCTCGAATGTACCGCTGAAGTGGGAGCGGTGATGGCTGTAGTTGACAGCAGGATAGAACTATGGCATAGGAGACTTGGCCACATGAGCAAAAAGGGAATGGAAGTATTGCTCAAAAGAGGCCAACTTTCTGGTTTACAATCAATAGATTTAGAACCATGTGAGCATTGCATTTACGATAAACAAAGGCGGGCTAGCTTCTCCAAAATTGGACACAACAAGAAGGCAAGACCCTTGGAACTCATGTATTCGGATGTCTTCGGTCCCACAGAGGTAACCTCCATTGGAGGAGCAAACTATTTTGTAACTTTTTTAGATGATTGCACCCATAAACTTTGGGTCTATATGCTCAACAGAAAATCAGAAGTGTTTGCAAAATTCAAAATTTTTAAGGCTGTTGCTAAAAATCAAATTGGGAGCAAAATTAAATGTCTTAAAACTGACAATGGGGGGGAGTTTTGCTCTTTAGATTTTGATGCTTACTGTGCAGATAACGACATTCAACACATCAAGGTTGTACCATTTACACCTCAGGAAAATGGTGCAGCTGAAAGGATGAATTGTACAATTCTAGAGAGGGCATGTAGCATGCTCTCTAATGCTGGTTTGGGTAAAGAATTCTGGGCTGAGGCAGTTAACATGGCAGTTTATTTGATCAACTGAAGTCCTTCCACTAAACTGGACTTTGATATTCCGGAAGAAGAATGGTTTGAAAGGAAGATCTCCTCCAACCACCTTCGAGTCTTTGGCTGCGAGACATTCACTCGTGACATTCCAAAAGAAAAATGAACAAAATTGGATTTCAAATCCAAACGATGCATCTTTGTCGGTTATGGGGAAGAGCAATATGGTTTTAGATTGTGGGATCCTGTTGCAAAGAAAATCATTTATAGTCGTGATGTGGTATTCAACGAAAAAGTGTTTCCAGCCCTACAAGCACAAAAAACACAAGAAAAGGAGTATATATCAGTTGATGATTTTAGGAGTAATACTCAGTCTTCACAGCCAAGTGTGGCATCACATACAAATGGACATTCAAATCTAGGTAACCAAATTAGTCTCCCACCACTTAATTTTGGTTTACATTATGGAAATGTTGAAATTAGCCAGTGCTCTAGCTCTTATCTACCGTCAAACTCCCTATCACCAAATTTAGTGGGAGTAATTCCCACAAGGGCTGAGGATCAAAGGTCAAAAAATCACCAAGTGTTGTCTCTGCCCTCTCCATATGAAACGCAGCGTATGGATTCTCCTCACCAAACAACGACCCCACCTTCAGATGCCATGTCCACTTTCAATAGTCAAAATTCAAGCCAACTACCTCCTACGTAGCCTGGAGGAAGTCTCACGCCATCTGGAAATCGTGAGTGAAGATGCATACAATCTAATGCTATTACCCTGCCTGACCCACAGCCTCAGAAAGAAGGTGGAAACTTTCACAAAAATGTACAAGACACTTCTGCACAGCCATTAAATATTCAATCGCTGCCAGTTAGAAATGATTCACAGCTATATGGTGGGCATTCAAATGTGTTTAATCTGCCAGTTTACTCCTACCCACGGCCCCAGGAAGAAGGAGAAAGTTTTACAAAGACTAGCAAAGCTCTTTCTAATGCAGTCTCAAAAGTTACTCTACCATCCCTTGTGGACCCACTCTGCCAGTCTACGCAGTCTATTGACTATCCCACACAACCTTTAGAAAGAAATGATGGCACAAATGCCACGCAGCCTTCATACTCTTACCCACAGCATCAACAAGAAGGTGGATGTTTTAAAAGGAATGTGCAAGAAAATTCAACGCAGCCAATAAATTTTGAAATACAACACTCAATTTCTCCCACGCAGCTAGTAAGGGAATCGCCAGTAGTGAGGGAGCTGTAGGAAATACAGAGGGGAAATATAGAGATACAGGGTAGTGACAATCAAAGACAGAGGAATGTTGCAATTGAACAAGGCATTGCACATGAACAAGGCAAAATTCAAGATCAAATTCCTCCATTGAGGAGGTCTACTAGGGAGAGGAAACCTCCTCCAAATTTTGATGATTATCAATTACTTGTTGCTGATCTATCAGAACCAAATACTTTTTGAGAGGCTTGCAATGATAGAGACAGTGAGAAGTGGATGACTGCAATGAAGGATGAAATGGTGTCACTAATGGCAAACCATACATGGGATCTAGTCTAGCTTCCACCTGATCATAAAGCTTTGAAGAATCAGTGGGTCTATAGAATCAAAGAGGAAGAAGGCGGCACAAAACACTACAGGGCCAGACTTGTTGTGAAAGGATATAATCAACAAAAGGGAGTAGACTTCAATGAGATTTTCTCACCAGTCATGAGGATGAACACAATTCAAGCCATTTTGGGTTTGACAGCAGTTTATGACCTTGAGCTTGAGCAACTCGATGTCAAAACTACTTTTCTCCATGGTGATATAGAAGAGGAATTGTACATGCATCAGCCAGAAGGTTTTGTCAAGCAAGGGCATGAAAATCTATTTTGTAGATTAAGGAGGAGCTTGTATGGGCTGAAACAAGCCCCAAGGTAGTGGTACATCAAGTTTGATAACTTCATGATGGAAAATTAGTTTACACATTCTGAATCTGATCCATGTTTATAGTACAAGGTCTTGCCAAGTGGTGAATTTGTATTATTGCTACTCTATGTTGATGACATGCTCATTACCAACACTAACATGAGAGTCATTGCTGATCTAGAGCAACTCTTGGGAAACAGATTTGCAATGAAGGACCTTGGAGCAGCAAAGAAGATTCTTGGCATGACCATCATTCGAGACAGAAAGAAGAAAGAAATTAGATTGTCTTAGCAAAAATATATTGAAAAAGTCTTGGACAGATTCAATATGAGAAGTGCTAAGCCAGTTAGCACTCCACTTGCTGATCATTTTCACTTATCTTCAGCATTGTGCCCCAAGACACAAGAAGAACAAGACTACATGAAGAACATTCCATATTCTTCAGCCGTGGGAAGTCTTATGTATGCAATGATATGCACCCGTCCTGATATTTCCCAAGCAGTGGGAGTTGTGAGCCAGTTCATGAGTAATCCTGAAAAAACTCATTGGGAAGCTGTGAAGTGGATATTGAGGTATCTAAAAGGCACTTCAGATTATGCCTTATGCTTTGGTGGGAAAGTTGCATAGCTACAAGGCTTCGTTGACTCTGATATGGCGGGTGACTTGGATAAAAGAAGGTCTACATCAGGTTATGTTTTCACTTTTGTTGGGGCAGCTATCAGCTGGGTCTCAAGATTGCAACAAGTAGTTGCTCTTTCCACTACTGAGGTTGAGTACATTGCCCTCACTGAAGGAGCAAAAGAAATGGTTTGGTTGCAGTGTTTGTTTACTAAATTGGGTTCCAAACAACAAGCTTTCACACTCTTTTGTGACAGTAACATCGCTATTCATTTGGCCAAGAATGCAACATTCCACAACAGAACCAAACACATTGAGCTAAGGTATTATTTCATCCGTAGCATGATTGAAGAAGGCAAGTTGCAAGTTCAAAAGATCGACACCAAGATCAATCTGGCTGATGCATTGACCAAGGTTGTACCTCGAGAGAAGTTCAAATTCTGCCGCGCTTCTCTCGGCATTGTCAAACTCTGACAATAGGCTTAAAGTAGGGGAATAGCTCTGAAAGTTTGCAGTAGTCATTGGGTTTCAAGTGGGAGATTGTTGGATATGAAACCCAATGGTCACCTCGTCCTTTGGTGGTGACTCTTCATTGTTCGGCTCCTTCTATCTTATCTCCTCACGGATATTGTAATCTATATAAGCATAAGTATATGCTGTTGTAAACATATCTGAGAACACATAAATAAAAGAGTTTTCCCCTGTTTTGTGGATGTAGCCATACATATGGTGAACCACGTTAAATAGCTTTGCATTGTGTGTTTGTTTATCGTTCTTTTGCTTTTCGCTGTTCCATTGTTTTAACACCTATTTCATCCTCTAGTTGTCTAGCAAAATGGTCTTTCTGTTTTGAAAATTTTGCAAGATAACTACAAACAGGTTCCTGGATCATACTAGCTTTATAAGAATGCTGGAGAGGATTTGATACAACTCTATTCTTTTTGAGTTATCTAATAATTGATAACGATGGGAAAAGCTGTAGCTCCCATGAACAGGTAGCGAAACTTATATTTACATACTATGAGGATTTGGGCTCAACAATGGATATTTTCCTTTTGGAGTCCAAATCATCTATAGTTGATGTTGAAAAGATGTCATCCCTAGAACTATCATCTACATCATTCGAATCAATTATCTAGAACATTCATCTGCAAAAATGAAGAAAGATGAAATCCTAGCTTTTAATTCATCTAATAAAATTTCTGAAAATGTTCAAGATATGTTTTCATTGACTTTAGAGCCTACTGTTAGATTAGAAGATGGAACTGATTTTACTGCAATAGAAATTAGAGATTTAAAGCCTTAAGGAAAGAAGTTTCATGTAACTTCATTCACTATGTTGTGGATATCTATGATGATGTTTATGCTTGTGTTGATGAAAAAGATGTGTTTGATTCTTTAGCTGCTTATGTTGTTAATAAATCTCATTGAAAGGAAAAGAACAAAGAGGTTGAAGACTAGTCATGTTCAAAACGCTAAAAATTATGTCCAGATTTTATTTCATTGGAGTGTGGGCATCCAAATGTTCATGACATATGCAATACCCCCTAAAGGAGTGACGACACCTAAGTGTGCATTGTTCTTTACTGAAAGATACAATAGTTGTGCCTTCCTCAATGCATGTTATAAACTAGCAAAAAGATTTATGTTAAGACCAATTAGAAGAAAATTAAGGTTAATGCACTAGAAAATAAAGGAGTTGTCAAAGTAATATGATCTTGATTACACTATCCTATCTAATGAAGATTTTGTTCTTTTACTTGACCATTCTAAAATGCTCGAGTTTCAGAGTTACAGGGATTTGATGAGTTCAATTCAAGGTTTCCGTGATCAATACCATAATTCCAATGTAATTGACTCTAAAGTCAACAAATTGGGATTCCAAGTCTTACATAGTATTCTCCATGTTTTGTCAGAGTCTTACAACCCTGTTTATTTATTTTTTTAATTCAGAAGCCTCATAACTCGAGGAGAGGGAGAGTATTGCATGTAATGAATATCCTCCTGAGCTTAGCTAATTTGAAAACCTTTGATGCAAAATTATTATGATCTTGATTACACCAGCCTCCCTAATGAAGAGTTTGTTCTTTTACTTGAGTATTCTAAAATGCCTAAGTTTTAGAGTTACAAGGATTTGATGAGTTCAATACAAGATTGCCATTAATGCCATAATTCCAATGTAATTGGATCCAAAGTCAATGAATTGGGATTCCAAGTCTTACATAGTATTCTCCATGTTTTGCTAGAGTGTTGCATCCCTGTTCAACTTTTTTAATTTAGAAACCTCATAACTTGTGGCTAGGGAGAGTATTGCATGTAATGAATATCCTCCTAAGCTTATCTGATTTGAAAACCTTTAATGTCAACTAGCTAGTATTTGGGACCTTAATTCAGATAAGCAAAAGCTATTTTTTGCTAGTACAAATTTACATTCTCATCAAAGAAATGATGAGAGGGACCTGATAGTTGTCACTGAAAAGTCTAGTAACCAGGTTGTGTTTCGAGGAGACATGCTATTGAGATACAAAGGGGATAATTACAAGATCATAAATGCCAAAATTTTGGCCACCACTCAAGAGGCCTCTTAGGAAAGAATTTCCAATAATATTAGTGTGCTGGTTTTCCTTAGATTTGGAAGCAAATGAAATCCCAATGAAGGAATCATAGAAGTTAGCTAGACCCTAGATAGTGTATTCTGTGCCTAGATAAAGCCTTTAGTTCCAAAGGAACTACTAAATATAGGAAACATTATTGTTTTCTTGGGTTTTTTGATGAGCAATAGTATGTTAAGAATTTTGCTAGGTTCTCTTTGATAGACTTATAATTGGAAAGAGATTTCATTAAGAAGGTGTTGGTAAATAGATTTGTTATTGCAATATTTTGTTAAAACAAATATGACTCATCTAATGGGTAGCTACAAACATTCACAACAGTTAGAGAAATCATTATTGGATAAAAGATTTTCTTCTATGTTTGAGAGGGGCAACTTCCTTATATGATTAGTGATTTTAGGGTTTTTATGCAATTTTAACTAAAACGTACAAAAGGAACACAAAAATGTGAAAACGAAAAGGGATACTGAGAAACCCTAGATAGACTCATATGAGATGATAGGTAAGGTTTTTTAAACAAAGGCCCAAATAATGAAAGAGAAAAGAAGAAATAATGTGTAGCAACTAATGGAGATACAAAGCTCTCCAATTTGTGCATACAACATCAACAAGAGAGATAATGTTTAACAGCTTCAACATACCAAGAAAATGAGAGAAATCAATAACACATTAGACATAAGAATAATTTTCAATAAACAAAAAATATGAAGACAAAAAGTTCTAAAATAATTTTCTCATTCGTTCATACTAGAGCATAGAGTCTTTGTTCCCTTACCTATGCAGCAAAAAAGTATAAGAAAAATATAAGGAAATGATGACAAGTCAAACATATGAAGAACCTACAACCAATGGAGAATAATTAAGACAAATTTCAAAAAAATTCATGAAATTTCTTCAAAAAATGGAACACAAAATCTCCTTACAATGACTATGTTGACAGGAGAAAAAACTCTAAAAGGAGAATTACAATAACTAAGGGAAAACGTAGTTGTCTTTCCTGTGTAACTACTTTTGCCTTCGATTTTTGGACTTTATAAAACATTAAAGTAATATATTGGAAGCCCTCAAGTAAGCGTACAATATTTAATTAATTAAAATTAATGATTTTCAAACATTAATACAACCAACTTTATAGTAAAATATTAAGTCTATGACTATGGCAGCATTTCATCAAGCAATTCATATGCATTGGTTGTAAGTGCTTATTTGTGGAGCATTTTGTTAGGATATTATGTTTATCAAGGTTTGTTTCAAGAAGCTCTGCTACAAGATCAACAACCCATCACATCTCCCATTGTAAAATGTGGAGGAAAACTGATGACAATTTTGTAAGCTTGTTCCTCTTCCCTGATATTTATCAATTGTGTCCACTTCCAATGAGGGTAACCATGTTTCAACTCTAACTCTTTGAATGAGATTCACTTGTGAATTGTAGGGACTAATTACACCAACAACACTCACAAGTGCTTGAACAATCTTCAAGAGAAAAAGATGCCTCTATAGGATTATTCATGTGGCATTGGGCACTTTTGTTTCTGGAGTGGGTAATAAGTCTGTATTGACAAACAATACTGATCAGTTTGGATCCAAAACCTCTCTTAGCCAGACTTTGTTTAGGTATCTATTTAACCTTAAGTCTTGAAGCATCTGCTATTGTAGACAACTCACAATCATAATTTGTTCCCATATATTAATAGATTGGAGAGCTTCATCATACCAACACATATTTGATACTGCACTGCAAAGTAGACACAAATTGGGGGTAAGCTTCAGCAAGACTACAAAATCAACTGGCGCTCATACTATTTTCTCTTGCTTTTGCACTCCAAACCAATGGAGGAAGCTGATAATGATCACCAACAAGGATAAAGGCACGTTCATACATTATAAACCCCAAGCATACCCACTTCACCCACAATGCAAACACTAAACCTTTTGTTTGCAAGTAATGGATACCCTATTCCAAGGCACATCATTCTAACAATGCAAGCTTGGTTGATTCGTGCTTCTAGCTCTTTGCAAAAATCTATTCCCATTACAATCTTTGGCAAAGTTCCCATAGCCTTTATGTTTTGATGGATGGCCATACTCTGTTTTAATGCTCCTATTTTGGTGTGGGTAGGTCAAATTTTATTTAAATGTATTTTGAAATATTGAATTGGTCTTTTACAGGGTTCTAGGAACCACTGCGAGAGCCGATGAGATGCCTGGAACCTATTCCAATGTCGATGAGGTTCCTAGGAATGTGTAGAATGTTGAACAAACACAACTTGCATTTGCTAAAAAGTTTCTAAAGCCTTTTCAACAAATCAATTTTATGCAGATTCAGTGATCTTCATATTGGCAAGAACTAAGACCATTCTGAGAACCTTCTCAACAGTTGATGTGGTGCTTGGAACTGTTTCTTCAGCTGATAATGGGGTGCTCGACATTATCTCGGTGCCTAAAGAATGTGATTTCTCTCTTTTTGAACTCAACATCTTTGGACTTTGAAACAAGCTCTATTATTTTGAAAGTAGCACTAACTAGATTATCCACCCCAACCATTAGAAATGGTTCCATCAAAGTTCTATTATTGCTTTGGGAGAAAACTAGCATAGAGTTGTCTCATACAGGAGAATGTTAGATCTTTCTCTCTTGACAAAAGGCAAAATAACCAAGAAGAAAATAAATTGAGAACTGCAGTAACTGACTCTAGAAGTGAATTTTTGTTCTTTAAACTGAGGTCTGATTTCCCATGAGTCATTCTAGCCAGTAGGTAAGTGTTGGGCACGTGGCTGTTGAAAAGCCCATATGAAATGGCAACTCACTGACTTTGATTCTTTCTAACCGCTCTTTCTGTACATTGCCTATCTTGGCATGTAACCGCTGTTGTTTCATTGATACAAGATGTAAGGTGTTTGGTAGTGGTCTGGGGTGTGTAGTCTTTTAAGCCTGAATGCATTTGGCTTGTGCGGTGGTTCGACAGTCATACTGTGATGTATGTAATATTGAGTGAAAAGCATTACTGCTATTCTACAGTGAGATACTGTGGTGAATGTAATACAGAAAGAAAGAGAAGAATTGATATAATAGATTGCCCTTTGTTGTGGATGTAGCCAACATTGGTGAACCACGTTAAATGGTCTTGTTGTTCTGTGTGTGCTGTCTTATGTCTTTTTCATTCTAAGCTTTTGTTTTGATATTGTTGTTCTTTATTTTTGGTTCAGTTATTTGGTTTTTGAATTTACAATTGGTATCAGAGCTCTGTGTGTAGCTCGGTCTAGGAGATAGCCTGTGAAGTTTTTTTTTTTGGGAACCTGTATAGCAATCAAAATGGATGATTCAAAAAAATGGAAAATAGAGAAATTTACAGGCTAAAACTTTGGTCTTTGGAAAGTGCATATGGAGTCTCTTCTTATCAAACAGGACTTGTCTCTCGCCTTACAGGGGAAAGCCAAAGGACAAGGTACTATGAAGGATGAAGACTGGGAAAAACTCGATATGAAAGCGAAGACAACTATTTTTCTCTCATTGTCCAGCAATGAATTATTCAATGTCTAAAATGAGAGTACTACGAAAGAGCTCTGGGAAAAGCTCTCTAGCATGTATGCAATTGCTTCAGCTTCGAACAAGATATTTATTATGAAGAAATTATATAACCTGAAAATGAAAGAAGGTGGGGTTATATCCAATCATCTGAATGAATTTAACACCTTAGTCACTCAATTAGCTTCGGTGAGTATCGAGTTAGATTCTGAGATTAAAGCAAATTTTCTATTGTGTTCCTTACCAAATAGCTGGGAAGGTGTTGTCATGGCTGTGAGCACTTCTGTAGCAACCAAGAGTATAATAGTTTTTGATGATGTTGTAGCTACTCTTCTCAACAAAGACATGAGAAAGAAACATCAGGAACCCTCATCCGACGATGCTCTAACAGCTGTAAGTATAAACAATAGAGGAAGAAGCCATGACAGAGGTAGATACAACAACTGGAAAAGGTCACAATCTAGTTCGTGATTGAAGTCTAGGGGCAGAACCGGTGCGTGTTGGTTTTGTGGAAAACTTAGACATAATAAGAAGAACTGCTAGAACTATAAGAAAGCTCAAGGCAACGTGAGCACAAATAATCAAGAAAACACTGCTAATGATGGTGTTTTGGTTCTATCAGCTAGTGATACAAATGCAGATTCGTGGGTCCTTGATTCTGGTGCCTCATTTCATGCCACTTCATGCCATCAAGCTTTCACAAATTTTCAAGAAGGCACATTCGGTAAGGTGTTTCTTGGTGACAATAAAGAATGTGACATTTTAGGAAAAGGTGATATAATATTGAATCAGAAAAATGGAGACAAACTAACTTTGATGGATGTTAGATATGTACCCATGTTAAAAAGAAATTTAATTTCTATTAGTCAGCTTATCGGCAATGGATGCAATGTTAAATTTTCTCTTGATTCATGGAAAATTACAAAGAGGCTTTTAGTAATGGCAAGAGGAAAAAGCAAGGTAATCTCTATATTCTAGATTGTTTTGGTGAAGTGGGAGCTGCCTTGTCGGCTATGGACAGTGGGTCTGAAATATGGCACAAAAGGCTCAGTCATATGAGCCAAAAAGGTCTTCAAGTTATGCTTCAGTGCAATCAGCTTCCAGGCCTCAACTCCATCGATTTAGAATTATGTGAACATTGCCTTTATGGCAAACAATGCCAGACCAGTTTCGTGAGAACAGGGCATGACAAGAAAACCACTCTGTTGGAACTTGTTCATTGTGACGTTTTCGGTCCAACTCAGGTAACTTCTTTCGATGGAGCAAATTATTTTGTAACCTTTCTAGATGACTGCACTCGAAAAATCTAGATTTATATGTTGAACAAAAAATATGAGGTATTTTCAAAATTTAAAATTTTTAAGGCTTTCGTTGAAAACCAGATTGGGCATAAAATTAAATGCCTACTAACAGACAATGGTGGAGAATATTGCTCTTCGGAGTTTGATTCTTTTTGTGTAGACCATGGTATTTGACAGATCAAGACCGTCCCTTATACACCTCAGGAGAACGGTGCAGCTAAGAGGCTAAATTGCACGATACTTGAGAGAGCTAGATGCATGCTCTCCAATGCCGGATTGGGCAAAGAGTTTTGGGCAGAGGCATGTAATACTGCTGTGTATTTAATCAATCAAGCTCAATAGTCTAGGCTGGATTTTGACATACCTGAGGAGACATGGCTCAGAAAACAAATTTCCTATTAGCATTTGCGGGTGTTTGGTTGTGCCGCTTTTGTTCACATTCTGAAAGAGCAGAGAACTAAGTTAGATTTTAAATCAAAAAGGTGTGTTTTTCTCAGCTATGGTGAAGATCAGTTTGGCTTTCGTCTTTGGGATCCTATTGCAAAGACTATAATCCATAGTCGCGATGTTGTGTTTAATGAGAAGCATTTTCCAGGTTTGTAACCTTCACATTTACCTCTGACAGAGTATGTTGATGTGGATTTGTTTGATAATGGTAAGGTGAGACAACCTACCATTACTTTCTCTCAGCCATTGGTTACTTCTGCTCATTATTATACCACATCTACTCCAATTTCTACCACTACTCTATCTTCATCTGGTTGTATTTTACCCACATAGTATACTACACAGTCAATCACTGTTCCAACAATTGGTCTCTTACCTGAACTATAGCACACTCCAGTTGAATCGCAGCCTTCCTACCCTCATTCGCTACCTTGTGCTTCAACACATGAAACACTGCCATTTTCTAATATACCATCGCAGCCTTTGTTTGACAGGCCACTACCTGTGTTATCTCACATGCAGCCTCCTATTGGTTGTTCTCTGCCCTCCCAAAGCTTACCGCTGCCCTCCCAAGACACTACGTTTTCTTCACAAAAGTCTACGCTGCCAAAACAAAGTCAAACACAGCCTTTAAGTGGTTCCTTGCTTCCCACTCTACCTTTGTTAAGTCCCACGCAGCCATCTATTGTTCAAACGCTGCCATCAGGAGATTCGCTGCCCTCAAATACTCCATCGTAGCTTTTCCAAAAGTCTCCTCTACCTTCACTAAGTCATTTGCTGCCAGAACATACTCAAACGCAACATAGAGGAGAGTCAGTCACCACTACTCTGCCTTCAGATCTATACAAAGGTCATTCTTCTACACAGATCAGAGACATGATGCAGGGTAGTGTGACTGAGTCAAGCACTCTGGGTGCACAAATACAGAGACAGGGGAGTTTTCCTCAGGGGTCTCTACACTCAGAGGTTGATGATGTTCAAAATTTATTACAGAGACTCAATCTGGACTCCAATATCCAGCTAGAGCAAGCTCCACAATTGAGGAGGTCTACCCGTGAGAAGAGGCAGCCTGTAAAATTTGATGACTACGAGTTATTGCTCTCTGATTATGCAGAGATGGCAACTTATAAACAAGCCTGTAAGCATGAAAATGCACACAATTGGATGGCAACCATGAACGAAGAAATGGAGTCATTGAGAGTTAATCACACCTGGGATTTGGTTCATCTTCCACCAAATCGAAAGCCTCTTAAGAACAAATGGATCTACCATTTGAAAGACGAAGATGGAGGAAGTAAAAGATATAGGGCTAGATTAGTCGTCAAGGGGTTTGATCAGCAAAAAGGTATTGATTTTTCTGAAATCTTTTCTCCAGTTGTCAGAATGGACACAATCCGTGCTGTGTTGGGTTTGGTTGCTATTTGGGATTTAGAACTTGAGCAACTCGATGTGAAAACATCATTTTTACATGGAGACATTGATGAGGATTTATACATGGAGCAGCCTGAAGGCTTTGCTCAACCAAGTAAGGAGCATTTATTTTGCAAGTTGAAGCGGAGTTTGTATGGGCTGAAGCAAGCTCCAAGACAATGGTATTTAAAATTTGACCTCTTCATGACTAATAACAACTTTATTCAATGCGAATCAGATCCTTGTGTTTACCACAAGAGGCTCAAAACTAGTGAGTTTGTCATACTTTTGCTCTATGTTGATGATATGTTAGTTGTTGGTACTAGTGTTCAGATTATTGCTCAGCTGAAGCAACAGTTGGCTCTTCGTTTTGCCATGAAAGATCTACGACCAGCCAAAAGAATACTTGGGATGTACATATTTAGAAACATAAATATAAGAGAACTCAGGTTGTCCCAAGCAAACTACATTGCCAAAGTGTTGGACATATTTAATTTGTCTCATGCTAAACCGGTATCTACTCCTTTGGCTGATCATTTCCACCTATCTTCAACTATGTGTCCAAAAAATTAGGAAGAAGAAGAACAGATGAGGTCTGTTCCATATACATCTGTAGTTGGCAGTATAATGTATGTGATGGTATGCACTTGTCTGGACATTGCACAAGTAGTTGCAGTTGTGAACAGATTCATGAGTAATCCGGGCAAACTACACTGGCAAGCAGTTCAGTGGATTCTACGGTACTTGAAAGGTACTTCACATTTCTGTTTATGTTTTAAAGGTATTGACTTTCAGCTCTGTGGTTATGTTGATTTGGATATGGCCGGAGATTTAGACAAACGCCGGTCTACCACTAGTTATGTCTTTACATTTGTCGGGGCAGCCATTACTTGGGTTTCTCGGTTGCAACAAGTTATCGCTCTATCATCCATCGAAGCTGAATACATTGCGCTCTCGGAAGGAGCCAAAGAAATGATATGGCTTAAGCGTTTGTTGACCGAACTGGGCTGTCTGAAATTAGTATTTCCATTATTTTGTGATAGCCAAAGTGCTATTCACTTGGCATGAAATTTAGCTTTCCATAGTCGAACAAAGCATATTAACCTTCGATACCACTTTATCTGCCATCTTATTAACAAAGGCAAGTTGTAGGTCACAAAGATTGACACAAAGGTTAATCCGACGGATGCATTAACCAAGATTGTTCCTCGAGAGATGTTCGAATTCTATAGATCTTCTCTCGGTCTTGTTCCTCTATGACACTGAATTTCACAAAGGGGATCTCTCTCATAGCAGCTTCATTGCCGATCCCATTAGTCTTCAAGTGGGAGATTGTTGGGCACGTGGCTATTGAAGCCCATATGAAACGGCAACTCACTGACTTTGATTCCTTCTAACTGCTCTTTCTGCACATTGCATATCTTGGCATGTAACTGCTGCTATTTCATTGATACGAGATGTAAGGTGTTTGGTAGTGGTCTGGGGTGTGTAGTCTTTTAAGCCTGAAGGCATTTGTCTTGTGCGGTGGTTCGATAGTCATACTGTGATGTATGTACTACTGAGTGAAAAGCATTATTGTTGTTCTACAGTGAGATACTGTGGTGAATGTAATACAGAAAGAGAGAAGAATTGATATAATAGATTGCCCTTCGTTGTGGATGTAGCCAACATTGGTGAACCACGTTAAATGGTCTTGTTGTTTTGTGTGTGCTGTCTTATGTCTTTTTCATTCTGAGCTTTTGTTTTGATATTACTGTTCTTTATTTCTGGTTCAGTTATTTAGTTTTTGAATTTACAGTAAGAACCAAAAAGAATTTCTTGAACAGATGCAAATTGAGAACACTAATCTTTGATTCTCTTAGTTCTAATTCCCATGTGAAACAATAGAGGTAACTTAGATCTCTTTTCCATAGCTTTGTAATAGTTAGGAAGTTCCCTAGTTCCAATAGTGGAAACTTCTCACCATTTAAGGTAGTCTCGGCACCATTCTAGAGTGTGCAAAATGGAATTACTATGTACATAGAAGAGTCCATGTTATATTCTTTTGGATCCTTTAATTTTAAGAAATCTAATGAGATATGAAGGTGATGATCTCAGGAGGACAATGAATACACTGTTAGCTTGATGGTAAGTCTTGCTATATGGTACTTAATATAAACTAAATAATATATAAACTAGGATATTTTCCTCTATCTTGAAAGTAAATTGAGTCTCCCAATTTTGAAAGTGATTCAATGCTTGTCCCTTTGTAACACCAAAATGAGTTAAATGGTGTTCCCCAGTGATGGTAACTAATAGCCTACAAACCTTTGGGAGCTAGAGAAAGCATGTAAATCATGACCCTAGCTCCTCACCTTTTTTATCCCAAGTACTCCATTAATCAAGGTAAGCTAATAATTTCAAGCAACCTTAAGCATGTTATAGGTTGTACAAGAATCTTCATTCTCTGTCCTAAGTGTGCTACCAAGATGCTTTGGATTGGACCAAAATTCACCAATAGATGTGGCATAGCTATGCAAAGAATTAACCAAGTCCATGAAGTATGTTCCAATTTCCTAAGTGGATCACATGTGATTCCATATCTCATTTGGGACCGAATAACCATTTGGATGTGAATATTAATATGAAAACTAGGGATGGTATCTTCCTTCATAGCTAAAAAGCCAAAAAAGAAAGGTTCATCAAAGAGATATGACCATAGTAGATGGTTTTCATTTCTAGTTAATGAATACACAAGATAAAGAACATATGATTCATTTCACCAATCTCTTCACTGAGGGAAAGCTAGTGCCTTTCAATTGTGTATGTTGATAATGTTAGAAACACGATTGCCGTTGCACCAAAAGGTCAACCTGTTAATGCCTGATACAACTGCTAGAGTTAATGAATCCATGGGAGGCGGTTAAGCCATGTCACGAATCCCATGAGAGATGATGGCTCACTGCCAACAATCCTCCCAGCATCACTCATGGGGGAGATTCAAACCCAGAACCTTTGGCTCTGATACCAATTGTTGGAAACATGATTGCTGTTGAAAAGGTTGACTTGTTAATGCTCGATACAACCGCCAGAGTTAATGAATCCACAAGAGGCGGTTAAGCCATGTCACAAATCCCATGAGAGATGCTGGCTCACTGCCAATAGATAAAACATTTTGGACACGATTGTAAAAAAAATAGCCATCCATGTTACCATTTTATATGCTTGGTTATTTCTAGTAAATTTTTATTGATCCAATAATCCTACCATGATCTTGTCAATGACATAATATGGTGCCCAAATAGTTTGCATGTGCACTAAAATTACCCTTGTTTTGGTTTTATGAAGATCTAATAATACTTTTGAATTCCAACCTTTCCTATATTAGGATCTAATGCAACTTTATACACAATTACAAAACCAATATTTTCAAGATAATTTATTAATGCATAAATAGCATTCCTTCCAAAATTACATCTATGAATAAAGCCACAACTTTATTCTATTAATAATAATCAATGATGCTAGCAATTGTAGTCGTCTACATTGCATCACTAGGAACAACCCTTTGGAGCACACTACAATTTCGAGCCATGCACACGTAATTCTAGATTTGTGCCATACAATACATTTGGATCATTATTTATTTTTTCCAAGGCAAGCTCTAGAACCATCTTAATGGCCTTCCTAGTTCTTTAGTTCAAGCAAATAAGAGCCCCAATAGATTCAAAAAAGTTAGTGTTGAATGATTTTGGGCATCTAATACAAAACAATGACACCAAATGAAAATATAGACAAGAAAAAGCCTCTACTATTATAAGAATTTCCTTTTGCACATCTTAAACACAATTCATATAAAAATTTAGAATAGAGTGTTCTTCTAGAGTAGGTCATAGATCATTATAAATTGTGTGCTACTAGATCTTCTCCATATCTTTCCAATCAACATCTCCCTAATCAGTATTTTTTAATGGTTTCAAAAGTGAAGACTTCCATTTTAGGAGGAGAAGATAATATAAGTGAAGAACTATCCTTACTTTGGACTATTTACAAGTTATGTCACTGAAAGATTGTCCAATATTTGTCATTGTTGAAGAGGAACATAATGAAGGAGTGTAATATTCTTCATCACTTGAAGAACTTTATAATTTTCATCATTGTCCTTGCATTGGAAATGATATATTTCATCTTGTCTTCATCCATAAGGTTCAATCAATGAATTAGCCAAGTCATTCCTCAACAACTGGCACAAATTTTACTCTTTTTGTATGAGAACTTTGTTATACATAATTAGGGCATTTAGGATAGTAATTTTGTCTTTGTAATTTAGATCTTTTTACTGGCTCATTCCATGAAACATTTAGAGTATATATTTCGATGCAATTTTCTTTCAATAACCTAGACAAAATCAAATCATTTTTAATTTGACCATTTCTTTTTGTGCAATTTCAAGACCATGTACCTTATTCTACTTTTCAAGAGGAATCTAACTTTAGGGTGTAATGCTGCAATAAAAATATAGAGATGATTATCTTTACTTGGTTAATTGGCATGAGGAATGTGCTTCAAAGACCTATTGAATCATTGCACAAATCCCCTAATTAGCTCTCCTTTCTTCTAGATTATGAAAAACTAAGATAATAATACACATATGTCAACAGTTGAATGAAATCTTTCAAGAAATTTATCTTTTAGGATGTTCCAATTCGTAATGCATCCATATTCTAAGTGTAAAAATCAATTTGGTACAAGTCTAATGAGGGTTCAAAGAAACAACCTTACAACTACATTTTCTTTATTGACTCCTAAAATTCCATGAGCCAACATAAATGCCTAAAATGTTGTTTTCTACATTTTATGAATTTTGAGTCAAAGGTAGAGGGCCAAACTCACTTCCCAGTGGCCTAGGTGAAATTAATGCCATGATGTAAATCTAAAAAATAATGCAATGGGTATTTCACTTCTGTAAAGTTTCCAACCTCCATTCCTAGGGAGGTGCCATTAAACGTCTAGAAAAATAAAACACACTAGCACTTCACTCCCCAGTAAAGTCACAAAAAATCTATTGGTAAAAAGGTCTGTCGCTACAATATTTTTTGAAATTAGTGTGACTCACCCAATGGGTAGTGTCAAACATTCAAAATAGTTAGAGAAATCATTATTGGATTAGTAATTTTCCTCCACATTTGAGAGGGGGCAACTCCCTTGTCTGATTGATTTTTTGGGGTTTTTGTTAGGATTAAAGTATCATCAACCTTGTAAATCCTATGTAATTAATTACTTCTAATATTATTTGTAAACCATTGATAAGGGATGAAGTATTCACAAAGTAGCGATCTTGTTTCAACCACATGTTTGATCCTAGTACTTGACAGATGTAGGTTATCTGAGGCATGTAGGGGGTACCCCCGTACGGGGTCTGAGGGCTGCATGGCCCAGTGGGGGTTTAGGGGCAATGCCCCTAGAAGCCATATTTTATATATAATTACTATTGTAAATCTAGATTGTTCATCATTAGTTCACATATTTGATGGTAGAGGTTATGTTAGGGTTTTTTGCCCTAGAAGGCAACACACTTTTATTGAGGGAATTGTATTATGATTGTGAATGAGTATTACAAGCGCTACTAGATTAAAGACTGAACAAGAGATTGATAGTTGTTGTATTGTAAACTCTATTGAAAATAATACAGATTGGTGCATCTCTTCTTGTGTGGATTTTTCCCGAAAGGGTTCCTCCACGTAAACACCTAAATTTGTATATAAAGTCTCTGGAATGGAGACAAGTGTCAATGAGTGAATGATTCATATTAGCAAAAAAATAGATAATAAAACAAAAATTTAAAATTATGATTACAATTACAATTTAAATTGATGTACTTATAATATTATAATAAATTTTGATCCTTAGATGATCATAAATCAATGACTTAAGTTTTATTCCAGGCCAAAGTTTTGACACACATAAATTTGTACATAAAGTCTCTAAAATAGAGATAAGTGTCAATGAGTAAATGATTCAGATTAACGAAAAAAATAGATAATATATTTTTTTAGAGATTACTACAATTACAAACTACATCGATGTACTTATAATATTATAATAAGTTTTAATCATCGAATGATCGTAGATCAATGACTTAGGTTGTATTCTAGGCTAAGGTTTTGACACACCTAAATTTGTACGGGTGGGTGCAAAAAGTTGGGGGGCCAAAAAGTGGCCAACTTTAAAAAAAAAGTATTAGACATGACGTGCTCGCGTTATAACAAACTTGCATTATAACACGAGCGCGTTATATTCTACTGTATTAAAAAAAAGTGTTTGATTTCATTATTTCACACAATTTGGCAAGAAAACCCACAGGTTGGAGAGAAGATAAACACGCTTGCATTATAGAAACCCATTTCGTCAGCTGTTTCTCGCTGATTCATGGTCAAAATGTCACCACGATGTTGAGGAAATCAAAGAAGTAAGTTCTATTTGCTTTCTTGTGTGAATTTGTTGCTAAATAGGTAGGTTAAAATAGTTTTTGATGTAAATTTTGTTAATTTACAGGAGTTGATAATGCACCTCCTCCTCCTCCTGAAAATGCACAAAATCCTCCATCACTTGAACAACAAATACCTGTTGAAGAAGAACCCCAACCACAAACACCTCCATTTATTCCTCAATATGCCCCAGGAACATAAGAAAATATAATGGGGCAAATTGAAAACAATAAAAAATAAATTGAGGACATAATTGTAAGGTTGAAAGAACTTGCAACTTCAACCTTGCATAGATCCATGCTTGCTCAATCCCTTGAATATATGTTATCAAATGTAGATTCAATTAGCAAGCAAATCACTAGTTGGAAAGAAAAGAGGAGAGAATTTAGAGAGTATTTTGTAGACAAGTTGTCATATGAACAAGTTAAAATGAACAAATTACAAAAATGGACTTGTGTTCTATTTTCACAAACCCACAAACAAATCAACCTCTACGCCTTACATGCAAGAGGTTCTCTATCCATTGGTACAACAACCAAGCAATAAGGGACAATTTTATGTAGAGGTGGTGGATGGTTTTTGACCATCCTCCATGCAATAATAATGAGGTCCCGCACTATTACTCTACTGTGAGTTTGTCAAAAATAAAGTGCCAAATTATTTTGATATGCTGGAGTTCCAGGGTGGAGTTAGGGGGTCAGCACAAGATAGACCAGGAGCACGTGGTGATCCACAGTGGCCAGCGAGATGACCACTTGCCAAACCAGCCCATGAGCACATTTCTAGCCCTTCCATTATGAAGGAGAGTGTTGAGGTCAAGACACTTCAGTCCATTAGTGCCTTGACCCAGAGCATCATACAACATGCTAGTCCTACAACATAGCATGGGCCGGGGGAGAGTTTGAGTAGGGTTCCACCCCATACTTGTTGGGCTTGCAAGTTAGCATGTGGTTATGACCCCATAGATAGTCATGACACAGGTGCACAGGCTACATCTGTAGCTGAGCAGATGGTGATGATAGATGCCCTCATGAGTGAGCCTTTTGGTGTTAATACTCAAGTAAATCTTAGCAAGTTCATTGAATTTAATTTATTAAATTTCATTTTTGAAATGCACGATTAACTAATTTAGTTTGATGATTTTAATAAAATTTCAGGGTCATAGCATTGATGCAGTTTTCAATGGTACTCCACCTGCATATTACACTACATCATCTAATGTCGGGGTATGTAACTAGTAAACAGTTATAAATATTACATATGAATAGCATTGTTATATGAATGGTATTCTAATATCTAATTTTGGATGTTGAATAGGTTAATATTGGAGATTTCATAGCAACACCTGCCAGTGGTGGTGGACTTCAAAGCTTCATGGAGATAATAAAATAAATAGTTTAATGAATGAATTGTACTTACTAGATTTTTGTATTTTACATTCATATCGTTGGTTACATTGCATTGCACATCTTTCAAACTCAAAGCATTACTATACATTGCATAACTAATAACTAGAAGTTGATAGATGACAAAATTTCAATTACAATATAGTTATTTGAAAAAATTCCTCAACAAAATGTGGTCTCATGGAATGTACAAGCAGATGCATAGACAAGGACATCACCATGAGACCACATTTCTTTGAGGCATCTTTTCAAATATCTCACTACCTTGTCTATGCTACCACATTTTCCATACACGTCTACCAAAGATTGTTGATCCACTCCACACTAGTCTTTGACAAATTCTCTCTAATAAACTCATCCGATTACCACCAATTAGACGCCAGGACATGACACCAGAGAGGGGTATGAGCCTATGACATCTTATATAGCATATGATTGACTCCAACATCATCTAGGTCCCTCCTTTGTTGACTCTAAAATTCCCCATGATGGTAATGTCTTCACCATTTCTCCTAGCCCATACCAACTAGTTGTTACCCTAAGACACTTCTCCTTAGATTATTTTTTGTCAACCCCTTCTGGTCCACCTCAACCTTATACCAATTCCCTCTTTCACCTTTACCTATCTTATGCCTCTAAATACATTGCTATCCCAACCCCACAATCTCTTTCTATTACTTCACCTACTCCACTAGCTATGCCCCTATCTTCTCCACCATATATCCACCTATTACTACTTCACCTTCCTCATTGACTTCTATCTCCCCTCTAACACCCCTCCAAGATAAAGTAAAAGAAAAAGTGTAGGACCTTTCCCCATCCACTTCTAATAGTAGGCCTAAGAAACTTCTCCAACACTACACCCAACCTACTAACCAACCCATATCTACCCTACCTATTTCCTAATATACCCCTACCAGACGTCCCAGAACTAGTTTGCTTCCAACCCACCCCCTGACAAACATCAAGACAAAGAAAATGATAAGAAATTTTTAAAATAAGGTTTTTCTTCTCCTATCTAGTATCTTTCCTCCCTCATATTATCCCACAAACTCTTGATATTCCTCCTTCCCGTAAACCCATAAACTTACCTAATGTTTATGCAATTTCTAGTTTAGGCATTGTCTTGTAAACCCATAAACTCTATCTTAGGCATTGTCCTACCTCCACAACTACCAAACAAACAAAAAATTGAGCACAACCCTACCCCACCCTACCACTAACATAAACCTAAACTAACACCTTCACTCCCTCTCTGACTTCTTGAACCTAAAATTTGATGGTACTATGGTCCCTCCTTTGTTGACCCTTATACCACACAATAGTCATGAATCTTCATCTAATTTGTATATATGCATGTGACTTGTGTGCTTTATTGTGTGTACTTCCATGTTTAGGTGAACGTGTGTGTATGTTAGGAGCCATGACTTGCATCACTATTATAGTTTTCATAATTGAATAATGTTGTTTTATTTTCAGATGATGCAAGCTGTGGAGACACCTCTCGATGTTCATAGGGCAATAGAGCATGGTGTGTCCTTTGCGATTCAGAGCTCCATGCCTTTGATGGGGGTATGAGGCAGATTAGTAAATTTCAAATTACATTCATTATTATAGTTGTTTATTTTTGAAAATCAAATGATTATTGATTTGAAGTTTAATTTCTATCTGGATGGTTTCTATAGGACATGACATCGCCACAACCTAATCTTGGTACTGAGGCAAATGAGGAGATAGATTTTCAGATAGCGGTAAGTGGTTATTTTGTTAAATGTTTCATTTTTTATAATGTAATTTCTATATATTAATATCTATACTTTTTATTGTAATAGCTACATATCCATGAACAACTAAATAGGAGGAGCAACCCTCAGTTTCGTAGTAGACCACCCTCATACGCGTCTCCATCCACTAGAAGATCAAAGGCTGCCCGTGATCTATTCTCTTCACCGAATAGAGGGGAATGACTTTTTATTGTGTTCCTTTGTTGTATGCCTATATGACATTTGTGGACGTATTTTTTGTAGTGCATATAGTTGACATTGTATGCCTATATAGCATTCTTGTAAGCCTATATGGCTATTTTGTATATATGTTATACTTATATCGATAGATATTGATGTATGCCTATATGGATATTTGGTTAATACAAATCATTTTTGTTGATCATTATGTAATATGAATAGGTGCAGTGTAGATCATTTTTGTATGCCTTTAGGTTTCAAAGTTTAATTGTCAAAGTATCCATCCCAATTGATGATAAGAGAATTTGAGTTTTGGGTTGAAAGTTTTAGTCTCTCAAAACTAGACATGCTCGAGAAAATAGAGAAAGGAAGATTGGTCATGTGTGCTTGTTTTTTTAATGTTTGAATTGTATGTTGTTGTATGGTATTGCTTTTTTGTGTGTGTTCAAATGTGTATTTGAATTGTTATTCTATGTATGTTTGGATACTTGTGTTGTACTAAAGTTATGATTCTTGTAGTATGGGATGCATATAGTTCTACCTTGGGCATGTGTTCTTAGTAAGACATATATCCTCACCCGAAGAGAGCTTTCATAATATGGGATGTGATTAGCAATTCATGTGGATTTGGATATGATCTTGGATGTATAGTTCTAAGTCAAACTTGTAGGATTAAAATGACTTGTGGTTACTATCAATGGTCATATTTGGCTTGATCATGTACTTGTATTTATTTGTGTATTAGATGCTAGAAATGATGTGTTGATGTTAGTTGAGAAATCTATTTCCATGCATTTGAGATGTTTTGGATCCATGAATTTATGTGTATACTTATGTGTTAATAAGGAAATGAATTAAATAAGATAATCACCATTCTACCACACTTTTGAATTATGGATGGTGCTTGATCACCTTGATTTATGGATGGGGAGGAAAGGGAGATCCTCGTGTTATTGGGTTCAACCCCTTCCTCAATCAGCACCAAGACCATAAGATCTTGGATGATTCATTTGTAGAGTTGAGCTTGGAGTTATTCAAATATTGTTCATGATGTACATTGTAATATGGCCACTTGTATTTATGGTGGGTGGTTCATGGCTTATTACATTCATTATCATTGATGATCTAGTTTTAGGATTTGACCCCTTGTGTATCTTGGCTATGTAATGATGTTATCTTCAAGCCTAATAACATAGTGACCTAAAGGTGGAACAAGATGAGGGTTGAACAACATGGATATGACAACATGAAGATGATATTAAGGATTAAGAGAGTAGCCTAACAAAGGTCTATTTCAAGCCTAATAGGGGTCTAAGATTGTAGTGATGGAACAATGCATTGAAGGACTAAAACAAACCCTACAAAGATATTACTAGAGAACAAAGTCAAGGTGAACCAAGATAAAAGAACAAGTAGTTCATATATGACTGTGTTGACTTCTAAAACAAGTATGTTAACAACCATAAGATGCATGTTGATATGTGAAGACTATAACCATTATAACAAAGGCAATGTGTGAGGATATCGCTGATACAATGTAGGTCAGACTATTTTGGCATGTTTGGGTGCAAAATACGACCATGCCTAGCCTAAACGTACCCATCCTAACATGTTGGAATAGTCAATTTGGCCACATGAGGAGCATAATAAAATTTACACCCCTTTGCAACTTTACACTGCATGCATCTGACCATTTTTGGGACAACAAAACACTTTTCACCACAAGCAAATGCCTTAGAGATATAAAAAATTGAGAGTGGTTATTGTAGAGAGACCCTACATGATCGTGTTGCCTTAGACATAATATTTTTAAGTGGCACTATTTCTAAGTAACAAGTCATCAAAGATTGCTATCTTTTTGCACTTTGGACTCTTCAGGGATATCACTGACACAATGTAGCTCGGACTATTTTGGCATGTTTGGGTGCAAAATAGGACCATGCCTAGCCTAAACATATGCATTCGGATGCATTGGAATAATTAGTTTAGTCGCATCAGGAGCAAGATGAAAGTTACACCCCTTTGCAACTTTACACTACCTCCTTCTAACGATTTTTAGGATAGCAGAAAACCTTTCACCATGGGAAAACACCTCAGAGATATAAAAACTGAGAGAGGTTATTGTAGAGGGACCATATGTGATCATGTTGCCTCAGACATAATGTTTCTAAGTGACATGATTTCTAAGTAACAGCTCGTCAAAGATTGCTACCTTTTTGCACTTTGGACTCTTCAGGGATATCATCGGTACAATGTAGCTTGGACTGTTTTGGCATGTTTGGGTAAAACAAGGACCATGTCTAGCCTAAACGTACCCATCCAAATGTGTTGGAACTATCAATTTGGTTGCATAAGGAGAAAGACGAAAGTTACACCCCTTTGCAACTTTACACTACCTCCTTCTGAAGATTTTTGGGGTAGTAGAAAACCTTTCACCACGGGCAAACACCTCAGAGATATAAAAGACTGAGAGAGGTTATTGTAGAGGGACCCTACAAGATCGCATTTCCTTAGATGGAATGTTTCTAAGTGACACAATTTTTGAGTAACAACTTGTCGAAGATTGCTACCTTTTTGCACTTTGGAGTCTTCATGGATATCGTCGGTACAATGTAGCTCAGACTGTTTCAGCATGTTTGGGTGCAAAATAGGACCATTCCTAGCCTAAACGTACCCATCTTGATGTGTTGGAATAGTCAGTTTGGTTGCATCAGAAGCAGGATGAAAGTTACACCCCTTTGCAACTTTACACTACCTCCTTCTGACAATTTTTGGGGTAGCAGAAAACCTTTCACCACGAGCAAATGCCTTAAAGATATAAAAGACTGAGAGAGGTTATTGTAGAGGGACCTACATGATCATGTTGCCTCAAACAGAATGTTTCTAAGTGACACAGTTTTTGAGTAATAGCTCGTTAAAGATTGCTGCCTTTTTGCACTTTGGACTCTTCAGGGATATCGCCGGTACAATGTAGCTCAGACTGTTTTGGCATGTTTGGGTACAAAACAGGACCATGCCTAGCCTAAACTCACCCATCTAGATGTGTTTGAACTGTCAGTTTGGTTGCATCAGGAGCAGGACACCAAAAATACAAAAATGCAAAAGTTGCTTTGTGCAACTTGACAACATTGACACTTTTTTGCAACAAGACTTAAAGACTCAAACTGATCCCAAATGACTCAAACTAACTCAAAAACATATGAAATGGTCTTAGAAGACCTTATTACATATAATTGACTCAATTAAAACAAAATTTCACTTTTTGACCCCTCTTGGAGGCATGACAACCTAGGTGCCCTTGCACCATGAGGACACTGAAGTCGATAAAGTTTTCCTATTAAGAAAAAGAGTTTCCCTTAGCTTTAAGAAATATAAATATTCTATACTGACAAGGCCAACCACATGAAGGTGGAATCTCATGTGGCCTCACCTAAGACCTAAGACACATGTATTCTAGTAGATATAGGACACCTAAGACACTTATTGTATAGTATGTATCTAGATTTTATAGACATAGTAGACCTAAGACACCTTGTCTTTATACCTTATCGTAGTCTAGACCTAAGTCACCTAGACACCTAGATTATAGTTCTACCTAAGACACTTATTGTGGTAGACCTAGTTGACATATAGTACCTACCTAAGACACCTAGATTAAATTATACCTTATTCTAGTCTCTAGATAGGTAGTTGATATATAATATCTACCTAGAAGACATGTAGATCATTCTAGATTATACCTTATTCTAGTCTCTAGATGGGTCATTGATATATAGTATCTACCTAAGATACCTAGATTAGATTAAATACCTTTTTTCTAGTCTCTATCTACCTAGTTGACATATAGTATATACCTAAGACACAAGTAGAGACACCTATTATCTAGTTAGAGACCAAGACACCTAGAGACACCTATATTTTATACATTACTTAGATTTTATACATTACTATCAGGATCAACTTCATCCATCACTTAGGTCTAACCCCATGAAGCATAACATGATGATGTAAAAATGTGTATATGTGTAAAAATGCAACATCAAATAAAAAAGACAAACCTATGTAAACTTACAAATTAATGTTCGTACTTACAACTCAATGTGAATACTTAAAAATTAATCCAACGAACCATTTGGGTCTTCTCTACTCTTTATTGTGTCAAGTATTGCCTCATGGTCAGACTCATGCACCTTCCACAAGGTCTTGTTCAAAGGTCTACCCTGATATTGTATCAAATGAAAATTGGATGCAACAACAAGGTTCGAGTAATGAAGAATCTTTTGATGCATGTCAAAGTTCTGAAACAGCCAAACATTAACACTCTTATGTGGGTACCTTCTAAGCCGTGTTCCAATAACAACCACTGAGCCTGTAGGATATTCGATGTTTTCTCCATCTGTAACTGGGGCCTCCAATTTCTTTTTGGCCTCCACACAATGACATAAGTAATAATTTGTTCCCTCTTCATCATCTTCATCTACAATAACTGCATATACATTCCCTACATTGATATGTGTAGCAAATTAGATGAAATTAGTCAACATTACAAAAACACTACAAAGTAAGATAACATTAATAATTTCAAAAACTATGAAAATAGATATATTACCTAGTTGAACTAGATCTAATATATGGTCAAAGTCAACTGATGATTCCATCTCTGTTAGTTCCAGTGTCGTCGGGGGTTGATATGTGTCAAGTGGGCTAAGATAACTTAACTGCCATTCGTCAACCCACTACTTTGACTCGCACTCATCCCAGGCTTGAATTGTACATGAAGAACAAAAGCATGACATCTTTCACGTATGGATATTCCATGAACCTGAAATTGAGCTTCTGAAAGAGTGCATCTCACTTGATCATGTCAGTGTAGAATAGTTTTCATATGGTGCAATGTTAGTATCATCTATCAACCAAAAAAATGTATGAACTAAATACTTACCTTCATTACCTGGACCCATGGAAGAATTACACCACTCGACAATTGATTTTGCATCTCTCAACTTTGCATTGTCTTTATACTTTAACTCTTCTCGTGCTATGGCTCTTTTGATACATGATCCTGCACTATCATGCTCCCCCTTTCCATGCCCGGCCTCACAAAAGTTCCACATATGCTGAACACTTGTAAAATTATGCCTCTTGCTCAGCCAATAGAAATTCTGTGAGTTCTTTAATTGTGACACACAGTTATCTAACCATATGATATGCTGACTGAATGATATGCCCCTTCTAGCCAAATCATTGTAGAACACCTGAAAGCAACTTTGCATGAACTCCATAGAATGCGTGATCGCTAATATAGAAATGATACTCCCTTATGATCTTTCTATCATCCTCTGTACTATCAATCGCATGAATGAATGTGATGTGCACAAATATAGAAACCTGTGTTGAGTTGTAATATTGTGATTGCACCTCACATTGTGGCTGTAGACTATAGTTCTCTACAAAGTTGATGACTAAAACAATTCTACCAACTGGAAATGTGTTCTTGCATAATTTGAATTGCAAGTCCAACCATCGAGCTCTATGGGCATGTCTTGCATACTCACACACTATTCTGTCACAAAATATAGGCATAAACTGATACATTGGAATCTTTTCAATAACCAATTCACACCTCTTTGCTTCTTTACCATCTTTTGTATTGTATGCCATTGTTTTATACTTGCCGAACTCTACTAGTTTGTTTCCAACCGCATGTGTTCTTTCCATATGTTCACATATTGGCATACGTTGCAAGCCACCGCAATGCTCACATGTGCCATGCAAGCATAATTTCCTGTAGAATATTTGACCTTCCTATCTTTCACATAAAATTCTTGATATGAAGTCTCTTGAAGATGTTTGTGGGGCATGTATGCCACAATCCTACAAAACATTGTTAGTATGCAAATCTAAACATATAGATTGATAAACATCAAAATGGTTAGAAAATTCAATATGTAATCTACAACAACAAGTAGTGCATGTGTGATTTATCTTGACATAGAAAGGTTTTAGCATTTCAAAATATCTTTGACAAATTTTAATTTGAGGATACATCTCTAGAAATTTACCAAAAAACTGTGTTTGAGTCATATCAAAAAAATGCTTTGGATGTGGCTCATGATTTCAAATACCGATTCTCCTTCTTACCACATCCCTTTGATTCAGAGATACCCTTGTGTAATTCTTCCAAAAGTTTCAATTAGTCATCTCAATGCTTTAACAATTGGTTTATCTTTTCGTGGTAGTCTCCCTGAGAACGCCCATAATTCGTTGGCATTAGTGTCCTCAATTCTTTGGCATCTTTTACTAGCTCTTGATAAAGTTTTCCTATTAATTCTCATTCTTGACTCGTCTTTCTAATGAGATGAGATTTCCTCGTTTGACTACTTACTATAGTCGATGTAATCACACACTGTGTTGCATTACTATCTTTTGTGCATGAGGTGTTACCTACACTCTCATATGCACTCATTAGATTCTTGACAATAGATTTTTCACTTGAAGCCTCTGATGTTCTCAACCCAAGAATCTTCATGATGGACCTATACTTTATATTTTGCATCATTTCAATGAATAGTTGACATCTTGCGGTCTCGTTTAACTTTTCAAAGAACAATCTCCAAATCTTATGAGCATATCTTCTACAAGTGCATTTTGGAATCTTACCTTTCATTGGCTGCAAAATATTCTAATCAATATTAATCAAATAGTTTTGCTTTCTATGCAAAATTCTAGGTGGTGATAAGATAGGTAAATTCATCTCAACATTAGGAATTTCATCAATATTTAAATGAGATGGGCTAGATGGCATATCTTCGATTGAAGATGGAATAGATGACATACCTTGAGGTTAAAGTGGGAACGATGGCATACCTCCTTCATCACATGTGAGTGATGATGTACTCTCAACTTGAGATGCGGTAGATGGTGTCCCTACATGTTGAATTGTGGTAGAGGATGTGTCTCCAACTACGATATTCAAATCTCTCATAGCACAAATTTTTTGCATTTGTTCTCTTTGTGCTGCCAATACCATATCTCTTTTTGATGGTTGCAGTTCCTCTTTAATTGGCATGTCTTCATTTATCATGTCCAATTTCCTCTTCTCATGAAGTTCCCTCATAGTTGTTGCTTTCTTTGCATTCTTAGCTTTTATCTCTTCCTAGGTTGGTTTAATTCTTGATCATTTCCTCAGCATGATAGAGAATTTGTCTGTAGCATGATAAAGAGACCAATATTAGTTCCTAAGCAATGAATCCATACAAATAACTAAAATATATGTCATTCAACCCTTCATAGTAAATGTACATACAATCATCATGTAGAAGAGTAAGTGTCACTCAACCAAAATAGGTACAAAGCATACAAAGCATTATTGCAGCCATACAGAGCATTATTGCACAATGTTATTGCAACCATACAAAGCATTATGGTACAAAGTTCACTTCAGTCCTATGAGGATAAGGTCAAAGGAGAGTCACCTATTGAGGCTACAAGTGAAGAGTACATGGGACTTCATGTTGACTACTTGTTGATAACCATCTAGTCATGAAAGGATATGTGATTGAGATCATGGGAGACATCACGCTAGGACATGCTTTGGATTAGTGTAGAGGGTGAAGAAGGGATATCAAGAGACAATTATTAAAGTCAAGGCTCATTAATATAGCAATGCCAAACTCAAGTAGATAATCATGTGCATTTTAGAGGCAAATTATTCCAGGCTGAAAACTCATGTTTTTAGGCAACTAAGTTGCATAAGGGTTAGGGTTTATAGAGAAACTCTTTGGAAGGTGTTTGTAATGCTTGAAAAGGTTGAGGTAGACCTAATTTGACATGTTTGGGGTCTTGGTTTGAAGATTGGAAGCCTGGAGATCAAAAAAACTATAGCGACCTATTTGCACAAGCCTAATTAGGCCTCTTGTCAAGTGGGACAATCAATTTTAAGATCTTGTATTACAAAACAACCACCCTTAAATTTTGGATATGTTTTAAAAATCCCAAAAGGGTATCCTAAACATCTTTTAGATTGTGGGTTGGAGTTGTTTTCTGCAAGATATACCACAAAAACCCTATTTGCTGTCCTATAAGGGAAATAGAAGATTGTGAAGGTAATCACTAAGTTGGGACTCTAGAATTTGGAAATTTGATTGTTTCAGTGTTTGTAGAAGTTCTCCATCCTATTTTGCATTAGGATGGGTGTTGCAGAAAGATATCATAGACAAGTTCATCACATGGAGACATGACTGTCATATTCAGGTGCAAATAAGACTATCACAGCTATGAGGGCAGTCATAATAGTCCTAACTATCTAGGACTATCACACCTAGTTCTAGAGACAACCATTATTGTTGATCACTTCATGCACATGATAATAAATTTATTCGTAAGGTTCTAAGAGGATTATTTTAGAGATTTTTCAATATAGACAAAAGGTGAAAGTTTGAAGAAGACTGACCAAGTGCTCATAAAGGATTGTCATGCCATAATTGATTTATTCAAAAGGATAGTCATATTCACGAAATTTGGATTGAGTTTGATTTCATTTGAGGTGGTGTGATGGAGTTTAATTATGTTCAATAAGTTTCACATATGACTATCCTAACACTACAAACCATTGAAACACACATGAAGGAAATCTAAATTGCTGAAATGCGTAGTGTGCAATTCATAGAGTAGTCCTAGGGATAGCCATCTAGGGTCATTGTGATTAGATAATTATGGAATGATGAAGCCACTATGACATGATGAATTATATGATTCATGAATACAATGATGGAGATCCATGGATAAAACCAAGGAAGACAAGATAAGACACCAAATTTGTGAAGTTGTCAATGGCAACAAATTTACCACCTAGCTGTCCTTAACTAATCCATGATTGCAAATGGATGTATTTTGGCTTCTATTGACTAAAAGTGACTTATTTATGATGAATATAATGCTCGAAATTGTTTCTTGCATGTCTAAGAAGTTGGAAACAAGTGGACATTAGCTAGAGCTATCTTGGAAACATGAATATTTGGAGGCATACCTAGGACTGTCATAAAATCATTAGACTAATCTCTATAATTTAGGGTATTGAATGGTATATAAATGATCAAGGTAACCACCATCATGTGCTAACAAAGGACAATTAGGAAATTTTGAAATATTGTTGTTCATGTGCATACAAATCATCATGAATAGGTGCATAAGGAATGTCCTAGCCCAAGACACTAAAGAGGTCTCCACATCCTCCAACATGAAGAATAATGTAGCATAGCATGGATCATGATTGGATTAAGCCTATTGGGATTTACTTGTATGATCTTGGCACCTATTCATTTGTATTTTAACTTGTTAATATGACAAGATAAAAGTATTTCATTATGCTTAAGGAATTGTATATTTATATGTTGTAAGGATTTATTCTTGTATAGTTTGACATCATGGTATGTTAAGGTCTATTTAATTCATTATTACACATAATTATTAAAGAGACCAAGTGTAGAAAATATACATGGCACCATGTGAGATTGTAGGCTTCTTTCTTGATCGTGATTGTGTCTATTTTAATTAATGTTGACCTTTGAGATATCTTTTATTATGCATTCCATGAACTAATTTAAAACATAGTCTATTATATAAACACAAAATATGTATACATAGTCTTTTATTATGTATACTGGATACAAGTGATATAAACATGTATGATAATGCATGATAAAGTAATTCAAATAGAATTAAGGAAAATGTAAAGAAGATGCATGTAAAGACTTGACATAACTAAAAAATGAAGATTCAAATGGAGAGAGTACCCAAATATGTAGTGTTTTTTTCTTCTTGCATCAAACTCCTCAACAATTTGGGTTTTTCACCACTTGCTTCCTTTTCAATGTTAAATTGAATAACACTCAAATAGAATTAGTAACAACAATACTATTAACCAATCTATAATGTTAAATTCCTACAATTCAATCACAATTAACATTGTAACACTACAAAAATTGAAACTTGAATTGATATATATCAAATTTGATGTGAAAACTATGTCGTTTCCTCCTTAAGTTGGTGAAGTAGAAAAAGGTGGTGGAAAGTTCATGCAAAGGTGGTAGAATGTGCAAAATGTGCATGTGAACTTCCCAACAACATGAAAACACTTTTTTTTTTCAGAACACGTGCATAAACAACATGAAAACATAGTATGTGGGCCTAGATCATGGGGGTCTAGGCCTTTTTACTATTTGTATAGCAAGCCAAAACATGAGCATGTTATAATGCACTCACGTTTTGTCCTACTATAGATTGATCCATAAATATTTGTGCCTATCTCACCTTTGATAGCACATTTGCAATATCTCTCACCTCTAGTTCCATTAGCTCATGTTCTATTTCTCACCTCTCTATATATCACTAATCTCTCCCCCTCACACCTCTACCTCTCCCCTCTCTATGTCTCTTAGTCACTCCTTGTCTACCTCTCCATCCATCCTTAGCCATCTAGGTCTCACTTAACCCTAAACCCTAAAGCCTCAACCCTCAACCCTCAACCCTTAAATCCTAAACCCTATGCTAAAACCTTCAACACTTTACCTTAAACCCTATTCCCTCAACCCTCAACCCTAATCCCTCAACCTTAAACCCTACACCCTATCACTAAACCCTCGACACTCTACCTTAACCCTAATCTCTTGACCCTCAACCCTCAACCCTAATCCCTCATCCCTAAACCCTAAAAGCTATCCCTATTACTAAACCCTCAACCCTCGACACTATACGTTAAACCCTAATCCTTTATCCCTAAACCCTAAACCCTATCCCTCAACCCTCAACCCTTAAACCTTAAACCCTAAAACCTCAACCCTTGACACTATATCTTAAACCCTAATCCCTTAACCCTCAACCCTAAAGCCTTAACCCTCCACCCTCAATTCTTAAATCTTCAACCCTATACCCTCGACACTCTACTTTAACCCTAATCCCTTAACCCTAAACCCTATCCCTCAACCCTCAACCCTCAACCCTCAACATTAAACCCTAATCCGTCAGCCCTAAACCTAATCCCTCAACCCTGAACCCTATACCTAAACCCTCAACCCTTAACACTATACCTTAGACCCTAATCCCTCAACCCTAAACCCTATACCTAAACCCTCAACCCTCAACACTATACCTTAAACCCTAATCCCTCAACCCTAAACCCTAATCCATCAATCTTAAACCCTATTCCTAAACCCTTAACATTATACCTTAAACCCTAATCCCTCAACCCTCAACCCTAATTTTGATTTTCTTCCATTGCTTCAACATCATTGTTGTTTTCTCCATCATAAACTAATTCATTCAGCAACTTGCTGCCCATTGATTGACTTGAACTACATACTCTATTAGAAGAAGGGCATTTTTTATTTGTATCATTGTTAGTATTCATAAGCTGAAGAGCATTGATATTTTTCACACACCCTATTCTTTGAAATATCTTAACCTTAAAATATGACTTGGATATGTACTTGAACACAACAAAATCTCCAATCTCTAGCCCATGATGATTCACAAAATTTTCCCAACCTTGCCTAAATTCTAGTTTATTTATGGTACCCCCTAATTGTGTTTATTGGTCATGCATATCAAACTGATAATACCACCATGTTTATTAAAGATAACTGAGTTATAGGGAAATGGGAAGAAAAATGGGCATTAATTATTTATGATTTTAGAAATCATTTTAATTGAGAAACTTGAAGTCTTGTAGTTTTAATTCAATGCCCATTCCTTAAGTGCTTGGTGGTGTCTCCCTGTTTATTAAAGATATTTGAGTTGTAAGAATATATTAGAAAAATGGCTATGAATTTTTTTGGTAATTTTAAAAATTAGTTTTAAAGTATTTTTCTTAATGCCCTTTTTAAGTATGCATGTCTACAGTAAATCCTAATTTAAGTTTTCTGTAATGTATTAGTAAAGAAGGTTAGCAAGAGGACTTGATTGACTACAAAGAACCCAATGGAAGGTTTTATGCATTGCTATTAAAAATTGTTTACAATGAATTCTATCCCTGGCACATGGGAACCTATTTGTCTTGACAAAAAAGATGGCATGAAGACTAGGTATACTATCCAAGACTGATGCTATGGTATATGCTTCTCTCTTGGATAATAAAAATAAAGCCTGCAAAACTGTAATATTTACCATCAACTAGCAAGAGCAAATGTCATCCTTTGAAATTAGGAAAGGCCCAAGTGCACCTTAACTCTTTAGATTCATGAGCTCTCCTTTTTTGCATCTCACATCTTGGGCCATATTGTGCCCTATCAATTCTCTGAGTTTCTAGCTCCATCAATAAAACTTTCTAGCTAAAGCAAATATTCAAATTATATGGCATCTTTTTCTGGCCCATTTGGGGTTCATTATACCAATAGGTGTACCCACTATGAGAAAAGCTTTACATTTGGTACATCCACAGTGAGTAATTAATAGTTGAAATTAGAAGGATGATCATTATGAGAAAAGATTTGCATTGGGGTAAATCCATAGTGGGCAATGAATGGTTGAAATCAGAACCCCTGGTCAACATTAAGTGAACATTTTTTTATTAAGATTTTTTTAAAAGATCAGCATATTCTCTCCAACTATTTGCTTGAATTTAAATCGGGGCCATAAAAATGTGCACACATCTACTCCCACTATATAACATGGGTGTAATTAAAACCATCAACTAGGTAAAATAAACAACTTTGGCCATAAAAATCAATTAGTCTTTTAAAAATAGATATTGGTAACTATACATTTTAGATATCAGTAACTATACATTTTAGTACCGTTTCTTTCTTGATTTTGTATTTTTAATTAACTAATTTTTGTTTGTTTTAGACAAAATATTACAATCCTCATGGAGATCTTTTCTTGTATAATTTTCTCCTTTTATCTTTGGCCTGTCTTTTCCCTCCTCTCTTTCAGAAGGATCCTTATTTTATCTTTCAATCTATATGAACTTTAAACATAAATCTATGTTTCTTGCTGTCCACCTGCTCAAAGATGCAAACGTCTCCTTCCTTGATATTATTATGATGTACAAAATATGCTCACCCCGCACTCAGGGCCGGTCTATTGTTATGAAACATGCAACTAATCTCCCATTTTTTACTGGCTCTATCCACAAGAACTACTAAATTTTTTTCTCTTGGTAATTGTAGAGGACATTCACCTTTTTTTGACAACTCCTGCATTCCCAAACCATTATAAAAACTAAGTTATTTTAACCCAATAAATAGTTGATTGCATTGATTTAATACACTACTATTTAAGCTTAGCATTCACACAAATGCAGATGTTCATATTATAGAAGACTGCATTATATTAGACTATTAGAGATCCCTTAGAAAAATGTAATAACAAAACTGCTTTTCCTTATGTTAGCTTGTTAAACTCATTCTTTTTGACACCCTTCTCTTAATAAAGTAAGAGTAATAAGAATAGAAGGTAGATAATTTGATCAAGTACTAGTATGCATGGTCGTTTTACATTCCGTGACTTCATTTTCATTGAATAAAAAGGTTTATTTGATTTGAAAGGTGAGGCAGAGTTCACTATCATGTGCTTTTCTAGATGATAGGGTCCATAATGTCTAGGGTTCTTCAAAGAAAGGCCTGCAACAGAATTAAGTTTTTGTTATACCAATCCTCCTGGTAAAGCTACAATTCAAATGTCTGCTTTGAAAGTCAAAATAAATTAAATTAGACTTACAATTTTAATTTTCTTCCATTGCTTCAATAGCATCATTGTTTTCTTCATTAGAAACCAATTCAATTAGCAACTTGCTGCCCATTGGTTGACTTGAACTGCATCCTCTGTTAGAAGAAGGGAAATTTTTATTTGTATCAATGTTGGTATTCATATTGATATTTTTCACACACCCTATTCTTTGAAATATCTTAACCTTAAAATATGACTTGAATATGTACTTGAACACAACAAAATCTCTAATCTCCAGGCCATGATGATTCACAAAATTTTCCCAACCCTGCCTAAATTCTAGTTTATTTATGGTATCCCCTAATTGTACATCCCACTCCTGCCCACCTGGGCCTTGCAACACCATATGTTTGTCTGTGTTGTCTATAAATTGTGAAACAAATGCAAGAGGAATGTGTTGCCATAAACAGATTACACAATTAGATTATACAAGTTCTTGATAGTGTACAACAAATAAAAGAATGAAAAATAATGTATAGAGTTAAACCAGCTTTTGTGTAAATTCTCCAAGCATAACTTTGAAGAAGGAGGCACACCCATTAAACCAATTCATTCAGCAACTTGCTACCCATTGGTTGACTTGAAGTGCATACTCTGTTAGAAGAAGGGCATCTTTTATCTATATCAATGTTGGTATTCATAAGTTGAAGAGCATTGATATTTTTCATACACCATGTTCTTTGAAATATCTTAACCTTAAAATATGACTTGGATATGTACTTGAACACAACAAAATCTCCAATCTTCAGCCCATGATGATTCACAAAATTTTCCCAACCCTACCTAAATTCTAAATTATTTATGGTATCCCCTAATTGTAAATCCCTAAACCCTAAACCCTAATCCCTTAACCCTAAACCCTAATCCCTAATCCCTAAACCATAAACCTTAATCCCTAATTATAATTTATAGTACCCTAATCCATCAACCCTAAACCCTAATCCCTTATCCCTAAACCATAAACCCTATCCCTAAATCCTCAACCCCCATCACTTAAACCTTAAATCCTAAACTCTATCCCTAAACCATCAACCCTCAACACTATACCTTAAACCCTAATCCCTCAACCCTAAAGCTTTAAAGTCTCAACCCTTATCCACCCCTTTCCTCCCCTATCTACCTCACCCCATCTCTCCCATATCTCTCAACCCTTAGCCATCTAGGTCTCTCTCTTATCCCTAAAGCCTCAGCCCTCAACCCTTAAACCTTAAATCCTAAACCCTATCCTTAAACCCTCAAGTCTCGACACTGTACCTTAAACCCTAATCCCTTATCCCTAAACCCTAAACCTTCAACCCTAAACCCTATCCCTAATCCCTCTACCCTCAACACTCTACCTTAAACCTAATCCATCGACCGTCAACCCTAATCCCTCAACCCTAAGTACTATTCTTAAAGCCTCAACCCGAACCCTAATCCCTTATCCCTAAACTCTAAACCCTATCCCTAAACCTTCAACCCTCAACCTTAAACCTTAATACCTCAACCCTAAACCTTAATCCATCAACCCTCAACCCTAATTCCTTATCCCTAAATCCTAAACCCTAAATGCTATCCCTATCCCTAAACCCTCAACCCTCGACACTATACATTAAACCCTAATCCCTTATCCCTAAGCCCTCAACCCTAAACCCTAATCCCTCAACCCTAAACACTATCCCTAATCCCTCTACCCTCAACACTCTATCTTAACCCTAATCCCTCGACCCTCAACCCTAAATGCTATCCCTAAAGCCTCAACCCTAAACCCTAATCCCTCAAGGTCCTAAACCCTAATCCCTTATCCCTAAACTCTAAATCCTATCCATAAACCCTCAACCCTCAACCCTTAACCCTCAACCTTAAACCTTAATCCCTAAACCCTAAACCCTAATCCCTCAACCCTAAACCCTAATCCCTCTTGACCTTAAACCCTCAACCCTTATCCTCCCCTCTCCTCCCCTATTTGCCTCACCCCCATCTCTACCCTCCTCTACCCTCAACACTATACATACATACATACATATAGGCATACATATATACATACATACATACATGCATACATACATATAAGTATACATACATACATATAGGAATACATACATACATACATGCTTAATATAAAACATTTCAAGGAAGACATAACACGAGCGCGTTATGTCGAACATGACAAACATCGGGCAAACTTTTACTAAAAAGAAAAAAATGCAAAATAAAACATAACACGAGCGCATTATAACGCGCTCGTGTTATATTTTTCTTTGGGAATCCCAAGCCTTAGGCTTGGGATTTGCTTTGGATTTCCAACTCAAAGGCTTGGAGTGCCTTCCCAACATCCACAGACATGTTTTTGCAAATTCTATAGGATTTAACATAATTTCATTCATGCTAACCCTTAGATTTGCATGTGTTTCAAGGTTGAACAAATTGAACACCTTGGTAATGTTACGCTTTCTCTTAGCTATTTAACGATGTAATTTTTTTCACATTTTGACAATGTTAAGCCTTTCATCTTTAATTTCTTTTGTTTGTGTGTCTGTTCCAGTGTTTGGTCTTTTTTTTTCATTATAAATTAACTAGTCATTGAAATTTCAAAAAAACTACATTTTTAGAAACTAGACTCCATTCTACACATATTAAAAAAAATGATTTTCAATTAGTTTTCAAAATTTATAGGGGTAGCACGGCCAAAATTCTATTTTTTTGGATGTGTCCACTTTGAAAATTAGTAAAAAATTAAATATTCATCAAAAAAATATCAGAAAAAATCAAGCATAAACTACATGCTATTAGCTAATTTCTCACTGGAGCAATTTTAAAAATACCAAACAAAAGTTAACCTTTTGAGGGAGCCACAAAACATGCTATGTTATATTTTTTGATAAAAACAACACCAATTTCTGTGGCCCCCTCTTTTGAACCCCTTAATCTATACCATTTAAAAAAAAATTAGAAAGTAGACTCAGAGCACTACAAACATTGTTTTGGTTGCATCTCCAAATTTTGAGTGTAACTATGCTCAATTTCTCATCCAAGGCCAGCATTTCCTGATTTCAGAAAAAAAAAGTGGCCACTTAAGACCCCTTTTTGGCCCCTCATCTTCTTGCACTTACTTGTACATAAAGTCTCTAAAATAGAGACAAGTGTCAATGAGTGAATGATTCAGATTAACCTTACTTTTTACCTATATTCTAAATTATGATACTTCTAGTATTAACCAATAGCAATAATCATAAATAATAAAAGTTCCAGAATTATGTTATTTATGAAAAATAGTAGCTAATAAAACAAAAATTTTAAAAGAGGACAAAAATTACAGTTTACATCGATAACCCATATTATAATATTATATTAAACAAAAGAGTTTACATAGGATTTTTTATATAGCCCTTATACATATCCAAAATTGAAAACGTCCTTATGAAACTTCTACATCATCTAGTTATCCACCTTCCTAAGACCATCTTATGTCACCTTGTGACATATTTATCCTATTTCCCAAATTAATTAAACAAATTATATTTATTTAATTAATTTAAATATATTTCTCCATCACCTCGATTAAATAAATAAATTATATAAAATTTAATTAATTAAATCCATTTTATCCAACACCTAAATTAATTAAATAAATTAGATTTATTTAATTAATTAATCCATGACTATCCCTTAATAAAATAAATTCTATTCATATAATTAATTTTACCCTCCCACATCATCTTTCTCCAATAATTAATTAAACAATAAAATTATTAATTAAGTATTTTTCATTTATTTTCATCCTTATCTCCTTGCAACAAATAATAAATGAGAGACACAAATGTCAAACTAAATTTTCATCTCCGCCACTCATTTCATATTACATCTCTCAATCCTAGCCATTCACATAAAGAATGCCCTAGAAACTTCCATCCTCCACCTCTTAATCTCCACCATCCATTGCATATTACACATCATTGCTAAAGAAAGAGAGACAAAAATAGGTTGTAGAATCAAATAGAAGAGTTACAGGCAGACCTAGCAAATGAGAAAGCAAAAGGGAAAGCAATAGATAACAAGAGTAATGAATTAGAGAAAAGGATAAAAAATATGTCTCTACATCTACAAGTAAAGAGAATGAAAAGATAGAGGTGGAACTAAATGAACTAAAGCAAAGGTTAGATGAAAGAATAAAGAGTATGATAATGAAAGAGTCAATTTAGAAAAATTACAACAAAACTTGATGGAAGCTAATGCCTTAGCTTCCCTTGTAATGGGTACTTCTTTGATAGTGCACCTAATCCTAGTAAAATAGTGCATTGGTATCTCATATCCTCATGCAAAGACACATAACTCATCGCTTGCATTAAACTATAAAAAATTAGCAAGATTGTTCACATTTGTCATCAAGTACTAGTTACTAAATTTTGGACTTATCAATGACTACTCTGATAAATATAGATTATCGAGGGTCATGCATATCATTTTGCATAGTTTAGTATATTCTAAAATATACATAATTCTTTCTGAGGTTTTTTTCACAAGAATGTTCATTTTCTCTAACATGGGAAGAATACCAAATAAAGTTAATAGTGTCTCTATGTCACTTAACCTATGTAAAAGGTCACTTAGAGCTCTATCTACTATGAGGCAATGTTTCTACATTACTTTAATCAAGGATTGATATTCCAAGAAACTCATTGTGATGGTCCACGTAAGGATATCCATCTACTATCAACATCCTTAAGAAGATTTTTTCCTACAGTTGTTTCTTTAGAAAAATGTTGAAATTCCAAAAACTATTTAGGACTTTGGCAAAAGTATGAGCTCGTCGACTAGATCTTCAAATTTTGATATTGCAAAAAACTTGTTCACCATTTTAAATGCTAAATTCATTTTGTAGACCATGCAATAAATGAAAGTCATGTATGGTGAAAAATAAGTTTGTAACTTTATGCAAAGACCATTCCTATGACCTTGCATTACCGAATCTTCATCCGTTCCTACACATACCAACTTTTTGACAATTATGTGTACACTCATCCATACCTCTAATTTCATTCAAATATTTCTTAACTAGTTCAAATAGATCTTGCAATGTCGCATTCTCCTTTGTTTTATAAACATAGAGTAGATGAGGTTGGTGGATATGTTTTTGTATAATATACACATGCGTACCTAGGAAGTATTATCTACTACTATAACTTCATTTAAAGAATATGCAATAAAAGTTGACTCTTTTATTTTTTCCTGTAAATCTTGTTTTTCCACCTCAAGAAGACAATTTGCCCATTCCTATTCATTGTTTATTGACCAATGTTTGTTAGGAAAGTTAGGAATGCCCATAAAAGATAATAAACTATTATATTCTAGGTAGTTTATCAAAATATGAAAAACAACATTCAATTGAATAGTTTTTTCCAATTGTGATTCTCCCATCATCCTTCCAAATTTAGCTGCAATTAAACCTCCACATGTAGGAAGCTTCACCTTTCTTCCCATATGCACATCATATTCAAGGGCTTGCTTAACATGAAGACATTCTTCCTTTGTTTTCCATCTTATCACCGATTTTTCCTTTCTATCTTTGATTTGTTTTCATAAACTTTAGTAATATATTTTTTATAGTGTCAAGTTTTAGCTACAACTTCTTGTCCCTATGATATTCCCAACTGCAAATCTTACACTTACATTCTGTTGGAGGTTCATATTCTTTTGCATTCTCCTGTAGTTCAAGAAATTGCTAATTTGACACCCAATCAATCTAAAACTTCCTTGTCATATCCCACTCACACCCTATTTTTGACTTGGCTTTTCTTTTCATCTTTTGTGTAGGATCTACATCTTTGTTATCACTTGTTGAGGTTGATTTATTCATATTATCGTCGGGCTACCCTACCCGTATCACTTGGAACATCATCTACAACATTATCTTCCAAGTTAGTGAACTCATTCTGGTCTTCCTCTAAGGTATTGCCTTGTTCATTAATATATGGTACAAGTGTTGATGTTGTAGCTCCATCTGATGGACCACAAACATTACCAAAGTATGACATTATGTTTATATGTTTTGATGACCTCCTTTCACCACTTTCAAAAAATTATTTGTTCTCAACATCTCTCATGAAATAAAAGTCGCAAAAGAATGTCTTTTGTTTAACAAGGAATTATAAAATATAGATCACTGAGTCCTAGATGTCTCCCTACTCAATATCAACTATAAGAATGAAACCAAACTAACAAAGAGATAAATAATTTAGAGGAATATTATATTATATGATCTAAATTGAGAGCTCGAAGTAGAACAAAATGTGTAAAATATTAAGCTGAGTTTCAATTACATTTATATCAATCCATATTTGGTGAATTCTATAGGATTTTTAAATGGTAGAGTAATAATTTGGTGAATCCTACATGATTGTAAAATAGTGCATATAAATTTTGGGCAAATTGGACATTGATCAAACATATACGTTGTAATTTTTAAGGCGATTATTGCCTTTGGATTAGCACGTAGTCATGATGGTATTGGTGAAATGGGTCCTCATACACAATGAACTTTTAATGCTATTGGTGAATATGTGGGTAAATTAAAACATGCCTCCAAATTTCTAGGTGATTGATTGTTAGAAACATGTAGGTTATTGCAATGAAAATATTAGTTAAAAATGCCTAATAAAATAAATTGGTGGTGAATTGAAATGAATTCAATTGATAATTCCTAAATTATAGGAGATTTGGCCCTTGCCAGATGTAATCTATTCGCCAAATTTGAACTTGTGAATATGAAGTATTTGCCAATTGGCAAAGATTTGCCAATTAAATAATCACTATCTCCTATCCAAGTATATCCAAACTTGGCATACTTTTAGCATGGAAATTCTATTAATATATGGAAAGATAGAAATTTAGCTATTTTCAAGTTGTTTGGTTGATATTTATTTCTCTTTGTATACTAAAGTAATGATTTACTCTAATGTGCTTATATAGATTTAGTTGCATGCCAGTAAAGTTGCACATGAAGTGTTGTATTTATAGGAGGTTTTGGATCATTGGGGTAATGCTTTGTGCATTATTTCTAGTCTTACCTCCCCTCTCTTCCCTCCTTGAGGGTTCCAGTAAGGTTATAGTCAACCTGCTAGAAGAAATTAGGGGTCTTAGTCTCGTGGCTTTTAGTCTCTAGGAAATAGAGATAATGTTGCCTATGGTTGGTCTCAGCCTTCATGACCACCTTCCACATCTTCTGATGGGTGTGGTGCTCTTGGCTGACTTGAATTTGACAAGTTTCTTCTCTTGGAGTTGACCATTTCTCTTGTCCATTCTTAACAACCTTTAGATGACACTCCTGAGGAAGAGGGTGCTCTTATTTATTGGGAGCCGATTGATGATAGTTGTATCCTCAAATATGTTTGGGTTAAAATTGATGATAAAGACCCCCCTCCTACCATTAGTTTTTTTTATTATTTGAAGTTGTCCCTATGTTGAAGTTTCATCTTTGTTTTGGATATTGTCCCACATAGACTTTGAGGGTGTACCTTTTTAACACCCATCCTTTTTTTGTACATATTGTACTATTATCTTTTTAATTAATAAAAAGTAAAATAGGACTTATTCATCCAAAAACGAAGCAATACAAGTATCAAAGGAAATAAGGAAGACTAAATAGACATCTCAAAACTATATTACCAATGCCAAAATTAAAGTTGTTATCTAAAAGACACATTATCTTTATGGGTGTTTGGAGACAATAAATTTTAGGATGGGATATATTTTAGGCTTCAAAATTTTGAATTTAAAAGTATTATAATTTTTAAATATATTTTCTATATAATATGATAGAAATTTTATAAATATAGACATTATTTAATATTATATAATAAATTTGTAGATGAAACGTAATATAATAATAAAGTTGTCTTATATGATTAGTAGTTTTAATTTTTTTGGTCATTATTTATTAGAAGGAAAAATATATTTTAGGTTAATTAAAAAAAATCAAATAGTAAACAATTAATTTAGATAAATGAGATGAAATTTAATTGAAATTATTAAAATTAAATAAACTTAAAATGTGATAGTTAGCTTGAAATTTAATCATAGAGAAATAATATTACAAATACTAACAATTCACACAAGATTACACTATTATTGAATATTTATATAGATTAAATTATTTTCTTAAAACAAATATAAAATTATGGAAAAAGGCAATACAAATTGCACCATTACAAATAAAATACTAAAATGACATTTACTTTCTATTATATTAATTTATTATAAATATTGAAGGCATTGTTGAAAAATGGGTCCCCCTCAAGCATGATTGCAAGTAGTGGTACAAAGTTGTTAATTGCTAGGCTTGGTAAGGTTTAAGGCAAGCACTTTTAAATTAAAAAAAATATTAAATGTATGAATAATTGGTGCTACAATTTATTGGTATTTCATAGATATAATATATTAATTGCGAATGCATATGTTATATAAAGTTATTTTTTTAATGTAAAGTTATTGCTTTGTTATTACTGAAATGAAAATGATTGATTCATTAAAATAATGATGGGCATTGAATTAACATTTTGCATGGTGCATCTAAATTTTTTCCTAGCATACCTATCTTAGATGAATCTATGTAAAAGATGTTTCTCAAGGCACATATTTTTTACTAAATTTCTGATATAAGTGGAATAAACACCTCCACAATGATATTTCTAAACATCTTTTACATTGATTTACTTAAGATAAATATGCTACTTTAAAATTTTTAACTATTAAAAATTTAAAAAACCCATTACTATATTTTTATTTAAAATATATAAATTAAAAGAACCAATAAGTAACAACAATGCAAAATAAAAACAAATTAACATTAAATTTTTGACAAATATTATTTTAATGATAATTAAATGGAAAATAAGTTAATCTAAGTTATTATATACAAGTTAGATCTATATCATGAATACTAAATAACTTCCTTATATATATACAAAGGTTATTCAAAATCCAAAATCTCTTTATCTTAAAAAAATTAAGATTATATAAAATTAAGGCATTGCTAAGTTTCTAAACTCAGACATGTAAAAATGAAAAAACATAATTATATATATTCCAAAATCCAAAATCTCTTTTATTTTAAAAAATTTAATATTAAAAATATTAAAATTATATATGTAAAATTAAGATAAATAATCAATTTTTAAAGAGAGATATGCAAAACTAAAAATTCAAAATCTCTGTTATTTTATAAAAACACACACACACACACACACACACACACATATATATATATATATATATATGACAAATGCTGAATTGCTAAACCTAGACATGCAAAAACGAAAAAAAACAAAAAATAGAAAATTTTATATATGAAATTATATATAGGTTTTCCAAAATCTAAAATCAGAATATAAATAAAATTAAGACATGCTAAACTTCTAAACCGTGACATGCGAAAGTGAAAATTTCTAAACGGAGACATGCGAAAATGAAAATGCATAACTAAAAATAGGAGACATGCAAAAATGAAAAAGCATAACCCGGTGTTGAGAAAACATAAATTATACGTTATATACATTACTATTTCTATCCTAATACACCACATTTTCTTGATTTCATCCCTCCATTGTGAAAGCGAGCTACTCGTATCAAACCCTTCATTCTGCACAGAAAGAAGAAGAAGAAAATAATGAAGATACTGAAGAGGAAGAATATAACGCCTCTGATGGAGTTGCAGCCAAATTCTAAGCTCTCTCTTGAGAATGGAAAAATAATGAAGAAGACAATAAAACACCCAAGAAGGGTGGTGAAAAAGGATGATGAGATGGGCATAGACCCCATCAAAATTAATAACTCAAGAGTGCAGCAGCAGGTGGGAAACATCAGAGAAGGGCATAAAAGAAAAGGTGTTATCTATGAAGATGATGAGGAGGAGGCAGAGGGAGTTGACAGGAGACCAAGAGAGAAGCAGCAGCTCGCTCAGCCTGAATCACAATCTTTAGGTAAAAAACACTGCTCTTCTGCTGTTACTTGTTCTTTTTCTGATACCAAAAAAAGAGATGAAGAAATCATGTGGGAGCTGGTAGCTGGTTTTAAGTTTGAAATTAGTATTGATGATATTAACAAGTGGAAAGAAGAGGAGATTGCATTAGAGGTTGAGAAATTCATGGGAGGGCTTGAAGTTGCAGCAAAGATTGACATTGAATTAATGAGAGAAGCTCGGCCTGGTTTGAATAAGCTCAAACTGCTCCCCATGCTGGCCAGACTCCTCTTACAATCAAAATGCAAACTATTACAAGAGCAGTTCCTATGTAGAGGCATTCTTAGCCTCCTAAAGAGTTGGATAGGAGATAGATCATTCCCCAAAATCATTCTCCGTACTGGAATAATGAAGATGCTGTTGATGATGGACATTAAAGATAATAGAAGCATTTTTTTGGAGCAAATGAAGCAGAGCGGTCTGGGAACAAATGTGATGCTGCTATCTACATGGGATGGAGAGACTGCATTGAATAGAAGACTTGCAACATCACTGCTTCGTAGCAAATGCCAGGGAATGAAATGGAAGGATTTTGACTGCAGAACATGAAGGAATTTTCATGCAAGGACTTTCTTCCTATCTGCTGTTCTTATCGCCAGCCCCGAGGAGATGCAAATCTTCTGTTGCACATCATTCTTTTCATATCGGTTGAGTTGTAATCATTTTTGTAATGGAATGGAAACAATATATGTTATTGTTCATTCATATTGAATTGTTTTCTTTTCTTGATTTCTACATATTTCCATGGTTTAAGAATATGGTTTCCTCTCAATACTCAAGCTTGAAAAAAATGTTTATTGGTTTTCTAAATAAGTTTTAGATTATTATTTATATATACATAATACGCACCCATTGAATACCAACGAATAGTACAGCTAGTAAGATACTAGCAGGCAAAACGAAATGAGGAAGAAAAGTAAATTTAATATGGTACTCTTGTATGTTAGGGAGGTGTTTCAGGTCAGGCTCAAATTGCTTTTGCATTTTCAACAAGTCAATTTTAGATATATACAGATGTTCTAATTTCATATTTATTTGTTTTGTTTAGGTTATATATATAATATGGATAGATAGATTCAATGTGATTTTGTGGGCTATTACTTCTTCTATTTATAGAAATTTTTATATCTCATATTGTCCCTGATCAAATATATAGAAATATTCAAAAACCTCTATTCCTTCCTATCTGCTGTTCTTATCGCCATGCCTGAGGAGATGCATATCTTCTGCTGCACATCATTCTTTTCATCTCGGTTGAGTTGTAATATTTCTGTAATGGAATGGAAACAATAAATGTTCATTCATATTGAATTGTTTTCTTTTCTTGATATCTACATATTCCATGGTTTAACAATATGGTTTTCTCTCAATACTCAAGCTTGAAAAAAATGTTTATCGGTTTTCTAAGTAAGTTTTAATTATTATTTATATTTATACATATGCACCCATTGAATGCCAAAGAATAGTATAGCTAGTAAGATACTAGCAGGCAAAACGAACTGAGGAAGAAAAGTAAATTTAATAGGGCACTCTTGTATGTTAGGGAGTTGTTTCAGGTGAGGTTCAAATTGCTTTTGCATTTTCAACAAGTCAATTTTAGATATATTTTTCTGATTTAGATAGTTATTCATAGTTAAGATTAAGACCTGTAATACTTGATTTATATGTGCTCAAAATTTAAAGAAACTAATTTCATATTTATTTGTTTTGTTTAGGTTATATATATAATATGGATAGATAAATTCAATGTGATTTTGTGGGCTATTCCTTCTTTTATTAATATAAACAGAATTTTTTATATCTCATATTATCCCTGATCAAATATATAGAAATATTCAAAAACCTCTATTCCTTCCTATCTGTTGTTCTTATCGCCATGCCTAAGGAGATGCATATCTTCTGCTGCACATCACTCCTTTCATCTCGGTTGAGTTGTAACATTTTTTAATGGAATGGAAACAATATTTGTTCATTCATATTGAATTGTTTTCTTTTTTTGATACCTACATATTCCCATGGTTTAACAATATGGTTTCCTCTCAATACTCAAGCTTAAAAAGAAAATTTATTGGTTTTCTAAATAAGTTTTAGATTATTATTTATATTTATAAATATACACCCATTGAATATATACAGATGAGCTTTGATTTTGCTGACTTAGATAGTTATTCATGATTAATTAAGATTAAGGTGTAGTAATATTTGATTTATATGTATGTGTTCAAAATTTAAAGATACTAATTTCATATTTATTTATTTTGTTTAGGTTATATATATATATATATATATATATATATATATATATATATATATATAATTAATGATATTTTGAGGGCTTTTCCTTCTTATATTAATATAAATAGAAAATTTTATATCTCATATTGTTCCTGATTAAATATATAGAAATATTTAAAAACCTTTATTTAAAGAAAAGTATCTCATAAAGATTCTTGAGGTTATTAGAACACAATATTGGCCATGTATTATTGATTAAACAAAGAGATTATCTAGGAAGCTATTGAAGACTTAAAATCTATAACCCAATACAATTATGAGAATGGGAGTTGCATGCATGTGATACTATTTACTAGCATTGCTATCATTCTCATAGAGGGCAAAGCTCCAATCAATATCAAAGCAACCCCTATTACACTTTTCAATAAATTAACTAACATTTAAGCTTTCTTCCTCTATTCCTTTTCTTCCCTACTTTCCAAAGTGGTGATGAACATAATCCAAGGGCCAAAGACCACTCCATTGTTAATTACTATAACTATAATTTGATTAGGGAAGCCATGACCCAGAACAATATCAATCAAAATTTGATTGAGACAACCACACCAAGTTAGTTTAGTGAGAGACTTCCCCATATATCTAATTCTCTATTTTTCACCATTCAAATCCAAGAGCACAACTATGAACATTGAAGTAATATTAGAATTAACTCCATAACTATGGTTGATTACCATGAAGTCATCCCCCTAGCCATTTTAATAGCATGCATGATAATCCTAGACTTGGTCTTGAAATCCTTCTTGGTGCATAAGGCATAAATACCCCCAAGAATGTAGTTTACCTCTTTATTGCTACCAACTAAACATTGGAATGAATGCTATGGAGGAGAGATGAGACTAAATTGTAAAATGCAGAGGAAGAGATAATTCCCAAATTAAAAATGAAGAGTTGTGTTTATGCTTCCAATACCTATTATCACTCCAAAATAAATATTGATCAAATTTGTATACTTCACATCATTATACATTGTGCAAGTGGTTCGTCCACATGCTCCTTAAGTCATTGATGCATTCCCTTGATTTTGTTGTATATGAGACCTTACCCCTTTTAAATAGCCTTGACCTTTCATAACTTTGTAGTTGTTGCTGGAGTTGAAGATTTGATGACGATTAACAATGGCACCCCTACTCAAGTGACCCAAGAAGTTTGTTCCCATAGTGTTTTATGAGGCATGCACCCTAAAACACCCTTGATGTTGTTCTTCCCATTCTTGAATTTGATAATGCATGATGATGGTTAGAGAACTTTACTTTAATAGGGTATTTTGTCAAAATGGACCCCCCAAATAAATTTTCAAAGAATGGGTGAACAAGGCTTGGGTCTTGCATGGGATTCACCTTACTAAATGTTTCTTTATTTTTTATTTCGTTGAAGCTAGCCATGATGAGGCTATTCTTATTCATGGGTCTTGGCTTTTCCATTCTTCTTTGTTGGTTTTCAAACCCTATATTTGACACTTCATCATTTCTGATGTGAAGGCTATTCGATTATCTATCTAGGTTGAGTTCTATGGGTTAGCCTTGTTGTGCTAGAATATTTTTAGCCAAATAACTTCCTCTTTAGGTTCTGTGGTTCTATTTGGCTCATCCTTAGAGGAGGGTTTGTGTTGAAGTGGATCTCTCCAAAGGTTTAAAGGAGATTGTGGATATCTAGATTGAATAGCTAAAATACGCTCAATGTATTCTTTATCTAAATTTGATGAATACTTGTTATCAATGTCAATACTTTAAACATAAGATTTGGGATTACCCTTTGGCTTCTCCCCATCCTATACCTTCCACATAGGTTTCTTCTGGTTTGTTTCCTCCTATAAAAAAGAAGAAGGTTGGTCTATATGGTTAGTTGCAAAGCCAACAACTTTGATCATAATGGTCCGCTTTCCAAGCCTTCATCAAGCTCTAGGGGATAGCATTTAAAATTTTATGTTTCGAAACCTCTAGATTGTGGAAAATTTGATCCTTTCTCTGCTAGGGAGACATATGGTGAGAAAAAAAATTGTGTGAGTTCTATTAGTAGCATCATTGTTATCTCAGCCACTAGATGACACTCCCTGACATTCGCCTTCTCCTTGAGCTATATATTAAAGATCTTGCATCCTACTAGGGTGTTTGGAAGAGGGAGAGTATATGCTAGAGAAATGATGACCTATCCAACTTTCCTTTTGGATAGGTAGCTTTGATTAAAACAAAGCTCTTTTGTAGAGTAGTTATTCCACTCTTGATGAGCTAGATAACGAGATGACTCTTGACACTCATTTATGAATTGTCTCTCTTGGAATGTTTGAGGTTTGATGAAGCTCCCATGGAAGTATTTTTTTCAAGATACTCAACTATAGTTTCTAGGTTTGGACATTCTATGTTTGCAAGGGGTTAAGCATTATTGATTAGATAAAGAGATTATCTAGGAAGCTATTGAAGACTTAAAAGCTATAACCCAATACAATTATGACAATGGGAGTTGCATGCATATGATACTATTTACTAGTGTTGTTATCTTTCTCATAGAGGCCAAAGCTCTAATCAATATCATCAATTGGAGCAACCCCTATTACACTTTTCAATAAATTAACTACCATTTAAGATTTCTTCCTCTATTCCTTTTCTGCCCTACTTTATGAAGTGGTGGTGAACGGATCCCAAGGGTCAATGACCACTCCATTGTTAATTACCATAACTATAATTTGATTAGGAAGCCATGACCTAGAATACTATCAATCAAAATTTGATCAAGAAAACCACACCAAGTTAGTTTAGTGAGAGACTTTCCCCATATATCTAATTATCTATGTTTCCTCATTCATATCCAAGAGCACAACTATGAACATTGAAGTAATATAAGAATTAACTCCATAACTATGGTTGATTACAATGAAGTCATTCCACATAGCCATTTTAATAGCATGCATGATAATCTGAGACTTGATATTGAAAACCTTCTTGATAAATAAGATAGAAATACCCTCCAAGAATTTAGTTTACCTCTTTGTTGCTACCATCTAAACATTGGAATGCATGCTATGTGTTAGCACTTATTTTGACCTGGGGTTGATTTGTCATCATCAGGAGGTTTCTTCATCTGAAGCCTTCATCTTCTTGCCAAATTTTTCTAAGTGTTGGACCTCCTCAGCGTTTTTCAGCTGCAGCATCATATTTTTCTGAGGAGGAGGTCGTCATCATCATCTTGTCTTCGATGATGATCTTCATCAGCATGTTCTTCGTCGACTTGTTTTTCTCATCGTCATCATCATATTTCAACTGTCGGGTGATGTTTGCTTATTATCCTGATGATACTGGTGAGCTACAGTGCGCCCTCAGTTGCTTGCGGGGGTGATTTTTCAAGTATCCGGTGATCTTCCGAATATCACCTTGCTCAAACATGATGACGATGTTGCCCCGATATCTTGAAGGGGTTATTCTCTAAGTTGTCGACCTGACTTGTTTTTTCCTAAGGGTCGTCATCATCATGATATTTCCAGTTATCATCCTGCTGCTTGCGGAGGTCATCATATTTTCTGCCTTCATGATATTTCGCCGGGGTGATATTTTATCATCGGGTGATCTTGGTTAATATCATCCTGATGATGTTGTCGAAGAGTTCTAAGTGCGACCCGATATTCACTAGGGTCATCATATTTTGAACGTCAGGATGATCTTAGTCAATATCATCCTGATGATGTTGTATCACTTCTTGTTCGTTGTTTTGACATCCTGATGATGCTGACGTCATCCTTATATCAGGGTGATATCTTTTTATCTGCCTATCTGCATCATGATATTCCGAAGGAAGGGGTGATATTTTCATATCACCCGGATATATGTTTGCTCGAGCATCATGATGATGCTGATATCAAGGAGATATCCGCCTGCTGGCTTCGCGCATTATCTCCGGGGGGTGATCTTTTCAAGCATCATCATCATATTCAGTTATCGCCCCGATCTTATAGAGGAGCTACAGTGCAACCTGATATTTGAGCATCAGGAGGATATTTCCATGATATCCGGTTGTCTTCCGAATATCATGATGATGTTAATATGATGATGACGTCATCAAGGTCCGGGGGGGTCATATTTCTAACACTGATCATCTTGAAGAGACCTCCTGATATTTGCAAACATGATGATGACGTCATCCGGATATGAGGAGGTGCGCAGTAGGCAGACATGATGATGACATCAACAGGATATGATGATGACGTCATCTGGATGTTCATCGGCCAGACTTTTGTTATAAGCTCAGCAGGAGGATGTTCCTCCGAAGGATCAGGTTGTGCCGATTATCATGAAGGTTATATTTCAAATATCATGATGACGTCAGGGTGATATTTCGAACAAGAGGATATCATGCTGCTGGAGGATGATGATGATGAGGTATATACTAGTGTCGTCAGGAGCAAAAGCACCGACATGATATATGCTCATGACCTAGTATATAAAGTGTTATTGAGGTCATCGCGGGGTGCATGTGGGATAATGTTATCCTGCATTTTCGAAACATCATGATGATGAATCTCGGCGGGAAATGCTTGCGATAGTCTGTATGATGATCTTCCCAAGGCCGCGGGTTGGTGCGCCATTAATGGCGATTGTTGCAGAGGTATGGGCGATGGCGCGGATGGATCCTGTACCCGACTGAGGGTGTACATCAGCGGACAGGGGCGCAGGGCTCGAGAAATCTTCCTGTCTCCTCCCCTACCTGCTGCATTCAAGTTTGGGCGCCAATCTGGTTGTGTTTGAGCGCCATTTTCCTGATACTGTGTATCTGGCGAAATTTTGGTCAACCATGTAATTAATTGCTGAGCACCTACCTGGCTGTTATAAGCAGGTGGTCTTGCTCATTTGAGGTTGTTGTTGAAAGTTGATGATTTTGGCTCTGTAATGCATAACAAGCTGATCTGGTTGCTCTGTACAGCTTACCTGTGAGTTTATGTATCTCTTGTTGTTTGTTTTTGGCATGAACCCATTGATTTCATGATTAAACTTATATGAGAAATGTTGTTTGGCATGTGTTGTGTTAATTCTGTCTCCAGTATTGCATGTATTCTTCTTCTGAATCTGGATGTTTGGTGATGTTTAGATTCTAGAGCATAGAATTCCTATGTTGATTGTCTGATCTTTTAACTTCTGCTCAAGGGGTAGATTAAACTATTTTCAGGTTGAACATTGGGAGGGATATACTGCAGTAGGGATACCATAAGTAGAGATAACCTAACACTTTGTATTGGGAGATACCTGTAAGGCAGGTATCACATATATCCCCTTGAAATCCAGTTTTAGTTGTTCATGCTGATCATTCACAGGTGTATGTCTACTGACTCCAGGCCCTGGATAGGCACCAATCATGCTTTGTTTTGTGTTATAACCATATCCAGCTTTGCATCCACACTTAAACTCCAAAGCAAAATCTAAAACCAACATTAGGACATTAGACTTAGTTTTAGGAACCTCAGTCCTCTGTCTACAACTGCAAATAGGCCCAAAGCTAGCCCCTTTACCCTTATCTTTCAGTTTTGGTCTACTTACAGGAGGACTCATCTGCTTTCTGTCAACATCCCAGCCTTGCATGCATATCCTCATGGATGTTGAGTAGGGAATACCCCCCTAGGTCTTGCAGAGCCTGAAGAAGAAGAGGAGATAAAATATAGAGTCTATCTCCTACACTGTTGACCCCCTGGCCCAGAGATCCTGTTGATCACTGATGGCTACCTTGTAGGGAAATCTGGGAATAAGCATCCAGTCTGGGAAAAAGTCAACAGAAATTGGCGACTCCACTGGGGAATGAGAAGTAAAAGTGCTATCTAATCATCTCCAGTAATATATATGTGACCCATCTGAGTCAGCAACAGTAATCTACTCCGCTGGGGAACCTTGTGAAAGAACCCTGGTTTTCAGAAGAAAACAGTTCCTAGAAATAGGTGGCGACTCCGAAGTAATCTCCCAACCGGTCACAGTAAAATTTATATGCAGGGGAGAAGATCCCAACAAAATCCTCTATTTGAAGAGTTACCATTAACAAAAAGAATGATGTATAGAAGAAAGGGAACTGTCTCAGCTAGTCATGAGAGCTCCCCCAGAAAAAGTGATGAGGTACAAGATAACCCTAGGCCATCAGGACAGCATGCTCCTTATTTTTCAAGTGCAGAAGCTGATATTCAAGGTGCATATGAGAGGCAACAGGGTGGTAGTATGAGAATGAGGTCAGAGGTGTTCCAAGAACGCCCTTTTCTAGACCCAAGTGAAAGGTTTGAAGAGGCAGAGTCTCTAAGGGATGATGAAGATGATGACCCAAATGGTATGAGACCATCTACCTCCAGACCTAAGGATGAACAGTTGGCTGAAGAAATCAAAAGCCTAAGAGCAGAACTAGAATACCTACAAGCCATGAAAATCAGAGATGATATAAGGCAGAAAGTGCAAGCCTTGAGAACTGCCCAAAATGATTCAGTTCCTACTCTAGAGAATGCAAATATGCAAAGACATCAGCAAAGATATGAAATGCAACATCAGCATCATGATGAGAGACAAAATGTGAATGATGCTAGGATACCACTGAACCATGCAGGAAACCAGAATGCAAACAGAAATGTTAATGTTAATCAGCCAAACAGACAGCCCATGCAGCTAGATAGATTCAGGCAGCTGGTGTTTGATGGTATTCCTGGGTATCCTAACCCCATTGACAAGCATCTGAGGCTGCAAGTGCCTAAGTTTTCAGGAAACAATACAGTGTCAGGAGAAGATCATCTAAAGGCCTTTCAAAATGTCATGGATAATTTTGAGGTTGAGCATGAGGATGTTTTCATGAAGTCATTCATGCAATCCTTAATAGATGAGGCAAGAGAATGGTACAGGAATCTGCCTGACCGGAGCATATCATCATGGGATGATTTTAAGAGGATGTTCAAGGAGCAATATGGTGATAAAACTGACCCTAGCTTCTTTGTAAATGAGTTCACCAGTATCACCAAAGGGTCAAATGAGCAGGTTGCAGACTTTAATGCAAGATTTACTAAAGTGTTGAATAAATTGCCACATCATATGAGGCCAAATGAACCAATGTGCATAATTTTGTACATCAATGCCTTTGATGCAAAGACTGCATATGGACTAAGAGATAAAGGTCCTACCACTCTCAGGGATGCTTTCAGAATTGCAGTAAATATTGAAAACAATAGGAAAGCATCAGGCAAGACAAATAGAAGGGATGATGTAAAAATTCTGCAGAATCCAAATAAGCCTCAGAACACTCAAGGTAGTACATCTGCTCCTGAAGATAAGATAGACAAACTGGCAAATGTTGTTAAGGACCTGAGCTATAGATTAGCTAGAAGTGAAAAAGGGATGGGTCCTGATAGGCAAGTATATCAAAGGCAGGAAAAGAGGCCATCACTACATGATATGCCTTATAACACCAATTGGCATGATGGTAAGCCTGTATATCCACGTAACAACACAAATCAGAGGGCTCAACATGCCAAGGAAACTCCTGATCCCCTGAAGAAAACTATAAATATTGCTAATGATGCTCCGTGGTGTATAATTTGTCAGATGCCACATTCACAGTCACAGTGCATGATTGCTCAATCTTTGTATGATAATGCTACATCTTGTAATGAGTGCAATGAGCCACATCATGTGCAGGATGATGATGTTAACATGATGTCCATAGGTAATGGATACACTCTGTATGATGCTGATGACAATACAGATCATCAGGTTCAGGCCTGCCAACAGTCCCCATATGATGAAGATGATGAGGATAATTATGTGTATGCTCAGAACTCACACAATTTTCCGAGTAACCTACAACGACCTTCTGATGAGGAAATTAGAGCCTTCACAGCTGCAGCAGTTGCTCAGGTCAAAAGCAACTACAACCTCAGAGGTAGAAATCAAGTTGGCAGCCTATATCAGCCAGAAGATATTTCTGCGGGTCAGCTAGTGCAGGGTCATAAGGGAACTGAACCACAAAAAAGGCAGTGGGTAAATAATAAGCAGAACTTTAGATACAGAGCAGGTCCTGAATTTCAAGGACCAGAACACAAAACCCCTCAGGCTGAAGATCAAAGTAGAGGTTCCCAAGACAAGAATGATGATCAGGGAACTATGAAAATGAAAACTAAATCAGCTCAGGATAAAAGCAAGATTGTGGAGCAAGCTACAACTGTTGTACAAAACTATGCTCCATTTGATATAGCCCAGATCCTCTCTCAGGTAAAGGTCTCTGTTCCACTTATGGAACTCATGAAAGTGGAAGAGATCAAGAATAGGACAATATCCCTAATCTCAGGGGTACCTTTTCAAGCTAAGCAAGATGATCAGACCCAGGGTGAGAAACATGTCGTGTGTAATGAAGAAGATGAGACTCCTGAAGTCTATTTAGGAATGACCATGACAAAATGTCCTTCACAGGTGGAACCATTTTATGTTTCCCTGGTTATAAATGGTAAAATAATTAGAAATTGTATGCTTGACTCTGGAGCATCTACAAATGTCATGCCTTTGGCCATCATGCAACAAACAGGATTAAAAATTGACAAGGCATGTGGAAAATGTTATGCAATGGATGCCAGAGAGGTACCAGTCATTGGAATCATGAAGGATGTGGATTTCAAACTGGCAGCATTTCCTGAAAAGAAATATAAGATGAATATAACAGTGGTTGACATCAAGCCACAGTATGGTATGCTGTTGTCAAGAAGATGGGCAGCACTAATTGGTGGAAGTATGCAGCTGGACCTATCATATGCCATGATTCCAATGAATGGCAGGGATGTCAAGCTAAGCAGAGAGCAAAGATCATCAGAGACAGTGGAAGACCAAGAAGCAAATGAACAGATATGCTTTGTAGACACTGACTGTGATAACTTCAAGGTTGTCTCAGATGATGCAGAAGACAAAAAGAAAAATGCCTGTATTGATGAGCTGGATCAGCAAGGCTTATGGACCATGTTTTTTGATGGAGCTTGTGCAAAAGAAGGCTCTGGAGCTGGAGTTGTCTTCCTGTCTCCAACTGGTAAGCTCCTCAAATTTTCTTTCTTGCTGAGGTTTGATTGCACAAACAATATTGCAGAATATGAGGCTTTACTCTTAGGCCTGAATATTGCTCTCAAACATGGGATTAAGATGTTAAGAATATTTGGAGATTCTGAGCTGATTGTATCCCAAATCAGAAATAAGTATGCTACAAAAAATAAAAGACTGAAACAATACAAGCATGCTGTTTGGGATACTATTGAACTTTTTGATGCATTTTCAATTGGCTGGGTAGAAAGGTCAAAAAATGTTATGGCTGATTTCTTAGCTAATATTGCAATAAGGCCAGATGACATCACTCTGTCAGGTGTCACAGATGTAGAAGTTAAAATTAGGCCTGCCATACCAGAAAACATATGCAGTTGGCAAGTTTTTAATGATGATAGGGATTTGCTGAAATTTTTGCACTGCATAGATGAATATGAGAACCAACAGATTGATTTCCAAGCTTTTGTAGAAACTGTAGATGGAAAAGAGACTCTTGTGGGAAAAGAGATCATTCAGTTGAAGACTAACAAGATCCCTAGAGGGTTAGTGGCTTTGGAAAGAGCCTTTGACAGTAGAGACAAAATGGTCACAAGGACATCCCCCACTAATAAGGGGGATTTAGAAGAAATAAATTTGGGGACATCTCAGACCCCTCAGAAGGTATATATTGGCAAACAGCTCAAACCACACATAAGAAGTATGCTGATTGCATTGCTAAAAAAGTATAAACATGTTTTTGCTTGGTCATATGAGGACCTAAAAGCTTATAGAGAAGACTTATTCCAGCATGAGATCCCATTGAAGCCTGAAGCTAAGCCATTTAGACAAAGGCAAAGACCTATTAATCCAACCTTAGCTCCCAAGATGCAAGAGGAACTCAGAAGGCTCAGGGATGCTGGAATAATTGTGCCCATCGGACATTCAACTTGGGTGTCTAACCTTGTCCCAGTCAGAAAAAAGAATGGTGATATTAGGCTGTGTGTTGATTTCAGGAACTTGAATGTATCCTCTTTGAAGGATAACTATCCATTGCCTAATATGGAAGCTATGTTGCAGAGAGTGACTGGTTGTGAACTCCTATCCATGATGGATGGATTTTCAGGATATAATCAGGTAAAGGTAAAGGAATCAGAACAGTATAAGACTGCCTTTACCACTCCATGGGGAACATATGTGTATGTTAGAATGCCATTTGGACTAACAAATGTAGGTGCTACATTTCAAAGAGCAATGGATGTTGCTTTTGCAGGGCTGATTGATGCAATCTTGGCTGTATATCAGGATGACCTGACTGCTTACTCAAAGAAAGAAGAGCAGCATTGTTTGCATCTGGAGCAGATTTTCATAAGAGCACTGGAATATGGTATTTCTTTAAACCCAAAGAAGTGTGCCTTTGGAGTAGTTGAAGGAAAACTTCTGGGACATATTGTTTCCAAGGATGGAGTCAGGATAGATCCAAAGAGAGTGGCAGCTATTGACAGGATTCAAATGCCAAAAACTGTGAAAGGAGTTCAGTCCTTCTTTGGACAGATAAACTTTGTTAGAAGATTTGTTCCCAACTTTGCAGAGATCACAAGGAACATTTCCAAGATGATGAAGAAGGATGTAACTGTCAACTAGGAAAGGGAAGCAGCAGAATCATTTCAGAATATCAAAGAGGCAATTAAGATGGCCCCTGTTCTTAAATCTCCTGATTTTTCTAGGCCATTCCAAGTGTTTTCTTTTGCTTCCTTTCATACTGTAGCTGCATGTTTGTTACAGAAAAATGAAGATGGTTTTGAACAGCCCATTGCTTTCTTCAGTATGTCCCTGCAGGCCTCTGAGTTGAAATATGATATTATGGAGAAACAGGCATATGCACTGGTCAGAGCCATCAAAAGTTTCAGACCATACCTGGTAGGGTCATATATCATTGCATATGTACCTCATGCTGCAGTCAAAGACATATTCACTCAGCAGGAGGTGACTGGAAGAAGGTGCAGATGGATAAACAAACTGCAGGAATTCAACATAGACATACAAGTTACTAAGTTGATAAGGGGACAAGGATTAGCCAAGATGATGGCACAGTCAAACTTGGAAGCATGCCAAGTTAATGCAGTCCAAGATGAGAATGTAAGTGTATCAGGATCTGAATGGTACAAGGATATTGTCTATTATTTGCAAAATCTGAATTGTCCTTCCCATTTCAGTGACAATCAAAAGAGGACTCTGAAGCTACATGCAATCAGGTATGTTGTTGTTCAAGGTGAGCTGTACTGGAAAAATCCTGATGGTGTGCTGCTGAGATGTGTGGATAAGAACATGGCTAACAATATTTTGATTGACATGCATAAAGGATTGTGTGGTGGCCATTATACTGCCCAAACAACAGCTCATAAAATTCTCAGGGCAGGATATTGGTGGCCCACTCTCTTTTCAGATGCACAAAAGTTAGTAAGGAAGTGTGACCCTTGCCAGAGATTCTCAGGAAAGCTGAAATATAATGGTGCTTTGCCCCTCAGAACTGTACCTGTGGATGCTCCATTCCAGCAGTGGGGAATTGACTTTATAGGGGAAATTGCAGACAAATCAAGTGGGGGACACAGTTGGATTTTGGTGGCAACTGACTACTTTACCAAATGGATTGAGGCCATTCCAACTAAAAGAGCTACAAGTAAGGTGGTGACAGACTTCATACTAGAGAACATCATCATCAGGTTTGGAGTACCATTTAAGATTATCACTGATAATGCTATGTGCTTCAGATCAGGTGAGTTTGCTGATTTTTGCAACAGGTATGGGATAAACCTGTCATATACATCACCATATCACCCACAAGGAAATGGTCAAGCAGAATCAAGCAATAAGAGCATCATGAAAATTGTCAAGAGGATACTGGACAAGAACAAGAGAGCTTGGGACTCAAAGTTGAACTTAGCAGTATGGGCTGACAGAGTGACTGTGAAAAGGGCTATTGGGAAGTCACCTTTTGAGCTGGTATATGGTGCATCAGCTAGACTGCCCATAAACAATCTCCTACCAGTTTACAGATTCATTCAGGATAATGATGAGGAGATTGAAGATCCCATGACAGAAAGAGTGAATCAGCTGGTTGCATTGGATGAAGACAGAAGGAGAGCCCACCAGATCAATCTCAAAAGACAACAGGATATGAAATATCAGTTTGATAGGAGAGCTACAAAAAGGAAGTTTGAAGTCAATGATCTGGTGCTTATTTGGAATGCTAAAGATCAGGAAAAGGGTAAACATGGTAAATTTCAGCCCTTATGGATGGGCCCATATCAGGTTTGCAATACTCATGGGGAGGATTCTTATTTCCTCCAGGCCCTAGATGGTGAAATTCTGGAATTGCCTGTGCATGGCCAATTCCTTAAGTTCTATTTTGCATGAATATCTGGTTGCTGTGCACATTTCTAAAATATGTATGTAGTGTAAATGCCTTGTACAGCTCGCGTTTTTTGCTTTTTGTCAGGTCTGCCCAGAGATCTGGTTCTCGCTACAGGTTTTCACCTGCACGTCCCCATTCGGAGCCACTGTTAGCACTTATTTTGACCTGGGGTTGATTTGTCATCATCAGGAGGTTTCTTCATCTGAAGCCTTCATCTTCTTGCCAAATTTTTCTAAGTGTTGGACCTCCTCAGCGTTTTTCAGCTGCAGCATCATATTTTTCTGAGGAGGAGGTCGTCATCATCATCTTGTCTTCGATGATGATCTTCATCAGCATGTTCTTCGTCGACTTGTTTTTCTCATCGTCATCATCATATTTCAACTGTCGGGTGATGTTTGCTTATTATCCTGATGATACTGGTGAGCTACAGTGCGCCCTCAGTTGCTTGCGGGGGTGATTTTTAAAGTATCTGGTGATCTTCCGAATATCACCTTGCTCAAACATGATGACGATGTTGCCCCGATATCTTGAAGGGGTTATTCTCTAAGTTGTCGACCTGACTTGTTTTTTCCTAAGGGTCGTCATCATCATGATATTTCCAGTTATCATCCTGCTGCTTGCGGAGGTCATCATATTTTCTGCCTTCATGATATTTCGCCAGGGTGATATTTTATCATCGGGTGATCTTGGTTAATATCATCCTGATGATGTTGTCGAAGAGTTCTAAGTGCGACCCGATATTCACTAGGGTCATCATATTTTGAACGTCAGGATGATCTTAGTCAATATCATCCTGATGATGTTGTATCACTTCTTGTTCGTTGTTTTGACATCCTGATGATGCTGACGTCATCCTTATATCAGGGTGATATCTTTTTATCTGCCTATCTGCATCATGATATTCCGAAGGAAGGGGTGATATTTTCATATCACCCGGATATATGTTTGCTCGAGCATCATGATGATGCTGATATCAAGGAGATATCCGCCTGCTGGCTTCGCGCATTATCTCCGGGGGGTGATCTTTTCAAGCATCATCATCATATTCAGTTATCGCCCCGATCTTATAGAGGAGCTACAGTGCAACCTGATATTTGAGCATCAGGAGGATATTTCCATGATATCCGGTTGTCTTCCGAATATCATGATGATGTTAATATGATGATGACGTCATCAAGGTCCGGGGGGGTCATATTTCTAACACTGATCATCTTGAAGAGACCTCCTGATATTTGCAAACATGATGATGACGTCATCCGGATATGAGGAGGTGCGCAGTAGGCAGACATGATGATGACATCAACAGGATATGATGATGACGTCATCTGGATGTTCATCGGCCAGACTTTTGTTATAAGCTCAGCAGGAGGATGTTCCTCCGAAGGATCAGGTTGTGCCGATTATCATGAAGGTTATATTTCAAATATCATGATGACGTCAGGGTGATATTTCGAACAAGAGGATATCATGCTGCTGGAGGATGATGATGATGAGGTATATACTAGTGTCGTCAGGAGCAAAAGCACCGACATGATATATGCTCATGACCTAGTATATAAAGTGTTATTGAGGTCATCGCGGGGTGCATGTGGGATAATGTTATCCTGCATTTTCGAAACATCATGATGATGAATCTCGGCGGGAAATGCTTGCGATAGTCTGTATGATGATCTTCCCAAGGCCGCGGGTTGGTGCGCCATTAATGGCGATTGTTGCAGAGGTATGGGCGATGGCGCGGATGGATCCTGTACCCGACTGAGGGTGTACATCAGCGGACAGGGGCGCAGGGCTCGAGAAATCTTCCTGTCTCCTCCCCTACCTGCTGCATTCAAGTTTGGGCGCCAATCTGGTTGTGTTTGAGCGCCATTTTCCTGATACTGTGTATCTGGCGAAATTTTGGTCAACCATGTAATTAATTGCTGAGCACCTACCTGGCTGTTATAAGCAGGTGGTCTTGCTCATTTGAGGTTGTTGTTGAAAGTTGATGATTTTGGCTCTGTAATGCATAACAAGCTGATCTGGTTGCTCTGTACAGCTTACCTGTGAGTTTATGTATCTCTTGTTGTTTGTTTTTGGCATGAACCCATTGATTTCATGATTAAACTTATATGAGAAATGTTGTTTGGCATGTGTTGTGTTAATTCTGTCTCCAGTATTGCATGTATTCTTCTTCTGAATCTGGATGTTTGGTGATGTTTAGATTCTAGAGCATAGAATTCCTATGTTGATTGTCTGATCTTTTAACTTCTGCTCAAGGGGTAGATTAAACTATTTTCAGGTTGAACATTGGGAGGGATATACTGCAGTAGGGATACCATAAGTAGAGATAACCTAACACTTTGTATTGGGAGATACCTGTAAGGCAGGTATCACATATATCCCCTTGAAATCCAGTTTTAGTTGTTCATGCTGATCATTCACAGGTGTATGTCTACTGACTCCAGGCCCTGGATAGGCACCAATCATGCTTTGTTTTGTGTTATAACCATATCCAGCTTTGCATCCACACTTAAACTCCAAAGCAAAATCTAAAACCAACATTAGGACATTAGACTTAGTTTTAGGAACCTCAGTCCTCTGTCTACAACTGCAAATAGGCCCAAAGCTAGCCCCTTTACCCTTATCTTTCAGTTTTGGTCTACTTACAGGAGGACTCATCTGCTTTCTGTCAACATCCCAGCCTTGCATGCATATCCTCATGGATGTTGAGTAGGGAATACCCCCCTAGGTCTTGCAGAGCCTGAAGAAGAAGAGGAGATAAAATATAGAGTCTATCTCCTACACTGTTGACCCCCTGGCCCAGAGATCCTGTTGATCACTGATGGCTACCTTGTAGGGAAATCTGGGAATAAGCATCCAGTCTGGGAAAAAGTCAACAGAAATTGGCGACTCCACTGGGGAATGAGAAGTAAAAGTGCTATCTAATCATCTCCAGTAATATATATGTGACCCATCTGAGTCAGCAACAGTAATCTACTCCGCTGGGGAACCTTGTGAAAGAACCCTGGTTTTCAGAAGAAAACAGTTCCTAGAAATAGGTGGCGACTCCGAAGTAATCTCCCAACCGGTCACAGTAAAATTTATATGCAGGGGAGAAGATCCCAACAAAATCCTCTATTTGAAGAGTTACCATTAACAAAAAGAATGATGTATAGAAGAAAGGGAACTGTCTCAGCTAGTCATGAGAGCTCCCCCAGAAAAAGTGATGAGGTACAAGATAACCCTAGGCCATCAGGACAGCATGCTCCTTATTTTTCAAGTGCAGAAGCTGATATTCAAGGTGCATATGAGAGGCAACAGGGTGGTAGTATGAGAATGAGGTCAGAGGTGTTCCAAGAACGCCCTTTTCTAGACCCAAGTGAAAGGTTTGAAGAGGCAGAGTCTCTAAGGGATGATGAAGATGATTACCCAAATGGTATGAGACCATCTACCTCCAGACCTAAGGATGAACAGTTGGCTGAAGAAATCAAAAGCCTAAGAGCAGAACTAGAATACCTACAAGCCATGAAAATCAGAGATGATATAAGGCAGAAAGTGCAAGCCTTGAGAACTGCCCAAAATGATTCAGTTCCTACTCTAGAGAATGCAAATATGCAAAGACATCAGCAAAGATATGAAATGCAACATCAGCATCATGATGAGAGACAAAATGTGAATGATGCTAGGATACCACTGAACCATGCAGGAAACCAGAATGCAAACAGAAATGTTAATGTTAATCAGCCAAACAGACAGCCCATGCAGCTAGATAGATTCAGGCAGCTGGTGTTTGATGGTATTCCTGGGTATCCTAACCCCATTGACAAGCATCTGAGGCTGCAAGTGCCTAAGTTTTCAGGAAACAATACAGTGTCAGGAGAAGATCATCTAAAGGCCTTTCAAAATGTCATGGATAATTTTGAGGTTGAGCATGAGGATGTTTTCATGAAGTCATTCATGCAATCCTTAATAGATGAGGCAAGAGAATGGTACAGGAATCTGCCTGACCGGAGCATATCATCATGGGATGATTTTAAGAGGATGTTCAAGGAGCAATATGGTGATAAAACTGACCCTAGCTTCTTTGTAAATGAGTTCACCAGTATCACCAAAGGGTCAAATGAGCAGGTTGCAGACTTTAATGCAAGATTTACTAAAGTGTTGAATAAATTGCCACATCATATGAGGCCAAATGAACCAATGTGCATAATTTTGTACATCAATGCCTTTGATGCAAAGACTGCATATGGACTAAGAGATAAAGGTCCTACCACTCTCAGGGATGCTTTCAGAATTGCAGTAAATATTGAAAACAATAGGAAAGCATCAGGCAAGACAAATAGAAGGGATGATGTAAAAATTCTGCAGAATCCAAATAAGCCTCAGAACACTCAAGGTAGTACATCTGCTCCTGAAGATAAGATAGACAAACTGGCAAATGTTGTTAAGGACCTGAGCTATAGATTAGCTAGAAGTGAAAAAGGGATGGGTCCTGATAGGCAAGTATATCAAAGGCAGGAAAAGAGGCCATCACTACATGATATGCCTTATAACACCAATTGGCATGATGGTAAGCCTGTATATCCACGTAACAACACAAATCAGAGGGCTCAACATGCCAAGGAAACTCCTGATCCCCTGAAGAAAACTATAAATATTGCTAATGATGCTCCGTGGTGTATAATTTGTCAGATGCCACATTCACAGTCACAGTGCATGATTGCTCAATCTTTGTATGATAATGCTACATCTTGTAATGAGTGCAATGAGCCACATCATGTGCAGGATGATGATGTTAACATGATGTCCATAGGTAATGGATACACTCTGTATGATGCTGATGACAATACAGATCATCAGGTTCAGGCCTGCCAACAGTCCCCATATGATGAAGATGATGAGGATAATTATGTGTATGCTCAGAACTCACACAATTTTCCGAGTAACCTACAACGACCTTCTGATGAGGAAATTAGAGCCTTCACAGCTGCAGCAGTTGCTCAGGTCAAAAGCAACTACAACCTCAGAGGTAGAAATCAAGTTGGCAGCCTATATCAGCCAGAAGATATTTCTGCGGGTCAGCTAGTGCAGGGTCATAAGGGAACTGAACCACAAAAAAGGCAGTGGGTAAATAATAAGCAGAACTTTAGATACAGAGCAGGTCCTGAATTTCAAGGACCAGAACACAAAACCCCTCAGGCTGAAGATCAAAGTAGAGGTTCCCAAGACAAGAATGATGATCAGGGAACTATGAAAATGAAAACTAAATCAGCTCAGGATAAAAGCAAGATTGTGGAGCAAGCTACAACTGTTGTACAAAACTATGCTCCATTTGATATAGCCCAGATCCTCTCTCAGGTAAAGGTCTCTGTTCCACTTATGGAACTCATGAAAGTGGAAGAGATCAAGAATAGGACAATATCCCTAATCTCAGGGGTACCTTTTCAAGCTAAGCAAGATGATCAGACCCAGGGTGAGAAACATGTCGTGTGTAATGAAGAAGATGAGACTCCTGAAGTCTATTTAGGAATGACCATGACAAAATGTCCTTCACAGGTGGAACCATTTTATGTTTCCCTGGTTATAAATGGTAAAATAATTAGAAATTGTATGCTTGACTCTGGAGCATCTACAAATGTCATGCCTTTGGCCATCATGCAACAAACAGGATTAAAAATTGACAAGGCATGTGGAAAATGTTATGCAATGGATGCCAGAGAGGTACCAGTCATTGGAATCATGAAGGATGTGGATTTCAAACTGGCAGCATTTCCTGAAAAGAAATATAAGATGAATATAACAGTGGTTGACATCAAGCCACAGTATGGTATGCTGTTGTCAAGAAGATGGGCAGCACTAATTGGTGGAAGTATGCAGCTGGACCTATCATATGCCATGATTCCAATGAATGGCAGGGATGTCAAGCTAAGCAGAGAGCAAAGATCATCAGAGACAGTGGAAGACCAAGAAGCAAATGAACAGATATGCTTTGTAGACACTGACTGTGATAACTTCAAGGTTGTCTCAGATGATGCAGAAGACAAAAAGAAAAATGCCTGTATTGATGAGCTGGATCAGCAAGGCTTATGGACCATGTTTTTTGATGGAGCTTGTGTAAAAGAAGGCTCTGGAGCTGGAGTTGTCTTCCTGTCTCCAACTGGTAAGCTCCTCAAATTTTCTTTCTTGCTGAGGTTTGATTGCACAAACAATATTGCAGAATATGAGGCTTTACTCTTAGGCCTGAATATTGCTCTCAAACATGGGATTAAGATGTTAAGAATATTTGGAGATTCTGAGCTGATTGTATCCCAAATCAGAAATAAGTATGCTACAAAAAATAAAAGACTGAAACAATACAAGCATGCTGTTTGGGATACTATTGAACTTTTTGATGCATTTTCAATTGGCTGGGTAGAAAGGTCAAAAAATGTTATGGCTGATTTCTTAGCTAATATTGCAATAAGGCCAGATGACATCACTCTGTCAGGTGTCACAGATGTAGAAGTTAAAATTAGGCCTGCCATACCAGAAAACATATGCAGTTGGCAAGTTTTTAATGATGATAGGGATTTGCTGAAATTTTTGCACTGCATAGATGAATATGAGAACCAACAGATTGATTTCCAAGCTTTTGTAGAAACTGTAGATGGAAAAGAGACTCTTGTGGGAAAAGAGATCATTCAGTTGAAGACTAACAAGATCCCTAGAGGGTTAGTGGCTTTGGAAAGAGCCTTTGACAGTAGAGACAAAATGGTCACAAGGACATCCCCCACTAATAAGGGGGATTTAGAAGAAATAAATTTGGGGACATCTCAGACCCCTCAGAAGGTATATATTGGCAAACAGCTCAAACCACACATAAGAAGTATGCTGATTGCATTGCTAAAAAAGTATAAACATGTTTTTGCTTGGTCATATGAGGACCTAAAAGCTTATAGAGAAGACTTATTCCAGCATGAGATCCCATTGAAGCCTGAAGCTAAGCCATTTAGACAAAGGCAAAGACCTATTAATCCAACCTTAGCTCCCAAGATGCAAGAGGAACTCAGAAGGCTCAGGGATGCTGGAATAATTGTGCCCATCGGACATTCAACTTGGGTGTCTAACCTTGTCCCAGTCAGAAAAAAGAATGGTGATATTAGGCTGTGTGTTGATTTCAGGAACTTGAATGTATCCTCTTTGAAGGATAACTATCCATTGCCTAATATGGAAGCTATGTTGCAGAGAGTGACTGGTTGTGAACTCCTATCCATGATGGATGGATTTTCAGGATATAATCAGGTAAAGGTAAAGGAATCAGAACAGTATAAGACTGCCTTTACCACTCCATGGGGAACATATGTGTATGTTAGAATGCCATTTGGACTAACAAATGTAGGTGCTACATTTCAAAGAGCAATGGATGTTGCTTTTGCAGGGCTGATTGATGCAATCTTGGCTGTATATCAGGATGACCTGACTGCTTACTCAAAGAAAGAAGAGCAGCATTGTTTGCATCTGGAGCAGATTTTCATAAGAGCACTGGAATATGGTATTTCTTTAAACCCAAAGAAGTGTGCCTTTGGAGTAGTTGAAGGAAAACTTCTGGGACATATTGTTTCCAAGGATGGAGTCAGGATAGATCCAAAGAGAGTGGCAGCTATTGACAGGATTCAAATGCCAAAAACTGTGAAAGGAGTTCAGTCCTTCTTTGGACAGATAAACTTTGTTAGAAGATTTGTTCCCAACTTTGCAGAGATCACAAGGAACATTTCCAAGATGATGAAGAAGGATGTAACTGTCAACTAGGAAAGGGAAGCAGCAGAATCATTTCAGAATATCAAAGAGGCAATTAAGATGGCCCCTGTTCTTAAATCTCCTGATTTTTCTAGGCCATTCCAAGTGTTTTCTTTTGCTTCCTTTCATACTGTAGCTGCATGTTTGTTACAGAAAAATGAAGATGGTTTTGAACAGCCCATTGCTTTCTTCAGTATGTCCCTGCAGGCCTCTGAGTTGAAATATGATATTATGGAGAAACAGGCATATGCACTGGTCAGAGCCATCAAAAGTTTCAGACCATACCTGGTAGGGTCATATATCATTGCATATGTACCTCATGCTGCAGTCAAAGACATATTCACTCAGCAGGAGGTGACTGGAAGAAGGTGCAGATGGATAAACAAACTGCAGGAATTCAACATAGACATACAAGTTACTAAGTTGATAAGGGGACAAGGATTAGCCAAGATGATGGCACAGTCAAACTTGGAAGCATGCCAAGTTAATGCAGTCCAAGATGAGAATGTAAGTGTATCAGGATCTGAATGGTACAAGGATATTGTCTATTATTTGCAAAATCTGAATTGTCCTTCCCATTTCAGTGACAATCAAAAGAGGACTCTGAAGCTACATGCAATCAGGTATGTTGTTGTTCAAGGTGAGCTGTACTGGAAAAATCCTGATGGTGTGCTGCTGAGATGTGTGGATAAGAACATGGCTAACAATATTTTGATTGACATGCATAAAGGATTGTGTGGTGGCCATTATACTGCCCAAACAACAGCTCATAAAATTCTCAGGGCAGGATATTGGTGGCCCACTCTCTTTTCAGATGCACAAAAGTTAGTAAGGAAGTGTGACCCTTGCCAGAGATTCTCAGGAAAGCTGAAATATAATGGTGCTTTGCCCCTCAGAACTGTACCTGTGGATGCTCCATTCCAGCAGTGGGGAATTGACTTTATAGGGGAAATTGCAGACAAATCAAGTGGGGGACACAGTTGGATTTTGGTGGCAACTGACTACTTTACCAAATGGATTGAGGCCATTCCAACTAAAAGAGCTACAAGTAAGGTGGTGACAGACTTCATACTAGAGAACATCATCATCAGGTTTGGAGTACCATTTAAGATTATCACTGATAATGCTATGTGCTTCAGATCAGGTGAGTTTGCTGATTTTTGCAACAGGTATGGGATAAACCTGTCATATACATCACCATATCACCCACAAGGAAATGGTCAAGCAGAATCAAGCAATAAGAGCATCATGAAAATTGTCAAGAGGATACTGGACAAGAACAAGAGAGCTTGGGACTCAAAGTTGAACTTAGTAGTATGGGCTGACAGAGTGACTGTGAAAAGGGCTATTGGGAAGTCACCTTTTGAGCTGGTATATGGTGCATCAGCTAGACTGCCCATAAACAATCTCCTACCAGTTTACAGATTCATTCAGGATAATGATGAGGAGATTGAAGATCCCATGACAGAAAGAGTGAATCAGCTGGTTGCATTGGATGAAGACAGAAGGAGAGCCCACCAGATCAATCTCAAAAGACAACAGGATATGAAATATCAGTTTGACAGGAGAGCTACAAAAAGGAAGTTTGAAGTCAATGATCTGGTGCTTATTTGGAATGCTAAAGATCAGGAAAAGGGTAAACATGGTAAATTTCAGCCCTTATGGATGGGCCCATATCAGGTTTGCAATACTCATGGGGAGGATTCTTATTTCCTCCAGGCCCTAGATGGTGAAATTCTGGAATTGCCTGTGCATGGCCAATTCCTTAAGTTCTATTTTGCATGAATATCTGGTTGCTGTGCACATTTCTAAAATATGTATGTAGTGTAAATGCCTTGTACAGCTCGCGTTTTTTGCTTTTTGTCAGGTCTGCCCAGAGATCTGGTTCTCGCTACAGGTTTTCACCTGCACGTCCCCATTCGGAGCCACTGTTAGCACTTATTTTGACCTGGGGTTGATTTGTCATCATCAGGAGGTTTCTTCATCTGAAGCCTTCATCTTCTTGCCAAATTTTTCTAAGTGTTGGACCTCCTCAGCGTTTTTCAGCTGCAGCATCATATTTTTCTGAGGAGGAGGTCGTCATCATCATCTTGTCTTCGATGATGATCTTCATCAGCATGTTCTTCGTCGACTTGTTTTTCTCATCGTCATCATCATATTTCAACTGTCGGGTGATGTTTGCTTATTATCCTGATGATACTGGTGAGCTACAGTGCGCCCTCAGTTGCTTGCGGGGGTGATTTTTCAAGTATCTGGTGATCTTCCGAATATCACCTTGCTCAAACATGATGACGATGTTGCCCCGATATCTTGAAGGGGTTATTCTCTAAGTTGTCGACCTGACTTGTTTTTTCCTAAGGGTCGTCATCATCATGATATTTCCAGTTATCATCCTGCTGCTTGCGGAGGTCATCATATTTTCTGCCTTCATGATATTTCGCCGGGGTGATATTTTATCATCGGGTGATCTTGGTTAATATCATCCTGATGATGTTGTCGAAGAGTTCTAAGTGCGACCCGATATTCACTAGGGTCATCATATTTTGAACGTCAGGATGATCTTAGTCAATATCATCCTGATGATGTTGTATCACTTCTTGTTCGTTGTTTTGACATCCTGATGATGCTGACGTCATCCTTATATCAGGGTGATATCTTTTTATCTGCCTATCTGCATCATGATATTCTGAAGGAAGGGGTGATATTTTCATATCACCCGGATATATGTTTGCTCGAGCATCATGATGATGCTGATATCAAGGAGATATCCGCCTGCTGGCTTCGCGCATTATCTCCGGGGGGTGATCTTTTCAAGCATCATCATCATATTCAGTTATCGCCCCGATCTTATAGAGGAGCTACAGTGCAACCTGATATTTGAGCATCAGGAGGATATTTCCATGATATCCGGTTGTCTTCCGAATATCATGATGATGTTAATATGATGATGACGTCATCAAGGTCCGGGGGGGTCATATTTCTAACACTGATCATCTTGAAGAGACCTCCTGATATTTGCAAACATGATGATGACGTCATCCGGATATGAGGAGGTGCGCAGTAGGCAGACATGATGATGACATCAACAGGATATGATGATGACGTCATCTGGATGTTCATCGGCCAGACTTTTGTTATAAGCTCAGCAGGAGGATGTTCCTCCGAAGGATCAGGTTGTGCCGATTATCATGAAGGTTATATTTCAAATATCATGATGACGTCAGGGTGATATTTCGAACAAGAGGATATCATGCTGCTGGAGGATGATGATGATGAGGTATATACTAGTGTCGTCAGGAGCAAAAGCACCGACATGATATATGCTCATGACCTAGTATATAAAGTGTTATTGAGGTCATCGCGGGGTGCATGTGGGATAATGTTATCCTGCATTTTCGAAACATCATGATGATGAATCTCGGCGGGAAATGCTTGCGATAGTCTGTATGATGATCTTCCCAAGACCGCGGGTTGGTGCGCCATTAATGGCGATTGTTGCAGAGGTATGGGCGATGGCGCGGATGGATCCTGTACCCGACTGAGGGTGTACATCAGCGGACAGGGGCGCAGGGCTCGAGAAATCTTCCTGTCTCCTCCCCTACCTGCTGCATTCAAGTTTGGGTGCCAATCTGGTTGTGTTTGAGCGCCATTTTCCTGATACTGTGTATCTGGCGAAATTTTGGTCAACCATGTAATTAATTGCTGAGCACCTACCTGGCTGTTATAAGCAGGTGGTCTTGCTCATTTGAGGTTGTTGTTGAAAGTTGATGATTTTGGCTCTGTAATGCATAACAAGCTGATCTGGTTGCTCTGTACAGCTTACCTGTGAGTTTATGTATCTCTTGTTGTTTGTTTTTGGCATGAACCCATTGATTTCATGATTAAACTTATATGAGAAATGCTGTTTGGCATGTGTTGTGTTAATTCTGTCTCCAGTATTGCATGTATTCTTCTTCTGAATCTGGATGTTTGGTGATGTTTAGATTCTAGAGCATAGAATTCCTATGTTGATTGTCTGATCTTTTAACTTCTGCTCAAGGGGTAGATTAAACTGTTTTCAGGTTGAACATTGGGAGGGATATACTGCAGTAGGGATACCATAAGTAGAGATAACCTAACACTTTGTATTGGGAGATACCTGTAAGGCAGGTATCACATATATCCCCTTGAAATCCAGTTTTAGTTGTTCATGCTGATCATTCACAGGTGTATGTCTACTGACTCCAGGCCCTGGATAGGCACCAATCATGCTTTGTTTTGTGTTATAACCATATCCAGCTTTGCATCCACACTTAAACTCCAAAGCAAAATCTAAAACCAACATTAGGACATTAGACTTAGTTTTAGGAACCTCAGTCCTCTGTCTACAACTGCAAATAGGCCCAAAGCTAGCCCCTTTACCCTTATCTTTCAGTTTTGGTCTACTTACAGGAGGACTCATCTGCTTTCTGTCAACATCCCAGCCTTGCATGCATATCCTCATGGATGTTGAGTAGGGAATACCCCCCTAGGTCTTGCAGAGCCTGAAGAAGAAGAGGAGATAAAATATAGAGTCTATCTCCTACACTGTTGACCCCCTGGCCCAGAGATCCTGTTGATCACTGATGGCTACCTTGTAGGGAAATCTGGGAATAAGCATCCAGTCTGTGAAAAAGTCAACACTATGGAGGAGACATGAGCCTAAATTGTAAAATGTAGAGGAAGGAAGAGAAAAATCCTAAATTGTGTCAAAAATGAATAGTTGTGTTTATGCTTTCAATGGTTGTTAACACTCCAAAATAAATATTGATCAAGTATTTATACTTCACATCATTATACATTGTGCAAGTAGTTCTTCCACATGCTTCTTAAGCCATTGATGCATTCCATTGATTTTGTTGTGTGTGAGACCTTGCCCCTTTTAAATGGCCTCACCCTTTCATAACTACATAGTTGACGCTGGAGTTGAAGATTCGATGACGATTAACAATGGCACCCCTACTCAAGTGACCCAAGAAGTTTGTTCCCAAGGTGTTTTATGAGGTATGCTGCCTAAAACACCCTTGATGTTGTTCTTCCCATTCTTGAATTTGATAATGCATGATGATGGATAGAGAACTTTACTTTAATAGGGTATTTTGTCAAAATGGACCTCCCAAAAGAATGCTCAAAGACTGGGTGAACAAGGCTTAGGTATTACATGGGATTCACCTTAAAGCCATGAAGAACCTTAATAAATGTTTTTTTTTAATTTTTCATTTCGTTGAAGCCAACGATGCTGAGGCTCTTCTTAGTCATGGGTCTTGGCTTGTCCATTCTTCTTTGTTGATTTTGAAACACTAGACTTGACACTTCATCATTTCTAATGAGAAGGCTATTTGGGTCCGTATCTAGGTTGAGTTCCTTGGGTTACCCTTGTTGTGCTAAAATTTCTTGAGCCAAATAACTTTCTCTTTAGGTTCTGTGGTTCTATTCAACTCATCCTCAAAGGTGGGTTTGTGTTGAAGTGGATATCTCAAAAGATTTAAAGAAGATTGTGGATATCTAGATTAAATAGACGAGATATGCTCAATATGTTCTTTAGCTAAATTTGATGAATATTGGTTATCATTGTCAATATTTTAAACATAAGATTTGGGACTACCCATTGGCTTCTCCCCTTTGACATTCATAACCAGGAAACCTGACATCTGGTTGTGTTTCATGTTCAAATTAGCTTGCATTTATTTGTATTTCAATTAGACTTCTTATCCAGACCCTGTTGTATTTCATGTCTGGATCTGCATGCACTTCTTTATATTTCATTCGGACATCTTAATCAGATTCTATTGCATTATGGCATCCGAATCCTATCGTATTTCATGTCATGATCTGGTTACACTTCTTTATATTCCATCCAAACATCGTATCCAAATATTGTTTACAATTCTTTGTATTTCATGTCCTAATCTGGTTACACTTCTTTATGTTTTAATATTTGGATAGGATGTTCAGATCCTATTGAGTTTCAATATTTGGATCCCGTTGCCTTATTCATATCCAGTTGCATTATCTTTCTTCAATTGGACATTTCATTTGGACCTTTCCTAACTAGACATCTTGTTGAGTTGTTATATTTGGGTCAGGTTGTTATTCATATCTGGATCCAGTTATGATGCTTTATCATCCATCTAGATACCTCATCTAGATATCATGTTGCACATCTAGTTACATTACTTGTATCATCCATCTAGAGACCTCCTTCGGATATCATGTTACACATTTGGTTACACTGCTTGTCTTCAAATGGACATATTTCAAACCAGATATCCTATTGCATTTTATTATCTAGATCTAGTTGTTGTTCACATCTGGTTACATTGTTTCATTTCTAACTAGACATTTTTCTATCCAGATGTCCTATTGAAATATCCAATTATGGTTTCCTAGTTTCATCTTCCAACCGTACAATTCTAACTAGAAATCTCTCAAGTGGGTATCTCCCATCCAGACATCCTCTTGTATATCCATATATGGTTGCAATGCTTCATTTCTAACCAGGTATTTTCCAGCTAGATGTCCTATAACATGTCATGTTGCTTGATAACATCTGGTTAGCTTGCAAAATCATCCAGAAACTTCTAGAAGTGAGAAATAGGATTGACAACCATCATTTTGACAAATCTGAAGTCTATAGATCAATCACAATCCAAAGAGATAGTAATATGATGTCATTTTTTGAAGATGCCTATAAGGGGATGACACTTATTGTCTTCACATGATCATGGCGGTGGCCATCTTAATGTACTTAATCGGCTTTGCTTCCTTTAAATGGGGAAATTTAATGTTTTCAAGACTCAGTCGATGACAATCGAAGGAGATCAAGGACGCATAGCTTCTTTAGCAAATTTTTGATTTGGAAAAGAGATTGTATGTATTTTTAGATTAGGTCTGAATCATTTATTGGATGAATGTAATGCTTATGCCAAGGTGTGTTGAATGCATATAGAAAGATTATTGTGCTCATGTTGTAATTTTTTCTATTGCATATGAATAAAGAGCTTTTTGTTTCATTATTTTGTTTTGTTCATTTTTTTGCTTGGTTGAGTAGCTTATTAAAGCCCCTGGACCTTGATCTACATCAAGTAGTATCAGAGCTAGTTTTGTAGTTTCTTGAGACTAGAGGTTTATCGTGTCGAGGATCTTGAGGAGATTATTGTAGGTAGAGTGAAGAGGAAAACCTGCAATTGTAGAGGGTCTATAGATATGGCATATCATGGAAGAGGTCATAGAGGGTCTGCTCCAAGAGCTAGAGATGCAATATTGATCAAAATGCTGAGAGGCATTGAACAACAATGCGAGATGCGATGGAAAGAACACAATGCAGTGGAGTACTTGTGGGGGATGTGAGTGATAGTGAGGAAGAAGTCAGTGAAGAAGAAGTACAAGACGTAGTAGATGAGAATGAAAGAAGGTTTTTGAGTGTAATGACAAAGATTTCTAGTAAATCCCATGTAGAACTACCTAGTTATAGTGGAAGTCTAAATCTAGAAGAGTTGATAGATTGGATCTCAAATGTAGAAAACTATTTTTAGCTGGAGTCTATTGAAGACCTGAATAGAGTGAAGCTAGCAGCTATAAATATGAAAGGACATGCATCTCTATGGTGGGAACATGTGTGCAAGTTGAGAGACAGAGGAAAGGAAAGGAAAATCTTGAAACCTAGGAGAGTATGATAACTAAGATGAAGATAAAGTTTTTACTAGCAGATCATCAGATCACCATGTTCAAAATATTATAGAATCTGAAGCAGAAGGAGAAAAATGTGTAAGATTACACTGAGGAATTTTAAAGATTGAGCATTAGAACTGGTCATAATGAAAATGATGCAAAGACGATCTCTAGGCATGTAAATGGTTTACATTATTCAATTCAAGATGAGATTAGCCTGGTGAGGATTACCAGTGTGGAAGAAGAAGGCACTAGTTTTCATTGAGGGCAAAGGAAAAGATCTCTAGGAAGAAGAATAGCTTGAGAGGAAAAGGTAAATCCTCAAGACGAAGAGAACAATCCTTGGCGCAGATCTTAGGATAAGCAAGGGGAAACAAGTTCTTCTCAGACCAATACCCAAGGATGTAGAGGAAGGGGTGATCATTCCCAAGGTAGGGAAAATTTTGGAAGAGGAAGAGCATTTAGTGGGAAATGTTTCTAGTGTGGAAAGACTAGACACATGGCATTTGAATGTCCTCAAATCTAATAGAGTAGTGGAAAAGGAAAAGAGGCAAGAGTACATGTGGCTGAAGCAGATTGTGAGAGTGTGGTTTCACTGAAAGTTGGAGAAGATCCTGAGGAGGGAGAATCCTTAATGTTAAGGAGGATACTATTTAATCCTAAAAAAGAGAAATCTAAACCTATTCAAAGGAGAAACATGCTTTGAACTAGATGTAAAGTGGGTGGTAAATGTTATAAAGTGATCATAGATAGTGGTAGTACAGACAATATTGTGTACGGGGAGATGATTACCAAGCTGAAATTGAAGAGATTTAAACATCCTAGTCCCTACAAATTTCTTGGCTACAAAAAGGATATCATTTAATGATAAGAGAACAATGCCTAGTGATTTTTCAAATTAGTCAATATAAGGATGAAATTTTGTATGACATATTACCAATGGATGCGTGTCATATCCTTTCAGGAGACAATGGAAATTTGATAGACAAGTTGTTCATGATGGGAGGACTATGTTCACATATACGACTTAAAAGGATGGACATGAGTTTGTTTTGAAATCACTGAAGGATAAGGATGAGGATGTCAAAAATAGTTCCAAAGTTTTCCTAGTTTCAGGGAAGACATTCTTGAAGGATATGAAGAAAGAGGAGATGTTCTTTGCAATCATTCTGATGCCAACAACAACGATGATCATGGGAAAGAATGAAGATCTACAAGTTGAAATTTAGGCTATCTTGGATGAGTATGTAGATATCATGATGAACGAGTTACCAAATGGACTACCACCTATGCGGGACATTAGTCACTACATGGATTTGATACCTGGTGCGAGTTTTCCAAATAAAGCATCGTATAGGATGATACCTATGGAGAATGAAGAGATAAATAGGTAGGTACAAGAATTGTTGGTTAAGGGACTAATTAGGAAAATTCTGAGTCCATGTACAATACAAGTAGTGTTGATGCTGAAAAAGGATGGAGAGTGGTGCATGTGTATAAATTCAAGAGCCATCAAGAAGATAACAATCAAGTATAGGTTCCATTACCATGAATGGATGACATGATGGATTTCTTTAGTAGATAAAGGTACTTCACAAAGATTGAATTGAAGAGTGGATATCATTAGATCTAGATAAGAGAAGGGGACACATGGAAGACTGCATTCAAAATGAGGGATGGATTGTATGAATGGTTGGTAATGTCATTTAGATTGACAAATGTCCCCAATATCTTCATGAGGTTGATGAATGAGGTATTAAATCCATTTCTTTACATAAGTTTGTTATTGTATATCTAGATGACATTTTAATATTTAGTAAGACAAAACAAGAGCATTTACAACATGTTAGGGAAATATTGCTAAGATTGAAAGAAGAGAAATTGTTGGTGAATTTAAAGAAATGTAGTTTTCTGAAGGAAGAATTAGTATATATTAGGGTTTGTTGTCTCCATTGATGGACTAAAAATACATTTGGAAAAGGGCAGGACAATTGTGGATTGGCCCTCACCATGTAGCATGTTTGAGGCTAGAAGTTTTCATAGTTTGGTAAGCTTCTACAGGAAGTTTATTCAAAATTTCAGTGGGATTTGTGCACCTATTATGGAAATAATTAAGGCTAATAAAAAAGAATTTATTTGGATAGTAGTAGTAGAGAAGAGTTTCTAGTTGCTAAAGACAAAGGTGACTGAACAACCATATATTTTTTTGCATTTCATTATCTAGATCCGGTTGTTGTTCACATCTGATTGCACTGCTTCATTTCTAACTGAAAATTTTTCTATCTAGATGTCTTATTGACATATCCAATTTTGGTTTCCTAGTTTCACCTTCCAACCATAAAATTCCAACTAGAAATATCTCAAGTGGACATCTCCCATCTAGACATCCTCCAAGATATCCATATCTGGTTGCAATGCTTCATTTCTAACTAGATATTTTTCATCCAGATGTGCTATAACGTGTCATATTTCTTGATAACATCTGATTATCTTACATAATCATCCATAAACTTCCTTATGTAGGAGCATCTCAAGTGAATGGGCAATCCTAGATTGCCAAAAAAATTTCATTTTTGTTTTGGTTTGGTTTCAATTTTGGTCGACTTCTCTTGTCTGTAGACATGGTAAAGACATTCAATGAGAAAATATTTCAATATTGTTTTATGCAGATGCTCTCAAGCTTGCTGGCTTAGAAGGCATCGAGATGATATGCTCATGTCAGCAAGACAAAGTATCAAGTCTCCTTGACAATATGTTAAGCTCTCTGCAGATTGGTGTTAACTCCTTCATCAAAGTGACAGTCTTGTTTTAGTGGGATGAAGTTGTCACTATCTTCGATAACCAGGTCACTAAGTGTGTTTGTTACATTGACGGTAAGGAGAAGTGGCATCGGTGGGACAGCCTCATGTCGACAAGAGTCTTCTTAGCATCCCCTAGACATGTCAATGGAAGGCTGGAAATGCTTGTCGGTGAGACTTTGTGACTTCAGCAGGATCTAAAATTTGGTCTCTTCGACAAGCCGATGGTGTTAGTCAATACAGCAGTGCCTTAAGTGAGACTTGTTCATATCATTGGGACATAGTTTTTGTCTCTTTGATGGTCTAATTACTGTTTGTCTAGTAAGCAATGGGACCATAATGGTGGTGGTGGTGAACTTCTTTTCACTTGATATGCCTCTTCAGTCTGACTCATTTGTACTTTCCCTAATGTAGTGAAATGGTGACATGGAAGGTCTAGTGGCAGTGGGGCCATGATAGCAGACGTAATCTTTCATTTCACGGTGACAATCCATTTAGATGTGAATTATCTTTAGTCCTCCTGATATGGCAAAAAGTGGATGCTGAGTTGGTAGTGAAGACCATGGTGGTGGATGTAGGTTCAATTCGCTTAGGCATGTCATCTCAGCAAAAGATGTTTGTTTCCCCCACAATGTGGCAAAATGTTAGTCTATGCTAACATTTGTCTTTGTGGTAAATCCTGAGTGGAAAGCAAGGATTGGCTGATTGCTATTCAATAGTGGATGATTTGGCAAGTATTTTAGTTATCAACAAGACCATGAATATTGTGTCAGTTCTAAAACTTTTGACCATTATGACTTTTTGTGAACATGTTTGTAGAAGTTGTAATGAAACATTTCAACTGGTATGGAAATGGAAGCAACAACATCTTTGTAGTTGGTAATAAAAAGGGCCGACGGTAATATATTTTGGCAGTGTGTGGGAGACGGTGTATGCCTAGAGAGAGAGAGAAAGAAAAGGGCATGGCTAGGGAGAGATCCAAACACTAGTAAGGAACACAAAAAAGTAGAAAAACTCTGAGTCTGAGAGAAGGGATAGAGAATTGGGACTGTGTATGCCCAAGGGAAGTCTGTAGAGTTGTGTAGGATTTGAGAGGTCATTATGAGGCCAACATGTAATGCAAATATGTTGTAGATTTATAAATAAAGAGAAATTATATGTTTGCCATCTCTGAATTATGAGTACATTTTGTTGTAAATGATGTTGTGTGTTGAGTGGTTGTTTGTATTTACCTAGAAAAGGGGAGCACCCTCTGCACCAAGTGGTATCAGAACTTAAAGCTCCTGAGAATGCAGGATAGGCACCAGCACCATGGGTGAGTTTTGTAGAAAGAAAGAACTGAAAGTGTGAAGAGTAGATATTGATTCTACAAGAATTTTGATATCTATTCTCTAGCAGTGATAAAGCTAGGTAGAAGGTGTAAAATCTCTTCCACTGAGAAGAAGTGGGTAGAAGAGAACATGGTGATGCATCTTCCAGAATCCTATTGGTAGAAGATAGCAATGAAGAAATTATTGCAGGGAACTGCAAAAGGCTATTACCCTGAGATGAGAGAGGATGTTACAAGGAGAAATTATAATGGCAGAGGGATTTGTGGGGCTCATAGAAAGATTGTGGAACCATTGAAGAAGAAAGAAAGTCTTAAGAAGAAAGGTAATATGAAAGCAAATATAAATCTAACCAAGATATAGAAATTGACAGAGAGTTAGCCAAGTTGAGAAGAGATGTGGAGACAGTGAGGCAATATTTGGAAGAAAGAAACCAGGATAATGCTTGGTGGTGGCCAATGAGAAATAAAGTGAAGTGTCCATTGAAAATGATTGTGGAAAAGAGAAAAAGGCAAAAGAATATTGCCTTGAGAAGAGAAGATTAAAATATAGGAGGAACCCACCGAAGTTGGAATAGCCAAAAGTTGCCAAGTGAGCAACATGGACCAGAAGAGGTCAAGGAAGTTCTCATTGAAGAGGACTTGAAAGGAAATAAGGAAGAAGTGCAGAAAGAAGCACTCAAAAGGAGAATTAAAGAAGAGAGGAGAGTGTCCATGAAGGAGGCACTTATAGAGACATTTTAGTTTCTAATTTTATTTGCTAATATTATGTTTGAATATGTGTATGCAGGTATGAGGAATGTGATAAGGAAGGTCAAGGATGGGACCTTGAAGATGCTGCAAGATGGAGTAAGAATAACACCCAAAGAAAAAGTTAAAGTTGAGAACAAGAGGTGATTAGTTGCAGCAATGTGTCAAGAGAATTTTGAAGTAGAGATACATTATGAAGAAGAGAAGGATGTTGAAGACTTTCAGCGAGGTAAAGAAGATGAAGAAGAAACCCTAGAGTTTCATGATGTCTTGGAAGAAGTTGTAGATGCAAGACAAGATGCCTATGAAGAGGAAAGGTTGGAAAACAAGGGAGCCCATGGTGGAAGACAATCAAGACAAAAGAATGATATGCAGATAAACAAGTGGAAACCAGATTACCAGGCAAATTTGCAAGAAAGTAGGAATAGAGAAGGTGTTTCTAGACAGAAACTTGATTATGGCATTTGGAGGAAAAGAGCAGCGATCAAGGGTGATGAACCCAAGGTTATGAGAAATAAAGTGTGGAAGGTCAAATGCAAGATCCCTACAAAAAATTGTGTTATTACAAAGCATGAGAATAAGGAAACAATGTTTGAGAGTTTGAGATCTGAGGAAGAGACCAAGGCTAATGAATTTGCAGCGGTGAAGATGTTAGAAGATGAATTTTAGAAAGTGGACATGGAGAATCCTAGATTTGATGAAGAAGCTAAAGAAGATGATCTCCTACTGAAGGGGAGATGTAGAAGATAGAACTTTTGTTTGAAGAAGCAGCAAAGTGTGAAGGAGATATCCTCATACAAGAGGATGAAGAAAGAGGAGAAGAGAAAGTAACAACAACATGTCACACTAGAGATATGGAAGATAAGGAAATCCTTGTACAAAAGGATCAAATGGAGGTTGAAGAAATTCTATAAGAATGTCAAAGAAAGATCCTCATGTTAGAGGATAAAGACAAGGTGAAGAAGTAGCTGAAATATGTCTCTTTGAAGCCATATAGATAAAGGATAAGGATATTGCAGTAGATGGTGAAGAGAAATTGGTTACAATAGTTGACGCTGAAGATGCTGCAAAGCGGGTTGGAAAGTTGTTCAAGTATGAACACTTGAGGGAAAGTGAAGAGACAACAATCAATGTGAAGCAAAAGGCTGTTGTAGCAATAGTGTATGCAGAGGTATGTTTTAGTTTTTCAAATGTTTGTGAAAGGGAAGTTATTTTGAATGCATGTAATGAGTTGCGGGTATGTGGAAGAAAGAATATAGTTTCAGATTTGTATGTTGATATATATATTTGCATGTGAAAACTATAGAGGATGCTACTAGTGATGTTTGGTGGAGATGGTCAGTATGTGATGGATCAAAACCCACGTAAAGTAAGGAAAATGAGGTGGTTGTTTGGTGGAAGTGGACAGATAGAGTTGGGATTGATACCATAAAGGAGAGGAATATTTTTAGATAGTATATTAGGAGGAGGAAGCTGGCGCATGGTCGATGTATATCCATAAACATAAAGAAATATGATGAAGAAGAGTGTTGGGAGGAAGTGATGCTTATTCCGAAAAGATGTTGGAAATGAAGAAGGAAGAAATATTGATTACATCCATATGATTCAGTCATAGAGTTCGCTGTAGATTGTTTACAGTCCAAAAGGGTAGTTTCCTACTCAACTCCAAATTTTGTGAGCCATGTTCACAAACTCTTTACTTGGGGTGTCTGATGTAGGAGCATCTTGGGTGAATGGGCAATCCTACAGTACAAAAAAGTATTTCATTTTTGTTTTGGTTTGGTTTTAGTTTTGGTTGACTTTTCTTGTCTGTAGACATGGCAAAGACATTCAATGAGAAAATATTTCAATATTGTTTTATATATATGCTCTCAAACTTTCTGGCTTAGAAGGCATTGAATTGACAGGCTCATGTCGGTAGGACAAAGTATCAAGTCTCCTCAACAATCCATGAAGCTCTCTACAGATTGGTGTTAACTCCTTCATTGGAGTGACAGTATTGTTTCAGTGGGATGAAGTTGTTACTCTCTTCGATAACCAGATCGCTAAGTGTGTTTGTTACATTGACGGTAAGGAGAAGTGGCATCGATGGGATAGCCTCATGTTGGTGAGAGTCTTCTTAGCATCCCCTCAACATGTCAATGGAAGGTTGGAAACTCTTGTCGGTGGGACTTTGTGACTTCGGACGGATCTAGAATCTAGTTTCTTCGACAAGCCGATGGTGTTAGTCAATACAGCAGTGCCTTCGATGAGACTTGTTCATATCATTGGGACATAGTTTTTGTCTTTTTGATGGTCTAATTACCATTTGCCTAGTCAACAGTGGGACCATAGTGGTGGTGGTAAACTTCTTTTCACTCGATATACCTCTTCAGTTTGACTCATTTGTAGTTTCCCCAATGAGCGAAATGGTGATGTGGAAAGTCTAGTGGCAGTGTGGCCATAGTAACAGACGTAAACTTTCATTTCATGGCAACAGTCCATTTCAATGTGAATTATCTTCAGTCCTCTTGATACGATGAAAAGTGGATGCCAAGTTGGTAGTAAAGACCACAGTGGCAGATGCAGGTTCAATTCGCTTAGACATGTCATCTCCATAGAAGACGTTTGTTGCCCCCGCAATGTGGTGAAATTTTAGTCTATGCTAACATTTGTCTTTGTGGTAATCCTAAGTAGAAAGCAAGGATTGGTCGATTGCTATTCAACGGTGGATGATTTTGCAAGTATTTCAATTATCGACGGGACCATGAACATTGTGTTGGTTCTAAGACTTTTGACCATTATGACTATTTGTGAATGTGTCTGTGGAAGTTGTAATGAACTGTTTCAGCTGGTATGGAAATGGAAGCGACAACAACTTTGCAATTGGTAATAAAAAGGGCCAATGGTTTGGCAGTGTGTGGGAGAGGGTGTATGCCAAGAGAGAGAGAAAGAAAAGGGCAAGACTAGGAGAGAGTTGAATACAAGTAAGGAACACAAAGAAGAAGAAATCTCAATATGAGAGAAGGGTTGGTGACTTGGGACTGCGTATGCCCAATGGAAGTCTGTAGAGTTGTGTAGGATTTGAGAGGCCATTATGAGACCAAATTGTAATGCAATTATGTTGCAGATTTATGAATAAAGAGAAATTATCTATTTGACATCTCTAAATTATGAGTACATTATGTTGTAAATGATGTTGTGTGTTGAGTGGTTGTTTGTGTTTACCTGGCAGAGGGGAGTACCCTATGCACCAGTTCTAGAAGCGAGAAATATAATTGACAACCATCATTTCAACCAATCCAAAGCCTACACATCAATTACAATCCAAAGAGCTAGTAATATGATGTCATTTTTCCAAGATGCCTATAAGAGGATGACATTTGTTCCTTCACATGATGATGGCAGTGGCCATCTTAATGCATTTAATCAGATTTGCTTCCTTTAAAAGGGGAAATTCCATGTTTTCAAGAGTTAGTCGACAATGATCAAGGACCCATAGCTTCTTTAGCAAGATTTCAAATTTAGAAAGTAGATAGTTTGTATTTTCAGATGTAGGTCTAAATTGTTTATTGGATGAATGTAAGGCTTAGATCAAGGCATGTTGAATGCATATAGAAAGATCATTGTGCTCATGTCATAATATTTTCTATTGCATATGAATAAAGATCTCTCTATTTCATTATTTTGTGTTCATTTTGCTACCTGGTTGATTAACTTATCAAAGCCCCTAGACCTTTATCTACGTCAAGTAATATTAGAGATAGGTTTATAATTTCTTGAGACTATGGGTTTTTTGTGTAGAGGATCCTGAGGAGATTGTTGTAGATAGAGTGAAGAGGAAAAATTGCAACTGCAAAGGGTCTATAGATATGGTACATCATGGAAGAGGTCAAAGAGGGCCTGCTCCAAGTGTTGGAGATGTAGCATTGGTCAAAATTCTAAGAGGCATCACAATGAAGCTAGATGTGATGGAAGAACACAATGTAGTGGAGTACTTGTGGAGGATGTGAGTGATAGTGAAGAAGAAGTCAGTGAAGAAGAAGCAAAAGATGGAGTAGATGAGCATGAAAGAAGGTTTTTGAGTGTAATGAAAAAGATTGCTAGTAAACCCCATGTAGAATTACCTAGTTATAGTGGAAGTCTAAATCCAAAGGAGTTGATAGACTGGATCTCAGATGTAGAAAATTATTTTGAGCTGGAGTCTATTGAAAACCTAAAGAGAGTGAAGCTACTAGCTAAAAAGATGAAAGGACATGCATCTCTATGGTGGGAACATGTGCAGGTTAAGAGATAGAGGCAAGGAAAGGAAAAGCTTAAAACCTAGGAGTATGATAACTAAGATGAAGGTAAAGTTTTTACCAGCAAATCATCAGATCACCATGTTCAAGAAATTATAGAATTTGAAGTAGACAAAAAAATGTGAAAGATTACACTGAGGAATTTTATAGATTGAGCATTAGAGCTGGTCATATTGAAAATGTTGCAAAGAAGATCTCTAGGTATCTAAATGGTTTACATTATTTGATTCAAGATGATATTAGCCTGGTCAGGATTACCAATGTAGAAGAATCCTATCTGTCTATATTGAGTGTAGAGGAAAAGATCTCTAGGAATAAGAATAGCTCAAGAGGAAAAGATAAATCCTCAAGAGGAAGAGGAAAATCCTGGGTGTAGATCTCAGGATAAGCAAGGGGAAGCAAGTTCTTCTCAGACCAATACCTAGGAGGTAGTGGAAGGGGTGATCATTCCCAAGGCAGGGGAAACTTTAGAAGAGGAAGAAGATTTAGTGGGACATGTTTCTAGTGTGGAAAGACTAGACATGGGGCATTTGAATGTCCTTAGATCAAAGAGAGTAGTGGAAAAGGAAAAGAGGTGAGAGTACATGTGGTTGAAGCAGATTGTGAGAGTATGGTTTCACCAAAAGTTGGAGAAGATCCTGAGGATGGAGAATCTTTAATGTTAGGGAGGATACTATTGAATCTTGAAAAAGAGAAATCTAAACATGTTCTAAACTAGATGTAAAGTGGGTGTTAAATGTTATAATGTGATCATAGACAGTGGTAGTATAGACAATATTGTGTCTGAGGAGATGATTACCAAGCTAAAATTGAAGAGGTTTAAACATCCTAGCCCCTACAAAGTTTCTTGGGTATGAAAAGAATATCATTTAATGGTAAGAGAATAATGCCTGATGCGTTTTCAAATTAGTAAATATAAGGATGAAATTTTTTATGACATAATGCCAATGGATGCGTGTCATATCCTGTTTGAAGACCATGGAATTTTGATAGACAAGTTGTTCATGATGGGAGGAATAACACATATATGACTTGAAGGGATGGACAAGAGTTTTCTTGAATCCACTAAAGGATAAGGATGAGGATGTTGAAAATAGTTCTAAAGTTTTCCTGGTTTTGGGAAAGATGTTCCTGAAGGATATGAAGCAAGAGGGGACGTGCTTTATGATCATTGTGATGCTAGCAACAACGATGAACATAGAGAAGAGTGAAGATCTGCCAAATGAAATTTAGGAGATCCTGGATGAGTATGTAGACATCATGATGAAGGAGTTACCAGATAGACTACCACATGTGAAGGACATTAGGCACTTCATGGATTTGATACTTGGTGTGAGTTTTCCAAACAAGGCATCATATAGGATGAGACCTATAGAGGATAAATAGATAAATAGGCAGGTATAGGAATTGTTAGATAAGGGACTGATTAGGGAAATTTTTAGTCCATTTGGTGTACAAATAGTGTTTATGTTGGCAAGAGACACTGTGTGGATTCATTGGTGTTGTCATTGATGGCAACAAAGACCATTCCACACATCCGTAGGACATAGTGTATCTTTACCGGAAGTCAGATTGAAGGATACTTGGGTCTGGTAAGTAAGAACAGAGCATGTAGTAAGGTCCGATAGTCAAGTCCAGATATCTTAGAGGAAGTATCTTTACAAAGTGTAGACTTGGGAAAGTCAAGAGGAATACCTTAGCTGATAGACTCCAGGGATTGAGCCTCCGGTGATGAAAGAGTGAAGAGATATAAGCATCTAAGTATTGAGGTCCGGTTTGGCAGTACAGACAGAGGAAGAACTGACTAACACAGCATCAGAATTATTCTGGATGAGATATTGATGACGATCAAGGTTCTTAAGGTATCATCCATGATTGGCTGACATGTTAGATGACTTTTATAAGTATCTCCTTGATTCGCATCCTTGGCAAGCAAGGATTCAGCCGACAGTCTAAGAGTTTGGGAAAATATTGACTATTCTGGATGTTGACTAGAAAGAGGATGAAATCCTTTGTGCGGATATATATACCAGATGGATTTGGATGTGAAGAGGTGTGAGGTGTGATAGGGAAGTACGAAGAAAAGCAGTAGAGCAGTGCAGAGACAGTAAGACAAGTCTGGAATGTAATAGGACAGTAGCACCTAAGAGAGTAAGAATGAAGTGCAGTAGATCAGTATATTGAGCTTAATCGAAACTGAACCTTAGCATGTGTGGATGCTTCTCATCAGTTTAAGTATCTAGTTTTCTTGTATAAACTATTGTAGGTAGTGAGCCTCTTATGAGCAGTGTGCTTGGGCAGTGAGCCCTAATTGGCAAGTGCCATTTTGTATTTCTATTCTTCTAACAGAGAATACAATCTTGGGTTAATCACCCCGTGGTTTTCTCCCTTAACATGGTTTCCACATCAAAAATATTGTGTCATGTGTATTTCCATTTCATGGTTATGTTTGCTTATTTGAATTGATGTTGTATTAATTGTTAATAAAGTTTAGAAAGATGAAATAATTAAGATAACTGATTCACCCCCCCTCTTAGTTATCAACAATTGGTATCAGAGCTAAGTTCCTCCCAAAGGAGCCTAACAGCTTGAGGAAGATCTGGGAACTAAAATGGATGTGTATGGTATGAGGGAGCAACTTCAGTCTGCCCTAGATGATCTTGAGCAATCAAACTCTGAAGTTAGAGAATTGAAGGAAAGACTGAAACAGGCTGATGATTTCATAAATGAACTAAAAGGGAAACTCAGTATCTCTATGAAAAAGAGAAAAGATCTACTTCAGCAATTGGCAAGTCAAAGTGAAGACAATGGTACAAATGAAGATCTGAAGGAGAAAACCAAGTTATGTGAAAAGTTATCAAAAGAGGTCATTATGGTAAGACATGAAATGGAATCAGGAGTTATGAAATTCACCTAAGAAAGTGAAGAGAAAAGAAAAAATGAAGATGATCTAAGACAATCCCTCAAGGAGAAGTTAGAAGACTTCCACAAAATGGATAGAATAATTAGGCATCTAGAATTTGATCTTGAAGATGCTAGAGATAATGAAGAAAAACTTGAGGATCAAATTGACACTCTTAAAAAGGATCTTCAAACAACAAATGAATACAAAGAGAAATTCAAGATAAGTTCTACTCAACTTGAAGTTCTTCTTGAAATCCAAAAGAGGGTAGATGACAAGCGTGGCTTGGGATATGAGAAAGGTGAAAGCTCTGGATCCGGTCAGAAAAATTTTGGATCAGAAAATCCAAGGAACATGCCTAGAAGACCTCCGATAAGGCAACCTAATGCTCAAATATATCCATCCTTCAATGGATACTGCCACAACTGCAATGACTTTGGTCATAAAGATAATCAGTGCAGAAAGAGAATAATCAGACTAATACATCCTTCTCTGGACAGTGTTTCAACTGCAAAAGGTATGTCACAAATCTCAAGAATGTAGAAATATGCAAATGAACAATTCATTCAATGGTACATGCTTTGCATGCAATAGAATGGGACATATGGCTAATCAATGTAGATCAAGAGGATTTCATTCAAATATGCAAAGAAATGTTGTTTTCGACAATTGCAATAGATCCGGTCATATTGCTAAATTCTATAGAAGCAAGAACCAGGACAAAAGGGGTCCAGTGCATCATAATCAGAATCCAGACAAAGGAAAAGGAAAAGTAAATGCGGATGAAGTTAAAAGTGAGATGAACAAAATTTGGGTGAAGAGAAGTACAGAAAATGTAGAGGATGGATCCGCACCAGAATCTAGTGCTGATATTCCTTCCAGAAATTAAAAATTGAGCTTTGGCTCAAGGGGAGACACAAGGAAAAACATTTTCCCCTAGCCAGTTAATTGGTGCCGGAATTGGCACAAGGAGAGTTGGGGATTAAAGAATTCTTAGAGAAAACATCTAAATAAAATGTGGTTAAATTATGGAAGATCCGCAAGATGTTTAGAACAAGATTGATTAGGTTCCTCAAGTCATCTGAATAAGGAAAACAAGGCAAACCGGAATGACTTAAGTTGAGCATTTATTGCAGCTTGGTATTAGGGTTTGCGGAGCAATATAAGGGTTTTTCTTATTAAACATTTGTTCATTCTACATTCAAGAAGAAGCAAAAAAGGAGCTCTGCAACAAATTTCCTCAAGCCCATCAAAGATCATTTGTAGAAGTCGATTCATCCAGCAATTGATCCGGCTCACTCCGTAAAACCTAGAAGCACAAAAGGTATTTTCTGTTCTTAAATATCTTTCTACAAATCTTTGAAAGATGGGTACTCTGAATGTGGTGAAGATTTCTGATAGGCCACGCCCTAAATTTATGAAGCATCCATATAAATCCCTAGAAGCTGATCCCCTAGGCACCTTTTCAAGCATTCCACATGGGGTTCTACATGTAGAAGATGTTAGGGCATATATTCATGCGAGTATTGAAGAATTTGGGGAATCTAAGTTGGTCGATATCTATCACAAGCATTTGATAGATGACTCATTCAAACTCAAAACCCAGTATAAAGCTATCCGAGACAAACATTTTGCACAATGCATTCATTTCCCCTATTTTCTGGAAGATGAATGGCTCCGGTATATCTTGAGCAGAATGCATGACAACTTCATGTGGTTGAGCAGTCCATTTAAGATCACTAAAGATGCCATTAGGGCAGTAATCAGATTACACTCAATTGGTGGAATGCCTACACTCAAATCTATCAAAAACCAAATTGTCAGTGAGGCTACCAGATCAAAGTTTGATAAAAGAGCAATGACTATTGAGGATATCATAGATCTGGATATCAAGTTTGCATCAATGATAATTAGGTATAAGATATATCACTCCAACAGGGAGAACTCAATATCCGGAACTGCTATATATACAGGTTATGAAATGTTGAGGAAGAATATAGACTATGATCTTTGTGAGCTCCTTCTGAACCAACTCTTGGAGAATCTGTAGAAGATAAAGAAGGATAAGAAGAACTCTTTCAAATATGGTGGTTTGATACTTAGCCTATTCTTTTATTACATGAATGAGCTTCCCGGATCCAGTGGCTGGGTATGGTAGAATGATAGACCAGTAGCCATTCAAATCAGAGATTATATACATGGGCTTGGTGATGCCAAGGCACATAATATAGCTCTCTGGGGTTATTTCAAGAATTTTCAGAGCATGATGCAAGCAAGAGAGAGAATCCCCCAATCTTTAGTTGAAAAATATAAAGATACAATATGCTTTATGGTAGAAACTGATCAGTGCCTAATGGAGGCAGTGGAACCAAGAACAGTGTGGATCATGCCTATGGGGTATGAAGTGGATGAGAAAATTATAGAGCTGTATGTTCAACACATGCTAAGTCAGCCAAAGGATCCTAAGGCAGAAAGGTTTGGAACCTTTGAAGAGTTGAGTGTGAAAATCCATCTGGAGCTACGTCAATCGGAAATGAAGAGAAAAGTGAGAAAAGAAGTTGAGAACATTGCCAAAAGTTATGGGATTTCAAAAGAGGCACTTGATGCCAACAGAGAAAAGATGGAAAGGGTAGAAAAAGGAAAGAAAGAAGTAGAAAAAGAAAGTTCTCCGATAGAAGCTTCCTCCCAGACTAGATCCTCTAAGAGCTCTACATCTACCACTGCAAAGAGGTCAAAGGCATCTAAACCAGAAGCAAAATCATCTGGTAAAGTGAAAAGATAACAAAGACAAAGGCAACAAGGTCTTACATCAGTTAGAAGGATGATGAAGAGACTGAATTTGATGAAGAGATCAAGAAGATGAAGAAAAAGAAGAAAGTATCTAGTGAAACCAAGGAGGCAGAGACAAAAGAGTTTGTTGAAAAGCCCACTCTATCATTAGATGATGTGGTTAAAGTAGTTATTGTGGATGGGAATCTGTAACCAATAACAGAATTCTATGACGCATATAATGATGTAGATAAAAAGATCTTGGAGGAAGCCACAGTTAAATACTTGAACACATACAATAAAGCATTTATTGAAATAATTTCTCTAATTCATAAAAGTTTAGAGAATGAACTTGATATGAGAAAAGAAAATGCCAAGGCTAAGGACTTAGAGATTAGAGATCAGATAGCTATCCAGCTCTATCCCTCAATTACTCCAAAACAAATGGATATGATCTTCAAAGATTGCAAGGATGAGTTCCGGAGTAAGGCTAGAATGAATTAGCTCATGCTTGGAGAAACTGATAAGGTGGAAAAAGAAATAGAGGAAATCCTCTGGAATGCCTATAAAAGATTCAATATTGCTGTTGTAGAGGATTTAGGTGATGATCCCTCGGGAATAGATAACAAAGAAGTCATTGAGAAAATGTTAGAAGAGGCAAAGGAGACAGGTGAAGAAAAAGAAGCAAATATCTCTCATCCGGTTTCCCCTGCAGATTCCAGATCTAAAGGAGAAGAAAGAGTAATCAGTCAAGAAGCAAAGGAGAATCAAAAAGAAGATGTTAGTAAAAAGGCTACAAAAGAAGAGAAAACTCCAACAGAAAAGGCCATAGATGATAGTGGTAAGGATGCAGAAGGGGACAAAACCCTGTCACCAGCAAGAGACACAACAGAAGCAGTAGAAGAATTCTTAACCAAGGAGATGATGGAATTTGATGAACTAGAACTTCTTCAAGGACCGCTCAATTTTGACTCCCTCTCCCTGGTTCAAACCATAAAGCTAGCATCCTTTACTTCAGCAAAAGCAAAAGAAAAACTCCTAAAGTCTCACATGGAGGATTGCAAGATCATAGACATTGCATCTGGTGTACTGGAAAAGATCATGCCATCTTTTCAGAAGGATCCCTCAGCCTCCTCATCTGGTAATCTCAAATCTCTAGTAAATAGTGTTAGCACACATTTTGATTCATTAGAGAAGTCAGCAGAAGTTAAGGTCTGGAAAGAGTTTTTGGTAAAAAGATTATCAGAAGTACAAGGGTTAATAACCAATGATAGGAGAGTTATGAATATTGAGTTAAAAAGCTTAGAAAATACTCTCAAAGATGGCAGTGATATTTACAAATTTTGTTTATCCTGGCCGAAAGTGACCAAGGACATTGAGAAGAAGGTAAAAGAGCAAGAGGATAAACTATTAAGTTTATCTCAAAGTTTTGATCCTCTATCCTCCTCCATAGCAAATCAAGAGTGTCAGACTATTGCAGTCATAAATGAAATAAAGAAGCTTGAGAAGGAGAAGAAAAATAGAATAAGTAGGTTCAATGAACTTAGAAGAATAATTATCCCTAAGTTAGAGGCCATGCATGAAGCCCTAAATGATGCTCAAACCATAGACCGGACCAGTGATCCGATAGATCTGAAGAGGGCAGAAGCTTTTGCATTCCTATTGAGTGGTCACATCTCAATTTTGGACAGGATGAAATAGAGTTGGGTAACAGAAGTTGTACAATTAAAGAACACTTTTGCAGATATACTAAAGTATATGTAAAGTATAATTGGATAATATACTTATGCGACTAAGTATAGATTGAGTTTTGAAAATTTTGGTGTGCAGATCCCACCCTTTGCCATTGATGTCAAAGGGGGAGTGAGGAGTAGTGAAAAATGTGGATTCCAGCTAAGGGGGAGCTTCAGTATAGTGCACAATAGAACAGAGCATCAACCAAGGGGGAGTGTTGTATAGCACTTAGTCATTTTTCACTAAGTGTTGCCATCAATGCCAAGGGGGGAGATTGTTGGCAAGAGACACTATGTGGATTCATTGGTGTTGTCATTGAGGGCAACAAAGACCATTCCACACATTCGAAGGACATAGTGTATCTTTACCGGAAGTCAGATTGAAGGATACTTGGGTCCGGTAAGCAAGAATAGAGCATGCAGCAAGGTTCGACAGTCAGGTCCAGATCTCTTAGAGGAAGTATCTTTGCAAAGTGCGGACTTGGGAAAGTCAAGAGGAATACCTTAACTGATAGACTCCAGGGATTGAGCCTCTGGCGATGAAAGAGTGAAGAGATATAAGCATCTAAGTATTGAGGTTTGGTTTGGCAGTATAGACAGAGGAAGAACTAACTAACATAGCATCAAAATTATTCTGGATGAGATATTGATGATGATCAAGGTTCTTAAGGTATCATCCATGATTGGCCGACATGTTAGATGACTTTTATAAGTATCTCCTTGATTCGCATCCTTGGCAAGCAAGGATTCAGCCGACAGTCTAAGAGTTTGGGAAAATATTGACTATTCCGGATGCTGACTAGAAAGAGGATGAAATCCTTTGTGCGGATATATATACCAGATGGATTTGGATGTGAAGAGGTGTGAGGTATGATAGGGAAGTGTGAAGAAAAGTAGAAGAGCAGTGTGAAGACAGTAAGACAGCTCCAGAATGGAATAGGACAACATCACCTAAGAGAGTAAGAATGAAGTGCAGCAGATCAGTATATTGAGCTTAATCAGAGTTGAACCTTAGCATATGTGGATGCTTCTCATCAGTTCAAGTATCTAGTTTTCTTGTATAAACTATTGTAGGCAGTGAGCCTCTTGTGAGCAGTGAGCCCTAATTGGCAAGTGCCATTTTATATTTCTATTCTTCTAACAGAGAATACAATCTTGGGTTAATCACCCTGTGGTTTTCTCCCTTAACAGGGTTTCCACGTCAAAAATATTGTGTCATGTGTATTTCCATTTCATGGTTATGTTTTCTGATTTGAATTAATGCTGCATTAATTGTTAAGAAAGTTCAGAAAGCTGAAATAATTAAGATAACTGATTCACCCCCCTCTCAGTTATCAACAGTTTATGCTGAAAAAGGATGGAGAGTGGCACATGTGTATAGATTCAAGAGCCATCAACAAGATAACAATCAAGTATAGGTTCCCATTTCCATGAATGGATGGAATGATGGATTTCTTAAGTAGATAAAGGTACTTCATGAAGATTGACTTGAAGAGTGGATATCATAAGATCTAGATAATAGAAATGGATGAATGGAAGACTGCATTCAAAATGAGGGATGGATTGTATGAATGATTGGTTTTGTCATTCAGATTGCCAAACGCCCCCAATATCTTCATGAGGTTGATGAATGAGGTATTGAAGCCATTTCTTGGTAAGTTTGTTATTGTATATCTGGATGAATTTTAATATTTAGTAAGATAAAACAAGAGTATTTGCAACATGTTAGAGCAATATTGCAGAGATTGAAAGAAGAGAAATAGTTGCTAAATTTAAAGAAATGTAGTTTTCAAAAGGAAAAATTGGTATATCTAGGGTTTGTTGTTTCCAGTGATGGGATGAAAATAGATTTGGAAAAGGTTAGGAGAATTATGGATGGGCCCTCACCATGTAGCATGTTTGAGGCAAGAAGTTTTCATGGTTTGGTATGCTTCTACAGGAAGTTTATTTTAAAATTTAGTGGGATTTCTACACCTATTGTAGAAATAATGAAGGATAATAGAAAAGAATTTGTTTGGATAGTAGCAATAGAGAGGAGTTTCTTGTTTCTGAAGAAAAAAGTGACTAAACAACCAGTGTTGGTGCTCCTAGACCAATTGCATATTTCAGTGAGAAGTTCAATGAGGAAAAAAAGGAAATATTCAGTGTATGATCAAGAATTTTACGTGATTGTCCAGGCATTGAAGAAATGGAGAAATTACTTGCTACCTAAGGGGTTTGTGTTGTATACTAATAATCATGCTTTGCAATTAATAAACAGCTAAGGTAAGTTGAATCAAAAGCATATGAAGTGGGTTGAATTTTTGCATAGTTATACTTTTGTGTTGAAACATAGGAGTGGAAAGTCTAATTAGATAGCTGATGCATTGAGTAGAAAGTGTTTGTTGATGAATGAATTAAAGGAGAATGTAGTTGGTTTTGATTCTTTAAAGGAATTATATGAGATAGATCTAGATTTGAAAGAAGCACGGGTTGCTTTTGTAATTCTATTTGAAAAGGATAGGACACCATAGCTGGAATATTTCATACAAGAAGGATTGTTATTCAAAGGGAAGAGATTATGTATACCTCAACGGTCAATGAGGGATAACTTGTTGAAGGAAAAGAACAATGGTGGATTGAGTCAACATTTTGGCATTGATAAAACATTTGCACAGTTGAGTGAAGGATATTTTTGGCCTGCTATGGTTGTAGATGTGAAGAAATTAGTGCAAGGATGTCGAATTTCCCAACATGTAAAAGGAACAAGGCAGAATACTAGTTTATATCAACCATTTCCTATACCAGATAGACCGTGGGAATAGGTCAGCATGGATTTTGTTTTGGGATTGCCTAGAACACAAAGAGGAAATGATTTTATTTTTTTGTGGTGGACAAATTTTCAAAAATGGCACATTTTATACCATGTCAAAAGAATAAAGATGCTTCCCATATTGCTTTGTTATTTTTCAAGGAGATAGTTAAGTTGCATGGTTTTCCTATGAGTATTGTTTCAGATCATGATGTCAAGTTTGTAGGTTATTTCTAGCATACCTTATGGGAGAACATGGGTACACATTTGGGTTTTAGTTCAGCCTACCATCTACAGAATGATGGTCAAACTGAAGTTGTCAATAGGAGTTTGGAAAACTTGTTGATATGTTTAGTAGGGAACAAGACTAATCAATCGGACTTGATATTGGATTAGACAGAGTTTTCTTATAACAATTTAGTCAATAGAAGCATAGGGAAAAGTCCTTTTCATGTTATCTATGGATACAGTTTAAGAGGTATGGATGAGTTGAGGGATAGTGTAGATTTACATAGGAAAAGTGCAGCAACTAAAGATTTTGCAGAGTATATTCATGATTTGCATAAGGAAGTGAAACAATCTTTGTAAAATAGTTCCATCAAATATAATAAGTGTGTTGATATGCATAGAAGAGAATAGGAATTTCAGGTGGATGATTTGGTGATGATACATTTGTAGGAGAGGTTCCCATAGGGAACATATAATAAACTTAAGTGGAGGAAGATAAGACCTTGTAAGGTCTTGAGGAAATTTTCATCCAATGCATATGAAGTTGAAATTCCAATGTGTATTGAAATTTCTCCTATTTTCAAGATGGTTGATTTGTCTAAATGCTATGAGTGTGAACTAAGTTTACAAGGGAATCAAGTTACAAATTTGCAAGATGTACATGAATGGATAAATCAGTTGCCTAAGAAGAAGTTTGAGTAGGTTGATAACATGTGGCCAAACAAACAAGAGGGAAGGAATATATGGAATATCTTGTCTGTTGGAAGATCGATCGATAGATGAAGCTTCTTGAATGCCAGTTTTAGAATTAGTTAAATTTGGGATACCAATTCCCCACTTACCTAAATGTTCATGAGTTCAAATCATGGAACATTTCAGTTACCTAGTGTGTCTAATGTAGGAGCATCTAGGTTTGTGATCAATCCTCATCACCCAAAAATATTTTGTTTGTTTTTTTGTCTTTTTTTCTTTATTTTTCTTGCAAGAGTAGATGTTCAAAAATCTAATAGATCCAATTGGAATCATGCTCAAGTAAGGAGTGCATCTTGTTAAGGAGACAAATGGGTACCTACAGTTAAAATTTGGTGAAGATATGACAAATTTTGGCTAAGTTATGCTCACCATTCCAACCAGATAAATTTGTAACCAGACATTTAAACATCTGGTTGTGTTTCATGTTTGAATCAAGTTGCATTTCTTTGTATTTCAACTAGACATCTTATTTGGATGTTATTTCTTTATCACATTTAGATCCTATTATATTTCATGTCTGGATCCATTTGCATTTCTTTGTATTTCATCCAAACATCTTATCCGAACCCTGTTGTATTTCATGTGTGGATCCGGTTACACTTCTTTGTATTTCATCTAGGCATCTTGTCTAGATTCTATTGTTTTGTTGCATCCAGATGTTGTTATCTTATCACGTTCAGATCTAGTTGCATCACCTTTATATTCCAAATAGACATTTACTAATTGAATATACTGTTGGGTTTCAATATCCAAATCCAATTGCCTTATTCATATCTGGTTGTGTTGCCTTTCTTCAACCAAACATTTCATCTGAACCATTCCTAAATAGACATCCTATTGAGATGTTATATCCAAATCCTATTACTATTCATATCTGGATTTGGTTACGATGCTTTATCATCCATCTGGATAGCTCATCCTGATATCATGTTACACAACTAGTTACATTGCTTGTATCATCTATCCAGATACCTCATCCCAATATCATGTTACACATTCAGTTACACTACTTGTCTCTAATCAGACATATTTTAAGTCAGATATCCTATTGCATTTCAATATCCAAATCCAGTTGATGTTCACATTCGATTGCATTGCTTCATTTCTAACTAGACATTATTTCTATCTAGATGTCCTATTAACATATCCAATTCTAGTTGCCTAGTTTTATCTTCCAACTATACAATTCCAACTAGATGTCTCTCAAGCAAGCATCTCCCATCCAGACATCCTACTACAAATCAATATCTAGTCCCAATGCTTCATTTCTAACCAAATGTTTTCCATTAAGATGTCTTATAACATGTCAAGTTGCTCGATAACATCCAGCTAGCTTTCAGAATCATCCAAAAACTTTTAGAAGTGGGAAATACAGTTGACAGCCATCATTTCAACCAATTCAAAGCCTACACATTAGGGTAAAAGTAAAAACTTATGTCAAACTTTATAAAGGAATTGACCAACATGAAAATAAATTCTCAACTTCGACCATATAAAAGTGGTCTTTATGTTTCAAATTTCAAAATGATGTAAACTAAGAAAATGTAGAACTCTTGCTGAAGTTTATTCTTGTAGTTTTTCAGATTTTTTAAAAATTGTTTTGATATTTTATTTATCAATTTAAGAGTAGATTTTTTAGTGTTGAAAATTTCAAGAAAAAATGACGTTTAGTTGATGTCAAGAAACAAATAGAAAAAATATTCATTTTCTCCTATTTTTTTTCCCAAATAGGTGACTTCAATATCCAGGGCATGGAAAAAGAATTGAATTTTTTATCTATATTTTTCTTCGTAATAACATTTTAAAGTCAAACTTACCTGAATTTGATAGTTTTCAGTTAACGTCAACTATTGTTTAATGTTTTTTTTATTTTCAAAAAACAAATTATACCCTTTTGAAGAGGATTCTCTCCTCTAGTGCATCATATATTTTCCAATTTTTTAAATCATGTTTTACTATTTTTTTATTTCAAATCAGCCTCTTTTTGAACTTGGAAAACCTACTTGCATTATTTTAAAGTATTTATATACTAAAATTAATCTCTCTCTCTCTCTCTCTCTCTATATATATATATATATATATATATATATATATATATATATATATGGATTCAACACTGCAAGCTCTATAAAATGACATTTTTTTTTAAAAAAATAATTTTGATTGCAAAAATATTTAGCAGAAGTTGGAAGTTTGAGAAAATTTGAAAAAATGGTGACTTGGCTGCTAAGTGGGACACCACTTGGACAGATTCAACTGAATAGGATTTGGTCTAATCCAATTCGATCGAATCCAAGTCGGCCAAAACTATGTGTTTTTTAAAGTCTTTTTTGGCTTTTTTAATTTTTTTAATTATTGAATTACAAAAAACTTGGAGAAAAAAAACACCAATTTCGATAGGGGCGGAGTTATATTCTTAGATACCATGATCTGAAACGAATTTGGACTAAAAAAATTTTTTATTCCTTTTTTTGGCTTTTTTTGCTTTTCTTGGTTTTTTTAAATTATTAAATTACAGAAATTTGGAAAAAAAAGAAACATTGATTTTGACAGAGGCAAAGTTGTATTCTCAGGTACCATGATCTAAAACATGTAATTAATTAAATTATTGATTCATTGAATGTAGGTAGATCTTCAAAAATAGAAGTTAAAATATTTGTATGTGTTATTTTTGTATGCAGGTGAATTCAAATTTGAGCAATTTGTGATGGGCAATAAAAAGACAAGAAAAAGGTTCTATGATTGAAGAAGAGATACTACAAATGTGGATGAAGGAACATCTACTCAAGAACAACCCATGGAAATTGTTGATGACCAAGGAATACAAGTACCAGAACAAATTGAAGGTGGTGATAGAAATGTTTTCCTTGGTATGAAAAATCTGATGGAGATGGATGAGGATTCTCTTTTCAATAGTATTTCATTTGAAGATATGTTATCTGAAAACACAGTAAAATTACACTCTAAAAGAATATGGGACATTTTTTTTTTGAAAATAAGTCTATAATGGGAAGAGCACAGTTATTTGCAAAGTTATTTAGGAGGAAACAGATGACCCCTTTTTTAGAGTTGTTAGGGGTTGATAATAAGAAAAAGTCATCAGGTTTATTAAAGCAAACAATAGTTGAAAACCTACAAGAAGCATTGAATTATATTGAAAGCAAGAGTCAAGCTGTTGATTAAAGTGTTGCACGTAAAGCATTGGTGACAGTAGTTTCTAGTAAGAAATTATCACATAGAAGACAAGTTCAAGCAATTTCTCAATTACTCAATGTTTCTAGGAGAACTATTCAAATATATATTGCAAAGAGAAATAGATTGGACGGAAATATTGAGAATAATTGGGTAAATATTTGCAGGGTTCCCCGAAAAGATAGAATCTCAGAAGATGTAAAGGAACATGTGATTGAATATTGGACTAGCCATTCTCGTGTTTCTTCCAATAGAAGGGACACTATACAAATAAAAGGTGAAGATGGTATAAAAATTTCACATCCAAAAAAATTTATAGATACAATACAAAGTGAATTGTTCGAAGCATTCAACAAGAATTTTCAGATGTGAAGATTTGTCAAAGGATGTTTTGAGAGACTACAACCAAGTTTTGTACGTATAAATAAGGTATGTGAGACTTGTTGTTGTTGAAATCATGTTGAATTTAATCTACACCTACAGTCATATAAAAAATCTATGACAATAATTAATCCAAATATAGTAATCCTTGGAAGTACAACACAATTTGTGAAGTCTCTTCTATATGAAAAATTACAAGATTCAGATGAATTCAAAGTGCAGTGTATAAAAAATATATGCAATGATTGTATAAATTTGAAGAATCTTGTACAGGTTGACAATATTGATCATTCAATGCAAGTTATGTGGAAGATATTTGAATTATGAGAAATACTCAACAAAGTCAAGAGTTGAGAGAAAAAAAATTGTTCTCAAAGAGAGTGAATTGTCTTACAATGAATTTATGAATAATTTTTGTAATATCATATATCCACATATTCAACATTGTCATGGTGCTAGATGGCAAGCTAAGAAATTTTGTGACTCAAAGAATTGCTTTCCACCATGTTGTATTCTTTCTATTGTTGATTTCTGTGAGAACTATACATTTAGTCCTCAAACTGAGATTCAAAGTCAATATTATCATTCAAAGCAATTTGCAATATTTGTACAAGTTTGTTATAGGCATGCTGAAGAACATGTGGATGGTGTACAAAGTAGCAAACATGAACAAATTATTATCAAAGAGGTTCACTTTTATATCAGTGATGATACATGTCATAATAGAATCTATGTAACCCATTGTTTTGCAATATTTTTAAAAGACTTGAGATGATGTCAAATAGATTCTTCACAACACTGGATATGGTCTGATGGATGTACTGGTAAGTGTTGATTTAATTTTTTAATAAATTTATATATATATTTATTTGTTTACTTAACTTGAAGACTTGAATTGTTCAGTTACTTATATGTTGTATGTATGTATATAGTTTATTTTTACTATTTTGGTTTTAAATGAAATTGTTTGTAACTTCACAGGATAATTTAAGTCTGCAAAAGCTTTTAATTGGTTAAGCCAACAAACTAAGCTGCAAAGGAAGGCTAAGGTGGCCGACCATCAAAATTAGAAGCTTTTTCTAGTCGAGGGAGAGGAACTAGTCCCTTACCAGGGAGGTTTGAATGTCCTAAGCTTCCAGAGCCATGGGACGAGATGTGCTTTCTTCTGATGAAGTATTTCACCCTAGAAGGTTGACTGACCAGGTTTTATAATTATCACCTTCCCCTGCTCAATCATTTTAGGCAAAATGTTTTGATTAGTTTTCCTTTTTATCTGTTATCTTCCCTTGAACACTCTGTTTTTAGGGTGAAAGCCAAATTTGATAAGAAACCCTCTAAATACCATGTTCCTCTACATCAAGGTCTCATCCTTCATCTGTATAATTTTCACCTTGCCTTGGACCCTCCTAAGCCAATCCAACCCTCCATTATTGAGGTCCCTACTAGCACTTCTCCCATTCATGCCTCTGTTTCTAAGGAACTTGGCCCTACTCCTAATTCCCAAAAAATGAAAGGGGTTTCCTTCTCCGAGACCCTTGAGGAGACCATGATGCATACTCCAGTTTCTAAAGGGAGTGTGAAAAGCAAGAAGAGAAAATTCAAGGAGATGGCTGCTACTGGGGAGGTTCCTAGGGACACAGTAGGGACCGATAAGAATCTTAATAGTGACGATGTGGGCCTTGTGAATAAACACAAAACCAAAATGGAGTCTAAAAATAAGGGTTTTTCTTCCGGAGTGAGAAGGTCGAGGAGAATTTTTGGTAAACTAGCCCCACAGGCCAAGTTAATTGATTATTCTAAAAGTGATCCAGAAGCTTCCACTCAGGGGGATTATCAGTTGAAAGATGGAGACATTGAAGTTTGAAAGAGATTTCTAAAGAGGAGGTAGATGAGGGAGAAGAGAAGCAGACTGAGGATTCTGGTGGTGATCCTGTGGACCATGCTAGTGAAGGGGAGAAGATGATTGTGGAGGAGGTTGAAGAGGAGGAGGGAGTTGATTAGGGGAATGATATTGCTGTTCTCAGGGTGTGGGTGGATGATTTGGAGTAGAAAGTTTGATCTATGGGAGGTTTTATCAATAGTATGCTCTGTCACTCGGCAATCCTCAACCTTACTTTGCTATAGGAACATGGGACTCGGACTGATGACGAGGATGAGGAGAAATTCAAGAAAATTGATGAAATTGTGGAATTTCTAGTTAAATTCTAGGAGAATGTCTCTCCTTAGTCTTGGTTTTCTTTATGTTTTATGTTGTCTTTCTGCTACTATATACTATTTTCTATTAATCAGTTGTATTTGCTATTAATGTTGTAGTTGGTTTTGGTGGCTCTTTTTGTCTATGAGCCTTTGCTACCTCTTTTTGTAATGTTGTTGTAAGGGTTTGCTGCCTTATATAATAAAAAACAACATATTAGATGTTAACATAAAATTTATGTGAAATTTTTATGAGAGTGGACATGGCAAAAGAGAGCATGATGGAGCTAGAGCATGTGTGAAGAGTGCACTTCACCAACATGAACTTGCAGGTAACACCATATGGACTAGAAATTTAAATTCTTATATTTTAAATTCTTAAACCTATTAGGAAAAAAGTTTCTCAATATATTGCATGTGTTGAGAACTAGATGCTTACCATTATGCAATAGTGGTTTTGATATATCTAATGTTGCAGATCTTCAATATTGAGTGATGGAATTTTAGAAAAATCTAATTATGTTTTTTGAGATTGTCTTTTCCTTTCAACTACAAAACCTCTTAACCTGGCATTTCACCAACATGAACTTGTAGGTAATTCCATAAGGAATGCAAATGAAATTGTTGAATGGTGCAAAATTCATTTTTCCGTCCGTGACTCAATATACAACACACACTATTTTTGAGAAGTAAAAGGTACATAAATGATTTTTTTTAATTTCAATGTGTGTACTTGAATTTAATTTTCAATTTTATACACTTTTTAATTGGATGTTTGAAATTTATAGATATTGATCAATAAACTCTTCCTAATTGTCAAACAATTAGTGGTATTAGAAGTTTGCATCAAATCATGATAGTAGGACATAGCAGGCCTCCTGCAATTCAAGTGAGAAAAATCATGTTTTTGTGTTGACTGCATTGAGAACAATGCAAATACTCTACAAGGTGAGAATATTGGAGATAAGTATGTTTCACAATGGGAAATAAAACAATTAGTGGCCACGTTGGACCCTTTTGAAGATAATGACATTGTAGATGTCTATGATCCTTTGTATTCAGCTGATTATCAACGTGTATCAGATTTAGTTGATATGGGTAAATTTTAAATTTTTAAATTGAATTTTAACTTACAATTGATTTATATTCTACCTAAGTTGAGCATGGTTTACTACATGGTGTGTACAGGAGATATTTTTGTTGTTCTTGTAGATCTCGACAATACAAAAGGTGTAGAATATTATCGACTAAGATGTATGCAACCAAAATGCAAATTGTCAAAATCAATGATAGATGGTGATGGACAAGAGTATCCTACTAGATCAGTGGTTGTTGAAGGCACATACTATCAACAAACAAAGATAGATACAAATGGTATTATATTTATTGATTGTATGCCAGGTCAAAAGGTTCTACATTATATTCACTTAGTTATAGCAACAAGAATAAATCTTCAAACTTTACCAAAAAGAGGATGTGCCAAACAAAGGTGGAGGTTGCCTATTGAAGATCATGACAAGATTTTAAAGATAATAAAAGATAGAGAGGATCCAGATTATATGTACCAAGAACTTTAAGCTATTTTTGTACATATATATTTTCTATGACAATATATATACATGTAACATTTGGAACTAAATTTGAAAATCTTTTTATTTTATGTTGAATTCAAATAAATTCATTCAATGTGGTGATCTAGTAGCTCATGAAGCTAAATCTTTTTGGTGATCTTATTTGCCTATAAATCTTTCTTAAGGTGATATTATTTGTAGTAATTTTGTTTAATGAAGAAGTCATGCTTAAATTATTTCATCAAATGTTATTAGATAAGTTTTAAATTTATTATCTAATTAATTTTTTTAGCACTAACTAAACTAGGTACAAGGGTAGTAGATTTGTTTATTAGATCCCACCTTTATAAAACCACACAACGATTAATAATATAGTCCCATGTGTAGTTTAGATCTTTGTCCAAAATCCATCACATGCTCCACAATATATGTTAACGCACATTTTTTATTCTAATTAGATCATTTATATGAATCATAGTAACCTTCATCATTACAAATAACAAATGAATAAAAAGATAAGAAATTATAACCCTTCTTTCACAATTTATATATATTTATCTTAGGAAGTGGATAAATTCAAATATAATTGTTACTTTTTTCTTAACCATCTAATTAGACACCGTCATCAATTAATTGTAGCCTGCATGTTTCATTTTCCAATATTTTAGTGGACCCCTAATTTAAAACCTATCCTAGTTCTTGGCGAATATAGGAAAATTTAAATTTGAAAACATAAATCCTAAAAAATATGAGACATCCTAGTTAATTGAGTCAAATAAATGGCCTAGGTCCTTGGGATATCTTCTAGGAAGAATCAAAATAATAATAAAAATCATCCCTTAATATGAGTTCCTATTTGTGAAATTTAATATAAAAACATTCCAGGTCCATAATAAACTCATTAGAAACTATATTTGAATTATTTAAGAATTTAATATACCAATGTTCATGAGGGAGAGCAAGGAAAAGACATATTTTCTATTTTTCAAGAGGGTTATACTCTTCTTGAAGAGGGTGTGGTTTTAGAGCATTGGTCAAATTTTTATTTGGAGCCTAATTTAAAAAATATAATTTGAAAGGTAAAGTCTATCAATGTTCATTTAGATCCAAAGTACATATTATTCTCATTTATTTTTTATTTATATTTTGAACCAAAATAGATATACTTGAATTTATTGTTCTAAGAGAAGGATACTACTTATTTTTATTGATAGAAGACATGATCTATATAGGATGCTCACTTTTTTAATGTCAAACAAATGTTTTTATGCTTGGTAAAAAGTTGATATAATTGTTATAAAATATAATTTAATAAATATAATAAATAAGATATTATAAACTATACTTTTCAAAAAGTGTATTTTGATGGACACATTCACAAAAAAACATATAAATTATGGCAGTTCGTTGTTTTTCATAAAAAATTATATGTCATGAAAATGTTGTTTTATTATGGAAAACATGGCCTAAATTGACAATTTTTACCAACAAAAGGTGAACATACATAGGAACAACATAAGTATATTATAGCTTCTTCGGGCCTCCCTGCAAGGTATACCCACTTATTTCCTTTCTCTTTTTAAAATTCCTACTTCTATTGCTGAAAAGGTAGAACAGATTCAAAGAAAATTTCTATGGACGGGAGTAGAAGACAAACAGAGAATGTCCTTGGTCAGCTGGGAAAAAGTTTGTCTCCCTAAATCCCATGGAGGTCTCAATGTTAGATCCATTCATAATATGAATAAAGCCTTGCTCACAAAAATCAACTAGAACCCGATTCATCAACATAAAGACTAGGGTGAAATCATGCAAGCCAAATATATGCATGTCACTGACTGGTCCAACTTCCTCCAACAGGAAGGCTTACCTAAGGGGTCTGTCATATGGAACAAAATGCTGAAATCCAAAAGCCTTCTCTCGCAAGGGATTCGATGGAAACTGGGTAATGGTATGTCTATCAAGTTTTGGATTGATACTTGGATAAAAGATAAGGCTATCATTACTCAGGGGGATTATGGTGAAATTGCTGACATTGCTACTCAATTTTTTGGCGATAAAGTCAGCGATTACATGTTAAATAATAATGGTAACAGGAGCTGGAAAAATTTATTGGACTGCTGCATACATCGCCCTGATCTTGCCTCTAGAGTTTGGGTTGTTCAAAAGTTGATTCAGGAAGTTAGAATCCCTCTCTTCCCTCGTGAAGACGAGCAGTTTTGGTGGCCGGATAAGGATGGACGTTTCTCTGTTAAGTCTACCTATCACTTATTGGTTCCTGAGGGTCATAGAAAGGAGATATGGAGAAAAGCTTGGAATCACAAACTTGTTCCAAAAATTAACATATTCTGGTGGGCCTCTGTTCACAACAAAATTCTGACTCAAGACAACTTGCAGAAGAGAGGTTTCACTTTGGTCAATAGATACTGTCTGTGCTGTGATAAGGAGGAAACTGTTTCCCATTTATTCCTCCACTATGACTTTGCCAGGGACATCTGGAATTTGATCCTAAGTAATTTTGGTATTCAGTGGGTTTACAATTCTGATATCAAGAAAGTTATTAGCAGCTGGTATCCCCCCTCTTCTCATCCTTGGCTTGTTGAGTTATGGAATCAAACTCTGTCGTGTTTAAGCTGGACTTTGTGGAAAGAGCGCAATAATAGGATTTTAAGGGATACTGCTAGAGATGCCTCTCAGGTTGCTCACACTTTCATTAAGACTCTTCTGGAAAGTGTCACTATGACCCATATCCGACCTGCAGAGAAACCTTTGACCCATGCAGAGGAACAAATTGCGGCGAATTGGAAAATTCTCAATCATATCCCTGTTCATAACAATGTCAAATTGTTGTAGAGGCTTAATACTAGATGGAGTCCTCCAACTCCTAACTGGTTGAAACTTAACTTTGATGGGGCTTCTAAGATAGACGGTACAGCTAGTGGGGGAGGGGTCATAAGAGATGACAAAGGGCAGATGTTTGCTGTCTATGCTGGCGATCTGGGCTGTCAAACCAATAACTATGCTGAGGCCATGGCTCTTCTTTGGGGGATTAAATTGGCCATATCCCTTGGTATCAGGAATTTGTACATCCAGGGGGACTCGAAAATGGTGATTGATGTAGTCAATAATGTGTCAACTGTTGGCATCAAGTTGAAAGATGTTATTAGGGATATATAGATTTTCCTGCAGAGGATTCCCAGTGTGAATATCTCCCATATTTACCGTGAGGGCAATGGAGTTGCAGACCCCTGTGCCGATCTGGGACAATGGTATTCAAATTGGTGGTGTTGGCGCCAATTTGATCATATCCCTCCTAATCTTAAGGTGCTCATTCTTAAAGAAGTGTCGGGGTATTGATGAGTCAAATTTGTTGGAAAGCTAGCTCATATTGTCGGCTCTTTGGGAGGGGGCTGATGTGGTTCTTGAAGTACAGGTACTTTTGTACCTTCTCCATTGTCATTTCCACTCCTTGCTTTCATAAGGCGAGCGGGCGGCTGGATCATCATGGTGTACACCGTGAGATTATGATTAAGTATGGGATGGGTAAGCATTGCAAGGTCTCTCATATTTATGATAATGCGTGCAGTGTTATCACCCACATTATTAGCCTTGATCATGCTAGTAATGCTATTGTAAACACGACTGAGGAGATTGGGGGTTTTTGTGACATACTCTGTAATTTTGACATGGGTGGAGACCGAATCAGAACCGAGCCCGTCTCTTGCTGTGAGTTCAAAGACAACTTGGTGGTCTGCAATTATTACAGAAAGGGTGGGATTAGTCCCTATCTGGAGAGGCTCAACAGTTATAACGAAAATATCTCTGAACAATTTGCCAAGTCTTGGCAGAACCGGTGGGTTTCGGTGGGCAGCATTAGCTTTGAAATTTCTAAAAGAGTGATCACTATGGCCACTGGTATGTCTACCCAGGGTTTGAAACTACAGAGGAAAACTAAAATTGTGGACCTTTCCAGTCAGAAGCTCTTCCTTGGAGATGGAGAAGAATTAGTCCCTTATCAGGGGGGATTTGACAGAGCCAAGTTGCCCGAGCTGTGGGACGGTGTTTGTTTTCTCCTCATGAAGTACTTCACCCTACAGGGGTGCTTCACCAAGTTATATAACTACCACCTCCCCCTTTTAAATCATTTCCGTCACAATGTTCATATTAGCTTTCCATTTTATCTACTTTCTTCCCTTGAACATTCTGTCCTTAGGGTAAGGGCTAAACTAGGAAAAAACCCTGCTAAAAGACCCATCCCTCTCCACCAGGGCCTTATTCTCTGCCTCTATAATTATCATCTTGCCTTTGAATCCGCTAACTCCATTCAAACCAACAGTGGGGAACCCTCCCCTAACCCTAAGGATACTCCTGGTGATGAACCCAGGCCATCCCCTATTCCTACTAAGACCAAAGACATTTCCTTCTCCACTCCTGAGGATATTCCTGCTTATACTCTGGGTTCTACTGTCAGTACGAAGGGTAAAAAGAGAAAGACTATTGCTGGGGATATAAGCACTGGTAGGGCTGTGGTTGGGACCCCTCAAAATCCTGGTAGGATCCCGGTGTGCTAGAGCAGGTCTCGTTCTTCTGCCAAGGTTTTTAAGGATAGTCTACCCTCTGGTGTTAGGCGGTCCGGGCATATCGCTGGCAAACCCGCTCTTAAAACAAAACTAATTGAGTACTCTAAGAGCGGTTCGGAAGAATCCACCTGGGGGGAAGAGGATAAGGAAATTGAGGTTCAGGACATATCTGAGGATGCTGAAGGCAAGCAGGAGACTCATGATATGGGGGCTACCACTAAGGAAGTTGTTGACTCTACCGACAATGCTGACGAAGCGGGTGAAATGTTCGTGGAAGAGGCTGATGATGATATGGACACTGATGCTAGTCTGGGGGCTGATCTGGCGGGTTTGAGGGCTCGTATCGAGAAGCTGGAGCAGAATCTCTCCACTGTGCTCAAGAGTTCTATTTTCCTTAACATTTCTGTGCTGAAAAACCTGGGGGTGCCTATCAATGCTGACAATGATGATCTTGCTAAGAATTTGGATGACATTGTTAAGTCCATGGTTAAGCAAGGAGAGAATTTGCCTCCTTAGTTTCTATTTATATTTTGTTGCTACTCTACTTCTCTACTACTATGTTTTTACTATCATGGTTATCGGCTGGGTGTGTTGGTTATGATGGGTTTTCTATTTTGATGGTTCTGGTTTAAGGCACTTTTTGTGCTTGCTGCCTTTGTGGCCTGTCTGCTTTTTGTAAGGGTTCGGCCCCTTGTTTTGCTGCCTTATATTATCAAAAACATAATTGTTGATTTTAAGTAGCTTTAATTAAATGTATTTCATTTTAAATGTATCTTCAATCAAATGTACTTCATTTAAAAGGCAACTTTAAGAAAATGTCCTTCTAATGATGGTCAACATCAATCAAAGGTTAAGTGGTGAAATATAATATAAAGTTTGTAAAGATCTATCCATCAAAAAAGTAAATTATTTGGTTGCATTTTTGGTAAATTAGACTTAGAACTCATCCAAAATCCAAAGATGCAAAAGGTACTAGACAAAGCACTTGGATCATATCCTAACACATAGAACTCAAGATATGTATAATTATGGAGCTTGCATATTGATTAAACAAAGACCAAGCCAAATTTCACAAAACAAAAAATCAAGTTGAAACTGTGTAACAAATTATCCATACCCAATCATTCAAAAACAACTATTGTAAATCCCTCATTATTCAACCCTCCATTCCCAGCTACCTTATTGAACCAAATATCATTAAATTAACTCAATTTTTTATAGACTAAAAGTGAGAAAGAATATTAAAGTTTCCCAACTCAAAACCCTAATTAGCTTCAAGAATTTCTATATTACTGTATCAAAAAATGTTAGATTTTAATTAGAGAGATCATTAAAGAAATCATATTCAAACCATAATGTGACAAATCACAATTTAAGAACCGTAATATAAAACCATAATGTAAAATGTATATAATGTGAAGATCATGATCTAAGAACCATAATGTGACAAACCACAATATAAAATGTATAACAAATCATGTGTCTACATATAAAAAAATTCAAAGAGGAGGATGTCTAATATGACTATAGATAGATCTCTCTCCTAATCCCTGTGTGGATCCATGTCCCGATTTCTCTCTCAATCCCTATTCTAATCCCTCTCTCGATCCCTCTCTCAATCCCTATCTCAATCCCTATCCTGATGCTTGATAACATGGTAATGATGCTTGATAACATTGTATCTTTAAAAACCCAATTGTAATGATGCTTGATAACATGGTAATCTCTAAAATAAAATGTGTGTAGAGGATGAAGGCCCATGTATACAATTTAGGAAGAGTGTGTCAAGAACAACTTATGATCAACAATGTATACCATATTTTTAACAAAAAATATTTTATATTTTTTTCTTTATCTGAAATTTAATAGTTTATGTTAGGAAAAAATGACCCACACAACTCTAAATAAGACATTGAATAATTTTCTTTAGATATAGAGGCCCCTTTATTTCTAAGTATCATGATTATATCTTTAAAAACCTCTTGTGATGCCCTGTCATGTAACCCTAGAGTGTTAAACTAACAAGTGCAAAATAACAGATATATATTTTTTTAAAACAAGGAAATGCATTATACATCAGATATAACTGCACTAATAACAACATGAAATGAACAACTAACACTTCTAGGGAACATAACTACATCAGATAAAATTAAAACCATACAAGTGATCTGCATCTCAATGCAACAGAGGAATAATACATTATATATTAACAGAGATGAATGATTACAAGGCTCAATAAAAGTTTAAAGACTGATTACATCGGTTTACAAAAAGTACAATAAAGAAAGTATACAACAACTTGAAGATGAAGAGAAAACTGGAACTGGAACACTTCTGCTCTAATCTCGAACCGATCCGAGAAGAACCAATGGATAGCTCTGCCTCCCAACCATGTGGAACCCTGAGGTCCACCCCTCCGAGCTAGGAGATAACAGTGAGGATTCCACTAGGTCAAGGATACAATGAAGAACACAATAGCTAGATCCAGACTCCATACAGACAAAACAAGATAACAAGACTGTACATACATGGTAGAACTCACCAAAACAAGACAAATCAAAACATCAAGCCAAGATCAACCATGAAGACATATTTGCACTTCAGAGGTAACAACAAAGATAAAGAGGAAGTAACCAAACTGTGTAAGGAGAGTGTCATCGCATGGTCCTAGCATGGGTTACCCAGGCTATCTCTCACTAGAAGCTGGCCCCCATCTATGGTTACCCTGGCAGCCTCTCTCTAAGCACCGACCCCATAGGGTGACATATATAGAGCTGACATGTCCTCTCATGAAGACAAGAAGGTAGGCCTTGCCAACCAAGCCTTCTCATCCCATCCTTAGCCTGCGAAAGCACTCAAGGCATGGGTGAGGTATCTTACTTATCTTCTTATGTGATTTACTACCCCAACCTTCCTAATTAATTTATTAAGTTATCACTTACTTACAACTTCCATGGGGTTACCCAGGCGGCCTCTCTAGCACCAGCCCCACCATGAAAGCCACTCTCCTAGCAATCTCTGACCAATCATCCCAAAACTAAAATACACAAGGACAAGGGTTACAATAGATTCTGATCCAATACATATGCCATTCACTCGACCACAACAACATAAGTCCCATTGTCCTCCTCAACTCAAACAATACATCAAGAAATAGTATGACACAAGTATCAAGCTGAATACCAAACGGTTAGGTCTCTGGAGTCAGTAACTGAATTCTTTACCTAGTTACTACAACACCTTTCCCGATAGGGAAACTAGGTTTCAACGACCATGAATTTAATACAAGATCGACAAGGGATAAATAGAAAGAAAATAACTCAATGCCATCCTTAATACAAGTCGATAAAATAAACAATTTGTCCCACTGACGCCTTCACACAAGTTCCAGAGAAGGTTTGCAGAATTAAATCATTTCAATAAAAGAAAAAGTAAATACAATATTACAACCTATAACCAAAATATTCCTCTTTTCCCAAATTCACTTGGTTCTCAACATGACAAGACAAAAGATTAATAATGAGATAAAGATAGAACTAAAATGTAATTAAAGAACCCTCAATAGACACATTTTGATTAACCAACTAAACTCAACTAATATGTCTACAAGATTGAAAGTAACATTAAATGTAAGTAGCCACTATTTTCAACGACACACATATCTGAAGCATTGCAATGAGTACTAATATTAACTAGAGACAATTAACAAATACAGTTATTGGTGTATTTCAATTATACTTACCTAAATTTGACCATATGCTACGTTAAACAAGGAACTATACAAATCTACTAATGATAGAATCTTATCTATTCTGGAACTTTGATAGACATAGTGGGTCTTCTAAGGAGATATACATTTTATAAGTTTAATACTATTTAGCACTTGATAGATAACTAGTATCTACTACAGATTAAAACTCTACTTTATTTATTTATCAACTAGTCATAAAACTAATTTTGAGATACACTAAAATAATAACTTCAAATCATACTAAAATTTGAACTTACTAAATCAATACATGACAAGAATGCATAAGAAAAATTATTTTTAATGAACATAACTAATTTACTCATTAACCAACTGGCATCTACTAAGCAACATTATATTAATCAATTTAATTTTACAATGTTATTCTAATATTTCATGAGATATTAACTTATTCACTATTCAAAAGAGTAAACTAATATAAATTTTAAATTCTCGTAATGCAAGAAGTGATTAACTTATTTTAATGAAACATATATATATATACACTCAAAACTCCATTTATAAACTGATTACCTACAATTTAACAATTTGAAAACTAACAATTCCTACAATCTTCTTATTTTATAACTGCCAGATTTCAAAAACATAATTATTCTAATTCAACACTATCTTTCTAATCTTCTATTTTACTCCCTAAGGAATGATACTTGCCATTCTAATTTCTGGGAATTTCAAAATAGAACAAACTTAATATATAATTCTGGTTTTAGTTATGCAACCTCAATGAATTATTCAAAAGTAAATCCCGCGTAGAGAGGAATAGAATGGGGTTTTCTTTTTAGAAATTGCAATCCCAAGTCATATGGATTGGTAGAGAAGCCATGGATATTCCAGAGAAAGAGATGTAGCAAATAGAGGATTGATCCATGAGACGATTAGCAGTAAAGATCAAGATGGAAATTCTACCAAAATCTAGCTACTAGCCAGCGGCGTACGGCCTGACCTAAGGTAAGAAGGCAATAGTATAATGAATGCAACAGCAATCGTCCAACTTCTCTAGTCATAAACTCTCTCAGGAAAAAACAAAATTCATAAGGGAGTAGAAAGTGAGGCCGTACTGCGGCAGTAGACGGAAATTTTCAAAGCAGTTAAAGTTTCGACAAAGAAATGACCCAATCAATCTTAACCAAAAGCTAATAGGTACAAGGAGATGGGGGTTTTATAGTAGACAGAGGTAAGAGTTTGATAAGATTTCATTGAAAGTTCAATCCAAATCATAGCTTTAACTCCTCATTTTTCTGGCAAAGTTTAAAGGAAATATTTTATCATTAAAGTTACTTTTACAGCCAACAGATGAATTTAATTGATGAATCCAGAGCCATACAAGTTCAATAAAAGAATTGGAAAGAATTAAAATAAAAGATTGCTAAGCATAGTGACATTTGAGGATGAGAGCACGCCTAAGGTTCTGCATAAATCACCAAAATGCAAGAAAGTACGGCTATATTCAGGCATGGGCTCAAAATAAAATGAATGATTCTTGCATAACAATGAGCGAGTAAGCCAAACTAAATTAAATCAAAATGTAATCTGATTGCATCCAGTTTTCAAGGCAGAAAGAGTCCCTATCCTCAGGCAGCATTTATAAAGAAACTAAGACCAGACGGCTGTGCGATGGCTCAAGCACCAGAGGGATCAAGATAAGAGTTTGAATCACATCCCTGGCAATGTTGTCTTCACAGAGCCATTATTGGTTTTAAAATTCTCATTTGCTCTCAAAGGCCACAAAAAAACTTCTGATTTATATGGCAACGGAAAGAGAGGGCCAAAGATTAAGAAGACTTGTTCAAAGTCTACACAGAAATTCCACATAATCATAACTAACTTTATCCAATTAGAGAAAAATTACAGTAACATACCCGGACTTGATTCAAGGCTTCAATTTCCTCAGCTTCCTCCGTTCCTCCTCTCTTTCCCATAACAATATTCTCTTTCTTTCTCTTTTCCTTCTTTTTTTTAAAACAACTCCCCTTCAAAATAAAAACCCCCGAGACTCATAAATTCCCACTATCACAAATCCGTTACTGAAGATCCCATCACTCAGAAGAAATTTAAAATTTTACTTTTTATAGTGTTTTTCCAAATCTGAGAATCTCAAAGACAACTAACAAATATTAAATTATTAACCAACATTATTCTACCTTTTATTATACTTATTATTTAACCATAATAAATACTTATATCACAAATCCTAATATCAACATTAAAATAATTAATTAATCTTTGTTAACTTTACTTAAATAATATTTCCAAATTTGCTTTGTTAAATAACGACTAAAATACAATGCTATATCAAACTTAATGATACATTACCATTATAATAATTAATGCATTTCCACCATGTCCTAGGCTTAATAAACAAAACTTCGACAAAACTCATCATACCACAAGATGACCAAACCGAGGCAAGGTTCCAAAGAGTGACATCTCGACTCACGACTTCAACCTGAAGACAGAACCTGACAATAAATTTGCAAACCACATGATGACCATCAAACAAAAGGTTGAATTGACCCAGGGGATAAACCTCATGTTATCTCCATCAACATTATCCATTGGTGTAGGGCCCGCTCAGACCTGCTAAGTCATGTGGAGTCAAGGCCTGATACCTGCAACCTGCATAAGAATAATGGGTTGTATTTGATCAACTGCATATATATCAAACACACACCGAGTCAGAGAATCATGACATAGTAGGGTGCTCAAACCGAGTAGTACTACACCATCCCTGCTCTGAAACAAGACTATAACCATTTCTATTTAAAATTAGATGCATAAACATGATATTATTAAACCATCACTAAATATGTCCATCTCATCATAACTGGAATAACAACAATGTCATCAAAAAATCATACCACATGTCAGAACTATATCAGACGAACATAGTCTATCACGATCAAAATAGCATAAACCATAGGCCTAATAATTCAAATGTCTCAGAACTGTCTGAATGCAAAGGAAGAACTAACAACTATCTCAGATTAGACAAAGAGTAATGTAAAAACTAACAATTATCACAAGGCAAAAACTAACAACTCTAAATAAGACATTGAACAATTTTCTTTCGATGTAGAGGCCCCTTTCTTTCTAAGTATCATGATTATATCTTTAAAAACCTCTTGACTACAACAATTCACAATTGTAATGATATTTGGTAATACCTAAAATAAAATGTGTGTAGAGGATGAAGACATGTATACAATTTAGGAAGAGTGTGTCAATAACTTATGATCAACAATGAATAATACAGGTTTAATATGTGCAATAATTATCCATATGAAGGGGCCATATGATCTTGTTACCTTTTTCTTAATCATCCAATTAGACAAGTCATCAATTTATTGTAGGGCATGTTTTATTTTCCTGCATTTTGGTGGACCCTAATTTAATACCTATCCTAGTTCTTGACTCTAGGATTTCATATTCTATATTTTTTTAATTTCAATATATTTTTTTGGTTCAATTCACCTCTTTTTTAGATTTGAAATTTAATTTTTTTTCATTATCTTAACTATTCATTTCGTCAATCTTTCATATACTAATATTTGTGTGTTGAAGAACCTACAAAGATTTATCTTCCCATTAAGCATAGCCCAAGACTTAAAGTTCACATAATTAAAAATCTAAATTTGTATCATGGGTGACATAATTCAAAATCTAAAATTGTATGGGTGTCTTAACGAAGAAGAGTTTTCTCATGTATTTTAGTGTGGTATGCTACTTTGCCTAAATGAAATTCTCATTGTATTCTAATAATCCCTTTAATATTATATTCAATGATGATTTATTCTTATAGGATTTTATGTAAAAAAGGCTTCTGGGTAAATTTGGTGTCTTGTGTGAATGATTTCTTGTAATATATTGAAATATGGATTTTAATCTATTTAAGATAACTCTTGTTGAATATAAATTATTAATACTCTATTTCCTTTAAGTTGATATTATATCTTGGCTTGTTATTTTTTATGAGAGGGAGGGCATTTTGACCCTAGCAAAAGCTGAAGATCAACGGTCCCTACCCATTACGCATGTAGGAACAAGATAGCTCCAAACTTGAACTCCCATTCCCAGTCACCTATCAAAACCTGTCATTTTTGCACTTATAAACACCATTGACTAATTAGATCAAGAGGCACTTGCACTTATTGTGTTGTTTGTACATGTAGTATATCATACGCTCATCCTAACATTTCCCCCAACCTGTCAATACACAGAATCTACAATCTCACATGCACTCAATCTTTAGCTCTCTTCATCTTTCTATGAAAGAGGCGATCAAACACAACCAATTTAAGTTGTTCTTGTACTCCCCTTTCTACGAAATATGGTATTCAAATTTTCTATGGACTGCAACATCAACTAATTATGATGAGGAATTTGCATCTTGGAAGTATTGGTGATTTATTTTCTCTTTGATCAGTTTTAAGCAACACTAAACATTATCAAATTGGATCTCTAAACTACAAGGTCAACTAATTGTAATGAGAGGAAAAATAAAATAAAAGAGATTAAATTAAAAGAGTCTATTCACATACCACAACAGCGAGACTGTTTTTTCTCAGGACTTGTGCCCTTTCCATGCCAGTTTAACAATTGTCCCATACTTGAAATTTATAAGTCTGTTATAATGCTTGAATGGATCTCTAAAACAATCACATAACAATTCATGTTCGGCTTTAGAACTTTCGATCAAACAATTTCTTATATAATAGGATGGCATTACAACACAGATTTAATAGCTAATAAGTCCAATCAAATATAAGATGAAAAGATCAATCTAAGTAAGAGGGTACTCTCTCTTAGTTTGATGAGGAAGAGAGTTTCTAAAAAGTTAAAATTAATATTTAAAGATTGGTATTGCTATACCAAGTTAACAACTTATTTAAGAATAATGATCACATTGGAGATGGGGTCATTTCAACAACCGTAATGCTACAATCCTTTAAAAGGTTGATTAGCTAGGTGAAATAAGTTCAATGCTACAATCCTCTAAAAGGCTGACCAGTCAGGTAAAATAAGTTCATGACCATCCAACCACATGACTAAAAGGCCTATAGTATTCAAGGTAACATAATTCAACTTAACAACTCCTCTATAGTCCACATGATGAAACTATTGCAGTGGATCAAGAATAAGATTCTTATGAAATAATAATAATAAAAACAAACAAAATAGTCCATTGAGATCACCACAATCCATAAAGAAGAAAAGATATAGGAATTTCAATAGACATTTGAAGTTGTGACTTCCCTAGAAGACATGCATTCAAAATGTGGATGTGTAGATAAGGCACATGATAAGTTTGATAAAATGCCTTAAAGAAAAGTAGTCTCATGGAATAACATGATTAGAGATTATGCATAACTTAGATTAATTGAAAAGGTTTTAAAATAAACTTTCAAGAAAATGCAAGGGGATAGTATAAAGCCTGATTCACAAGTTTTTCTAGAATCCTTCATGTTTGTTCCAAAATAGGAAGCTTGGAATGGGTATGGACATTTACAAAACATAGTACAAGGTAGATTTATGTTAGATATTAAAACTAAAAATTCTTTGGTAGACTTGAGTATGTAAACTATGGAAGCATATATAAGGTACATGAACTATGTGATCCATTGCCGCAATCAAGAATTAGCCAATGAAATTCATATTTATATACATGTCAACCAAAGTTATCTAAACTCCAATGTGTGATACGGTTCATCTTTAGTAGTATCATCCTTAGGTGGATATAATACATAGTTTGCAAAGTGCCCAATTGACATATAGCCATGAGAAGATAGAGAAAATAAAAGGTTACTCCCAGCAAAATCCTTGACTGAAGATGCCATATTGTGAACCATAGCATTACTAAGATATGCTCATTAAACAATAGTCTTGTATGGGTTCCGCGCGAACGCGAACCCCCTCTGTCATGAATTATGTCATGAATAAACCCTAGACCATTTTGTATATAGGGTCATGTCTAGTAGGGGAAGGAGATCAGCCACATCCAATTTCATAGGTTTCTTTGGCCAAACAAAACTCTAGCCAATTCCATTTCTTTTTCCCTAAAATTAGTGCCCAATCACGGTGACTAGGGTTTTTAAAAAGTTAATATAAATTTAAAATGACTCTATTTCGTCCAAGGTGTTTCATGATCCCTGAATAAGCCAAGCCTCAGACATAAAAGAAACCAATAAACCAAGTAGCAGATGTAACAAAAATGAAAGCATCGACAACATAAAAAAACCACAAAACCCTATCAAGTAACATATAGAAAAACAAACAAAAGAACTCCAACATAACTTAAAACTAACAAAAACAAACCATTTCAAAGAAAGAAAGAACGAGCATGAGATCTTACCTAGGTCCGATAGGGATTTGTAGGCTTAGTTGTCAAGCAAGCACTCTTCAATTGCAACAAATTTGGCTGAATATGCAAAATACCCACGCCCGTTCCTTTTTTTTGTTTTTATATTTAATAGATTTAGTCGAAACACACTCGACCGAAACTTACTCAATAGAGTACTTGGGGCCACATCGGCACCAAGAAGGTACCACATGGTTTCAGTTGAAACCTACTCGGCCAGGACTAACTCGGCCGGAACTCACTCGGCTGAAATTATTTAGTTTTCCCAAAGTGTGATACTATTTGTACTTTTACCTGTCAATGTCGATCCAAAGACCCAGTAATATGATGTTATTTTTCCAAGATGCCTGTAAGGGGATGACATTTGTTCTCTTCACATGACAATGGCGGTGGTCGTCTTAATGCACTTAACCTACTTTGTTGCCTTTAAAAGGGGAAATTTCATGATTTTAGGAGTCATTCAATGATGATCGAAGGAGATCAAGGACAAATAGCTTCTCAGCAAATTTCAGATTCATAAATGAGATTGTCTGGATTTTCATATGTTGGTCTGAATCATTGATTGGATGAATGGAAGGCTTGGGCCACAACATGTTGAATGCATATAGGAAGATCATTGTACGCTTAATCTAATGTTTTTTTTGCATATGAATAAAAGGCTTGTTTTGTGTTGTTCTTTTTGCTACCTGGTTTAGTAACCTTGTCAAATCCCCTAGACCTTGATCTACATCATCTTCCCTCCTTGAGGGTTCCAGTAACGTTGTAGTCAATCTACTAGAAGAGATTAGGTTCCTCAATCATGTGGCTCCTAGCATCTGGCAAATAGAGATAATGTTGCATGTGGTTGGTCTCATCCTTCTCGACCATCTTCCACCTCTTCTCATGGGTGTAGTGCTCTTGGCTAACTTGACTTTGACAAGTTTCCTCACTTGTAGTTGACCATTTTTCTTGTTCAGGCTTAGCAATCTTCAGATGACACTCCTGACGAAGAGGGTGCTCTTATTGGTTGGGAACCCATTGATGATAGTTGTATCCTCAGAGATGTTTAGGTTAAATTTGATGATAAAGATCCCCCTCCTACTAGTGTTACATTAATTCCTTAATTTTTTTAAATGTTTGAACTTGGCCCTATGTTGTACTTTCATCTTTGTTTTGGATCATGTCCCACATAGAATTTGAGGGTGTGCCTTTTTAACACCCATCCTTTTTTTGTAAATATTGTACTATTATTTTTTGAATTAATAAAAAGTAAAATAAGACTTATTCATCCAAAAAAGAAGCAATACAAGTATCAAAAGAAATACGGAAGACTCAAAAGACATCTCAAAACTATATTACAAAAGCATAAAGATGCCAATTTTTGTGAGCTAAAGTAAAATAATAGTCTTTATGCCAAAATTGACACTTATTATTTAAAAGGCAATTTATCTTTGTGGGTATTTGAAGATAAATAAATTTTAGGGTGATATATTTTAGGCTTCAAAATTTTGAATTTAAAACTATTATAATTTTTAACTATGTTTTCTTGAAATATAGAATAATGAGCTTAATTTTTATAAAGTTTAATATAATAGAATTATTATAAATATAGACATTATTTAATATTGTATTTAATGAAGTTGGCTAATATGATTAGTAATCACAATTTTTTTGGTCATTATTTATTAGAAGGAAAAATATATTTAAGCTAATTAAAAAATTTAATCAAATAGTAAACAATTAATTTAGATTAATGAGATGAAATTTAATTGAAATTACTAAAATTAAATAAACTTAAAATGTGATAGTTAGCTTGAAATTTGATCATGGGGAAATAATATTGCAAATACTAACAATTCACACAAGATTACACTATTAGTGAATATTTAAATAGATTAAAATATTCTTTTAAAACAAATATAAAATTGAATGGAAAAAGGTATGGGTATACAAATTTCACCAATACAAATAGAATACTAAAATAACATTTACTTTGTATTATATTAATTTATTATAAATATTGAAGGCATTGTTAAAAAACGGCTCCCCTCAAAACTTACTTGACGTATTTGTCATGATATATGGAGCTTCCCCTATATAGTACATGATTGCAAGTAGAGGTACAAAGTTGTTATTGGTAAAGTTCAAGGTTAGCATTTTTAAATTGAAAAAAATATTAAATGTATAAATAATTGGCCCTACAATTTATTGGTGTTTCATAAATATAATATATTAACTGCCAATGCATAGGTTGTATAAAGTTATTGTTTTTATGTAAAGTTGTTTCTTTGTTATTACTGAAATGAAAATTATTGATTCACTAAAATAATGTTGGGCATTGAATTAACATTTTGCATGGTGCAACTAAAAATTCTCCTAGCATACCTATCTTAGATGAATCTATGTAAAAGATGCCTAGAGATATCCTTCTCAAGCCACCTATTTTTTACTCAATTTGTGATACAAGTGGAATAATCACCTCCACAATGATATTTCTAAACATCTTTTACATTAATTTACCTAAGATAAATATGCTAGTTTAATTTTTTTAACTATTAAAAAATTAAAAAAATCTATTACTATATTTTTATTTAAAATATATAATTTAAAAGAACCAACAAGTAACAACAATGCAAACTAAAAACAAATTAACATTAAATTTTTGACAAATATTATTTTAATGATAATTAAATAGAAAATAAGTTAATTCAGATAATTATAAACAAGTTAAACCTATATACATGAATAGGAAATAACTTCTTTGTATATACATACCAAGGTTTTTCAAAATCCAAAATCTCTTTTATCTTAAAAACATTAAGTCTATATAAATTAGAAAATGCTAAGTTTTTAAACTGAGACATGCAAAAATGAAAAAGTATATATATATATATATATCCAAAATCTTTTTTATCTTAAAAAGATATTAAAAATATTAAGATTATATATGTAAAATTAAGGCAAATAATTAATTTCTAAAGGAGATATGCAAAATGAAAAAAAATAAAAATTTAAAATCTCTTTTATCTTAAAAATATTAAAAATATATATAAGACAAATACTACAAATACTGAATTTCTAAACTTAGACATGCAAAAATAAAAAATAAAAAAAAATAGCAAATTTTATATATGAAAAAATATATATGTTTTCCAATATCTAAAATTAGAATATAAATAAAATTAAGACATGCTAAATTTCTAAACCGTGACATGCGAAACCGTGACATGCGAAAATGAAAAAACATAACTAAAATAGGAGACATGCGAAAATGAAAAGCATAACCCCGTGTTGAGAAAACATAAATTATACGTTAGACAGATTACTATTTATGTCCTAATACACCACTTTTTCTTGATTTCATTCCTCCATTGTAAAAGCGATCTACTCGTACCAATCCTCTGCACAGAAAGAAGAAGAAGAAAATAATGAAGATACTGAAGAGGAAGAATATAATGCCTCTGATGGAGTTGCAGCCAAATTCTAAGCTTTCTCTTGAGAAGGGAAGAATAATGAAGAAGAAAATAAAACACCCAAAATGTGTAGTGAAAAAGTATGATGGGGTGGGCATAGACCCCATCAAAATTAATAACTCAAGAGTGCAGCAGCAGGTGGGAAACATCAGAGAAGGGCATAAAAGAAAAGGTGTTATCTATGAAGATGATGAGGAGGAGGCAGAGGCAGTTGACAGGAGACCAAGAGAGAATCAGCAGCTGGCTCAGCCTCAATCACAGTCTTTAGGTAAAAAACACTGCTCTTCTGCTGTTACTTGTTCTTTTTCTGATACCAAAAACAGAGATGAAGAAATCATGTGGGAGCTGGTAGCTGGTTTTAAGTTTGAAATTAGTATTGATAATATTAACAAGTGGAAAGAAGAGGAGATTGCCTTAGAGGTTGAGAAATTCATGGGAGGGCTTGAAGTTGCAGCAAAGATTGACATTCAATTAATGAGAGAAGCTCGGCCTGGTTTGAATAAGCTTAAACTGCTCCCCATGCTGGCCAGACTCCTCTTACAATCAAAAAGCAAACTATTACAAGAGCAGTTCCTGTGTAGAGGCATTCTTAGTCTCCTAAAGAGTTGGATAGGAGACAGATCATTCCCCAAAATCATTCTCCGTACTGGAATTATGAAGATGCTGTTGATGATGGACATTAAAGATAATAGAAGCATTTTTTTGGAGCAAATGAAGCAGAGCGGTCTGGGAACAAATGTGATGCTGCTATCAACATGGGATGGAGAGACTGCATTGAATAGAAGACTTGCAACATCACTGCTTCGTAGCAAATGCCAGGGAATGAAATGGAAGGATTTTGACTTCAGAACATGAAGGAATTTCCATGAAAGGACTTTCTTCCTATCTGCCATGCCTGAGGAGCTGCATATTTTATGCTGTACATCATTCTTTTCAATTCAGTTTGAGTTGTAAATCCTCTCATATAAGGATTTTGACTTCATAGCATGAAGGAATTTTCATACAAGGACTTTCTTCCTATCTGCTGTTCTTATCGCCTGAGGAGATGCATATCTTCTGCTGCACATCATTCTTTTCATCTAGGTTGAGTTGTAATAATTTTTGTAATGGAATGGAAACAATATATGTTCATTCATATTGAATTGTTTTCTTTTCTTGATATCTACATATTTCCATGGTTTAACAATATGGTTTTGAAAAAAAAATGTTTATCGGTTTTCTAAATAAGTTTTAGATTATTATTTATATTTATACATATGCACCCATTGAATGCCAAAGAATAGTATAGCTAGTAAGATACTAGCAGGCAAAACGAAATGAGGAAGAAAAGTAAATTTAATATGGTACTCTTGTATGTTACGGAGGTGTTTCAGGTGAGGCTCAAATTGCTTTTGCATTTTCAACAAGTCAATTTTAGATATATACAGGTGTTCTTTGATTTTGCTGATTTAGATAGTTATTCATGGTTAAGATTAAGACCTGTAATACTTGATTTATATGTGTTCAAAATTTAAAGAAACTAATTTCATATTTATTTGTTTTGTTTAGGTTAAATATATGATATGGATAGATAGATTCAATGTGATTTTGTGGGCTATTCCTTCTTTTATTAATATAAATAAAAAAATTTATATCTCATATTATCCCTGATCAAATATATAGATATATTCAAAAACCTCTATTCCTTCCTATCTGATGTTCTTATCGCCATGCCTGAGGAGATGCATATCTTCTACTGCACATCATTCCTTTCATCTCGGTTGAATTGTAATATTTTTTTAATGGAATGGAAACAATATATGTTCATTCATATTGAATTGTTTGCTTTTCTTGATATCAACATATTTCCATGGTTTAGCAATATGGTTTCCTCTCAATACTCAAGCTTGAAAAAAATGTTTATTGGTTTTCTAAATAATTTTTAGATTATTATTTATATATATAAATATACGCCCATTAAATGCGAAAGAATAGTACAGCTAGTAAGATACTAGCAGGCAAAACGAAATGAGGAAGAAAAGTAAATTTAATAGGGTACTCTTGTATAGTAGGGAGGTGTTGCAGGTGACGTTCAAATTGCTTTTCCATTTTCAACAAGTCAATTTTACATATACAGATGTTCTTTGATTTTGCTGATTCAGATAGTTATTTATGGTTAAGATTAAGACCTGTAATACTTGATTTATATGTTCAACATTTAAAGAAACTTATTTCATATTTAAGACCTGTAATACTTGATTTATATGTTCAAAATTTAAAGAAACTAATTTCATATTTATTTTTTGTTTCGTTTAGGTTATATATATAATATAGATAGATTCAATGTGATTTTGTGGACAAATGTTTTTGATTCTGCTGATTTAGATAGTTATTCATGGTTAAGATTAAGACTTGTCATACTTGATTTATATGTGTTCAAAATTTAAAGAAATTAATTTCATATTTATTTATTATGTTTAGGTTATATATATAATATATATTATAGATAGATAGATTCAATGTGATTTTGTGGGCTATTGCTTCTTGTATTAATATAAATAGAAAATTTTATATCTCATATTGTCTCTGATCAAATATATAGAAATATTCAAAACCTTTTATTTAAAGAGAAGTAAGTATCTTATAAAAATTGTTGAGGTTATTAGAAGATAATACTGGTCAAGAACTAGAACTATTGATTAAACAAAGAGATTATCTAGGAAGCTATTGAAGACTTAAAAGCTATAACCTAATACAATTATGAGAACGGGAGTTGTATGCATGTGATACTACTTACTAGCATTGTTATCATCCTCATAGAGGGCAAAGCTCCAATCAATATTATCAACTAGAGCAACCCCTATTACAGTTTTCAATAAACTAGCTACCATTTAAGCTTTCTTCCTCTATTCCTTTTCTGCCCTAGTTTTTGAAGTGGTGATGAATGGAATCCAAGGGCCAATGACCACTCCATTGTTAATTACCCTAACTATTATTTGATTAGAGAAGCCATGCCCCAGAACAATATCAATCAAAATTTGATCAAGAAAACCGCACCAAGTTAGTTTTGTGAGAGACTTTCCCATATATCTAAGTGTCTATTTTTCCTCATTCAAATCCAAGAGCACAACTATGAACCCCAGACTTGGTCTTGAAAACCTTCTTGATACATAAGACATAGATACCCCCCAAGAATGTAGTTTACCTCTTTATTGCTACCAAGTAAATATTGGAATGCATGCTATGGAGGCTCAGAGATGAGCCTAAATTTTCAAATACAAGGGAAGGAATAGAGCATTCCCAAATTGTCAAAAATGAAGAGTTTGTTTATGCTTCCAATATCTATTATCACTCCAAAATAAATATTGATCAAATCTTTATAGTTCACATCATTATACATTTTGCAAGTAGTTCTTCCACATGCTTCTTAAACCATTGATGCATTCCATCAATTTTGTTGTGTATGAGGCCATGCCCCTTTTAAATAGCCCTGACCTTTCATAACTCCATAGTTGCTACTAGAGTTGAAGATTTGATGATAATTAACAATGGCACCCCTACTCAAGTGACCCAAGAAGTTTCTTCCCAAGGTGTTTTATGAGGTATGCCCTCCAAAACACCCTCGATGTTGTTCTACCCATTCTTGAATTTGATAATACATGATGATGGTTAGAGAACTTTACTTTAATAAGGTATTTTGTCAAAATGGACCCCACAAAAGAATGCTCAAAGACTGGGAGACATCTTGTGAGGAAAAATTTGTGTGAGATGTGTTAGTAGCATCAATTGTCTCAGCCACTAGCAAACACTCCCTAACATGCTCCCTCTCCTCTAGCTATATATAGTAAAGGTCTTTCATCCTACTAGGGTGTTTGGAAGAGGGAGAGTATGTGCCAAAGAAATGATGACATGTCCAGCTTTCCTTTTGGATAGGTAGCTTTGATTAAAACAATTCTCTTTTGCAGAATAGTTATTCCACTCTTGATGAGCTAGACAACAAGGAGATGACTCTTGACACTCATTTATTAATTGTCTCTCTTGGAATGTTTGAGGTTTGATGAAGCTCCCATGTAAGCCTTTTTTTCAAGATGCTTGACTATAGTTTCCAAGTTAGGAGATTCTCTATTTGCAAGAGGTTAAGGTTTTTTTTTTTCTTTCTACAGCTTGTCATGTCATTTGTCCTTCTAATCATTTTTGTGTAGCAACCATGAAGGAGGTTGAGGTGGTATTGTCACCTTTCTATCTTCTATGTGGCATCAACACTTAGTTGAGGTCAAGGATGTGACCCCACCAACTAAGCATTGTGGGATCCTTTCAACATTAGTAGTCATTACTTTGGATTTACTAATGTTTATGATTTTAAAGATGCTATTGAGAGATCTACCTTTTGGAGATGGATAAACAATTTAATTTTTTCTGCCACTTGGGTTCTATGTGGGGGTTTTAATATGATTGAAATAGCCTATGATAAATGTGGGGGATTGCCTATGTACTACAGAGCTAGTGAAAGAAAGGCCTAATTATTTATGTGCAATAAATTGAGTCATTTTTTATCCTAATCTTGGCCACTTCCAAGATCATACAATGTGGTACACATTAAGTAATCTTAGAGCAGGGTTTGATAGGGTACTCAAGAGTGGATCACACAATGTCATTAACTTAATCCTTTTTCCTTTTCCAACTACTATTCTTTGCTAGTAGAGCCTTTGTCAAATATTTTCCTTTTATACCACTTTCCAATACTGCTTCAGATTGAGTGGCAACTTGCCAAACTAAAGTCCATGAAAACTTAAATTTTCTAAACATGTCATTACTCAATCACAAGGTCATGTCAGCCCATATTCAACACGTATGGACTTTGGAACCATCTCCCATGCATGAGACTAGATGAATAGCTTAGTGGAATGATGCCATCACCCATACATCCCACTTCCTCCACATTTATGGGTATTAGCTAGCTCGTTTCCATCAATACTCATATGAGGCCACCACCTCAGAGCTCTACCAAGCCACCAATACTTTGGAACCTTATGTCTTTGATTTAGCTACTTAAATTTAGGTGTCTCAGCTCCCCCTCTAGAAGTAAGTTGTAGATGTTCATATTGTGCATGGAGCCCAAATCAAAGCTCGAATTCATTGGTTCAAGATAGGATCTACAAGATCTCAAAGGAAATCTTTCAGGTTCTATGTGCTCACCATACATCTCAAATCATCAAGAAAATCAAGGAAGGGTAACAACTTTTTAACGAGATTCCTAATATTTTATAGGATTTTGTCTAACACTATGAATAAGTTTTTTCTACTTAGTCTCCATCTTTGCAAAAATGCCTTAATGTGATTCCTTATCAAGTTTTCAATTCTCAACATAGTCTTTGCGATCATCTTCTCACCAAAGGAGATTTGTTGAGAGCTATTTTTTAATCACTAATCCTAACATTAGGTGCCATATATCTCGGCGTACTTTAGATATATCTTTTAAATATAGATATGCTAGTATAAATACAGGTAGAAGAGAGAGGTTAGGATAAAGAGAAAACGCTGACAATGTCGGTTCAAAAATTTAAAAAGTTATTTTTCCTTATGTAAGAAATTTACAATTAAAAACAAGAACAATGCAAGATGAATCAAAAATAAAAAAAATTAAGAAGAAGAAAAAATAAACTCTCCATTCTGCATAGAAAGAAGAAGAAAATAATGAAGATGATGAAGACGAAGAAAATAATGCATCTGATGAAGTTGCAGCCAAATTTTATTTTTTCTATGTTTTCTCTTGAGAATGGAAAAATAATGAGGTTTAGAAAATAAAACACCCAAGAAGTGTAATAAAACAGATGATGAGGTGGGCACAAACCCCATCAAAATTAAAAACTCAAGAGCGCAGCAGTCGCCACTGGTATAGTTGCAGGTGGGTTCTCTTTGTCTTGGAAACATAAGAGGAGGGCGTAAAAGAAAAGGTGTTATCTATGAAGATGATGAGGAGGCGAAGCCATTGGCAGAGATAGTTGACAGGAGAAGAAGAGATCATCATCAGCTAGCTCAACATTAATCACAATGTTTAGGTAAAAATCATTGCTCTTCTGCTGCTACTTGTTCTTTTTCTGATATTAAAAAAGAGATGAAGAAATCATGTGGGAGATGGTCGCTGGTTTTAAGTTTGAAATTAGTATTAATGATATTAGCAAGTGGAAAGAAGAGGAGATTGCCTTAGAGATTGAGAAATTAATGGGAGGGCTTGGACTTGCAGTAAAGATTGACATTGAATTAATGAGAGAAGCTCAGCCTGGTTTGAATAAGCTCAGATTGCTCCCTATGCTGGCCATACTCCTCTTACAATCAAAATGCAAACTATTACAAGAGCAGTTCCTGTATAGTTCTTAGTCTCCTAAAGAGTTGGATAGGAGACAAATCATTCCTCAAAATCATTCTCCATACTGCAATTATGAAGATGTTGGTGATGATGGATATTAAAGATAATAAAATCCTTTTCTTGGAGAAAATGAAGCATAGCAGTTTGGGAAGGAATGTGATGTTGCTAACATCATGGGATGGAGAGATTGCATTGAATAGAAGACTTGCAACATCACTGCTTCATAGCAAATGCCAAGGAATGAAATGGAAGGATTTGAATTAGAAACATGAAGGAATTTTCATGAAAGAACTTTCTTCCTATCTTCTATTCTTATCGCCATGCTAAGGAGATGCATATTTTTTGTTGCACATCATTCTTTGCAACATATGATTTTGCCACACACATGATAGCATCAATAGAATGCATCAATATCTTAAGGAGCATGTGGAAGAACTACTTGCACAATGTATAATGATGTGAAGTACAAAGATTTGATATATATTTATTTTAGATTGATGGTAGGCATTGGAAGCATAAACACAACTCTTCATTTTTGACAATTTGGGAATTCTCTCTTCCTTCCCCTACATTTTACAAGTTAGGCTCATCTCTCTACCATAGCATGTATTCTAATGTTCAGTTGGTAGCAATAAAGAGGTAAACTACATTTTTGGGGAGTATTTATGACTTACATATTAAGAAGGTTTTCAAGACCAAGTCTGGGATTATCATGCAAACTATTAAAATGGATAGGGGGGATGAATTCATGGTAATCGACCATATGTAGACAGTTAATTATAATATTACTTCAATATGCATAGTTGCGCTCTTGGACTTGAATGAGGAAAATAGACAATTAGAGAAATGGGGAAGGCTCTCAATAAACTAACATAGTTCAGTTGTCTCAATCAAATTTTGATTAATTCTATTCTTGGGCACGGATTCCCTAATTCAATTATAGTTATGGTAATTAACAATGGAGTGGTCAGTTGCCCTTGGATTGCCTTCATCACTACCTCAAAAAGTTGGGCAAAAAAGGAATGGAGGAACAAGTTTAGATGGTAGTTAATTTCTTGAAAAGTGTAGAGAAGTTGCTCCAATTGATGATATTGATTGGAGCTTTGCCCTCTATGAGGATGATAAAAAATTTGGTGAATATTATCATTGCATGCAACTCCCATTCTTATAAATATATTGAGTTATAGCTTCTAAGTCTTCAACCCTAGATAATCTTTTTATTTAATCAACAATGCTTGGTCAATATTAGTTTCTGTGGCCTCATCAATACTAGCTTCTAATAGCCTCAACATTTTTTTTAATATACTTACTTCTCTTTAAATAGAGGTTTTCAAATATTTCTATATGTTTGATAAAGGACAATATGAGATATTAAATTTTCTATTTAAATAACTATCTAAATGAGCAAAATGAAAGTATTATATATATATATATATATAATTAACTTGTTGAAAATGCAAAAGGAATTTGAGATTCACTAGAAACTCCATAATGTACATGAGTACCATATTAACTTTAATTTTCTCAAGCTCATTTCATTCTTCTTACTAGTATCTCTACTATCTATAGTATTCTTTGGCATTCAATGGGCGTATATTTATAAATATAAATAATAATGTAAAACTTGTTTGTAAAATAAATAAACATTTTATTCATTAACAGGAAACCATATTGTTAAACCATGGAAGTAATTTTTTTGGTCATATGCCTCATGTACACCATGCAAAATTGCATGCCGAAGTGCCACTTGTGTTTTTATGTATGAAAATCTATATTCAGATTTGATTTGTATTTTGCATGTATTTTTTGTGATTATTTATGTTAGCTGAGCTTGAATGCCAAGTCATGAGAAAAGTTTTTGTAACTGCAAATTTTCTTTTGAGAATAAAATTGAGAGATCTTTACCCATGGTTTTTTCTTGGTACATTACGAGGTTTTCCACATAAATCTATGTTGTCTTTTTCTTCTTTTTATTGATAATTCACTATTATTTCAATTTTGCACAACTTATTTTTATAACAATTGGTATCAGAGCACACATTTTTATGCAAAAATTATTTTGTGGGTTTTTTATCTTTGTGAAAAGCAATGGCAGGAGGCACAGTTACAAGGGTTTTTTATCTTTGTGAAAAGCAATGGCAGGAGGCACAGTTACAAGACTTAAGGTTCAAAAATTTGATGGTTCCAATTTTTCTTTGTGCAAACTAAAGGTTCAAGCCTTATTGGTGAAGGATGAATCTGCCTTGGCTCTCAAGGGGACATTGTCAAAACCTGTAGCCATGAAGCAAGAGGAATGGGATGAAAAGGATAGCATGGCTAGAGCTATAATTCAGTTATCTCTGGTAGATTCAATTTTTTTCAATGTTGAAGAGGAGAAAACAACACATGATTTTTGGAATAAGCTCAAAAAGTTGTATGAGACCAAGTCATTGGATAATAAAATTTTGTTATGATGACAGTTGTATAATTTGAGGATGCATGACAATTCTTTAGTCACAGATCATCTCAATAATTTCAACACACTAATTAGCAGGTTGGCTTTAGTGGAGGTGAAATTGAAGAGGATAAAGTAGGTATACTATTATGCTCTTTGCCTGACACTTGGGATCAACTAGTTATTGCACTCAATAACTCAACACCAAAGGGGGAACTTATCTTTGAAGATGTGTTAGTTGTAGTAATTTCTGAATATTCAAGGTGGAAGACATCTCAAGGGACTTCTTCTACTAATGCCCTTGTTGCAAGGGGTAGAAATCTAGAAAGAAAGAAATTTAAGTGTGGACAAGCTAGGTCAAAATCTAAGGGGCACAAAAGAGTTAAATGTTGGAACTATGGAAAAATAGGGCATGTCAAAAAGAGTTGTAGGTCATCAAAATAAAAAAAGAATATCCTAGCTCATAGCCATCAGAGGCAAATCTAGTAGAAGTTGAAGAAGCATTGGAAGATGGAGAGGTTTTGTCTGCTAATCTGAGAGGTTTATTTCATCATGTTTGGATCATTGATTCTAGTGCCTTTTTTCACATGACTCCTCACAAGGATTGGTTTTCTGTTAGGAACCCATGTTTAACCCTTCTCTTTACTTTGTTAGTATATTACATTTGGACACATATGCTTTGTAATTCATCCCGTGAGTATATTGTATTATCCCACATTCATGGGAAGTAATATTTGTTTAGATTAGACTTAGTATATAAGTACGTGTTGAGGCCAATGAAGGCATCCACGAATTTATTGTATTGAGGTTGCTCAAAGGAGGTTGCCTCTTCGAAGTGGCCTGCGATTAATAAATTCCTTCTGTGTTTATGCTATTTTTGTTATTTTGTGCATTTTTCATTATATTATTGTAGGGGGTTCCTCTCATCTGGTATCAGAGCACTTTCTTGGGCTCGCTGGGTGGAATTTTTGCCGAATTGTTTTTCCACAATGGCCTCCAGGTACTGTGATTATTGTAGTAGTTTTTTTTGTATATGTATTGTTCATTTCAGTTGTAGGTTCGGATCAGGGAATAATCCCTATCCACTTAACTGTGGGAAGTGCCTAGGCATAGCCCTAAAACTCATTGTGAGGAGTACCACAGGAACCCCGAAGTAGCTGGCCCATTGAGAGGACCTGCTAGCAAAAAGGACAATGGCCCCTATCTAATTGACTAGTTCCAATCTGTGAGGTAAACCAAGAGTTATCATTTGTGGCAAAGTGGTTATCAGTTTTACCTAAGCTATGGAGTGAGGGGTATTGCCCCAATACGCAAGTCGTTAGACAACATTGGTAGCTGAGTGAATCACCTAAACCTTTAGGAAGTCGAACATACCTGGGGCCCATATCTATTGACAACTGAAAAATTGTAGATTGAATCCGTCCAGAATAGTTGGATAGTTTCTTAAAAAAAAAATTCACCATATCTTCCTTGCTTTAGCTCTATTTCCTCTCAAAATTCACTAGAACCCCTGAAATTCCATTCTACATATTTCATTCCTTGAGGACCTGATCCCAAATTGCACTTATCAAAGCCAAAAATCCCACATTTGTCTATTTTTAAGGTTTGCCATAACTTCTTTGATTCTCACCCAATAGCCTTCAAATTTTGCAACAGTGTTCATTTCATATTCCCTCTCCTTTGTCCCTCTTGGACAAATTTTCCCATTCTTTCACCTTGCTTCTAAAATCCCCATTTTCTTCTCCCCTTTCCCTTAGAAAGTCTCCAAAACCTAGTCAAACCCTAATTACCCATAAGAGTTTTTCCCAAATCTAAATTTTTCTTTACTAAAAAAGTTTCTATTTTTGTTTTTCTATCCATTCCAAAATAAAAAATAAAAAAATCTCCTGGTTATGGTTGTTACCCATGCAGGAGCAAAAAACATGGAGGATGAACTTGCTGCCCTCAAGACCAAACTCCAAGATCTAGATGAAAAAATTCTCAGGCTCAATCTTCAGCATTCAGCCACGAACAATAAATGGCAGCCAGAGTCTTCTGCAAACACATGGTTTTCTTCTGGCAATTTTCATGGGCCAAAGCTTGATTTTCCTCGCTTCAATGGTGATGATCTGAATGGATGGATATACCAGGCAAAATAATATTTTGGTCTACATAATACTTTTGATGTCAACAAAGTACCACTTGCATCATTTCATTTGGAACATGAAGCCCTTCAATAGTTTCGTTGGTACATCAAGGCTCATGACGAGCCAAAATGGATAGATTTTTGCAAACTCATTTTGCAATGATTTGGCCCTATTGCTTTTGATGACTTCACAGGAGCACTCATGAAACTGCACCAAACAGGCAATGTGAGAGAATATCAGATAGAATTTGAAAAACTAGCCAATCACACAGAGGGATTGTCTGCTGAATTCTTCAGGAGTTGTTTTGTTAGTGGTCTGAAGGAAGCAATTCGCTCTGAGGTTAAAATGTTCCATCCAAGCATAATGGTGGAAGCCTTAGGGTTGGCTAAGTTGATGGAGGACAAGATTACAGCTCAATAGTGCTCCAAATCCAATTTTGTTCCATTCAAAAATATGGATTCCCAAAGACCTCAAATAATGTCAGCTCCTAGAACAACTCCTATCAAGTATTTGACTGAAGCAGAGATGTAGGCACGAAGAGAAAAAGGGCTTTGTTACAATTGTAATGTGAAATTTACTCGGGGACATAGATGTGTTGATAAAAAGCTCTATCTCTTGGATGTGGATTCTCTGCCTAAAACTAAAGTTTATGCAGATGCTCAGGATACAGTAGCTGATTTTAAACTCAGTAGTCGCCTATTGACCCTACTTCTCAGGAAGACCACCCAGAGATCTCTCTCTATGCCTTAGCAGAAGTCATCACCCCACAAACCATGTGGGTCAAAGGTTACTTCAAGAAGCTCCCTCTTATAATACACTCATTGATTCTTGTAGCAGTCATAACTTCAGTGACCCTCGAATAGCCAAATAGGCTGATTGTTTTGTTCATCCTTGCTCCATCTTTGAAGTCATGATTTCCAATGGGGCACATTACCTTGCAAAGGGAAGTGTCGCAATGTGTGTATCTCTATTGGAGATTATAACCTGCACTCTGACATGTTTTCCTTTCCCTTAGGTAGATGTGATGTGGTTTTGGGTGCCCAATGGTTATGCACACTTGGACCCGGGTAAAAGTACAAAGTTGTGTCACACTTTGGGCTAAAATAATAATTTTGGTCGAGTAGGTTTAGGTCAAATCAGAGTCAGCTGAGTGGCATTCAGCTGAATCGACGTGGCACCGATGTGGTGTATATTTGGCACCAATGTAGCTTGAAATATTCGATCGAGTGGTTGTCAGCTGAGTCCCTTTCGGTCAAATCGATTAAATATAAAATAAAAAAATAGCTGTAGTGGTCATTTTTTGCGTTTTCAGCCAAGTTTGTTGCGCTTGGATACTACTCTACTGAATATACAGCATACATATCCAGCCAACCCCGCGTAAGAGTTCATTTTCCACTCATTGTTCAGCATTTTTTATTTTATTTTGTGTGCATACAGTTTTTATTTTCATTTTCATCATGCAGTTTTTATAATTTCATTGGAATATAATGTAAATTCAAATGTTATATGTTAAGTGCTTTTGTTGTTTGTTTGTTTGTTGGACCTGTTGTTTTTGTAAAGCACTGTGTCTGTGCTTGTGAAGAGATTTAATTTTTTTATTAATTTTTTTTAAAACCCTAGTCGGGCCTTGATTAGGGCACAAAGTTTTCTTCACAGTAAAACACTATTTAAAAGTAGGCATGTCAAATCTATAATAATCTTATATTTCTTTACTAATATAATGGAATGGAATTTTTTTTAAAACCCTAGTCAGGCCATGATTAGGGCACATAGTTTTCTTCACACTAAAACACTATTTAAAAGTAGGCATGTCAAATCTGTTATTTCTTATATTACTTTACTGATATAATGATGGAGTAACTTGCCAAACAAAGTAAAAAGTAAAACTAATGAAAATAGTCAGTCGACTTTGCTTGTCAAGGAATTTTTTTATGACAGTTATCTATTCAATGGTGCCCTTCAAATACTATGACATGCTTTAATATTAGTAAATCATATATATAAATCATCGTAATCCTATATAAATTTTGATAATTTGTCAAAAATTTCTCCTTTCATATGATACAGCCTTTTTAGAATTTTGATTGTAAATTTTATAGCAAAAATGTCTATTTATACAGCTATACAACTATCTACAGGCCCTTACTCATACTTTCATGATTTACAGACAAGTCTTCCATGGTACCTAAAACTATTGACATTTTATGATATTAGATGTTGGAAAAGGTTGTGGTGTAGATTTTCAACAGCCCATTGCATATACTTGAAAGTTTGTAAAGCCTTTACATCGAATACATTTAGTTCATATCCTACAATCATTGCATTTCAATGAGGGCACAATTCTTTGAGACATTTTGTCAAACTGTTCAACCTTGGAAAATTTTGGAAACATGTATATCAGAGCATTTACAACTAGGATTATGGGCTTCCTCTTGAAAATATTAGACATTGACTTAAATTATAGATAATTTACCTCAAACTGCGTAACTATTTTATGGAGCCTACACTAAGAAGTCTATGCTAGATTATTGAGATTAATTGTTGGCCTTATTCCATTTGGGTTCTAATTTGTATTTTCTAATGGAGTTGGTAGATTGCCATTTCTTAGTCTTGTGTTCCATTGTCTATTGAGCCTCTGCAAATTGTGTCCCCTACTAGGAGGAGTTCTTGGACTTTGATTTTTTTTGAACTTTTCTCGACAACTACATGAAATCATTAGAAAATTTGTTAACCATGTTCTTATAATGCTCCAATTCTAAATTCAAATTAGTGGGTTGATTATAAGTTGTTTTTCTACTAGGTGTATTAGATGTAGACCTATGACCATCTAATTATTGGAGATTAACTATTGATTAGGCATCAAAATTGTAGCTCCTTGTGGGTTAAAGAATGAAGAACCAATTTGATAGTTTATGGAGAGAATAGTAGCATTGTAAGTACTAACACCTTGTTGATTTGACCAAGTAAGCATATGTAATCCTATTTATACAGCTATACAACTATCAAATTTAAGCCCCGTTTGAGAAAGGCGTATATATAGTCTTACCCTATCCATACCCTGTTCTAAAGTCCCCATTTGGACACAGGCTAGGAGAATGCTACCAAAGGTTGTAGAATCTAGTTTTACACCACCAGTTGCATTTTCTTCAAAGTTTTTGTAGACTTTTCAACAAAACCATTTTGTGCATGTCCTATGTTCATTACATTCCATGAGACCACATTTCTTTGAGACATTTTGTCAAAATCCTTACATGCCCTTACTCATACTTTCATGATTTGCAGACAAGTCTGCCATGGTGCCTGCCTACAACTACTGACATTTTATGATATTAGATGTTGGAAAAGGTTGTGGTGTGGATTTTCAACAGCCCATTGCATATGCTTGAAAGTTTCTAAAGCCTTTACATCAAATACATTTAGTTCATAGCCTACAATCATTGCATTTCAATGAGGCCACAATTCTTTGAGACATTTTGTCAAACTGTTCACACCTTGGAAACATTTTACATACATGTATATCAGAGCATTTACAACTAGGATTATGGGCTTCCTCTTGAAAATATTAGACATTAACTTAAATTATAGATTGCATTTAGAAACATTTACATAGGTAGTGATATAAAACTATAGACTGCATTTAAAACTAGTGATATAAAACTATTAGAAACATTTACACCTTGGAAATGTTTTGCAAGGATTGAGTTGGAAAACATTGTGGAATTTGTCTTTACATCTGCCAATTGCACTTGTTTCTCAAGTTTCTAAAGATGGTCAAAGAAATCCAACGTATGAATATCCTACAATGATGACATTTCTTTGAGGCATTTCTATTTAGAGTAGGCCATGGGTGGAGAGAAAGATGGTGGCAAGTTGTGAAGCATTGTATTTTCTTGAAGTTGTTCTTTGTTCTTTTATCACTCTATTTTAAAGAGACATAAAATTGAAACTATTTCTGAACTATCACTTTATTTTAACTTCTTTAATCTATAATGGTATTTAATTTGTTTTTATTTTACATATAGGATGACATAAAATTGAAATTGTTCTTTTATCACTCTATTTTAAAGAGACATAAACTTGAAACTATTTCTTCTATCACTTTATGACTGCAATATCTATTGTGTGCAGTCATCAACTGGCATTTATGTATTTGTATTTTCTTATTCCAATATAAAAAAAGAAACTTCTTTAATCTAGATCAAATCTTATAACATCCATCTATGCATTCCAAATGGGATTATAGGTATGATTCTATCTTTTAGACATAATTGTGTATGTAGTTGTGTCCTCCCAATTTAAATGAATTTTGAGCTATCTTTCCAAGCTAACCTTTTTATAAATTCATATTGCTTTCTTATTGACTTCCATGCTTAATATTTTGAATTGAACACCTATGATTCTAAATTTAAGGAAATCCCTAGGACATTACAAGGGGGATTATTCAAGGGAGACTAACTAAAAAGATCAAACATTATTAAAATGAGAGAAAATTAGAGCATATCAGATTGTTTTGGGCTAAAAATGCTACACTTATGCATTCTTCATCATTTCTCTATATGGGAGACTAAGTAAAAAGATCAAACATAATCAAAGTGAAAGCAAATTAGAGCATATTGGACTGTATTAGGCTAAAAATGCTACACTTATGCATTGTTCTTCATCTCTCTTTGTGTCTTCAATCCTATGGAACTAAAAAGGTGTTTGACATGGATCTAAGAAGGTTTCATGCTTCAATCCTTTCACAACAAAGCCCTTAAAGCACCTCGCTACACTACATTTTTCTTACAATTTATAAGAACTACTTAAGGTGACTAATTACTAAACTAAACATAGATAGGAAACAAAATCATATGGTTCACAAGTATCCACAAACTAAATTGTAGGTGCAATTTACTTTTGAGATGTCCCCAAGTCACAAGGCCAAAGCCTTACAATTTGACAAGTGTAAGTATAATTCCAAATTTCAAGCTATGAAATGTAAATGAACATAATTTTTGGTAACTTCAATTCTCTTTATTTGATAATACATTAGATTTCTTCCATTGTAGTTATGAAAACCATTATATACTTATGAAAAGTTGAATCTTGTAAATTGCCCAAGCTTATCTTTGAATCTTTTTCCTTTGCATGCAAATCTAAACTTTGTGTTTATTCAGATGATCTACATGTTGCATTTTTATATTTTTGTATGCTTAAAAGAAAAAAGCTTGTACATATTTAATTTTTTTGTTATAATTAAATGCAGATCTCCTTACATAGTTATATCTAGATTTGGCTGATGATCAGGGATCTCATCATTCCATGCAGTCTCAATGCGAAGCTGAGGCTAGGAATACTTTTTATAATGATAGCATTTCTAGATTAGATAATGCTTTGAAATGTTTGGACCAAACTATACAGAACCCCCAAAATTTGGCTAATAGAGATAGATTAGTCAATATCTAGTGCAAGATTAGACATATGATTGAGACGATATAATCATACAATCCATTTGATGATATTAGCACTGAGGAGTTTTATAGGTCCCTTTCTAGGACTGTTATTGGCACTAAGAATATCAAAACTATTTTTGATAGAGTTTCATTATATAATGTGCATACTATGTTCCCTTTTTATACTGGGAAAGACAAAGTTAGAGGTTATACTGTTACCAGGTGTACATATCCACTAGTTGGTCCATTTATATATCCCAAATTTTTGGTAGCTAATTATATGTTGAGTTCCATTTAGGATTATCTGTGGATTACACATCTATGCCCACACATGCTGGACAGGGCAAGGGGAGGTTTGCTGATAAACTTGAATTTAGACATCCAAATTTTCCACTGCCTAAAAACAAGAGGGCATTAGTTGGTCCAAACCTTTTGGTTCTTCTAAAATGTTTGGAATTAGCAGCAATAGGAGATGCAACAATCGCACCGACTAGATCCAAGCTTTTTGACAGGATGACCACAATTGCTACTCAAGTTCATCAGATGTCATCTGATCATGTAGGGAGATACTTACTATGTCCATGGATTGGCCTTCCTCCCACTGAGGCTACATCCATGAATTATGACCCCTACATTCATACGGATCTGCCATCCCCATCAAATGTGACCCATATGAGTGACACCATTATACGTAATGTTGCTTCAACTTCCATTCTTGATTTACTATCAGCATACCAGTTTATCAGTGATGAGTATGGTATTCCTTTGGATGCTGTATCGAGTCATATTAGATGACATAGTGGTAGACAGTCAGGTCAGGGTGAGGCAACTTCAAAGGAACAGAATATTCCAGACTAGCCTACAGTCCCCACACAGCATCAGGCTACACCTCATGTACATGGCACATATAGTACACTTCTCTTTGGCACTGGTCCTTTACCTTCAGATATAGGTGTCCCTGATGTTACCATTCATTCTTCTGACATTAGTGGGATTGGTAGAGTTATCCAGGATGCACAGGTACTTGAATAATTTCTATATTTTGCGTTCTACAAATTCACATGTATATATTAAGAAAACTTGACTTAAAAGTAGTTCTCACTATTCATTGAAAACTTGTATTTGAAAATTTCTAGCACCAAGGGGATAATTTGTCGTGCTTCAGAGATTTTGAGCATGCAGAGGATCCCGTGCATGATACATTTGAGGTACATTTATAATATATATAAATTACTTGATAAATTTAGACATGTTGAAAGTACAAAACTTTAAGATGATTTTACATATATATACACATGTACATTAAATTAAATTATGTACTTTCTTATGCAGGGAGGTATATCAGGACAGGGATCGGGTTCCAGAGAGAGATCGAGACATGAATCCACACATGGATCAGGATCCAGAGAGATATCGAGACATAGATCCACACATGGATCAGGTTCTAGAGGGAGATCGAGACATGGATCCACACATGTATCAGGAGATTGATCTATCTTATTATGTTTGACATTTGACATTATGGTTTGACATTTTATATTATGGTTTGACATTTGACATTATGGTTTGACATTTTATATTATGGTTTGACATTATGGTTTGACATTTGACATTATGGTTTGACATTATGTTTTGATATTATGGTTTGACATTTTATATTATGGTTTGAACATTATATACATTTTATATTATATACATTGAACATTTTGGCAATGTGGTAACATTCAATTCTATAGGTACTTAGTCCCTCAAGGATTTTCATTTCAAATTGATTGTACACAAGTCCTCTTTAAACAACCTTTTTTTTAATTTTTTCTCATATCAAGACATTCTCCTTGAATTGTATTATATTTAAAAATACAAAGGATAGTTTGAATGAAAGTATGCAATCATAGTCTCTACTACAACAAGATCTGATTGGTGCAATTTGGAAGCAAATAGGGAATCATTACTCTAATTAGACATCACTACATTAGGATTTGAATAAATAATAAATGATTCATGAGAAAATCATAAATGATTCTTGTTTAATCCTTGCATGCCAAGAAATACATTAGATTTAAATAAATAATTGGAAAATATAAAATTATTGTTCTAAAAGTAGTTAAAAAATATGTCCACTTATGCCAACTAGATAATAGGGAGCTTGATAATTTTATTTAAATAAGAAAATAATTTAGTTTCTCCTTTTTTGGTGAATAAGACCAAAAATCTCTTTCTCAATAATTGTTGTGCTTTGTGATTCCAATTCATGTCTTTTGCAAATTTGGTTCTTCATCATAAAAAAATCACATGGTATGATAATTCTAATATAACTCGTTAATTTCTCTAAATTCATGTTCAAGTTTGTGGCTCATAGCTAGCCTTGTAAGACATTCATTGTATTCTTGATCATAGGGAAAATATCACTAGAAATAGGATGTAAAGTTAAATGTTTTGTTTATGTTTCAAGAGGTCTTATTTATCTCTTATATCACATTTGTTGATATTGATGCTGGTTGTAATTGGTTAGCTTAGGTAAGAGCTACAATATTCTTTAAATGAGCTCCCTCTATTGCCCCTTTTACTAGAATATACATGAAGCATAAATTTTAGTTTGTGGTATGCATAAATTCTAACCAACTATTCAAATGCAAATTTAGATTTAAGTTTACAAGTAGACCTATATGAGTTTGATGTATCTTTGTTTCTTTACTCTATTATGTGAACCATACGAAGCTATTGGGAAAAGGATTTAATGCATGTGAATAAATGGGAATGAAATTTTAACTCTACTATACACAGATTGAACAAAGTTACCAACCCTTTTGAAACCATAACTCCTACTACATCACTAGAATATACATGAAGCATAAATTTTAGTTTGTGGATCTTTCAAGTATGCATATAAATATATTTAAAATAATACAAATCTGATATATGTAGAGAGATGAAAACAATGCAAGGTAGAAAACAATAATTAAACTTAGGATTGGGTCAAATCTAAAAATGAATCCAAAGTGATAAGGGAAACTAGGTGAAAAGCTAAGGTTTTGAAAAAGAGAAGGAGAAGGAAAAAATAAATCAAATACATTCTAAATGGTAAAATTTTATATCTCTGGAAATAATGGAGAGATAGGAGGTAGAAAATAGAGAATAAAAAAGAATGGGTGTACATCTAAAAATGAATTAAAGAAGCAATGAAAAACTAGGGATTTTGAGAGGAAAAAATAAACATGGGAGAAGAAAAAGACTAATCAAATGGATTCCAAATGACACTAATTTGATATAAATGGAAAGTTAAAAGGGATGAGAGGTAGAAATCAGAAAAAAAATATTGGGTCATATCTAAAAATGACCTGAAGAGAAAAGGGAAATAATGTGGATTGGAAAAGAAACTAGGATAAGAAATATAGAAGAAACAAGGAGGGATCAAAAGATTAGAGGGTTTTGAATTTGAATATTCTTGAAATATGAGTCAGGAATGATAATGGAAACAAATAAAGATTATAAAATTTAATGTTGTAAGTATGAATCAAATGGAATTAGTGGATCTATATTGTGATTGGAAGTCTTAGTGTATCTATACAATTAGGGAGATGGATTCCATAGTAAATAGGTTTATGATCTATTGGGGTACTTTGTATGAATGAATTCATAATTTTTTTGTAACTATATATAATGTTTTCGAGAAATATATTTGTCATTTTTACCTAAAATTGAGTGAATTTGGAATTTGGGATATAAATTTAAAAAATGTAAATTGAAATTGTTATAAAAAAAAGTTGGTATGTCTAAATTAACTTCCATTTTATGAATTAGGGTCATCTAAAAAAAACTATGGAAGGTACATAGCCATGTTGGGTAAACCCTCACAATAAATTATCCTTAAAAATTTAGTAATTTTGAGATATGATTAATTTAGCAATTATCTATCTATGCTGAAATTGTGAAAATTAGATATTTTATTAGTAATTTCTAGCATACTAGAACAAAGAGAAAACATGAGAAGATTAGTGGGAGATAAAGAAAGGAAACATTTTGGAACTAAACAACCTTTCCCTTTATGCTTGCAAATCCAAATTTAAGGTCTAGGACCAAAATTCTAGATAGTCTATTTAGTATTCATCTAGATACAATTAATTGATGACCTATCTAATTCGACCACTCTAGATCTCTTCAAATTCAAAATAGGGTATTCGGAGCTACAAGCATGGAATCAAATTAGATTGTCATCATATATTAGAGGCATAGGATATGAAAAAATGTCAAAAACTACACCTCATGAGGCCCCTTTGCCTCTATTATTTCTCTATTCATTTTTCTCTATTTTATTTTGATTTCCAACTAGAATTTAACTTCATATATTTGAATTTAAAATACCTATATATAATGAGAGCCCTTATAAAAAAATTCAAAAGATTGTTAGGTTGTCTTGAACTTGTTAAAATAATCATGCATGATGTAGAACTATATATTTTAAGGGGAAATATAAACCTAATTTACAATTATTTTCATGCATGACATATGCATATTGTCAAGAGTGATTCACAAACCATGATTAAACAGGCTTGTATAATGAAATTTAGTGACAAATTTCTAGGAGTTTCATGTGCTCATGATGGGATTGCTATCAAGCTTTCTTATATTTTGTTCGTTTCACTTTAATTAGTGTACACCTCAAATCTTAGGGACTAACCTCCCAAGCTTATCTATCCTAAAGAGAAGAGTTTTAACCTTGCCTTAAGCATTGTCCTTGAACTATCCTTTGCCTAATTATAAGTTATAACTAAATTGGTCTTGAGATTAGCATTCCCTACCCTCAAGAACTAAATTTACACCATAGAGTCATTAGAAAATAGGTCAGATCACCAACATGTTGATTTAACAAACAACTTGGTGAACACATAAATGACTACACACATGCATCATACTCAATCATGTAGAATTTTTGAACCTATAAATACTTATTAGGCCTTAAAAACTAAACTTTATCATGACATCCAAAAATAACTCAATTCAATTAATCTACATTAAGTTAAAAGAAGATAGCCAATAACTTTATCATGACATCCATGACATATAGAATTTCTGAGTCATAGAAGATAGCCTCTAATTTCATCAAATCACAATATCTTAGGATGACCTAAATATCAGGTAAGATCTGAACACCAAAATGTAGGAAAATGAAACATGTGGGCTACAATTAATTGATGACCTGTCTATTTTGATGATTAAGAAAAAAAAATAATGTATCACCACATTGAATGAAATTATTTGAATTTAACCTAAAATAAATTGTCATAGAAAATATATACATGTACAAAAATAGCTTAAAGTTCTTGGTACATATAATCTAGATCCTCTCTATCTTTTATTATCTCTAAAATCTTTTCATGATCTTCAATAGACAACCTCCACCTTTGTTTGGCATGTCCTCTTTTTGGTAAAGTTTCAAGATTTATTCGTGTTGCAATAACTAAGTGACTATAATGTAGACCCTTTTGACTTGGCATATAATCAATAAATATAATATCATTTGTATCTATCTTTGTTTGTTGATAGTATGTGCCTTCAACAACCACTAATCTAGTTGGATACTCTTGTCTATCACCATCTGTCATTGATTCTGACAATTTGCATTTTGGTTGCATACATCTTAGTAGATAGTAATCTATGCCTTCTGTATTGTCAGGATCTGCAAGAACAACAAAAATATCTCCTATACACACCATGTAGTAAACCATGCTCAACTTAAGTACATAATATATTATAAATCAAATGTACGAGTTAAAATTCAATTTAAAAATTTAAAATTTACTTGTAACAACTAAATCTAATACATGTTCGTAATCAACTGAATACAAAGGATCATAGACATCTACAATGTCTATCTTCAAAAGGGTCCGACGTGGCCACTAATTGTTTTATTTCCCATTCTGAAACATACCCATCTCTAATATTCTCACATTGTAGAGTATTTGCATTGTTCTCAATGCAATCAGCACAAAAACATGATTTTTCGCTCACTTGAATTACAGGAGGCCTGCTATGTCCTACTATCATGATTTGATGCAAACTTTTAATACCACTAATTGTTTGACAATTAGTAAGAGTTGATCGATCAATATCTATTTAAATTTCAATCATCCAATTAAAAAATGTATAAAATTGAAAATTCAATTCATGTACACACATTGAAATTCAAAACAAAATATTTATGTACCTTTAACTTCCCAAAAATAGCATGTGTTGTATATTGAGTCACGGATGGAAAAATAACTTTTGCACCATTCAAAAATTTCATTTGCATTCCTTATGGCATTACCTGCATGTTCATATTGGTGAAATATTAGGTTAAGAGGTTTTCTAGTTGAAAGGAAAAGACAATCTCAAAAAACATAATTAATTTTTTTAAAAAATCCAATAGGTGAAATATTGAAAATATGTAACATTGGATATATATCAAAACCACTAAATTGCATAATGGCTGAAGCTTCCACTTCTTAACACATGCAATATATTGAGATCTACACTTTTTTCCTAACAGGTTTAAATTCATTTAAAATATATTTAAGAATTTAAATTTGTAGTCCATATGGTATTACCTACAAGTTCATGTTGTCGAAGTGCACACTTCACACATGCTCCAACTCCATCATGCTCTCCTTTTCCATGTCCACTCTCATAGAAATTCTACAAAAATTGTATGTTTCATTTAATATGTTGTTGGCTTAACCAATTAAAAGCTTTTGTAGACTTGAATTGTCCTATGAAGTTACAAACAATTTCAAATTTAAAACCAAAATATTTTTGAAAAAATAATATACATATAGGTATAACATATTTAAGTAACTGAACAATTCAAGTCTACAAGTTAATTACAAAAATAAATATAATATAATATTTTTTAAAAATTAAATCAACACTTACCAGTACATCCATTAGACCATATCCAATGTTGTGAAGCATCTATTTGACGTCGTCTCATGTCTTCAAAAAATATTGCAAAACAATGGGCTACATAGCTTCTATCATGACCTATATCATCACTGATATAAAAGTGAACCTCTTTGATGATAATTCGTTCTTCTTTGCTACTTTTTACACCATCCACATGTTCTTCAGCATGCCTATAACAAACTTGTACAAATATTGCAACTTGCTCTGAATGATAATATATTGACTTTGAATCTCACTTTGAGGACTAAATGTATAGTTCTCAGAGAAATCAACAATAGAGAGAATACAACCTGGTGGGAAGCAATTCTTTGAGTCATGAAATTGCTTAGCTTGCCATCTGGCACCATGACAATGCTCAATATGTGGATAGATGATATTGCAAAAAAATTTCATAAACTCATTGCTTGACAATTTAGTCTCTTTGAGAACAATTTTTCTACTCTCAACTCCTGACTTTGTTGAGTACTTCTCATATTCAAATCTCTTCCACATAACTTGCATCGAATGATCAATATTGTCAACCTGTACAAGATTCTTCAAATTTCTACAATCATTACATATATTTATTATACACTGCACTTTGAATGAACATCTAAATCTTCTAATTTTTCACATAGAAGAGACTTCACAAATTCTGTTGTACTTCTAGGGATGACTATATTTGGATTAATTACTGCCATAGCTTTTTTATATGACTATACGTGTAGATGAAATTTGACGTGATTTTGACAACAACAAGTCTCATGTACCTTATTTATATGTACAAAACTTGGTCGTAGTCTCTCAAACATCCTTTAACAAATCTTCACATCTAAAAATTCTTGCTTGAATGCTTCAAAAAGTTCACATTGTGTTGTATCTATAAAATGTTTTGGATGTGAAATTTTTGTACCATCTTCACCTTTTATCTGTATGGTGTCCCTTCTATTAGATGAAACATGAGAGTGGCTGGTCCAATGTTCAATCACCTATTCCTTTACATCTTCTGAGATTCTATCTTTTCGGGGAACCCTACAAATATTTACCCAATTATTCTCAACATTTCCACCCAATCTATTTCTCTTTGCAATATATCTTTGAACAATTCTCCTAGAAACATTAAGTAATTAGGAAATTGCAAGTGAACTTGTCTTCTATGTGATAATTTCTTACTAGAAATTATAGTCATTAATGCTCTATGTGTAGTACTTAAATCAACAGCTCGACTCTTGCTTTCAATAGAATTCAATGCTTCTTGCAGGTTTTCAAATATTATTTCCTTTAATGAAACTGATGACTTTTTCTTATTATCAACCCCTAACAACTCCAAAATAGGGGCCATCTCTTTCTTCCTAAATAACTTTGCAAATAACTGTGCTCTTCCAATTATAGACTTATTTTCAAAAAATTTGTCCCATATTTTTTTAGAGTGTAATTTTACTATGCTTTCGGGGACCATAACTTTAGATGAAATATTTTTGAAAAGAGAATCCTCATCCATCTCTATCAGATTTTCCATACCAAGGAAAAAATTTCTATCACCACCTTCATTTTGTTCTGGTACCTGTACTCCTTGGTCATCAACAATTTCCATGGGTTGTTCTTGAGTAGATGTTCCTTCATCGACATTTGTAGTATCTCTTCTTCGATCATACAACCTTTTTCTTGTCTTTTTATTGCCCATCACAAATTGATCAAATTTGAATTCACCTGCATGCAAAAATAGCACATGTACAAATACTTTAACCTCTCTTTTTTGAAGATCTAGGTCTACATTCAATAAATCAATGATTTAATCAATTACACGTTTTAGAGCATGGTACCTGAGAATACAACTCTGCCCCTATTGAAATCAATGGTTCTATTTACTCCAAGTTTCTATAATTTAATAATTTAAAAAAGCCCAAAAAACTAAAAAAATCTAAAAAAGCCAAAAAAGACATTTAAAAAACACTTTCAGATCATTGTGTTTTTTAATGACTCTGCACCTGTTGAAATTAGTGGTTCTTTTTTCTCCAAATTTCTATATTTTATTAATTTAAAAAAGCTCAAAAAACTAAAAAAAGCTAAAAAAAAGCTAAAAAAGCTAAAAAAAAAAGCTAAAAAAGGCATTAAACAAACACTTTCACATTATTGTGTTTTTGAATATGACTCTTCCTTATCAAATTCATTTTTTTTAAAATTTATTGTAATTCAATAATTAAAAAAAAATTAAAAAGCCACATTCTTTTTTTTTTTTTTAAAGCAAAGGAGTAGTTTAGACCGAATGGGATTCAGCCAAATCCCATTAGGTCGGATCTATCTATGTGGCATCCTATTGGACAACCAAGTCACCATTTTCTCAAACTTTATCAAACTTCCAACTTCTTTTAAATATTTCTGCAATCAAAATTAATTTAAAAAAGAAAAAAAAATACCCTTTTGTAGAGCTCGGAGTGTTAAATCTGGAAATATATATATTTTTATATTTTGAGTAATTTTAGGATATAAATATTTGAAAATAATGCAAGTAGGTTGTTCAAGTTCAAAAAGAGGCTAATTTGAAATTTTAAAAAAAAAAGTAAAACATGATTTTAAAATTTGGAAAATATGTGATGCCCTAGAGGAGAGAATCCTCTTCAAAAGGGTATAATTTGTTTTTTCAAAATGAAAAAAAAAATTAAACAATAGTTGACGTCAACTAAAAACTATCAAAATCGGGTAAGTTTGACTTTAAAATGTTATTATGAGAAAAATATAGATCAAAAATTTATTTTTTTTTCCATGCCCTAGATATTGAAGTCACCTATTTGAGAAAAAAAATCAGGAGAAAATGCATTTTTTTTTCTATTTGTTTCTTGACGTCAACTGAACGTCACTTTTTCTTCAAATTTTTAGCATTTCAAAATCTACTCTTAAATTGATTAAAAAATATATCAAAACAATTTTTTAAAAAATCTAAAAAATTAGAGTAATAAACTTCTACAAGAGATCTACATTTTCTTAATTTACATCATTTTGAAATTCAAAACATAAATACCACTTTTATGTAGTTGAAGTTGATATTTTTTTTTTATGTTGGTCGATTCATTTATAAAGTGTGACACAGGTTTGTACTTTTACCCACCCATCTTATGGGATTTTGTTGAACTTTGGATATAGTTTTTATACAATGGGCACAAACACACATTGAAGGGCTTACAACTGGGGTCTCTCAGCATCATGAGTTCGCATCGCATGGAAAAGCTTCTTAAGAAGAATTCACATGCTGTCATTGCTCAGCTTGATTCCATTTAGATGCAACCATCTGTGGTCTCCAGTACTCCTTCAGATCTACAACGAATGATGGCTATTTTGCATCCAATACAGAAGTGGTGGCCATACCTACTAGGGAATCATTTTTGCACCAGGACTGCTCACCAGAGTCTGAAATATTTCCTGGAACAATGGGTCTCCTCCCCAGTACAACAGAAATGGATTAGCAAACTCATGGGTTATGACTATGAGATCACTTACAAGAAGGGTAAGGACAATATTGTGGCAGATTCTCTTTCTCGCATATGTGATGACCAAGCTTCTCTTTCAGCTATTTCTATGCCTGTTCCAAATTGGTTGGAATCTATCTAGCAGGCTATCTTCTATGACCTCTATGTTTCTCCATTGGTAGGGCACTCTGGGTTCCTCAAAACTTGTGAGCGGGCACAGTGTAACTTCTTTTGGAAGGGAATGAAAAGGGCAATTCAATAGATGGTGGCTAAATGTGATACCTTCCAATGCAATAAGGGTGAAATGACACTCCTTGGATTGCTCGAACCCTTGCCCATCCCTACATGGATTTGGACATATATTTCTATGGATTTCATTGAGGGGCTCCCTAAATCTGGAAGGGAAGATAGTGATCTTGGTTGTGGGTGATCACCTCTCAAAATATAGTTATTTTTGTGCCCTCAGCCATCCCTATACCACCTCCTCAATCACACATTTTCATGGACTAGATCTTCCGTCTTCATGGCATCTCTTCTTCCATTGTCTCAGATTGTGATGCAACTTTCATCAGTCATTTTTGGACAAAACTATTTCACCACATTGGCACCAAACTGAGGATGAGTTTTGGGTATCACCCACAAACAGATGGTCAGACTAAAATTATCAACAAATGTTTGGAAACTTATCTGCGTTGCTTCACCTCAAAACAAAAGCATCAGTGAGCAAATTGGCTTCCTCTCACTAAATGGTGGTACAATACCTCCTACCAAACTGTATCTAAATGACTCCATATGAACCAGTCTATGGTCAGGCACTGCCAGTGCTCCATCCATACTTCCCCAGCAGCTCACGAGTTTAGGCAGTTGACATGGTTCTTGGCACTCCAGATCAGATTGGGCATCATAAGCTAGCTCCAAAGTTCTATAGGCCATATAAGGTTCTTCAGAAGATTGGGTCAGTTTCTTATAAACTGGAACTTCCTACTTCTTCTCGTATCCAGTATTTCATGTCTCTTGTCTAAAGAAATTTCTTGGCACCAATGACAGAGCACAAACTGTTTTACCACAATTTGATAATGAATGATCCATCCTTTTGGAGATGGAGGAAATCCTCAATAGGTGCACTCATCATCTTCTCTCCCAATCCATCACAGAGGTATTAATTCAATGGCATGGAATGCACCCAGAGATTGCTACATCAAAACCACTCCTTCAGATTCAGTAACAATTTCCACATCTTACGCTTTGAGAACAAAGCTTTTCTAAGAGGGAGGGGATGTTAGGAACTCGTGTTTAACCCTTCTCTTTACTTTGTCAGTATATTACATTTGGACGCATATGCTTTGTAAGTCGTCCCATGAGTGTATTGTATTATCCCACATTCATGGGAAGTAATAGTTGTTTAGATTAGACTTAGTATATAAGTATGTGTTGAGGCAAATGAAGGCATCCATGAATTTATTGTATTGTGGTTGCTCAAAGGAGGTTGCCCCCTTGAAGTGGCCTGCGATCAATAAATTCCTTTTGTGTTTCTGCTATTTATGTTATTTTGTGCATTTTGCATTATATTATTGCAGAAGGTTCCTCTCATTTTCATCTTACTAGTCATGTGATGGAGGTATTGTTTACATGGGAAATGACAATCTGTGTGAAGATATTGGTGGAGAGGTCAAAATCAAGATTTTTGATGGGATAGTAAGGACTCTTGAATATGTCAGACATGTACCAGGATTAAAGAAAAATCTATTGTCACTTGGAGTATTCGATGAGCAAGGTTACCGATTCAGTGGTGAAAATAGTTGTCTCAAGGTAACAAAGGGAGCGTTGGTAGTGCTAAAAGGAGAAAAAGTTGGAAATCTCTACATGTTGGTTGGAGAAACTTGTAGTGGAGAGGCTTCGATGGTATCAGATGTAGAAATGGATTCATTATCTACTTGATATCAATGGCTAGGCCACATGAGCGAGTGTGGTCTCAAGGTATTGCTAGATAGAAATATTATCCTAGGTGCTATAAGCACTAAAAAGATTCATGGGCCTACATGGTAATCCTATGATGAGTTGTAATCCTAAACACGTATAAGTAAGTGTATATATATGACCTCTCAACATGCGTCCCTCTTGAAGACACATGGACTAGACTCTCTTTTCACTTTCCTCCTTTATTTTTCCCTTGCTAACTTATGCAATTTTGTCCTTTCTTCATTTGTCCTTTGTTGATTCTCTGTTTTCTTCACTTTCTAGCCTTGTCACAAGACCTATGAGTGTCATTTCCTAGTGAACCTAACTTCACCTAGAATACAACTTATATCATTGATATACAATCATCTCATGGTATAAATGTAAATCATTTTAAAGCTATAAATTTGCAAAGTAATTTAATCATTATCATTTAGCATTTGATATTTTTTCCAGCCACATTATGATTTTTCAAAAACTCGCTAGCACATTCACCAAATAATTAATTTTATATAATTTTTAATTATTTATATAATTTGCCACCTAACTTATTTTATTTTTTGAATACAACTATAATTTGCCAACAATTTTTTTTCAAATCTATCTATAATTCACCAACTAAAATGACCAATATGGAAAAATTTTAAAACATTCGCCATTGATTTTTTTTTAAAGATACGCATACATTTGCCACAAAAATTACTACCTTTGGCTAGGATTCACTAGGATTTTATAGGTTTACAAGGGGTTCATTGAAGTTATCACTGATACGAGACAAGGCTAATCTCCTAACTAAACCATATGCCATGAGAAAGGAGTAGCCTAAAAGGGCCTAAAAAAATGATGTATCTAATTTCAAGCTTCGTGGTCTCTGATGCAAAACCAAAGGAGATGCTTGAGAGTCAGAAACTACCCATAGAATGGACAATGGGGGTTAAGAACTCCTAAACAAGTTAAATGGGAACCAAGAAAAAGGATCTGATAAATAATGACCAATTTAGGCTCAAGAATGACCAACCAGATAGACTAGAATATGTGATGCCAAGTACCAAGAGAAGACTAAAGATATCAATTATCATTTAGATGACCAGCCATAGGAATATGAGGTGAAAACCATAAATATCTTTTATGAGGCTTGTACTTACAAAATGGTGTGCCAAGATATCATTTCCAATCCTTCCACAAAGACTTGAAAGATCTAAACCCAGCTTTATGAATCATATCATGGGGGAATGACATTAATAATAGTCTAAAAAGTCTCTTGGTCTTCATTAGATAGCCTAAATTTTATTTTAACCTCTAGCTAATAATGAAAAATTTTGGTAGCTTTGTTAATGAGATATGACATAAGTTTAATGCCTCATTTGAAAAATTTCAAGGGATAGTTCAATGACACCTTAACCAAAGGGCAATCTTGATAAGAAAGAACTAGAGACCACCAAATAGACTATTGATTGATTGAAAATCCTTTGTAGAAATCATGTATCACCTACAGAATCCATGGTTTAATAGCCTCCCAATCTTTCCAAATGCTCTTGATAACATGTTCCTTGAATTTGAAATAGTTCCCTCATGGTGAGGAGAGTACCAAGATCAAGGCCTTTCCAAGATGGCCACCCAAAAGGCAGACCAGAAATAATACAATACCTGATGATAAATTTCTAGGTTCATTTACCTCTAGGGCCCTAAGAATCTATTTAGCACATAAGGAAATACCTTGCTAATTGATTGAAAGCAATCCTAAGCCACTAGCATTATTGGGAAGATAATAAAATTCCCAAGCAACATGATGAAATCCTTGATACCCATCAGTGGAGGCCTAGAGAAAGTCTCATAGTAGCTTCTCAAATTTTAAGTAAGAGGCCTTCAAAGGCACCCAACAAAAGGAAAAATAGACACGAGTGGAAACCAAGACGTTAAACAAAATTTAGAATCTACCATCCAAAGAAAGAGGCTTGGTAATCCAATAGATTAATTTTTTCTCAATCTTAACAACAAAAACTTGCTAGAGCATAGTAGGAGAAGCTTGAAAAGAAAAGGGATTGCCCAAGAACCAAAAGACTTCCCCATGATTAGTCCATTACTAGATAAAATTATCTAACAAATCAATCTTAGGAAGAAATGATTGCCTATAACAATGGGTGATTTGTCATTGGATACTTGAACTAGAGGCATGATAGAAAATATCAGGGTAATAAGAGCATGTTTGACATTGTTTTCATCTTCAATGAGGGTAAGGAAGGAACCATCAATGAAATGATTGTTCAATGAGCTGGTTGGAAGAGTTGGGTATCTATCAATCCCCTTAACCAAGATTTGAGAAATCACACGGGCCAATAAATAACTAAATCATTTTCTTGTAAGCACATAAAGTACTGGTGCTAGGGGTAGCCTTGATAGATGGACCAAAAAAGACCAACTAGTTTGGATTACTGACCATTAATGATAACTAAGGCATTAACAAACAACATCTACATAGATTGAAAAAATTAGGCCCAAATCCAAGTGCTTAAAGCATGGCATTAATAAAAAGCCATTGGATGCAGTCATAGGCCTTCCCAAAATCAATTTTAATAAAAAATACATAATACTAAGAATTTGTTGGGCCCATTCCATCCCTTCCTAGATAGCAATAATGTTGTAAAGAATGTATCTAGATTTGATGATACTAGTTTCTTTAGGGTGAACAGGGTGAGATAGAAGAGGCCTAAGCTTAAGAGCTAGGCAATAATCTCGTACAAGAAATTCAACAAAGTTATAGGCCAGTGTAGACACTTAAATTTATCTTCATAGTCATCCTATCATTCTTCTATTAATTAAGTGGATATTATTATCTATTTAATTAATTTATTTAAATAATTTCCTCTATTTATTCATTAATTCACTTAAATCATTAAAATATTATAGTCATTTATCCATTTGCATAATTGGTTATCCATAAATCATCTATCCATTTCCTATATACTCTAATCATTAAGGTACCCATGCATTAATTTACACAAATCTTTATCCATTTCATATTTGATTAAATCATATATAAATTCATTTAATTACATAATATTTCCTCTATTGCATATTTAATGCTTATGTTTGGTTTTTTATAGTTGGTTGTTGCATTTGCACTTATAAAAATCTGAGAGCATCATATGGGTAAAATAAGATCTTGATGATAGGAAAACAATGGAGTTAATTTTCTTTTTGAATGCTTATGTTTGGTTTTTAATAGTTTAGTATTTCATTTCTGCTTGCATCTACAAAATGGTGAACTTGATGTGAAAGTCTCTGCATTATTCATTTGTCATTTGGGTGGTTGCATGTTTTATTTCAAAGTTTAGGTTAATCAAGATTTGACTGTGGAGGTAATATGGAATGTTGATAGTAGATTTTGTTGTAGGTTAGACATTTATTTTATTGCATGTTTCATTCAAGGATAATGGCGACTCTGGTTGAATCTTTGGTGTTTATCTGTTTTGGGTGACTAATAGTTGTTTTGGTTGTAGGGTATTTGTTTATAGATTTAAATGTTTGTCAGGGTTTTTTGTACCACATGTTTTATGTTATCAGGTTGCAGGTTAAGATTTTTGTTTGTTGCAAGTTTTATATTTCATCAACGGCAGGTTTCATTGCTGTGAGGATCTATTGAAAAAAAAACCTACACAGTCAAGTGTTACCCTAACCCTCCTGGGTACGCTCCTAATGCCCCTGCTCCACACAGCCTTGTTCAAACTCACATTAATTCTCACATCACTTGTTCCCATAGCCTTCTAGACAAACTTCTTGATTTCCTTTACAAAATTTGGGGCCATTTTCTTAAAAGTATAGCCATGAAGACACTTGTGTAGATTGATGATGTACTCCTTGGTCACGACCTCTTCTCTGCGGCTCTTGCTTTTATCAACCATTGTGCTCTCTGAATTAAGCCTACTATCTGCCCCACCCCCAAAACCCTGATGCACCTAGAAAGGGTTTCTAGAGAAAAAAAAATCCTAGGCTATCTGCTATGCTCCAAGGACTCTGCCCCTGATAAGGAAGAAGGTCCAATTGTATCCCTTTCTCCATTTGAAATAGTTTCCCAAAAAAAATTGATCATATGCTATGCCTTTTGACCAGATGGAAGGACATCCCATGAAAAAGTTAGCTTGCATCATTTTTTAGGAGGCTTGTCAAGTAGATGGTGAAGTGGGTATTCTGCAACACAAGCCATGGTAGCTGATCTACAACCACTAGAGTTTCTAGGGTTTCTTCTTGCAGAAAAATAAGATAGAAATTCTAGGGTTTAGCTTACAGAAAAAGCAAAGAAAGATAAGGATTTTCAAGTGGGAGGCTAAGAATTATTCAAGCATAGTCTTTGCATAGCCTTCGTAGTCACGAAACCCATATAATGCACTTCTAAAACCCTAAACCATCAGGTTGAGATCATCAAACCAACATGCCAAAGTCCATGGAAGCTCTATTAGGGTTTATCATTAGCTTTAGTTTTAGATCTAACTTTAAATTAGAATTAACTTTTAGCCTTTGCCTTTAATTTAGATTTCTAATTTGACTTAGTGTTAACTATTAATCTAGTTTAGATTTAATTTCCCTCTTAGTTTTAATAAGATAGTATTAGTTTTTAATTACATAATCTTAATTAGTTTTGATTAGTTTTAATTAGAATTTTCTTATTTTTTAATTAGTTTTTTTTAGAATTTAGATTTTGTTATATCTAATTTAGATTAATCGTTTGTTTTGTTAGTTAGATTATTCGGTTAAAATAGTTTTTAATTTTGATAGTTAGGTTTAGATTAAATTTTGCTTGTTAATTATTTTTGCTAGTTAGCTTAATTCCATTTTAATTTTTAGCTTAGTTTTTTTTATGGATAATCCATGTTGTACTTTACTTTGTGTAGGGAATTGCATGCCAAAGATTTGAAACTGAAAATTGATGCTCGTTTGTCAAATACTGGAAATTCAAACTAGTAATGGTGGTTTTGTAGGGCTTTCATTAGATATCTTTTTCAATGTCTATTTGCACATAGCTTAACTAAGGGGTTAATTAATCACTATTTTTTGTGCTTGTATGGATGGTAGGTGTATTCTCTCACCTTGTGCAAACTCGGTGATCAGAAGCTAGACCCATCTCTTTTATGTTTGTAATCCCTTAAAGGGCCTACCTCCTGATTTGTGAGAGGGAACAACCCAAGCAGTACTTTCATTTTGGTCTGCTATATAAATAATTTTGGTTGTGATGAAAGTCATCAATCACTTGGTGCCGTTGTTCTATACCAACGGAAGTCTCCCTTAGTATCCATGGCATGTGTAAAAACCCTTTCTGAGGGATGGGAGACCTCTTAAATGAGCGAACCGCCACATGTATAAACATCAAATTATCCTGAAACATAGACTAGAAACCACTTGTTGTAGAGACCAAAACCCTTTTTTGCTTACTGGTGCAAGAGATTGGGCCTCTGAAGACACTCTATATGTACTATTCACGGTAGAGACAGAAAATTCCTTGGTTCATGAGATCTCCGGATCTTCAAGGTAAAAGATTTGGTGTGCCCATGCCGTGGTGGGGGAGCCAGTGTCACCAATATCTCTAGTTGTCTGCCCTGTCTCAATATTTGGAGTAATCCAAGTTGGGACTCAGCAAGTAGTATCCTCTTTCCAGCCTAGGATGTGCATGCTTACAAGTATTTTCAAATTTGTCGAGACTAGGGAAAAATATGGGGCTAATCTAGGCCCCCATTCAGACTTCTACTCTGATTATATATCAGAATCATCCAAAATATTCTATCTACCATGTTTTATGTGTGTGTTAAAAAAAACATTGTCACTCTCAACCAAACACCGCACCTTGAATCTATGACATTTCAACCTTACAAACATCAAAAACCTTGCCCAAATGATCAAAACAACACAAACGTCTTAATGATCTCTTTCAAAACCAAAATCCCTAAGTGAATATCCACTTTCCACTTTTTCAAACATAAACATCATAGTTCCAGATCTATCAGAAAATGCATCTTGAAAAACTACCGCAACTAAGACATATTGCTGAGAAATTTTTATCAACTCCCTTTAATGCATGAACCAAACTTACATGTCCAAAATGAGCCTAGCATTTAATGCTCTTTGCGGAATCATTCTTCAATTCTGATCCTTTAGTCCTTGCATATCGAGATCATTCCACCTAGTCCTTGCATGTCCTCAATCCTTACATATCCATCGTTAGTCAAACAAATCTTTTAGCTTGCACTTAGGTCACTCTCCTTAGGTCTTGAATCAAACATTGGCTATTAATCACCCGTATCACTTGCGGTTGATCATCCTTGAGTTAGGGAATATACCATCATCTTTGAGTAGGGAAATATTCTTGGAGTTCATCATCACCTATTTTAGCATACCCTCTCTTGATCACTTGTCCTTGTGTCTATCTATCATAGCATAGGTAAATCCTTGCATCATAATTATCTTCAGACCTAGGGTTGCCTTGAGTTCTTGCATTTTTATTATAACAGGGTTGTCATCTATCTTATCTTAGAGTTATAGTAGTTTGCATTGCATCCTAATCTTGAGTCTCATACATTGTCTAGTCCTAGGTTGAAGATCAAAACAATCACCTATGTCCCCTAAATCAAGAATAACAATGCTTCAAGAGGAGGGAAACCCTTGGGGAAATGACTTTGATGGGGAAGATCACATTAGTGTTGCAACTAGTGAAAAAAATGAAACTAATAATGAAGAAGTAACCCAATCCCAGGTAGAAGCAGCACTTCATTATCATAGATTCACTAAACTACTTATGGAGGTGGTCAAATGTAATTTGCAACAATATTTCTAGACCCTTGGTGATGAAGGAATCAAACTACCTCCTAAATTCGACATATCACTACTCACGATGAATGATAAACATGACTCTTGTGAATCTAAGCATACCAAATCAAACAATGACGATAGAATCAAAGATCACAGACCCTTTTATTTACAACCTAGTTACAAGAGATCTTCAAAGATGTCAAAACCTGCACCTACAAATAATCCTTTTTTGGATGAGCTTAGAACATTGAGATAGGAAGTGGATACTCTCAAGAATAGTAAAACATCATCCCACAAGTTTTTCATTGAAGATATATGTCCTTATCCTTTTGATCCAAGCATACCAATGCCACCTTTTCCCAGTCACTGGGACATACCAATACTTGATAAATATAGGGGAAAAGGAGACCCTAAAGATCACTTAAGAGAATTTTGTGTGGCTACCTTGGAATTCGTAGCTGATGAGAAATATCTTATGAGATTATTCCCTCACGGTATAGGAGGAGAAGCTATGGAATGGTTTTCATGATTACCCTCGACCATCAAATCTTTTCAAGAACTGGCTGATAAATTTGTCTCAAATTATAGTTATGTAACTATGAACTTGAAGTGACCATGTCAAACCTTTTTAACACCAAGCAAAAATAAGGAGAATCTTTTGTGTCATTTTTACAAAGATGGAGACATTTGACAAAATGAGTACCTTATAACATTCTAGATAAACAATTGGTTGACCAATTGGAAAGGAACTTCACCTCAAATGCTTGGATTCCTTTGATGAAGTCATAGAAATAGGATTTCGAATCGAACAAACTCTTATCAATGATGGAACTATTAAACTTAATAATGACAAAGATAAAAAATAATTGAGCTCAGGCAACAAGACACCTTTTTGGGTTAAGAACAAGAATGTGGTCAATGATGGAGTTGTTGAGGCGAAAATGACTAAAACATCATCACCTATCTACCACCTTAAAGGTTCATCCTCAGATAAAGGAAAAGAAAAACAAAGAAGCTTCCCTAAATGAAATTTTACACCATTGGGACAATCGCTTGAATTGGCATTAAAAGAACTCCTTCAAAATGGTCTTACAATGAGAGAATATAATCCACAAATCAAACCCCCATGGTGGAATGACGATCACTTTTGTGACTATCATAGAAACAAAGGACATAAGACTAATAGTTGCAATAAACTTAAACATGTGATACAAGACCTTATTGATGATGGTAAGATAACATTTGATGGACACACTCCTTTTGGTAACTCTAATTGCAAGATGTTTAAAGATCCTTTCCTTAAGCATGACAAAGGTTAAAGGAAAGTCCCTTGAATCTGGTGATGGTATAAACTATACTTCTGCTAAGTATGACTATGTCATAAATAACATCAGTGAGGTTGATAATCATGTGAGCACTTTCATTATAAAAGGCAAAGAACCTGATTGAAATGTTACTACCTGCAGAGGCACAATTACTCTTAGAGGTCCTAATTCAAAATCCATTGCACTAGCTTCACAATACAACCTCATAGAGCATTTGGGTAAGATGACCGCACAAATTTGCATACTTGAGCTGCTACGCCTATCTCCTGAGCATAAAGCTATCCTAGATAAAGTGCTTACTACTACTACAGTGCCTATAGACTTGCATGTGGATCAATTCCAAGCTATGGTTAGACACATCACTTCTCCTCACACTCAATTTTACTGAGAACGATGATTCATCTATCTAACAACCACATAACGCACCTTTACACATTGAAGTCCTTGTCCATAAAGTCAAGATCAGGTGAGTTTTGATAGATGGAGGAGTAGGTCTTAATATTTGTACTCAGAAATTGATCACAGCATTAGGGTTCTTTGAAAGTGCAGTTGATCCAAAGAAAAAGATTACCATAAAGGCATATGATGAAGAGGAATGCTCATCTAAAGGATCAATTACTTTACCAATCAAGGTTGGGCCTATGGTAAAGGATGTGGTTTGTCAAGTCCTTGATCTCCCTCTGACCTATAACATCCTCCTGGGAAGACCATGGATTCATGCAATGCAAGTAGTACCTTCTACTTACCATCAGTGCATTAAATTCCCACACAATGGTGTCGACATCACAATATCAGGAGATCCAAATCCTTTCATGTATTGGAATAATCTAAGCCCTAAAACTGAAATCACAATCCCTAGGAATCATGAAGCACTTCCTTCTCAAGCATATGTAGATATTGAGTCCTTAAAGGTGTCCAACTCAAAATCCAATGAAGTTGAGATCAAAATACAAGTGAAAGAACAAGGAGTAGGAGAATATATACCCTGAATTGTGCTCTTTGCATTGGAAGGCTACCTTTATCTCCCCACACCTATGGCAAGCCACAAATGACTAAGACCACATCAGACATCGATACTACATTGGTTTATAATTCAACTAAAAAATGGAGAGCCCTTTATGATGAAGTGGAAGAAGTTGATCTCCTAAGATGGTTGTACAAAGATGAGAATGCAAAAAAAGAACAAACTGAGATAAAGATACCTGTTGAGCAGTACAGAAAGGGATTGGATATTATAAAAGAATGGGATATGATGGTAAAAGTCCTCTAGGTTTACAAAAACAAGGTATCTTGGAACCAATACAACCTACTCATATGCAAAAAGTCCCTGGTATAGGATATGACGTGCAAAAAGATAAGACCTTGAGTACCGCGTGTACTTCAAGTAAGGAAGTAGAGTCCTCTAATGCTACACAGACAGACAAGGAAGGTGCCATCGATGACTTCATTGACATTTATGACTATGATAGCGTCTCTACCCTTGAACCTGATCATAACATTTGTACCCTTAAACCTGATCATAACATTTCTACCCTTGAGTCCATTTAAAATCTTAACTCAAATCATGACCTTTTACCCTTGGTTCACCCCCAACTCATTGATTGGGATCAGAAGGGACTGCCACAACTCGATGTGTTTTAAAATGATGAGGCAATCATAAACTTTCTGGGAGCATGAGCAAACATACCTCTTAGGGATCATAAAGCGGGTTTCATCATAGAAATCAACAGTGTGGCATACTTCAGAGAAGGTACCAAGCCTTTCGATCACAAAATTATTGAAAATATAAATAGGTCTTCTAGTGAAAACCGCTCTGCAGTGCTATTACACCCAGAAAAAAGTATAAATAAAGGATGTATCCAAGGGTGAAAACCTCTCTGAGCTGCCTGAGGATGGAAGGCTTGACACACTTCGCCTAGCACTATATCATGAAAAATCATCTATGTTGGTGGAGAAGACAATACCAACAAATCTAGGCACAAAAGAAAAACTAAGGATAATTCATCTAGCATAATCATTGACACCTGAAGAGAGAATAGAGCATATACAGTTTTACAAGGAAAGACAAGTCAACTTTGTGTGGTCCTATACAGACATGCCAGGACTTGAGCTAGATTTAGTAATGCATCACTTGTCTTTGCCACCAGGGGCAAAACCTGTTAAGCAAAAGTTAAGAAAAATGCACCTGCATATTGCTCTATTGGTAAAATCTGAATTACAAAAGTTGCTAGATGTGGGATTTATAAGACCTATTGACTATGCTAAATGGATTTCAAACTTGGTACTAGTTTCAAAACCTGATGGGAGTATCTGTGTTTGCACAGATTTCAAAGATTTAAACAAATCTTGTCCTAAAGATGACTTCCCACTTCTAAACATTGACATGATAGTAGATTTGACAACAGGGCATGAAATGTTATCCCTCATAGATAGTTTCTCAGGCTACAATCAAATTAAAATTACTCCTGAAGATCAAATTAAGACAACATTCACTCATCCTTGGGGAATCTTCTGTTGGAATGTTATGCCCTTTGGGTTGAAGAATGCTGAAGCTACATATCAACGTGTAATGACCACTATCTGTCATGACATGATGCATACATATTTGGAAGACTATGTAGATGATTTGTTGGGAAAATCCTACACTAGAGCTGGACATCTAGAGATCATGGACAAAATTTTCACAAGATTAGAACAATACAAGGTCCAATTGAATCCAAAGAAATGTGTTTTCGGGTAACCTATGGGAAACTCCTTGGATATATTGTCTCATCTAAAGGAATTGAAGCCGATCCTGCTAAAGTAAAAGCTATACTTGAAATGCCTCCACCTAAGAATATCATTTAACTATGATCATTACAAGGAAAAATTTAGTCTATCCACTATTTTATAGCACAACTAGTAGATAAATGTCAACCCTTTCAAAACGTATTATGCAAGAATGTTCCATTTAGATGGGATGACAAGTGTGAACAAGATTTTTAGAAAATCAAGGAATATCTGATAACACCACCAATACTAGTACCTCCAACAGATGACAAGCCTTTACTCCTTTATATATCCACAACCACCACAGCAATGGGGGCACTTTTGGTGCAACATGATTTTGAAGGAAGGGAACGTGCAATATATTACATCAGTCGTACACTAGTGAGATATGAGCTCAATTATAGTTCTATCGAAAGAGTGTGTCTTGCCTTAGTTTTTGCCTCACAAAAGCTATGACATTACTTGATTACACACCATATGAAGTTCATCGCAAAAATTGATCCTCTTAAGTACCTCCTGAATAAAGCAGCACTCACAGGATGATTGGCTAAATGGGTTATGATTCTTAGTGAGTTTGATATTGAGTACATGAAAAGAAAAGCAATCAAAGGACAAGTTATAGCGGATCAACTCGTCGATGCTCCTATGACAAATGACCATCCTCTTATTACATTTAGTTGCCTAATGAATCAATCTTCAACATGGAATCTACACATCTTTGGACTTTATATTTTGATGGCTCCTTTGCACAAAATGGTTCTAGCGCTGGCATTCTCTTTGTCAGACCGCAAGGGGATTGTATACCTAAAGCTTATAAGATACAGTTTCCATGTACCAACAATATGGCAAAATATGAGGCATTACTTTCTAGGCTCTATATGGTTGTGCAATGGAAAATCCTAGAGTTGAGTGTCCTTGGTGACTCTTAGCTAGTGATTAGAAAAATTAATGACCTGACTATAAAACAAAAGATAAAAAATTGATGCCTTACAAAAGAATGGTGGATGATTTCAAGCCTATTTCACATCAATTTATTTGGAGTAGATCTCCTGAGATAACAGTAGAGCTATTGATGCAATGGCAACAATTGGTTCACTTGCGAAAATGACAAGCAATTCTGCCTAATGTGAGTTCTTGGTAGAGCCTCTTTTAGAACCTACTTGCAATGTACCACAATCTGAAATGATCCATCTTATTGTTGGTCCTAATTCTTAATGGTATGGGAATATTTATACCTATCTCCATTATAACATCTTGTCATTCGACCTATCCAATAAATCCCTTAAAACCTTTATCCGTCAAGCCTTTCGTTATGTAATCTTAGCTGATACCCTATACCGCCGAGGTCTCGATGGTACTTTACTCCGATGTCTTGAGCATGACGAGGTCAATACTGCTTTATGAGAAATACATGAAGGTATATATGGGGCACATTCTAGCGGTCCTACCTTAGCCGAGAAACTCTTGCATATGGGTTATTATTGGCCTACAATGGAAAAGGATGCTTGTCAGTTTGTTAACAAATGCAAGCAGTGTCAAAAACATGCATACTTGATACATGCTCCTACACAAGAATTGTAGTCGATCGCTACACCATGGCCCTTTTATCAGTGGCGACTCGATCTCGTGGGCAAGATCCATCCACCTTCATCCAATGGTCATAAGTTCATTCTCGTTGCCACAGACTACTTCACAAAATGGATTGAAGTTGTTCCCCTCACCCACATCACTGGAAAACAAATAGCCACTTTCATACTAAACTATATCATCTGTCATCATGGTGTTCCTTTATCCATTATCACAGATAATGGTCATCCATTCAAAAATTAGGATGTTAGTGAACTCTATGAGAAATTCCATATACAACATCAGTTTTCTACACCTTACTACCCTCAAGGTAATGGCCAGGTTGAGGCCTCTAACAAGACCATTCTCAAAATTCTTAAAAAGATAGTCAATGAAGCTGGTTGAGATTGGCATGTTCAACTGAATCCTACCTTATGGGCTTACTACACGAGTGTCTGAACTCCCACAGGCACTACACTATATGCCCTTGTCTATGGATCTGAAGACATCTTGCCCATGGAGGTCGAGCTGCCTTCTTTGTGGGTCTCCTTGCGCAATCAAATCAGTGACGAACACTTGCGCAATTAAATCAGTGACGAAGACTACTGAGTTTCCCGCTTGTAGGAATTAGAACTGTTGGATGAATGAAGACAAATTGCTTTCAATCATCTCAAAGCATACCAACAGTGGATGTGCCGAAGTTATAACCTTAATGTGAAACCACGCACATTCAAGATTGGGGATCTTGTCCTTCGTGAAAATCCTCACAATCAACAAGACAAAGAAAAGAAGGGTAAATTTGAGCCTAACTGGTTGGGGACATATGTTATCACTACTACATATGGATTAGGGGCATACCAGTTATCTACTCTAGAAGGTAAATTGCTCAGTGATCCCATCAACAGTATGCATATTAGTAGGTTTTATACCTGGGTACTTCAGAGGGTACACTCTTTTTAAAAAGTCTAGAAAAAACACAAAAAAATGGAAAAAAGTCTTGAAAAATTACAAAAAATGGAAAAAAGTCCTCAAAAAATACAAAAAAATTGGAAAAAGTCCAAAAAAAAAAACAAAAAATGGAAAAAAGGTCATAAAAATAGAAAGTAAAGAGAAAAAAATTTGTTCAATGGTGAAAAGCACTTCGGTGGTGCCTTGAGAAAGTACCATGGTGAAAATCGAGAAATCGATGCCATGTGTAGAGGATTCACTCCTCTTTCCTTTAGACTCCACTTGATCTTTCCATCCCATCCACCCTCCACTGCATAATAACCTTTTCACACTCACCATGGCTTGTGAATTATTTGGCATTCCCCTCACTTGCTCGCTTCTCTATGCATACTAAGTTGGTCCTATCCCTTACTGGAGCATTTCCTTGACTTTAGCTATGGATTGGGATACTTAGCATCTCACGATCAGAAAAAGCCATCATCACTGTCTGTCTGCTCACTCACAATTCATCTTGTTCCATCAAATATTCCAAAAATCCAAAAAAATCAAATATTCCAAAAATCCAAAAAAATCAAATATTTCAAAAATCCAAAAAAAATCAAAATATTCCAAAAATCCAAAAAAAAATCAAATATTCCAAAAATCCAAAAAAATCAAATATTCCAAAAATCCAAAAAAATCAAATATTCCAAAAATCCAAAAAATTCAAATATTCCAAAAATCCAAAAATCAAATAACTTCAAAAATTCCAAAAACAGTGATACTTTCAGATCGCCACATAGCTCTGAACTTCAACAAAATTAAAACACGCCAAGATTGACAATCAAGAGGACATTGCAACATACCTATCAATCCATCTTTTAAATCTAACCAAACACATCAATTGTGACAAGAATTGGTTCTACATTGAAGCATGATGCCTATTTGTTTGTCAGTCTTTGATTGATTTATGATTTTATCTTTGGTGGCATGTCTTTTAGCTTCTCGAGGATGTCTTGGACTAGAGAGGCGAGGATGGGCCATGTTCACTTGTTTGCTATCTATGGATTGTTCCTTATTCATAGGATGACTCGTCTTAGGACATGATTGTCTAAAATCATCAAGGACCTATGAGTCTAGTGTGGATGAGAGCATTCCTTGTCTAATATTGTCTTCCATGCAATAAGTATTCAGGTCATCTAAGGTCCTTATACTTAGATGCTTATACTTTATTGCTAAATAAAAATGTAAACAATATTTAGGTCATCTAGACATTCATGTTATCTAGATGCTTATACTAATTTGTGACATAATAAGCTCTATGATGCTAAAGCACTATGTAATGCACAAGAATTTTCATCACCTTCATTTCATTCGTATTTTGTTTCATCTGTCATTTCTTCCACCATCCATTTCCTTTATCATTTCATTTTTCTTCATGCTCTTTATCTCAAAGATTAATTAATCGATTTATCCAACTGATACTTGTCTTCTAATCCAAATATCAAATCAATCAACTTGTTTTTTAGCATGGGACTCCAATGCTCACTAATCACTCAATCTATTAATCAATCATTATTTTGCACTAGCATCAATCTCAATCAACTTAATCAACTTATTAACCTGGCTATACTGAGCATTTCCATCAATTGTTTAGTTACGTCCATTAGTTGTGCATTTTCATCAAATGTGCATCTTCACTTATCAGTTGTGCATTTTCATCAAATGTGCATCTCCGCTTAATCACTTGCGCAATATCAATTATCAAATCTTTTCCCTGTGATCTATCGAGGGATTCATCTTATCACAGCTTGTTCGATCAATCTCTTGAGGGGGCATATCATCCTTATCATCATCCTTACTAGGATATCCCTGGGGCATGTATCAGTTAATCAATTCTTTTTTCTTTGAAACAACACAATAGGCTACATTGTCTCAAAGAGGGGCAAAATGTAGACACTTAAATTTATCCTCACAGTCATCCTATTATTCTTCTATTAATTAAATAGATATTATTATCTATTTAATTAATTCATTTAAATACTTTCCTCTATTTATTCATTAATTCACTTAGATCATTAAAATATTATAGTCATTTATCCATTTGCATAATTGGTTATCCATAAATCATCTATCCATTTCATATATACTCTAATCATTAAAGTACCCATGCATTAATTTACACAAATCTTTATCCATTTCATATTTCATTAAATCATATATAAATTTATTTAATTACATAATATTTTTTCTATTGCATATTTAATTCATAAAATCCGCTTTCTCCATAAATTCCTAAAACTCCATATACCACAAACTCTCCCATTTATTTCTTTCATTAATTGCACTGACAGTATGGGACAAATGTCCATTTCTCCATTTCGCTCTTTAATTCCACATTTCTCCCATAACCTGGATTTATCCTGTGAGGACATCTATATAAACCCTCTCTCTTCTCACCATGAGGGATATACAGGAAATTGGATCATATGAAACTTTTCATCCAGTCATCATAGCTTCTTGTTGCATTTGTGCTTATAAAAATCTAAGAGCATCAAATGGGTAAAATAAGATCTTGATGATAGGAAAACAATGGAGTTAATTTTCTTTTTGAATGCTTATGTTTGGTATTTTATAGTTTAGTATTTTATTTCGGCATTAGTATTCATTTAGGAGAAACTTCATTGATGTAATGTTGGAAATATTGTGATTCTGTTTGTGGATTCATTAGTTTTTAATTTTCAACATCTACAGCCAGAAATTGCAAATTTCCTCAGGGTCACCAACTTTAGGTATGAATTTTATAGTATCTTTATAGATTAAATTTATTAAATACTTTGTATGAAAGCCCCTAGATAGACATTATGAAGATCTCCACCCACTATGTGCCAAAAGACTTTATACAATTCACGTATGGAAATCAATCCAAACTAGGAGCCTTGTCATTAGACATTGAAAAACTTGCTCCCGACAAGTCTTCTTTGGTGACAAATCTCCTTTGGTGAGAAGATGATCTCAAAGAATAAGTTGAAAATTGAAAACTTGATAAGGAACCACATTAAGGTATTTTTACAAAGCAATTCACAAAGATGGAGTATACTCCTAAGTAGAAAAAACTTACTCATAGTGTTAGACAAAAGCCTATAAAATATTAGGAAGCTCGTTACAGAGTTGTTACCCTTCCTTGATTTTCTTGATGATTTGAGATGTATGGTGAGCACATAGAGACTAAAAGATTTCCTTTGAGATCTTGTAGATCCTATCTTGAACCAATGAATCTAAGCTTTGATTTGGACTCCATGCACAATATGAACATTTGCAACTTTCTTCTAGAGGGGGAGCTCATACACCTAAATTTAAGTAGCTAAATCAAAGAGATAAGCTTCCAAAGTGTTGGTGGCTTGGTAGAGCTCTGAGGTGGTGGCCTCATATGAGTATTGATGGAAACGAGCTAGCTAGCACCCATCAATGTGGAGGAAGTGAGAAGTATGGGTGATGGCATCATTCCACCAAGCTATCCATCTAGTCTCACACATGGGAGATGGTTCCAAATTCCAAACATGTTGAATATGGGCTGACATGATCTTGTGATTGAGTAATGACATGTTTAGAAAAATTAATTTTTCATAGCCTTGAGTTTGGCAAGTTGCCACTCAATTTGAAACAGTATTGGAAAGTGGTCTAAAAGGAATATATTTAACAAAGGCTCTACTAGCAAAGAATAGTAGTTGGCAAAGGAAAAAGGATTGATTTAACGACATTGCTTGATCCAAACATTGTGAACCCTATCAAACCCTACTCTAAGATTACTTAATGTGTACCACATTGTATGATCTTGGAAGTGGCCAAGATTAGGATAAAAAAGGCCCAATTTATTGCACATGTAAAGAATTAGGTCTTTCTTTCACTAGCTATCCAGTGCATAGGCAATGCCTCACATTTATCATAGGCTATTTCAATCATATTAAAACCCCCACATAGAACCCAAGTGGCAGAAAAAATTAAATTGTTCATCCATCTCCAAATGGTAGATCTCTCAATAGCATCTTTAAAATCATAAACATTAATAACTCCAAAGTAATGACTATTAATGTTGAAAAGATCCCACAATGCTTAGTTGGTGGGGTCACATACTTGACCTCAACTAAGTGTTGATGCCACATAGAAGAGAGAAAGGTAACAATGTACCACCTCGACGTCCTTCATGGTTGCTACACAAAAATGATTAGAAGGACAAATGACATGACAAGTTGTAGAAAGAAAAAAAATCAAAAACCTTAACCTCTTGCAAACAGAGAATGTCTAAACCTAGAAACTATAGTTGAGCATATTTAAAAAAGGCTTCTATGGGAACTTCATCAAAATTCAAACATTCCAAGAGAGACAATTAATAAATGAGTGTCAAGAGTCATCTCCTCATTGTTTACCTCATCAAGAGTGGAATAAGTATTCTGTGAAAGAGAATTGTTTTAATCAAAGATACCTATCTGAAAGGAAAGCTGGACAGGTCATCATTTCTCTGGCACATACTCTCCCTCTTCCAAACACCCTATTAGGATGCAAGACCTTTACTATATATCTAGAGGAGAGGGAGCATGTCAGGGAGTGTTTGCTAGTGGCTGAGACAATTGATGCTACTAACACATCTCACACAAATTTTTCCTCACAAGATGCCTCCCTAGGAGAGGAGAGATAAGATTTCCCACAATCTAGAGGTTTTGAAATATTTATCAAATGTTATCCCCTAGAGCTTGAGGAAGGCTTGGAAGGAGGGTCGTTATTATCAAAGTTTTTGGCTTTGCAACTAACCTTTATAGACAAACCTTCCTTTTTTTTCAAAGGAGGCAACAACCCAGAAGGAACCTATGTGGAAGGTATAGGATGGGGATAATCTAAAGGGTAATCCCAAATATTATGTTTAGAATATTGACAATGATAACAAGTATTCATCAAATTTAGCTAAAGAATGCATTGAGTGTATCTGATCTGTTCAATCTAGATATCCACAATCTTCTTTAAATCTTTGGAGAGATGCACTTCAATGTAGACCTTCCTCTAAGGACAAGCTAAATAGAACCATAAATCCTAAAGAGGAAGATATTTGGATCATTAAATTCTAGCACAAGGGTAACCTAGGGAACTCAACCTAGTTAGGGTCTTGAATAGCGTTCTCATCAGAAATGATGAAGTGTCAAACCTAGGGTTTAAAACCAACAAAGAAGAATGGACAAGCCAAGACCCATGACTAAGAATAGCCTCAACATGGTTGGCTTCAAAAAAATAAAAAATAAAGAAACATTTAGTAAGGTTCTTCATGGCTTCAAGGTGAATCCCATGCAAGACCCGGGCCTTGGTCACCCAGTCTTTGAGCATTCTTTTGGGGGGGCCATTTTGACAAAATACCTTATTAAAGTAAAGTTCTCTAACCATCATCATGCATTATCAAATTCAAGAATGGGAAGAACAACATCGAGGTTGTTTTAGGGGGCATACCTCATAAAACACCTTAAGAAACTTCTTGGGTCACTTGAGCAGGGGTGCCATTGTTAATTATCATCAAATCTTCAACTCCAACAGCAACTTGGGAGTTATGAAAGGTCGAGGCCATTTAAAAGAGGTATGGCCTCATACACAACAAAATCAATGCAATGCATCAATGGTTTAAGAAGCATGTGGAAGAACTACCTGCACAATGTATAATGATGTGAAGTATAAAGATTTGATCAATATTTATTTTGGAGTGATAATAGGTATTGGAAGCATAAACACAACTCTTCATTTTTGACAATTTGGGAATGCTCTCTTCCTTCCCCTATATTTTACAATTTAGGCTCATCTCTCCTCCATAGCATGCATTCCAATGTTTACTTGGTAGCAATAAAGAGGTGAACTACATTCTTGGGGAGTATTTATGTCTTATGTATCAAGAAGGTTTTCAAGACCAAGTCTGGGATTATCATGCATGCTATTAAAATGACTATGGGGGATGACTTCATGGTAATCAACCATAGTTATGGAGTTAATTCTGATATCACTTCAATGTTCACAGTTGTGCTCTTGGATTTGAATGAGGAAAAATAGACAATTAGATATATCGGGAAGTCTCTCACTAAACTAATTGGGTGTAGTTGTCTTGATCAAATTTTGATTGATATTGTTCTGGGGAATGGCTTCCCTAATCAAATTATAGTTAGGGTAATTAACAATGGAGTGGTCATTGGCCCTTGGATTCCGTTCATCACCACTTCAAAAAGTAGGGCAGAAAAGGAATAGAGGAAGAAAGCTTAAATGGTAGTTAATTTATTGAAAAGTGTAATAGGGGTTGCTCCAATTGATGATATTGATTGGAGCTTTGCCCTCTATGAGGATGATAACAATGCTAGTGTAGTATCACATGCATGCAACTCCCATTCTCATAATTGTATTGGGTTATAGCTTTTAAGTCTTCAATAGCTCCCTAGATAATTTCTTTGTTTAATCAATAGTCCTTGATCAATATTATCTTCTAAAAACCTCAACAATTTTTTAAGATACTTCTCTTTAAATAGAGGGTTTTGAATATTTCTATATATTTGATCAGGGAGAATATGAGATATAAAATTTTCTATTTGTATTAATACAAGAAAGAATAGCCCACAAAATCACATTTAATTTATATATAACCTATCTAAATCAGCAAAATCAAAGCACGTCTGTATATATCTAAAATTGACTTGCTGAAAATGCAAAAGCAATTTGAGCCTCACCTGAAACACCTCGCTAATATACAAGAGTACCATATTAAATTTACTTTTCTTCCTCATTTCGTTTTGCCTACTAGTATCCTACTAGCTGTTCTATTCTTTGGCATTCAATCAGCGTATATGTATAAATATAAATAATAATGTTAAACGTATTTATAAAACCAATAAACATTTTTCAAGCTTGAGTATTGAGAGGAAACCATATTGTTAAACCATGGGAGTATGTAGATATCAAGAAAAGCAAACAATTCAATATGAATGAACATATATTGTTTCCATTCCATTAAAAAAAAATTTACAACTCAACCGAGATGAAAAAAATGATGTGCAGCAGAAGATATGCATCTCCTCATGCATGGCGATAAGAACATCAGATAGGAAGAAAGTCCTTGCATGAAAATTCCTTCATGCTTTGTGTAAATGCTAGAAGAGAAAAATAGAATTGCAGAAAAATAGAGTAATAAACAAATAAGAAAACATAAACAAAATGAGACACCAATTTTATCGTGGTTCACCAAGTTTGGCTACATCCACACTGAGCAGAGGAATTTTATTACTGTTAAAGAATGTTTTTACAATAGCTATAGTAGCATATATAATGTGTTGAACCACACCACATGAAGAATGTGAAGAGTCAACAATTAGAGGGAAAACATATGGAGTCCGTTGGGCTTCAGTTCTAACAATCTCCCACTTGAAATCCAATGGATGCTGCAACTCACCAAACATTCCCATGCTCTAAACTTACTGTCACTTCTTCTTAACCAGACCAAGAGAAGTCCTGGTGCATTCAAACTTCTCTTTGGGAACAACCTTGGTCAAAATATCTGCCGGATTGACCTTTGTGTCAATTTTTGCAACTTGTAACTTGCCCTCCTCAACCACATGATGAATGAAATGAGCATGTATGTCAATATGTTTAGAACGACGCTGAGATGAATGATTGTGAGCCATAAAAATGGTGTTGTGACTATCAAAAAATAGAACATAATCACTTTGTTGACATCTCAAATCACTAAACAATCGCTGTAGCCAAAGCATCTCCCTAGCACCTTAAGAAAGAGCCATGTACTCAGCTTCGGCAAAAGAAAGAGAAACATAATGTTGCAGCCTCGAGACCCAACTAATGGCAGCTCCAACAAACATGAAAACTTAGCAAGTAGTAGATCTCCGTTTATCTAAATCTCTGGCAAAATCAGAATCAATGAAACCTTGTAGCTGTACCTTATTACCACCAAAACATAAAGCATAATCAGAAGTACCTTTAAGATACCTTAATATCCATTTAACTGCTTCCCAATGAGGCTTACCAGGATTGCTCATGAACCTATTCACAACTCCCACTGCATGAGCAATATCAAGATGAGTGGAGACCATAGCATACATAATGCTGCCAATAGCTGATGTATAAGGGATACCTTGCATAAACTTCTTATCCTCTTGTGTTTTCAGACACAAATCAGAAGATAAATGAAAATGGGCAGCAAGAGGAGTAGAAACAACCTTCACATTAGCCATACCAAATCTGTCTACAACCTTGTCAATGTATGCCTTTTGTGACAACATGATCTCCTTCTTTCGTCTATCCCTAGTGATGGTCATTCCAAGAATCTTCTTGGCTGTACCTAAGTCTTTCATAGCAAATCTCTTAGCTAATTGTGCCTTCAACTCAGAAACAATCCTCATACTTGTACTGGCTACCAACATGTCATCAACGTAGAGAAAGAGAATAACAAACTCACCATTAGGAAGCTATTTATAATAGACACAAGGATCTGATTCACATCTTAAGAAGTTTTGCTCAATCATGAAGCGATCAAACTTGAGATACCATTGTCGCGGGGCTTGCTTGAGCCCATACAAGCTGCACTTCCATCTGCAATACAGATGTTCTTGTCCCTATTTTTTAAATCCTTCTAGTTGCTCCATGTACAACTCTTCATCAACATCACCATGTAGAAAGGATGTCTTGACATCCAACTAGTCAAGTTCAAGATCCCAAACTGCAACCAATCCCAAAACTACCCAGATTGTAGTCATTCTCACAACTGGTGAGAAAATCTCATTAAAATCTATACCTTTCTGTTGATCATACCCTTTGACAACCAGTCTAGCATGATAACGTTTGATGCCCCCATCTTCCTCTTTCAACTTGTATACCCAGCGATTCTTCAAGGATCTTTGATTAGGCAGAAGTGGCACTAAATCCCAAGTGTTATTAGCCTGCAACAAACTCATTTCATCTTGCATCACCTCTTGCCATTTCAAGGAATCAATTGCCTTGCAAGCCTGTTTATAAGTAGCTAGTTCAAGTTGATCAGAGACCAATAGTTCAGGCTCAACATCCTCTGAATATAACAATTCATAATCTAAAAAATTTAGAAGGACGTCTCCTCTCCCGAGTAGACTTCCTTAAGTGAGAACCCTCCTGTTGCAAATTTGAATCATCCAGATTCATCATGTGTAACTGATCTTGAACATTTTCTATTTGACTTTGCAAATTATCTTTGTTCTGAACATTAGCCTCATAACTCTACCTCTGTACACTTCTCTGTTGCACAGTCCCCTGCATCTGCACATTTCCTTTTGCAAATTCTCCAATGTTCTGCCTTTGCACATGAAAACTCCCCTGTCTCTGGATACTGCCCTGTTTCGGCATAGTGAATTGTAGATGCAAACGCCTCTCAATGGAGGCTTCAACATGAGGTTGGGAAATGACAATAGGAGACTGCGAATCAATTATTGTAGGCATCGAACAAATTATGGTAGGCTGCGTTGAAGTTAATCCTCCTACCTGAATGTTGTCAAGTCTCTTAGCTTGCAACGATTGATGATCTGGATGCGAATGGTCCAAAGAGGACTGCGTTTGACTAATCACTGACAGCCTTAGACTATCTCTAGGTAACGATGGAGATAAAGACAACTTGGTATTTTGTGAAGGCAGCGTATGAATAATATGCTGCGTATGAGTATTATGAGGCAGTGATTTATATATCTGCAAAGGAGTAGATACTAGATGTGAATGAGTTTGACTAGGAATAGGCTATACTTGATGATTAAGAGGCAGTGATGACACCATAGAAGGCTATGTTTGTCCAAGGGAAGAACCAGAACAAACTTATTCTTGCACAGGCTACATACAAGAAATAGGAATTTGCAAGCTAACACTAGAAGTCTGAAAACTAACGGTGGGGATATTGCCCTGTTTCTTAGCCACACTAGTTCCATTATTCAACAAATCAACTGATATATATTCATTTGAAAATGTATTTCCATTTTGCAAACCTGGGAAGACTTTTTCATTGAAGATGACATCCCGACTGTGAGTGATCTTTTTGGCGATGGGATCCCATACCCTGAATCCATACCGATCCTCGCCATACCCAACAAAAATACACTTCTGCGATTTGGGATCCAATTTGGATCGTTTCTCCTAGGGAACAAGAGAAAATGCTTCACATCTAAACACCTATAGATAATTGTAAGAAATACGTTTGCCCAACCGCCTCTCTTCTGGAATGTCCAAATTTAATCGAGATGAAGGAGCTCGATTAATGAGATAAACCGCTGTGTTGCAAGCTTCTACCCAGAACTCTTTTCCCAGTCCAGCATTAGAAAGCATACATCGTGCTTTTTTCAAAATCGTTTTATTTAACCTCTCCGCAGCCCCATTTTCTTGCACTATAAAAGGAAAAATTTTGATTTTTTGAATACCATTTTCAGCAGAAAAATTATCAAACTCTAGTGAACAAAATTTGCCACCATTATCTATTTGCAAATATTTGATGTTATGCCCACTTTGATTTTTAACTAGAGCTTTAAAATTTTTGAATTTACTAAACACTTTAGATTTTCTATTGAGCATAAAAATCCAAACTCTCCTAGTGCAGTCATCAAGGAAAGTCACAAAATAATTAGACCCTCTAAGAGAAGTTACCTCAGTTGGTCCAAAGACATCCAAATAAACAAGCTCCAAAGGTAATGTATTCTTCTTATGACCCGTCTTCAAGAAGCTAATCCGCTTCTACTTGCCATAAAGACAATGTTGGCAAAAATCCAAATCCATGGATTTCAATCCTGGTAATTGTTCTCTTTTGATCATCACTTCAAGACCTTTCCTACTCATATGTCCAAGCCGTTGGTGCCAAATCTCGGTTTCGCTGTCCGTCACTGCCATAGAAGCTCCCACTTGAGAGTCATTCTCAAAAACATATAAACTGCCCTCTCTATTTCCTTTGGCAATTTGTAGGACACCTTTAGTAACCTTCCACGAATCTAGAAAGAAAGAAGTATTGTAGCCTTGTGAAAAAAGTTGGCTTATAGAAATCAGATTCTTTTTAAGTTTTGGTTCATGTCTAACATCTTGCAAAAGCCATTTGCTTCCATTCTTGGATTGTAGGAGAACATCACCTTTACCAATGATTTATTATCCCCCATGTAAACTTTCCTAAATTGTCCTTGATAATTTGAGAAGGCATTCATACAAGAGGTGGCATGAAAAGATGCACACGAATCTAGAACCCACAAATCTAAAGTGGTTTTGCTTACAGATAAAACCAAAATACTATCATCCTTGTCATAAATAGCATTAACCTCACTGTCTTTAACCTTCTCTTATGCCTTCTTATAGGAATCACAATTTTTTTGGTGTGTCCAGGCTTACCACAAAACCAACAGTTGCCAATTCTACCTCTGGATTTTGACCTCTTTGCAGATTTTGATCTTCTTCTGTTATTATCTTTGCCTCTATTCTGAAGCCTTCCTCTACTGACAGCAGTTAAGGCTTCACCGGAAGAAGTTTCTTGGTTCTTTCTTCACATATCTTTGCTAAGGAGTGTAGCTGCTACGTCATCAAAAACTAATTTAGTTTTGGCTACTACCGAAGTGCTCACGACCATCACACCACCTTCCCAGCTATTGGGTAAAGACCATAGCAGCAAGATTGCTTTAATTTCATCGTCTAACTTTATACCCACTGAAGTCAATTGGGTAACTAAGGTATTAAACTCATTCGGATGGTTTGACATAATTCCACTTTCTTTCATTTTCAGGTTATAAATATTTTTCATAATGAATACCTTATTAGACGCTGAAGCCATCTCATACATTGTAGAAAGTTTGTCCCACAATTCCTTTGAAGTTTTCTCCGCTGAAACATTAAACAATACATTACTGGACAGCGAGAGGAAAATTGTAGTTCTTGCCTTCCTATCCATCTTCTTCCACTCTTCATTCGTCATCGAACTTGGCTTCTTTTATTTCCCATCAAGCACGAGTGAGAGGTCTTGTTTTATCAGCAATGACTCCATTTGCACCTTCCACAGACTGAAATTCTGACCGGAGAATTTCTCAATCTTTGGTTCCTCCATGACTCGAAAATCCAACACCGATTTTCTCAATCAGCTATACTGTCACCATACAGCTCTGGTACTAATTGTAAATGCCAGAAGAGCAAAATAGAATTGCAGAAAAATAGAGTAATAAACAGATAAGAAAACATAAACAAAATGAGACACCAGTTTTATCGTGGCTCACCAAATTTGGCTACATCCACACTGAGTAGAGGAATTTTATTATTGTTAAAGAATGTTTTTACAATAGCTATAGCAGCATATATAATGTGTTAAACCACACCACATGAAGAATGTGAAGAGTCAACAATTGGAGGGAAAACATATGGAGTCCGTTGGGCTTCAGTTCTAACACTTTGAAGTCAAAATCCTTCCATTTCATTCCTTGGCATTTGCTACGAAGCAGTGATGTTGCAAGTCTTATATTCAATGCAATCTCTCCATCCCATGTTGATAGCAGCGTCACATTTCTTCCCAGACCGCTCTGCTTCATTTCCTCCACAAAAAGGCTTTTATTATCTTTAATGTCCATCATCAACAACATCTTCATAATTCCAGTACAGAGAATGATTTTGGGGAATGATCTGTCTCCTATCCAACTCGATAGGAGACTAAGAATGCCTCTATGCAGGAACTGCTCTTGTAATTGTTTACATTTTGATTGTAAGAGGAGTCTGGCCAGCATGGGGAGCAGTTTGAGCTTATTCAAACCAGGTAGAGCTTCTCTCTTTAATTCAATGTCAATCTTTGCTGCAACTTCAAGCCCTCCCATAAATTTCTCAACCTCTAAGGCAATCTCCTCTTCTTTCCACTTGTTAATATCATTAATACTAATTTCAAACTTAAAACCAGTGACCAACTCCCACATGATTTCTTCATCTCATTTTTGGGTATCAGAAAAAGAACAACAGCAGAAGAGCAGTGCTTTTTACCTAAAGACTGTGATTGAGGCTGAGCCAGCTGCTAATGATCTCTTCTTCTCCTGTCAACTACCTCTGCCTCCTCCTCATCATCTTCATAGATAACACCGTTTCTTTTATGCTCTCCTCTTATGTTCCCAAGGCAAACAAAACCCACCTGCAACTGTAACAGCTGCTGCGCTCTTGAGTTTTAAATTTTGATGGGATCTATGCCCTTCCCATCGTCCTTTTTCACTACCCTTCTTGGGTGTTTTATTTTCTTCATCATTATTTTTCCATTCTCGAGAGAGAGCTTAGAATTTGGTTGCAACTCCATCATCATTATTTTCTTCTTTCTGTGCAAAATCAAGGGTTTCATAACAATGGCTCGCTATCACAATGGAGGGATGAATCTGTGCTTTCTTGATTTGGAAAAAAAATGTGGTGTATTAGGATAGAAATAGTAATCTATCTAACGTATAATTTATGTTTTCTCAACACCGGGTTATGCTTTTTCATTTTTGCATGTCTCCTATTTTGAGTTATGTTTTTTCATTTTGGCATGTATGGGTTTAGAAGGTTTCATTTTGGCATTAGCCTGTCTTTAATTATACCGAGAGGCGAAGCCTAGAGGCATTTACAATGGCAGCACAAGGGTGTGTGGCGAAGCCTAGAGGCATTTACAATGGCAGCACAAGGATGTGTGTACATTTTTATTCACGCTATTTAAATTGACGTATAGTCAACTGTCATATTGAAAATTAATTTACCCATAATTTGAACTATTTAATGTTTTGGATAGAGGGAATACTTTCCCACTACCCGACGCCTTCCGGGAATATGGGAAAAGCTTCAACGATGATAGGTAGTGGCGGAGTTGTTGGTAGTTAGGGTTTGCATTGGACTGCAGTTTAATTGGGGTGTTATGCACCGTGATCTAAAGCCTGAGATCTTTTTGCTTGTAAACAAGGATGATGATTCATCGTTGAAGGCAATTGATTTCGGGCTGTCAATTTTGGAAGAGATTTATTTATGATCATGTTTTACATAGGGTATTCATGATAATTTCCTGCATTTTGAGATGGGCCAGTTCACATTGCCTAAAATGTTTTGCATCTTAGCAGATTTTCTTTCTTTTTTACTTCTGCACTTTCTCCATCTTTCTGTATCTTCCTTCTTTTACATCCAATTCCCCCCCTCTTATGACTATCTTTCTTTTGATGACACCTTCTACAATTATCAAGTATTCCCTCAATTTTGTTCTGCGCTATTTTCTTCTCATCCCTTTTTATTTTCATTTAAATATATTTGGTATTTCTTCACCTGCAATAGCTTTGTTCACAGCACATATATTCTTGAAGCTCTTTGAAGCCCTCTCTTTTTAATGCAATTAAGCATAGTGACTTGATTTGAAAAAAGAATATGAAGTAGTCTTTTAGAATTAAATCCATATTGTGAACTCTCCCTGGTCAATCTTTTAGTAATTGAAACAGTTTAGTAGTTTAATTTGTGGTCTATAATTTCCCTAAACTATTTTACAATCTTAGAAAATACAAACAGATTGGAAGAAATTTATATATGTTTATGTTTTACTTAGAGGGTATTCATAATAATTTTATGCATTTTGAGATGGGCCAGTTATATTTACTTTTCTTGAACTCTCCATGGTCAATCATTTAATAATTGAAGCATTTTGGCAGTTTAACCCGTGGATTTTAATTTGCATAAACTATTTTACAATCTTAGAAAGGGGAAAAAAGATTGGAAGAGATTTATTTATGTTTACATAGAGGGTATTCCAGATAGTAATTTTCATTTTGAGATGGGTCAGTCCACACTGCCTAAAATGTTTTTGCATCTTAGCAGATCCATTGTACTTGCAGGCCAGGTGTTCAGTGATGTTGTTGGAAGCCCATACTATGTTGCTCCAGAAGTTTTATGCAAGCAGTATGGTCCACAGGCAGATGTGTGGACTGCTGGAGTCATTCTATACATATTACTTAGTGGTGTTCCACCATTTTGGGCAGGTTATATGCATATTTAAGGGATGCAACTAGATTTTCGTTCTGTTAAAGTAGCTTTTTCTTAATGAATAGATGTATTTAGGGATACGTCAACTCATGTTTGATATTCTTTTTACTATTATTTTTCAGAAACACAACAGGGAATTTTTGATGCCGTTCTACGAGGTCACATTGATTTTGAATCAGAACCTTGGCCTTCAATTTCTGAGAGTGCTAAGAATCTTATCAAAACTATGCTTACTAAAAACCCAGCTCAGCGCATCCATGCACATGAAGTTCTATGTATGAGACTACTTTGCAAGTCTTCACTGTATTTGAGTTTGTTAGCAAATGTTACTTTCCTTGAAAGATGTCGTGCATTAGCAGGGAACTCAGATGCTTTCAAGTTTAATTGTTAAAGAAATTAGAAATGAACTTCTGTGCAAGACTAGAGGATTTGTATTTGAAAAGGGTTTTGGTAGCTTTTCTACTTTTTGTAAAAACTTCATAAGTACATACAAATTTTGTATTTTATGTAAAAATTCCATTTAAATAAACTAAGTTTACAATACATTCCAGGTCACCCTTGGATATGTAAAGACGGCGTTGCTCCAGACAAAGCTTTGAACCCAGCCGTGTTGTCTCGACTAAAACAATTCTCTGCAATGAATAGATTAAAGAAAATGGCTTTTAAGGTAAGCGGACTGTTTTTCTTATCCACATTAGTAAAAATTATCTAAAGAAATAGGCCTGCAAAATTTACCCATAATTTGAACTATTTAATGTTTTTGGATAGAGGGAATACTTTCCCACTACACAACGCCTTCCGGGAATATGGGAAAAGCTTCAACCATGATAGGCAGTGGTGGAGTTGTTGGTAGTTAGGGTTTGCATTGGACTGCAGTTTAATATGACCATTTTGTTTCAAGACTCCTCTCGCCAGTTACAGATCTTTGTTCAAGGTTGCACACATTACAATCTCCCGTCAATGCAAATATTCACAATCTCATTGGCCTCCAAAATCACCATTTAAGGCTGCTGGCTTCAAAGTTTTGGTCGCAGGTCCTCCATCACTGTTTCACAGAATGCCTCAAAGAGATGTGGTCTCGTGGACTGCATTGATTGCAGGATATGCACAAAATGGATTTGTTGAGATGGCGTTGGAAACTTATAAGCAAATGCAATTGGCAGGTGTAAAGCCAGACTCCACAACCTTTATCAGCATCCTCCCAGTCTGTGCCAATCGGGAGCTTTAAAACAGGGGATGGACATCCATCAAAGCATAATTGAGAGTGGATTTTTGTTAGATGTTGTAGTTGCAAATGCCCTGCTAGAGATGTATGCAAAATGTGGAAGCATACATAAGGCACGTCAACTGTTTAACAAAATGCCTCATAGAGATGTCATCTCGTGGAATGCGATGGTTGCAGGATATGCACAAAATGGCTTCTGCAAAGATGCCCTCAAACTCTTTGAACTAATGAAGCACTCTGGAATGTATCCTAATCATGTAAGCTTCACTTGTGTTTTATTTGCATGCAGCCATGCAGGTTTAGTGGATGAAAGCTGTAAATACTTCAATGGCATGAAAGACTCTTATTGCATTATGCCTAATATTGATCATTATGTGTGCATGGTTGACCTTCTTGATCGTGTTCGCTATCTTGAGGAAAACTTTATTATCAAAATGCCAATTAAACCTGTGGTGGTTGTGTGGACATCTTTGCTTGGTGTATATAGGTCAATTAAGAATATAGGGTTAGCAGAATTTACAGCAACTCTACTTTTTGAGCTTGATCCTAAAAATGTGGGGACTTTCTGTCAAACATCTATGCAGAAGTAGGCAGGTGGGCTGAGGTTCAAATGGTAAGGAGATTGATGAAAGATAGAGGAATTAAAAAGAATCCTGGATGTAGTTGGATTGAAGGCAATAGAATGGTACATACTTTTTGTGTAGGAGACAGATCACATCCACAGACAAAGGAAATATATGCAAAGTTGGACCAATTGTCTTGGAATATGAATGCAGCAGGATATTTTCCAGATTCAAGACATGCACTATATGATGTGGAGGAGGAGGACAAAGAACTATTTCTCTGCCATCATAGTGAGAAGCTGGCAATTGCATTTGGATTTTTAAATACACCCCTGGAACAACTATTAGAGTCATCAAGAACCTTTGAATATGTGTTGACTGCCATACTGCTACCAAGTTTTTCTCCAAGATCGTTGCAAGACAAATTTTTGTGAGATATGAACCGGTTCCATCATTTCAAACAAGGACAATGTTCTTGCAGAGATTATTGGTGATGCTTAGTGAAGCAATCTGTAAAGATAAATTTGCGCGACCTAGGCCATGCTATTGACTTCATAAAATCAGATGTATAGCATCCAACGTGTATCACCGCCTATATAAACAATGACTTATTGTATAAGTGCTCTGTTTTATGATACCCTGGAAGAGCATTTCTTGATTTACACATCATTTATCATTTTGTGTGGTCCTTGATGGAGATGTAGACCATGAAATTGACATCACAAAATCACGTGTAGTATCCAATGTGCATCACTGCCTATATATACGATTGGTTATGTTTAGAAGCCCTGTTTTGTGATACCATCAAGGTGTTATGACATTGAACTATTCTTCAGGAAGCCTACACTTCTCTACAAAGAAAATCTGGAAGGGGAAATAGAGAAGGGGAAAAAGCAAATGGAGAGGATTGCTTGAAGGAAATTAAAATGTGCTTGGCGAGATGGAAAAGTGAGAAAACTACTTACAATCAATCGGGCTTAGAGATGATGGAAGATCATCTCTTGATTACATTCTTTACCCCATCCTATTGCCATTTGGCATTTAATTACACTAATCAGATTATCTATTCAATTTATATATGTTGATGTGGATTTGGTCTCTGTTATGGTTAGAGGTTTCTAATGTTTCTTTGCATCTGTTTGCTTTAATTTATATATGTTGATGTGGATTTGGTCTCTCTTATGGTTAGAGGTTTCTAATGTTGCTTCTCATTTGTTTGCTTTAATTTATATATGTTGACGTGGATTTGGTCTCTGTTATGGTTAGCTTTCTATTGATAGTGTAGTTCATCTACATGCATGATGCTTGAAATATTTGCATAATTAAGTCAAGATATTAATGTTAGATAAAATAATAGAATTTTTATATGTAAAAGTAAAATCAAGTCAATGAAATATTGTGACACTATGAATAAGCTAATAAATTGTTGTTGATGAGAGGATCAAAAGTTGACTAAAAGAGTCTTATTGGGCTATGAACTACAAAGGTAAGTACATGATTTGTATTTATGATGGATTGTATGGGAAGAGAAAAGAATTTTAGTTATTGTAAAGAAGAATTTGGGAAGATGATCAAATTATTTTGAGTAAAGTTATGGAAGAGACATATAGGAGTTAGAGAAAAAGTGTTGTAAATCCAACAAATGTTAATAAAAATTAAATTCCACATGATACAATATAAATCATATGAGTTCCATACCAAATCAATGCCATTGACACCAAATTTCATGTGGCCCATTTAAAGTTAGTCATTTGTTTAAACTTTGAATTCAAAATTAAGGTGAATTGTTAGGGGGCCTTGGTGTCCTCTGCTTTGTGCAAGGTGGTAAATTCATAACTATAAAAGTTTGAAATTTTATATTACAAACTTAATGTAAAATATACTATATTATTTCACAATTTGAAATTTTATATTACAAATTTGTTGTAAATTGCTAATTCTAAAAGTTTGAAATATTAGAAATTTAATGTAAAATATACAAATACTATTTCAAAGTTTGAAATTTTATATTACAAATTTGTGGTAAATTGCTAATTATAAGTGGCCTTTAAAAAATGTGAAAGTAAAAAAATATTAAAGTTGCTTAAACTTTGAATTCAAAATTAAGGTGAATTGTTAGGGGGCTTTGGTCTCCTCTGCATGCAAGGTGGTAAATTGGTTGTAATATAAAATTTTAAATGTGCAAGGTGGTAAATTGCTAATTATAAAAGTATGAAATTTTATATTACAAATTTACTGTAATATAAAATTTCAAACTTTTATAATTAGCAATTAACCACAAATTTGTAATATAAAATTTTAAACTTTAATAATTAGTGTTTTGGTGGTAAATTGCTAATTTTAATGTTATATAAAATTTCAAACTTTTATAATGAGCAATTAACCACAAATTTGTAATATAAAATTTTAAACGTGCAAGGTGGTAAATTGCTAATTATAAAAGTAATATAAAATTTCAGACTTCTATAATTAGCAATTAACCACAAATTTGTAATATAAAATTTTAAACTTTAATAATTAGTGTTTTGGTGGTAAATTGCTAGTAATTATAAAAGTCTAAAATTTTATATTACAAATTTAATGTAATATAAAATTTCAAACTTTTTTAATTAGCAATTAACCACAAATTTGTAATATAAAATTTTAAACTTTTACAATTAGGGTTAGGGTGAGGGCTAGAGTTACGAAACTTAGTGTTAGGGTTAAATCATAGTTATAATTAATTTTTAAATTAAAAACATGAGTTAAAAAAGCACAAAAAAAATATGGTTCAAAATATTAAAAAAATATGGTTCAAAATGTTCAAAATTCTTTTAATTAGGGTAAGAATTAGAGTTAGGGTAAGCATTAGAGTTAGGGCTAGGGTTAGAGTTAGGGTTAGGGTTAGGGTTAAAATCATAGTTAGAATTAGGATTAAGGTAAGGGTTAGAATTAGGATTATTGTTAGACTTAAAATTAGAGTTATATTCAGAGTCCAATCAAGGTTATGATTAGAATTAGGGTTAGGGTAAGAGTTAGGATTAGGATTCCTATTAGAATTAGGGATAAAATTAAGGTGGGTTACTATTAGAAATAGGTTAGGATTAGAGCTCAATTAGGGTTTGAATTATAGTTAGGTTTAGGGTTATGGTTTGAATTATAGTCAGGTTTAGAGTTAGGGCTAAAATAAGAGTTATTTTTAAGGTTAGAATAAGGGTTAGGGTTAGGGTTAAAACTAGGATTAGGTTTAGGTTTAGAATTAGAGTTAGGATTACAATTATCAATATGGTTAGGGTTAGGGTTACAATTAGGGTTAATGAGAATCAGGTTAGGATTATAATTAGGGTTAGGGTTTGAATTAAGGATAGGGTTAGAGTTAGAATTAGGGTTACTAAATTAAGGTAAGCATTAGAGTTACAATTAGGGTTAGGGTTAGAGTTAGGGCTAGAGTTAGGGTTAGAATTCAGGTTAGGGTTAGGGTTAAATTATAGTTTGAAATTGGATTAGGGTAAGGGTTAGAATTAGGGTTAAAGTTCAGGTAGAATTAGGGTTAGGATAGGTTAGAGTTAAGATTAGGGTTCCTATTAGAATTAGAGTTAGAATTAAGGTGGGTTACTATTAGAATTAGGGTAAGAATTAGAGTTAGGGTAAGCATTAGAGTTACATTTAGGGTTAGAGTTAGGGTTAGTGATAGAGTTAGAATTCCAGTTAGGGTTATGGTAAAAATCATAGTTAGAATTACAATTAAGGTAAGGGTTAGAATTAGGGTTAAAATCATAGTTAGAATTATGATTAAGGTAAGGGTTAGAATTAGGGTTAAAATCATAGTTAGAATTATGATTAAGGTAAGGGTTAGAATTAGGGTTATTGTTAGATTTAAAATAAGGGTTATAGTATGGTAGAATTAGAGTTATGATTAGAAACAATTATTCTAATTTAAATTAATTATTCTGATTTAAAATATTAAACTATTTGGGCATAAAACAATAAACATTTATAATAAAATAATAATAATATAAATACATTATTACAATGTTTACTAATATTATACTATTTTATTATGATTTAAAATTATTAAAGTCTACAATAATTACAATTATAATTTAAAATAAATTGATTAAAAGATGCCTCAAGATAGATATATTTTTTAAATATAGCTATACTAGTTTTATTTATATTCTAATTTTAGATTTTGGATTTTGGAAAACCTATATATAATTTCATAAATAAAATTTTCTATCTTTAGTTTTTTTCATTTTTGCATGTCTAGGTTTAGCAATTCAACATTTGTCTTAATTATATATATATTTTTAAAGTTTTTAAGATAAAAGAGATTTTGAATTTTTAGTTTTTTCATTTTTGCATGTCTCTGTTTAGAAATTGAATATTTGTCTTAATTTTACATATATAATCTTAATATTCTTAATGTTTTTAAGATGAAAAAGATTTTGAATTTTGGAATATATATATATATATATATATATATATATATATATATATATATATATATATATATATATATATATATATATATATATATATATATGTTTGATTTAAGCATGTTTGAGTTTAGAAACTTATCTTAATTTTATATAGTCTTAATGTTTTTAAGATAAAACAGATTTTGGATTTTGAAAAACCTTTGTATATATATAAAGAAGTTATTTTGTAATCATGGATATAGATTTAACTTGTATATAATAACCTATATTAACTTATTTATCATTAAAATAATATTTGTCAAAAATTTAATGTTAATTTGTTTTTACTTTGCATTGTTATTACTTGTTGGTTGTTTTAATTTATATATTTTAAATAAAAATATAGTAAGGGATTTTTTTAATAGTTAAAAAAATTAAACTAGCATACTTATCTCAGGTAAATCAATGTAAAAGATGTTTAGAAATATCATTGTGGACGTGTTTATTCCACTTATATCACAAATTTTAATGAATCAATAATTTTTATTTCATTAATAACAAAGCAATAACTTTACATAAGAGAAATAACTTTATATAACATATGCAATCACAGTTAATTTATTATATCTATGAAATACCAATAAATTGTAGACCAGTTATTCATACATTTTATATTTTTTTTCAATTTAGAAGTCTTAGACTTGAACCTTACCAAGCCTAGCAATAACAACTTTGTATCACTACTTGCAATCATATTCCCCTATATCATGACAAATACATCTTCAAGTAGGTTTTGAGGGGGACCCATTTTTCAACAATGCCTTCAATATTTATAATAAATTAAAATAATACAAAGTAAATGTTATTTTAGTATTTTATTTGTAATGGTGAAATTTGTATACCCATGCCTTTTTCCATTTAATTTTATATTTGTTTTAAGGGAATAATTTAATCTATTTAAATATTCACTAATAGTGTAATCTTGTGTGAATTGTTAGTATTTGCAATAGTATTTCCCTATAATCAAATTTCAAGCTAACTATCACATTTTAAGTTTATTTAACTTTAATAATTTCAATTAACTTTCATCTCATTTATTTAAATTAATTGTTTACTAGATTTGATTAAATTTTTTTAATTAACCTAAAATATATTTTTCATTCAAAAAATAATGACAAAAAAATTAAGATTACTAATCATATAAGCCAAATTTATTATACAATATTAAATAATGTTTATATTTATTAAAATTCTATCATATTAAACATTTTAAAAATTAAGGTCATTATAACTTTCTATACTTAAAGAAAACATATTTAAAAATTATAATATTTTTAAACTCAAAATTTTGAAGCCTAAAATATATCTCATCCTAAAATTTGTTGTCTTCAAACACCTGCAAAGATAATCCGACTTTAAATAACATGTGTTAATTTTGGTATAAAGACTATTATTTTTAGTCTAGTTCACAAAAATCGGCATCTTTATGCTTCTGGTAATATAGTTTTGAGATGTCTCCACAAGAGCTATTCAGGGGACAAATAGTTCATACTACTCGGCAAGGATGGATTGATCACAAACAAGAAAGAAGGCACATATTCACTCGAAATAAGCGAAAACCCAAGAAAGCGAAGAGGACACACAAAGGTGGTAACCATAAGGTTAGGAAGAAATTCCCTCAGATGGAAAGGAATTTCAAAAACTTGTCAAATCAAGGGAGGTTATTCACTGACAGAATGACGGATTTCAGAATGCAAATTGCTAGCTTGAAACACAATACAAACAAGGATTCACACATGAAAGTGCCAGTGGAGGTGCTTCTTCAAATACCAGAAGAGACTTTCAAGTCAAGGTTGCACCAGATTCAGAACATGGCCACAATAGGTAAAGTTTTGAAATTTTATATTTTTATACTTGATTTTCAGGACCGGTTATCAACAAATTGGCCCCCTTTGTTAGAGCTAGTAGAATTAAGAGAGGAGATTTTTGTAGCCACATTTTTTAGAAAAGAGGATTGTGAAAGAGTTTTACAAGACAACCACTCAGGTTTTCAGGGGAGTAGTGTATATTGTCAACCGTGGAAACCAAACTTCAATCCAGTAAAAGAAAACATATCGTTCATTTTCCCCTTTCTGGGTCTAAATTTCAAACCTTCCCCTGGAGTATAGATAAATCAACATCCTTAGAATGATAGGGAACTCATTAGCGAAATGTCAGAAAATAGAGATTCCTCAGAGCCACTACTAGCTTGGGATAGTCAGGATGTGAATATTAATGGACACCAAGAAAGACAAGCCAACATTAGTTGAATTGAAATCCCATGAAGAAAATTGGGTACAAAAAATCTTCTATGAAAACCCAGAGCATTAGTGTGCCAAAGGAAAAAGTTGTGACCGTGAAAACTATAACAAGCTAGACAAGGAAATGGGTACATTAGAGAAAGGGACAAATGTATGTCAAGATAGTGGTTTGGATGGGAACAGTCTTCTACAGGTGGAAAGTAGACAAGAGGAAAGTGAGGACTTTCGAACTCCAAAGAACAATCTCCAAGGAGTTTCAGAGGAGGGTAATGATCTCTTAGCATTAAGGGGGACTAGTATTGGGGGCATTCAAGACCGTATGGAAAAGATTGGCATTCAAATCCAGGATCTGGAGGTGGAGGAAGTAGGGTATGTTCAACAGGGTCAAGTTGCATCAAGGGAGGAATCCAAAAAGGTCCAACAAGATATACTTCCTAGTTGTGCAAATAGTAGGGAGACATCTCCCACTCAAGATATGTATGAAGGAATGTGCAAAAAAAGGACAACAGAAAAGAGAACAATGCTAACCCCTCTCCTAGCTCAACAGCCCCTGCAGATCCAGGTGATACTTCCAGCTCTCATAGATGATGAAAAAGACCATTACTATCATAATAAAGAGACTGAAGAGGCATACTTGGATAGTGGAGTCCCAAAGAGGTATAGAGAGGAGAGTTTGGAAGAGGTTGATGGTTCAGAAAAGGTGGCAAATCACCAACTCGATACACAAATCGAGAGCACGGATTTGGAAAACATCAATATAGAGGCAGTCCTAAATGAGGTTATACTCAAAGTTAACAATGACAGTGATGACATTGTAGAGGAGGTGCTGCAAGAGAAATCAAATGAGGAGGAGATGCCCCTTCTTGGTATTTCTGAAACAATTATGGGAGACAAAGCATGGGAGAAGACCAATCCAAGATCAGCTAGGAAATAAGGAAGAATAAGAACAACAAAACAAAGGTGGAAATTGTGGCAGGAATTCAAACCATAATAGATAGGGCTCTGAGATCAAACACGAGGAGGTTGGAACACTCTCCTCAGTTTTAATGAGAGTCCTCACTTGGAATTTTAGGGCTTAAATGCCCTAACAAAAGGTGTCTCATCAAGAGCTATCTTGATGCAGAAGATGTAGATATAGTGCTCCTACAGGAAACAAAATTATTGGAGGAACGAGGGGGGAATATCTTTCAAAAATGGATGGGATGGGAAACATTTGCTGCCCCTACCAGTGGTGCCTCAGGAGGCTTGTCTATAATGTGGTGAAAACATTTTCCCAAGATGGAACTCATAGCCAGGAATGGGAATTGGATGTTGGATAAATTCCCAAGCTTACTTGATTCGAAAGACTTGTGGATCTTCTACATACATGACCCCATGGAAACCATTCAAAATAGTGTTCTATGGTCATAAATTAGTAAAATACTATGTGCTCTAAGAAAGGAAGGAGTCATACTTGGTGGGGATTTCAACGTGGTGGTAGTAGAAGACGATAAAGCAGGGGGCATCTCCCACCCCACCAAATCAATAGAGGATTTCAAAGAGTTTATTTTAGATAATGGTCTTCTAGACTTCTTTCCCAAGAATGGTAAATATACTTGGACCAACAGAAGGAAGAATTTCTAACAAATATCAAAAAGGTTAAATAGATTCTTGGTCTCCAACATGTGTCTTCATTCCCCTAAATACTTCTCTTCAAATATATTGCCATGGATCGGGTCATACCACTTCCCCATCATTCTATCTATGGGAGAGACCTTATCTTCAAAATAGAAGTATTTCAAGTTTCAAGACATGTGGTTTAGAGACCCAATCTTCATCTCTTGGGTCCAAGGTTAGTGGAAATCAGTACCTCTCATTTAGGGCTCTAGAATGTTTCAATTAGCACATAAAATGAAGTTCCTCAAAAACCAAATCATAGCCTGGAACAAGTCACATTTCAGGAATATATTCCATGAGAAGGCCTTAATCAAAAATGAGTTGGACGCCCTTACACAACATGTCATCTTACATGGGATGAACATGGATTCATACACAAGGGACAAAATGCTCAAAGTAAATCTTGAAGAAATCCTTAAGAGGAAAGAAATTTTCTAGTGGAAAAAATCAAGAGAGACATGGCTTAAGGGTGAAGATAAGAACACAAACATTTTTCACATATCCACAAAAATTAGGAGCACAATCATATCAATTCCATCCACAAGGCCAATGGGGATATTGAACTTCTAATTTGAAAGACATTCAAGAAGAAGCTACCTCATTCTTCAAAATGTTCATCATGGAAGATGATGCTAATGGCCCTAAAGATCATTCTGCAATGGAATTTAAAATCCCCAAGCTAGTCAACGAAGAGCATAATGATCTCTTGATGAAAACCTTTTCTATGGAAGAAGTCCAAGTAGTAGTATTCTCCATGCCAGGAGATAAATCCCTAGGGCCTGATGGCTTCATAGGGTCCTTCTTTCAAAAATGTTAGGGTATAGTGGGAAAGGATGTGTATCTTATAGTTGAGGAGGCCCAAAAGAAAAAAAATATTCTAAAAGAATTTAGTAAAACAACTATTATTCTTATTCCAAAAGTGAAATCACCCTCAACATTCAAAAAATTCAAGCCAATTTCTCTTTGTAACTTGATTTAGAAAATAATAAAAGAATCTACTGCCTTAAGACTAGTTGCAATAATTCCAAATTTTATCTTAGAAGAACAAGGAGGCTTTGTTCCAAGGAGAGAGATAGCCAAAGGGGCAATAGTGACACATGAATTACTCCACTCCATTCAGGCCAATAAAATGTCCTCAATGGTCATCAAATTAGATATGGAAAAAACATATGATAGAGTCGATTGGGCCTTCTTGTTGGGTGTTCTCTATAAATTGGGCTTTTCTAGGCAATGGTGCAAATGAGTATCAACTTGCATATTAGGTACCTCCTTCACGATTCTTCTTAATCGAGCACTGGCAGGGTCCTTTGAATAATCGAGAGGCCTATGCCAAGGGTATCCAATATCCCCATATCTATTCATATTTATGGCTGAAGCCTTCACTTGGGCAATTAGAGAGGCCAATTCAAACAAAATATGGAGGGCCATTCAAATCGAAGGGGTGGAAGAATCCTTCATGCACACACTCTTGATAGATGACACAATGTTGTTTAGAACAAACATAGTAGTTGAAGCTAAAGCAATCAAAGAGATGATCAACAATTATTGTGAAGCTTCAGGGCAAGTGATCAACCCTTACAAATCAAAGGTTTTTCTCTTCCACACAAGAATGGAGATTCAGAAATGTATCCTAAATGTTCTAAATTTGAAAGCGGATTCACTACCAAACAAATATCTAGGAATCCCCATGTTTAAAGTTGTGAATAAAATAAGCTTATGGCAACAAACTCTTCAAAACATACAAAGCAAGATCAACTCTTGGAAAGGAAAATGGTTAATCCTGGCAGGTAGATTAACCATGTTAAAAGTAGTGTTAGGAGCTATTCCAATCTATACGCTATCAACCCTTAAAATATCCAAAGGAGTAATTCTAAGTATGGAGAAATCTTTTAGACACTTCCTCTAGCAAGGAAGAGTGGACACAAAGAAAATTCACCTCATGGCATAGGAGAAGATATGCAAACCATAAAGTATGGGTAGAGCATGCATCTTCAGTCTAAAAATTCAAAACTCGACATTGGATGCCAAGCTGGCATGGCAAATGTACATACATTTAACCACATCCATATGGGTTAAGATAATGCAATCCAAAAATTTGGACTCTAGGGATAGAGAAAGGATATTTACAGTGAATGACCCCCACAAAGGATCAAGCATATGGAACTTCATCACAAATAGTAGGGAAATACTCTATCCCCATCTTTCTTGGATCATACATGATGGCAAGAAGGTAAATTCATGGGAAGACTCCTGGAATGGTTGGCCAAGATTATCTTCAAGGATAGACCTCAATGAAGCCAAGGAACTCCTTAAACAACAATGGGGACAAAAGGTTTGTGATTACTAGACTCTGACTCATGGAAATACCTTTGGATAGATAGAATGGAGGAGTCTAGAGCAATGCAACATTCCACAAAGGTAGAAAGAAATCCTGATGCAGTGGCATCCTGGTTTCTCTAATTTTGGTTCTATCTTTAACATATATTCTACAGTCTTCTATAGAAATCGTGGCTGGCAGTTTTGGCCAAAGATAGCAATGCCTTATTTCTGCTGTTACTAAGGCAAGGAGGTCTAAAACGCCTCAAATCGTGCATTCCAAAATAGTAAATACTATTTATCTTCCTCATACTATTGGTGGTTGCTGACAGCTCCAATCTTTATTGCATTTGCTGAACGTGGGCGTTTTGTTTTACCAGTCCATTGAGGAGTATTTGTTTTGCTTTAAAAAGATGAGCGATTCACATATAGAGGGGGGGTTAGTGGCCATTCATATTGGTTGTGTAGTTTTGAGGAGAGATCGATGGTCAAAAGACCGACTGACATATATGCGAAAGATATGTTTACATGAATTGGAATGACCGACGGTGATATAAGGAGGTGGATTGATAGATATAGAGGGACAGTCTGGTAGGGGATTGAAGTGAGAAGTCTTGGTCAATGGTCTGGAGTTTAGAGGAGGTCGCGGATAGATTTAGGAAGCCTTTTTGGTTTCTCTGCTCATTGTAGGCTATCTGTTAGGCCGATGATGTATGGACAAGTTTTGGTTTTGATAATGGAAAAGAACAATAAAGAGTCTATTGATAGTAATGTCTCTTAGGAATTTCTTGCTAAATAGAATCGGCATTTATATATTCCTCCAGACATATGTATTTGTCTATGAAAATCTGTGTTGTTGATCTTGTATTCTACTGTCTCTTTTTCTAAATTCTCTTGCTTTGTTTCCCCAAAACGGGTATTGGGTTTGAATGTGCAATCCTCTGCCATCAAATCCTAAATGATATATTCAGTCACACAAGGAAGATGAATTAGTGTCGACAGCGAACAATTCAGGCAATTATTCAATTAAGTAGGGGTACAAATGCATGGAAACAATGTCAAAGACGGACTAGCTCTATAAATTGTGTTGGAATGTGGCCAGTTTACCTAAGGTCAGGGCTTTCTCATGGCTGGCAATCAATAATAGGATATTAACAAGAGCTAGACTTCACAAGATTAACATCAGTTCCAATTTCAAATGTGTGCTTTGCGGAGAGCAAGATGAGGACATTGAGCATTTACTTTTTTACTATTCTTTTAGTAACAAATGTTGGAAGTGGATAATGGATCATTTAAACTAGTGTGGCCCCTCCCTAGATCATTACTAGATCTATTCAAAAGTTGGCCAACATTGACCTATGAAGCTACTTTTGCTTGTCTATGGGAAGTTTTTCCCTCAATGATAATTTGGTGTATATGGAAGGAAAGGAACTTCCAAATTTTTAGACACACCTTGAGAATGGTAGACAAGGTTATAGAAGATATGCATTCATCTATATCAGAGCTAGTGAACTTGAAAGTGATGGCCAGTGCTTCAATCAAAACAAAGTTTACAAATTGGGACAACATGGTCCTCAAAAATTGGAAACATATTCAGCTCCTGAATACTCAAGGCAAGGCTCTTTCAAAATCAAGTAGGTTCATAAGGGCCTCTATCAGATGGTCACCCCAACATCGCCTTTCCTAAAACTAAACTTTGATGGGGCATGTAGAGGTAATACATGCCTCTTAGGTATGGGATGTATCATCATGGATTCCACGGGAAGATTGATAATGACAGAGGCGAAAAAATCCCTGAAGGGACAAACAACCATGTGGAGTCTTCACCATATTACATAGTTTTCAGCTAGCAATCAAGAATAATCTAAAAAACATCTAGATTGAAGGGGATTCCCTAGTCATAATCAATGTGGTAAAGAAAAAAAATCTCTCAATTAGCAAATCGACTATGTTGTTCAACAGGGTTTCGATCTACTTATGAAGTTTGAAAGGTGCCAAATTATCCATTTCTATAGGGACAATAACCATGGTACTAACTTCCTTACCAACATGGTAATCGATCAGCCCATCCCGCATACAGTCATAACAACAAGTCAGCCAAATTTTCCAGAACGCCTTGTGAAGCTAATCGAGGTGGACATGCCTCGCCTCAGCTGATAGTCCTATTTAAGGATGTTTAAAGTTTATTTAATACATACATTATTTTAGTTGTATGGTGAGGGAGAACAACTAACATGTCTTATCAAGGGATCCAATTATATAGATTTAGCAACGTGTGAATTAATGGTCAGGTCCGTTATAGATTTATTACCCTTCAAGTGATATGAAGAGGCCAATCAAATCAAAATTCTCCTAAGATCAGACATCCCGTAAGTATTAATGAGAAGGTACACCCAAAAGGGAGCATTGGTGATTTCATACAGTAGGCTCTATGCAAAACATTGCAAGGCGATCTTGTCCATGGTGAGATGAAGCGAATCTTCATTCATTAGCTATAGCTAAATCAATGAGGTAGCTATATTAGTTGCTCCATGTTTTGCGAAGGGAGTGTACTTCAAACACGTCACCTCCTAACTTCACATCACCACTGGGCTCTCTAGGGAGTTCTTATACTTAGTGTTTTCTTTGTTTTGTTTATTCTTCATCCTTCTTCGTTTCTTATCTCTCAGCCTTGGCCTCTCCACTTGTCAATCTATAATGGCAATGTGGTTGAAGAATGACCAGGTCCTCCCTCCACGGATGGGGGAACCGATTTACCAAGGTGTTGTGAACATGGTGAACATTAGGGAGATTTTTGAGATTGACTGCAATAATGTGGAATTCGTAGTTTGGTGCATCCTAGGATATTATCTTTTCCAACTCGTAGAGAGACAAGTGAAAGGACCAGAAATTGTGTCACTTACATATTAAACATATTTGATATTGTGCAAGATTACGAGTATGCTCAGGCCATCGGCTTCGCCCTAGTGCATCCATCCTTCTTCAACACGGATAGGTGGCTAACAATGCTCGACGAGTATGATTTCCAAGAAGTCAAGGACCCACATGGTGGCATATTTGACACCTAGGACCTTTTGTAAACCTCCCACCATGCTGCCTATGTATACAACACCATACAAAAGGGCCTCTAGGGGACTGCTAGAAATTTTCATTTTTGCATGTCATATATATATATAAGCTAAAAGAGATTTTAGATTTTGGAAAACCTATATATATAATTTCATATATAATATTTTCTATTTTTAGTTTTTTTCATTTTTGCATGTCTAGGTTTCACAATTCAGCATTTGTCTTAATTATATATATCCTTAATGTTTTTAAGATAAAAGAGATTTTGAATTTTTAGTTTTTTCATTTTTGCATGTCTCTGTTTAGAAATTGAACATTTGTCTTAATTTTACATATATAATCTTAATATTCTTAATGTTTTTAATGTAAAAGAGATTTTGGATTTTGGAAAATATATATATATTTAATTATGCTTTTCCATTTTTGCATGTGTGAGTTTAGAAACTTAACATGTATTAATTTTATAGTCTTAATATTTTTGAGATAAAATAGATTTTGGATTTTGAAAAACCTTTGTATATATTTAAAGAAGTTATTTCTTATTCATGGATATAGATTTCACTTTTATATAATAACCTGGATTAACTTATTTTCCATTTAATTATCATTAAAATAATATTTGTCAAAAATTTAATGTTAATTTGTTTTCATTTTGCATTGTTGTTACTTGTTGGTTCTTTTAATTTATATATTTTAAATAAAAGTATAGTAATCATTTTTTTAAAAAAAAATTTAATAGTTAAAAATTTAAACTAGCATATTTATCTTAGGTAAATCAATGTAAAAGATGTTTAGAAATATCATTGTGGAGGTGTTTATTCCACTTATATCACAAATTTAGTAAAAAATATGTGCCTTGAGAAGGATATCTCTCAGCATCTTACATAGTTTCATGTAAGATAGTTATGTTAGGAGAATTTTTAGTTGCACCATGTAAAATGTTAATTCAATGCCCAGGATTATAAATTAATGAATCAATAATTTTCATTTTCAGTAATAACAAACCAATAATTTTACATAAGAGCAATAACTTTATATAACATATGCATTGACAATTAATTTATTATATCTATGAAATACCAATAAATTGTAGACTAGTTATTCATACATTTTATATTTTTTTTCAATTTAGAAGTCCTAGCCTTGAACCTTACCAAGCCTAGCAATAACAAGTTTGTACCAGTACTTGCAATAATGTACTATATAGGGGAAGCTCCTTATATCATGACAAATTTATCTTCAAGTAAGTTTTGAGGGGGAGCCATTTTCAACAATGCCTTCAATATTTATAATAAATTAATATAATACAAAGTAAATGTTATTTTAGTATTTTATTTCTAATGGTGAAAGTTGTATACCCATGCCTTTTTCCATTTAATTTTAGATTTATTTTAAGAGAATAATTTAATGTATTTAAATATTCACTAATAGTGTAATCTTGCAATCTTGTGTAATACACTATGGTTGAGAAACCATCGAATAAGATATTATATAAAGAGTCTTACAAGATTTTGATAAAGTTTAATGATTTATTTTTTAAGTCAAAAAATAACTTATAGCACAAGAGTGCTTAATCTTGAGTGGATGAGTAGAATGACAGAAAGTCATAAACTCTGAAGTGTGCAAGAATGCAACTAAGGACTGTCAGAAAGATTAAATTTTCTAAACATATACAAGTAGGTATCTTCGATTCAACATTAAATGCTAAGTCACTTGACTAAGAATAGTTCAGTCAAGACAATTATGCCTAGTAATACTAGCTAATCAAGTCATACTGTAGGATGAGATAGTCTCCAAGTTGAGTTAGAGGTGTGTGAACACATGACTACAATTTTTACAAACGACTATTTATATATAAACTTTGGCCAAAGTGATGCATTTGTCTTTCCATGCATTAGTCGGTTCATAGTGTCTAGATGGTGTAACCTGTCAAAATGATCATACTTAGCTAGAAGATCATCTAGAGTTGTATGGTCGATTGAGTTATGTAGGACATAGCACTAGGACTCATATGGAAACTTGTTAGATCCATATGTCTATACACTTCGTGAAGGGTAGGGCCACTTCCAAAAAGGAAGGTGTGTGAGGGACCGTTAGTCTGTGGTTGGAGGTAAAGCACTCGGATGATGCTCTCCGTCTGTAGCAAAAGACTCACCAAGACTTGAACGATAGATATCAAGATTCTAGAGACAATACTCTTTATGTAAAACTTTATGTTATGATTTATGATGTAAAACTATTCTTTTGCCAAGTGCAATGTATTTGTAAATGTAAAGTGAAAAGTTTCACTATAATTTATCTTTGAATATATATTGAGTTTCATGGTTAAAAAATATTTAGAAAAGATATGTTTTTATTTCTTTGAAATTTTGCAAATGAAAAAAAAATATTTTCACTCATGTTTATCATGTTCTTTTACTTTCTTAGTAAATTGTGTGTGTGTTCCGAGTAATATGAGAAGGAATGTTATAGAAACACAAAATAACTCTCTCGAAAGTTTTTTTTGTTGTTCACATCAAGTTTGAAACCAAAATATGTACACTTCAAAATGTGACTTGGTAGCTCGGGGTGGTTGAACTTCATCCTTTACAAAGCACATAGACCCTTCTCCTTTCTATGGGAAAACCTCCACGTCACTCTCACTCTCATGGTAGAAGCCAATTGAGAGGAGGTGAGACACGGAAGTGGTCCTGCTCACTTGAGAGTTGGACTTCATGGAGAATGGTCAATCAGTCTTAGGGACTTTCTTGTGAATTGTTTGCTAATTTGTGTTCAATGACCATAGTTGTGGATATAATGATATGACTCAAAGGGTCACTAATCACCGATCTCCTATTTGGGTTTTGGAGATTCCAACATCTATTTGGTTGTTTTTTATAATCATTTATGAGTCTAATACATCAAAACCTTTCCTCTCCTGCTTGAAGGAGTTGTTGGATTTTATGTCTTTGTTGAATCAACCTAAGCATATGTTCTTGTTATTGAATTGTCAATTGTGTGTGTTGAGGCATAGGGTGTATCTCTTTGATCTCCTCTAGGATCACCCTCACCCACTCACCTCTAAGTCCAAGGCACATTCATGTGCCTGAATGAAGAGAGTTCGTTTGAGTTAACCATGAGTTGATTTACATTAACTTAGGGTGATGATCTAAGGTTTGTTCATATTTTTTGTTTTTATTGGTTTGTGTTGACCTCGTGATGAAATCGAGGGTTTACGAATTTTTTTTATTACTTGTTGGGTATTTTCTAATTTTTTTTATTTTGTGGGGTTTTGTATGATATGTAAGCTACAATGTATGCAAACAACTTTTTGTTCTTTTTCACCAATTTTTGAAATAAAATGAACTAAGTTAAACTAGGAATTAAAATATGACTGCAAACTAGAATTAAATTATCTAATGCAATTACGCTATTTTTTTGTATTGTTCAAGATTAGTTTTGGGCTACTATAAGAATTGGAAAAATGCTTTGAAATGAAACTAATTTAAATTGCAATAAAATAAGTTAATCTAACAATCTAAATTAACCTATCAAGGAATTTGCAATAACAAGATTTCTATTCCAAGAGCAAGATTGATTTTCTAATTATTGTAAAAAGAATGAAGGAGGCTTAAATTAAAGGTGCATGAGCCTAGCATATCCTCAAAGATCCTTCTAGTAGCCTTCCATTCCTATGCAACAATAGGTTACTCCTCTTGGAAACAAGGATTGGACAACAAACAAATCAAATAAAATCTTGAGAAAGCTTGGATTGAAGCTATGAAAGCTTGGATGGAGCACTTAGGCTTGAAAATTAGCTAGCCTGACAATGTTGTGTGAAGTTTTTTGAAAATATTGGGCATAAATAACAAAATAAAATGGCACAAGAGTCCTGCAACAAGCATAAAAATGCTAAGGGAGAGAAAAAATTAAGCAAACCTGAGTTGCAACAATGAATTTTCCTTCAATGGGAAAGCTTTGAAGCTTGGGAACAATGAAGGCTAATGACATGAAAGCTTTGAAGATTCAAAAAATAAAGAAAGAAAAGAAGAAAGAGGCTCAAAGGCCTGTGAAGAAGCTTGATAAAGCTTGTGAAGGTGAGAAGAGCATTCACCAACTTTTGAAATAAAGAAGAGGTGAGGGGTATTTATAGGTTGAAATGAGGAATGAAGGGTGCGATTGATTAGAAAGTTAACTCAATTGATTGTTCAGTAAACTAGATTAACTAGGAGGTGAAGTGAGCTTGAAATATTAGAACAAGAGAGAAATGGAGTTAGCATGAGAGAGGGAAGAGTTAATTATAGTTTAACTGAGCCAAATTTGCATGATTAAAGTTGATCCAAAGGTTAACAATAGATGAATTTTAGTTAGGCTCAAAATCTCATGCAAATTGGACCAAAAATGATGCTTTTTTGAGCTCAAACTTGAATTAAAACCATGGAAGAAAACATGACAGGTTCATCCACATTTGCAGCGTGGTCACCTAGGGGACAACCATGGTCAAAAGGGGAGAAACCAGGGTTAGATGAATGTTTGGGTGAAAACTAAACGTTGGAGAGTGGTCTTGGAGGGATGAAGAAGATACATGGCAACTTTGTTTTTCCAAAAGGATGCCAAAAGGGGTGGTTTCCCATATTAGTAGGGTTGTCGCCCAAGGGTAACCCAAAAATAATAGGGTGACAATGTCAAAAAAAGGATGATAGAAACTAGGGTTGGGGATGAAATCAGTATGTCAGTTCAAGGTCTTTAGAGGCCTGAAAATGATGAAAAATGTCAACAAGATGAAGGCTCACTAGGAAATAACACTCATTGCTCTTGCAACAAGGCTAGAAAGTGAAGAAAATAGAGAATCAACAAAGGATGAATGAAGAAAGGACAAAATTTGATAAGTTAGCAAGGGAAAACTAAATGAGGAAATTGAAAAGAGAGTCTAATCCATGTGTCGTCAAGAGGACTGCATGTTCAAAGGTCATATATACACACTTACATGTACATGTTTAGGACTATAGCTCATTATAGGATTACCATGTAGGCCCATGCATCTTTTTAGTGCTTACAACACCTGGGATAATATTTCTATCTAGCAATACCTTGAGACCACACTTGCTCATGTGGCCTAGCCATTGATGCCACGTAGATAATGAATCCATTTCTGCATCTGATACCATTGGAGCCTCTCCACTACAAGTTTATCCAACCACCATGTTGAGATTTCCAACCTTTTCTCCCTTTAGCACTACTAATGCTCCCTTTGTTACCTTGAGATAGCTATTTTCACCACTGAATCGATAACCTTGCTCATCAAATACTCTAAGTGACAATAGATTTTTCTTTAATCCTGGTACATGTCTGACATGTTGAAGAGTCCTTACTATGCCATTAAACATCTTGATTTTGACCTCTCCTTCACCAATAGCTTCACACCGATTGTCATTTCCCATGTAAACAATACCTCCATCACATGACTGGTAAGAAGAAAACTAATCCTTCTGAGGAGTCATGTGAAAAGAGGCACCAGAATCAATGATCTAAACATGATGAAATGAACCTCTCAAATTAGCAGACAAAATCAAGCTCCATCTTCCAATGATTCTTCAACTTCTACTACATTTGCCTTCGATGGCTACGAGCTAGAATATTCTTTTTTTATTTTCTCAACCTGCAATCCTTTTTGACATGCCCTATTTTTCCATAGTTCCAACATTTAACTCTTTTCTACCCCTTAGATTTCGACCTAGCTTGCCCACACTCAACTTTCTCTCTTTCTGGAGTTCTGCCCCTTGCAATAAGGGCATCAGTGGTAGAAGTCCCTTGAGATGTCTTCCACCTTGAATCTTCAGAAATTACTATGGTTAACACATCTTCAAATTCAACTTTCCCCTTTGGTGTTGAGTTACTGAGTACCATAACTAGTTGATCCCAAGTTTCAAGAAAAGAGCATAATAGTATAGCTACTTTATCCTCTTCTTCAATTTTCACCTCCACTAAAGCCAAGTTGCTAATTAGTGCATTAAAATTATTGAGATGATTTGTGACTAAAGAACTACCATGCATCCTCAAATTATACAACTATCATCATAACAAAATTTTATTATCCAATGACTTGGTCTCATACAACTTTTCGAGCTTAGTCCACAAGTCGTGTTGTTTTCTCCTCTGAAACATTGAAAACAATTGAATCTACCAGAGATAACTGAATTGTAGCTCTAGCCATGCTATCCCTTTCATCCCATTCCTCTTGCTTCATGGCTGCATGTTTTGAAAATGTCCCCTTCAGAGCCAAGGCACATTCATCCTTCACCAATAAGGCTTGAAACTTTAGTTTCCACAAAGGAAAATCGGAACCATCAAATTTTTGAATCTCAAATCTGGTAATTGTGCCTCCTACCATTGCTTTTCACAAAGATTAAAATCCCATAAAACAATTTCTACACAAAAATGTGTGCTATGATACCAATTGTTAGAAAAACAAGTAGTGTTGAATTGAAATAACAATGAATTCTCAATAAAAATCACAAGAAAAACAACATGGATTTACGTGGAAAACCTGGTAATGTACCAAGAAAAAACCATGTACAAAGATCTCTCAATTTTATTCTCAAAAGAAAATTTGTAGTTACAAAAACTTTTCTCATCCCTTGACATTCAAGCTCAACTAACTTAAATAACCATGAAAAATACATGCAAAATACAAATCAAATCTAAATATAGATTTTCATGCATAAAAGCACAAGTGACACTTCCGCATGCAATTTTGCATGGTGTACACATGGCATATGACCAAAAAAATTACTTCCATGGTTTAACAATATGGTTTCTTGTTAATGAATAAAATGTTTATTTATTTTATAAACAAGTTTTACATTATTATTTATATTTATAAATATACGCCCACTGAATTGCAAAGAATACTATAGATAGTAGAGATACTAGCAAGAAGAATGAAATGAGCTTGACAAAATTAAATTTAATATCGTACTCATGTATATTATGGAGTTTCAAGTGAAGCTCAAATATATATATTTGTGTGTGTGTGTGCGTGTGCTTTGATTTTACTCATTTAGATAGTTATTCATGATTAAGTTGTAATACTTATATACACGTGTTCATTTATTTTGTTTAGGTTATATTTTTTTATGATATATATGTTTTTAAGATTAATTGTGATTTTGTGGACTATTCCTTCTTGCATTAATATAAATAGAAAATTTTATATCTCATATTGTCCTTTATCAAACATATAGAAATATTTGAAAACCTCTATTTAAAGAGAAGTATCTTACAAAAATTGTTGAGGCTATTAGAAGCTAGCATTGATGAGGCCACTTAAACTAATATTGGCTAAGCATTGTTGATTAAACAAAAAGATTATCTAGGAAGCTATTGAAGACTTAGAAGCTATAACCCAGTATATTTAGAAGAATGGGAGTTGCATGCAGTGATAATATTCAATAAAAATTTTATCCTCATAGAGGGCAAAGCTCCAATCAATATCATCAATTGGAGAAACTCCTACTACACTTTTCAAGAAATTAACTACCATCTAAGCTTGTTCCTCCATTCCTTTGTTGCCCAAATTTTTGAGGTAGTGATGAAGGCAATCCAAAGGCCAATGACCACTCCATTGTTAATTACCATAACTATAATTGGATTTGGTAATCCATGCCCAAGAATAGAATCAATCAAAATTTGATTGAGACAACTAATATACATTAGTTTAGTGAGAGCCTTCCCCATATCTCTAATTGTCTATTTTCCTCATTCAAATCCAAGAGCACAACTATGCACATTGAAATAATATTAGAATTAACTCTCTACATATGGTCTATTACCATGAATTCATTCCCCGTAGCCATTTAAATAGTGTGCATGATAATCCCAAACTTGGTCTTGAAAACCTTCTTGATATGTAAGTCATATATACTCCCCAAAAATGTAGTTTACCTCTTTATTGCTACCAACTGAACATTGGAATACATGCTATGGTGGAGAGATGAGCCTAAGCTGTAAAATGTAGGGGAATGAAGAGAGCATTCCCAAATTGTCAAAAATGAAGAGTTGTGTTTATGCTTCCAATACCTACCATCACTCTAAAATAAATATATATCAAATCTTTATACTTCACATCATTATACATTGTGCAAGTAATTCCTCCACATGCTCCTTAAGCTATCGATGCATTCTATTGATGCTATCGTGTGTGTGGCCAAATCCTATGTTGTTAAACAATTCAAACTATGGAGTAATGGTTGAAAAATCAAATCATTTATAGGTTAAACATGAAGCTAAAGCATTCCCAAGCCTCTACATTATTGTCAATGATGTAGTGTTTTTCTTTGTCAATATCATAGTTAGCTAGGAAGTTTTCTTCTTTATTAATTTCTCTATAGATGTCTTGAATTGAGAATGTTGAGAAGGATTCTAATAAGGGCTAGGTGTCCTACAATATGTTATTTATTTTCCAATTTAGAAACCCTTTCTTTTGACAATGTTGATGATGATCATTGAATCACCTTCCACCCACACATAGCACACACTAGAAATTTTATATACCTAGAGACCAAGAAGGGGTGTTTGAGATTATGCTTCATTGTTAGTACCAATTCTCAATGTCTTTTAGTCCACACAAAGTAACTTTCCTCTCTCATTATGAATTATACAACCTACTCTTGAAATGCCTAGTTTGCCCCTTGTATCCCATTAATCTTCAGTTTTGATCATCCCATTGGAGGAGGAGACCAGCTAATTCCAATGTGTGGGTAAGAGGTAGAATTAATTATCTTCATCCCTTGAATTGGAAGATTTATGATACTTGTGAAAATATTTAAACAATATAATTTAATTTATATTTATTTAAATTTTATTTTATAATTATTATTTCTAATTAAAGTTAAGTAGAATTTTAATTAAGACAAGTAAATTCTAGATAAGTTGATAAAATAATAGAAAATTTATATACCCAAAACTTGTTGATAATAAGGAATACTGAGAGGGGGGGTGAATCAGTATTCCACAAAACCACTTCTTAACAAGTTTATTTATCCAATCTCCAAAATTAATAATATGAAAGCAGAATGAACATAGAAATAGCAACCATAAAGACATAACACATGAACACCAGGATTTTTACGTGGAAAACCCAAAAAGGAAAAAACCACAGTGAGTGTTAGCTCACACAATATTGATATATCACAATATCGGATTACAAGAAGGCTCACTGCCCTATGAAGAAGTGCTCACTACACAAAGGCTCACTCCCAAGAGAAAGGAAGATAGAAGAGAAGGTTTGGCTCACTGCCAAGATGTGACTACTGAGAATACATCTAAGAATACTGAGGTGCAGTTTCCCTTAAGTTCAGTAAACAGACTCAAAAGTCTTCATAATGTTAATTTTGCTATCTCTTGCTCTGCTTCACATATGCTCTATTTTTCTGCCCACTGTCTTCTTCAGATCACAAAACTGCCTTAAATCAAATTCACACTCTTGTCACAATATATCCTCGTCGCCATACTTCATCAATGCTGAAATCTATCGAGTATATATATCCACAACTAGATTTACCACACAAATAGGTTGGCCACCCAGATATGAAACGTGTAGCCAAGTATTTCACCTTGTCGGCTCAAACTTAAGCACAAACAATAATGAGGACTCAAACAATCATACAATAGTCTTCATATGGGTTAGCATCAATCATTCAATCACTTGGATTGATTGTTCAAACAATATAACTTCTTTGCATATCAATCTATCATGCCTGTTGGCTTGTTTCTCATGAACACACTTGATCAATTCAACTGTCGCAACATAACTTCCACTGCGGATCAAATGAGACTCTAAAAATCATATTCAACATTCATCATTGATCTCTTAGTATAACTTTAAATCCACAGAGCATAATAATCAACTATTGAGAAATGCAGAGCTCAAAACTGTTACCCTGTCACTATAAAACATTGTCACACTACAAGCCAGTAAAGAACATCTTGTAGAATTAAACCAAAGGAACTTCAGAAGCTACAACTTTGGATTTAGGCAGCCATGATATGTATCTTTTCTAATCCAGAACTGCAAGACAAACATTTTCATAGCGGCGGAATGTGGACCATTTTTCTTCTGGACTGTGCATTGTTTTTGCTTTCACTTTGTTTACTGGACTTAGACATTTCTTCATATGACTAACGGAGGAAGTCAGAACTTGGAGACTTAAACAAGTGACTACAAGGTAGTTATGAACAACATACCTGATCCGCATATAAATGCCATTAACTGCGGAGGTATACCACCACAAACACTATCACTCTGCATGCTTCCCATACTTAGTCAGATCTTCTTCTGGAGTGGGGTCTCTTTACCATACCGATGCACTTTGTCTTGTTGCCATCAATGACAATAATCAAACATCCATCAGAACAGTGTCTCTTGCGAACAATCTCCCCCTTTGTCATTGATGGCAACACTCAGTGAAAAATGTTTGTGTTTCTCCCCCTTATTTTGTACACTCTATTTTCCTATTCTCCTTTAGATGTGTTAGTGCCTGAATTGACTGACAATTTTTGAGCAATTTTCATGCAGGCACTTTCCCTAAGTATCCAAAAAATGTTCTAAGTGTTGGACCTCCTCAGCATTTTTCAGCTGCATCATCATATTTTCTTCGAGGAGGAGGTCATCATCATCATCATATTGTCTTCGATGATGGTCCGCATCATCATGTTTTCTGTCGACTTGTCTTTCATCAGGATCATCATATTTCAATATCGGGTGATGTTTTGATATCATCCCGATCCTGCTGATGAGCTACAGTGTGCCCTGATTTTCTTGCGGGGGTTGATTTTTCAAATATCTGGTGATCTTCCAATTATCACCCTGACCTTTTATGATGATGATGTTGCCCCGATCTTCCGAAGGGGTTATTTTCTGAGTTGTTCGACCTGACCTATTTTTTCTAAGGGTCATCATCATCATCATCATTTTTCCGGTTATCGCCGTGTTGCTTGCGAGGGTCATCATATTTTCTGCCTGCATGATCTTTCGCCGGGGTGATATTTTAACATCGGGTGATCTTTGTTAAGATCATCCTGATGATGTTGTTGTAAAGTTCTAAGTGTGACCCGATATTCACCGGGGTCATCATATTTGAACGTCAGGATGATCTTAGTCAATATCATCCTGATGTTGTTGTATCACTTCATGTTCGTTGTTTTATCACCCTGATGATGCTGACGTTATTCTTACGTCTGGGTGATATCCGGTATCTGCTTGTCTGCATCATGATATTTCCGAGGGGAGATATCCGCCTGTCGGCTTCGTGCATTATCTAGTGGGGGGTGATTTTTTCAAATATCTGGCATATTCATCCATCACCCCGATCTTACAGTAGAGCTACAGTGCAGCATCATATTTGTGCATCAGGATGATATTTCCAAATATCCGGTTATCTTCCGAATATCATCCTGATGTTGATATGATGATGACGTCATCAAGGTCCGGGGGGGGTCATATTTCTAACACTGATCATCTTGTGGAGATCCCCCGATATTTGCAAATATGATGATAACGTCATCCGGATATGAGGAGGTGCGCAGTAGGCAGATATGATGATGACATCAGCAGGATATGACGGTGACGTCATCAGGATGTTCATCGGCCAGACTTTTGGTATAGGCTCAGCAGGAGGATGTTCCTCCGATGGATCAGGTTGTGTCGATGAAGGCGATTATCATGCAGGTTATATTGCGATATGATGCTGACGTCAGGGTGATATTTCAAGCGACAGGATATCATGCTGTTGGAGGATGATGATGAAGTCTTATACTAGTGTCGTCAGGAGCAAAAGCACCGACATCATATATGCTCATGACCTAGTATATAAAGTGTTAAAGAGGTCACCGCGGGGTGCATGTGGGATAATTGATATCCTGCATATTTGAAATATGATGACGATGTATCTTGGCGGGAAGTGGTTGCGATCAACTATTAGATGTTCTTCCCAAGGCCGCGGGTTGGTGCGCCATTAATGGCGATTGTTGCAGAGGTATGGGCGATGGCGTGGACGGATCTTGTACCCGATTGAAGATCTGGATCCCTAGGCGGCGGCGCAAGGCTTGAGATTTCTTCCTGTCTCCTCTCCCACCTGCTGCATTGAATGTTTGAGTGCCATTTTTCTGATACTGTGTATCTGGCGGGATTTTTGGTCAACCATGTAATTAATTGCTGTGGTACACTACCTTGCTGTTATAAGGAGGAAGTGTGGCCCATTTGAAGGTTGTTGAAAACTGGACATTTTGGCTCTGTAATAAGATACAACTGGTTTTGGTTGCTCTGTGCAGCAAAACTTGTGAGTTTATGTATCTCCTGTTGTACGTTTTGGCATGAATCCACTGATTTCATGGTTAATCTTATATGAATAATGCTATGTTTGCATGTGTTATGCTGATTCTGTCTCCAGTTTTGCATGTATCTTTCTTCCTGCAATAGGGATGCCATAAGTATCGACAGCTTAACACTCTGTATTGGGAGATATCTGTAAGGCAGGTATCATGTGTATCCCCCTGAAATCTAGTTTTAGCTATTCATGCTGATCATTCACAGGTGTATGTCTACCGACTCCAAGCCCTGGATAGGCACCAATCTAGCTCTGTGTTGAGGTTATACACCATGTCCAGCTTTGCATCCAAAATCCATTTCAAACCATTTCATACTTCCACCTGTTAGTTGTAGGAGTAGGATTAGGAGCCCCCTGCATGCTCTCATACCCAACCAGACATCATGTCCAAGAATGTTGCCAGCCTTGTGATCTATCATACAGATCTTGGTCCATACATGAGAGTATTCTACCTGTTGTTGTCAAGTTAGATCTTTCTATCTTTGAGCCAGTCAAGGTTACATCTTGAGTTATAGGGATCCCCCCCTTGGTGCGGCAGAACCAAAAGTGAAGGGGAGGCAGCTCACGCAACCTCCTGTATTTAGTTGGCTGAATCTGCCTGTGCATTAGAAGTGGCAAACCCTAATGCTGATTCAGAAGAAAAACCAACAAGATGTGTGCTTATTTTTCACTGGTTTTCCTCTCCCCCTTTGACATCAATGGAAAAGGTGGGTATACAAGCAAAATTGCATCAAAATTCTTCAAAACTGTCATATTATGTCGCATATATACAAGTACACATTTCTAGATCTTAGTTTATGGTTGAAGGTAGAATATCATTATAGATAGTCTTTATCAGAGCTATCTCTCCATTCCACCTATTCCTTGTACTCTCTAAAATATGGATGTGGCCATTTATCAGAAAAACTAACTTTTCTACCTTTTGCACATTTGAGGGTGTATCAATTAATGCTTGTGATTTTAAGGCTTCTTTTGTTAGATTAGTCATGAAATCTATTTTTGGACTTATCAGCCCCCTTAGATGGCACAACCTATCTTTAACTTTTTCCCTTTTCTTCATCAAAGTGCTCAAATCATTATGAATATTTACAACTTGTGTCTCTTTGGTGCTTATTGACTCAACTGTTGGATTATATGTCTTAGAAATATTAAGCAGTTTGAGTTCCATGTCCTTGATTTTATCTTCTAATTCCTTTGTGACTTCTGGCCAAGATAAGTAAAATTTGTATATTTTACAGGCTTCTTCAATGGCATTCTGAATGCCTTTTATTTTGTTTTTCAACAGAGTTTCATCATTCGCTAACATGGTTTTTAACATAGCCAATCTCTTCTCATCAAACTCTTTTCTCACTTTTACCTCTATAGATTTTTCAAATGATTCAAAATGTGTACTTACTGAGTTTAATAGCCCCTTGAGTTGATCAGCTAAGGATAATGAGGTATCCTTCTGGAATGTCAGCATTATCTTCTCCAGAATGTTGGATGCATCACTAATCAATTTACTATCTTGGATATGTGATTTTACCATTTCTTTCTGTGCCTTAGCCTGAACAATTGATACTAATTTGAATTTTTGCATAGGTGACACTGAGGCCAGATTAATTGGTCCTTGAAGAAGTCTAGACTCATCTAGATCCTGTTGTCCCTCAAAATCAACTGAGACAGCTACAGTGTCTCTTGCTCTATCAGATACTTCTTCTTGACTTTGTTCTAGAGGATCCATGTTTATGTTCTCTTGTTGACCAATATCTTGCTCTGGTGCAAGGCTCCTTACCCGTCCTTTATTCCTGTCAATATCAGCCTGTTGCTCTAGAGGAAGATTAGTCTCAGATTTGCCTTGATTTGTCATATCCAATGTATCAATGTTAGGGGCTTGATCAGTCTTATCTGGTCCTTAGTCCTGGCTTATATCTAGAATAGATGTATCTTCATCATTTGCTTCTTCGTTGTCATAAATGGTAGGGAGATTAAATTCCTTCAATATTTCTAGAGTGATTTCTTTAGTTTGTTTTACCACCTTTTCAATATCTCCTCCCATAAGAGAGTTCATTCTTCTTTTTGTCCTAAATTTTTTATGAAGAGATTTGGAGATTTTCACCTTTTCCTCCGGAGTGATTTCAGGACATAGTTTTATTAATGAGTGTTCTCTAATCTCAACATCCTTTGCCATACCTGCTTCCTTTCTTGCACTCATTATACTTGCCAGGCTATGTGGAAGAGGGTAAGTGCAAAAAGATGGGGGGCCAAAAAGTGGCCAAAAAATTTTGAAAAAAAATTTAGGCATAACGCGAGCGCGTTATAACGCGCTCGCGTTATAACGCGCTCGCGTTATGGCTTGGCAATGACAAGCCTAAGGCTCGTCATTGCCGAGCCATAACGCGAGCGCGTTATAACGCGAGCGCGTTATAACGCGAGCGCGTTATAACGCGCTCGCGTTATAAAGCGCTTTATATAAAAAAAAAAAACGCTGTCATTTCATTTTATGTTATTTCATTGTTAGTTTTTCCTCCGCCCGCGGCTTAAAACCCTTCAAAAACGCGCTCGCGTTCTACAAAACACCGTTCAACACAAAAGATTTGTCGATTCATCGCCGAAATGCCGCCGCGACGTCGAGCACGCCAAAGGGGTGAGTTATCTTTGTTTTTTTGTTTGAATTTCTTCCTAAATAGGTAGGTTTTGTGTTGATTTTTGATGCATATTTTATTAATTGTAGGAAATGTTAATGCACCTCCTCCTCCTCCTCAAAATCCACAAAATCTTGAGGAAGAAATACCTGCAGAACAACAACCTCCTCCATTCATTCCTCGACATGCCCCTGGAACACAAGATAATATAATGGGGGAAATTGAAAACAACAAAAAACAAATTGAAGATATAATTGCAAGGTTGAAAGATCCTTCCACTTCAACCTTGCATAGGTCCACGCTTGCCGAATCTCTTGAGTCTATGTTATCAAATGTAAATTCAATTAGCAAGCAAATAACTAGTTGGACCGATAAAAAGAGAGAGTTTAGAGATTACTATGCAGATAAATTGTCATACCAAGATGTCAAAAAATTACAAATTACAAAAGTAGACTTGTGTTCAATTTTCACAAACCCACAAACAAATCAACCTCCACCCATTACATGCAAGAGGTTCCCTATCCATTGGTGCAACAACCAAGCGATAAGGGACAATTTCGGGCAGAGGTGGTGGATGGTTTTTGACCATCCTCCATGCAATAACAATGAGGTCCCGCAATACTTTTTGAGGAAACTCTACTCCGAGTTTGTCCTCAATAAAGTGCCAAACTATTTTGATATGCGGGACTTCCAGGGTAGAGGTGGGGGCTCAGCACAGGATAGACCAGGGGCACGTCTTGACCCACAGCGGGTAGTGAGACGAGTAATCAGCAGACCAGCCCACGAGCATGTTTCTATTCCTTCCATTGTGAAGGAGAGTGTTGAGGTCGATACACTGAGGTCGATTAGTGCCTTGACCCAGAGCATCATAGATCATGCCGATCCTGCAACACAGAGTGCGTTGGGAGATAGTGCGAGGAGTAGGGTCCCACCGCATACTTGCCAGGCTTGCGGGTCAGCCTGTGGTTATGACCCCATGGACAGTCAGGACGCAGGTGCACAGGCTACATCTGCAGCTGAGCAGATGGCGATGACAGATACCCTCCTGAGTGAGACTTTCGGCCTTGATACTCAGGTAAATATTAGCAAGTTTATTGAATTTAATTTATTAAATTTTATTTTTGAAATACAAGATTAACTAATTTAAATTGATGATTTTAATGAAATTTCAGGGTCATAGCGTCGATGCAGTTTTCAGTGGTTCTCCACCTACATTTTTCACTAGATCATCTACTGTCGAGGTATGTAACTAGTAAACAATTATAAATATTACATGTGAATAGCATCGTTATATGAATGGTATTCTAATTTCTGATTTTGGATGTTGAATAGGTTAACACTGTAGATTTCATGGCAACACCTGCCAGCGGTGGTGGACTTCAAAGCTTTACGGAGGTAATAAAATAAATAGTTTAATGAATGAATTGTACTTACTAAATTTTTGTATGTGATTTGTGTGTTTTATTGTGTGTACTTCCATGTTTAGATGAGCGTGTGTGTATGTTAGGAGCCATGATTTGCATCACTATTATAGTTTTCGTAATTGAATAATGTTGTTTTATTTCCAGATGATGCAGGCTGCGGATACACCTCCCCATGTTCATAGGGCAATGGAGCAGGGTGTGGCCTCTGCGATTCATAGCTCTATGGCATTGACAGGGGTATGAGGCAGATTAGTAAATTTCAATTTACATTCATTGTTATAGTTGTCTATTTTTGAAAAATCAAAAGATTATTGATTTGAAGTTTAATTTCTATCTGGATGGTTTCTATAGGACATGACATCACCAGGGCCTTTTCCTGCTACTGAGGCAAGCGAGCAGACAGATTATATGTTAGCGGTAAGTGATTATTTTGTTAAATGTTTCATTTTTTTATAACATGTAATTTCTATATATTAATATCTATACTTTTTTTTGTAACAGGTAAAGGTGCAGGAAGAACTAAATAGGAGAAGTAGCCCTCGGGTTCGTAGTAGACCACCCACATGCATGTCTCCATCCCCTAGAAGATCAAAGGCTGCTCGTGATTTATTCTCTTCACCAGCTAGAGGGGAATGACTTTTTATTGTGTTCCTCTGTTGTATGCCTATATGGCATTTGTGGACATATATTTTGTATTGTACATAGTTGACATTGTATGCCTATATGGCATTCTTGTAAGCCTATATGGCTATTTTGTATATATGTTATACTTATATCGACAGATATTGATGTATGCGTATATGGATATTTGGTTAATACAAATCTTTTTTATTGATGGCGTCCATACTTGCATTATAAATCCACTTTTGAATGGATATTTGTAGATGGCTACTTCAAATATTTAAAGTCTGATTGTATTACATAGGATGTTTGCATTTTCTTTGATAGGCTTGATAGGCCATGGATTACATGATGGTGTTTGATGGAAAAGTATGGTACTAGAAGACTCTAGTTCATTCTTAATAGGCTTGTGATTGATAATATCTTTGCATGATTGCACTTGATCTTGGATCATGGGCATGTTGTTAGGATTTTGATTGCATTGTGATGTTTGATGGATAGGCATGGTGTAAGTGTAAGATACCCAACTAGTTCTACGAAAAATTTTCCTTACTTAAACACTTTTACTTGCTAACAATTCATCAACTACTTCAATAACATAAAGATATACATCAAGATAACTATTTGAATGAAACAACATTAGAGTTGGGTACTTGTCTTGTTACTTGATTCAATCAACTTGCAATGTCTTATTACATGGAAAATGCTTTCAATAGCATGAAGTACAACTCATTCAATGGAAATACAAGGACAGGCCTTGAAGCCTTGATGTTACAATGTCTTCCTTATTTGAGCAACATTTGAAGATTTGGAATGTTCAACTCATCACCTCACAAGGTAGGCGCATATTTGAAGGATTTACAGGTTTTTCTGACTTGGGCGCCAAGTTGAGGTGACCTCCTCCTGAAGTTGCGCCTTGTCAACATTAGGTGCCAATTAGAGTTTATGGATGCTCTGGATTGTTTCCAAGAGTAGGCGCCAAAACATCATCATTATGAAAGTGTTTTAAATGCTAGGCGCCCAAATCAGCCCTCTGGAGTCTAGGCGCTCCTTTCATGCATTCTGTGTTCTAGGCGCCAATTGAAAGGAGTGGAGAACAGGGCAAGCGCCTTCCAAACTAGGTGTTTCCTTGAGGTGACAAGGACTTAGAAAGTGCGCCTAAGGTGAGTGCCTTGAGTGAAAAGGTCTAACAAACATCTTTGAACCCCCTTTCAAGGTTAGGCGCATTCTGGAGGTGGAAACAAGTAGAAGGTGCGCCTTAGCTTCCTTTGTCAATTCTTGCAAGTCTTTGTTGATTAGGAAGGTGGAATGCTTCATTGTAGAATGAGCGCCTATCTTCTAATGTCCAAACTACTTCTTCTGGCTCACTCTGTGGCTAGGCGCCAGAGCTAAACTGTTCACACAAGGGAGTGCGCCTAGACTCACTTGATGTTTTCTTACTACTTCAACCCCTGGAAGATGTTCCAAGGTGTTCCCTTTTACAAGCACCTGACCTCCCAAGTTCCTTCATGTGCTATTCCTTGAAGGCGCCAAAACTGAGCTCCAGTGCCATGGGATTGTGCCTAACATCTTTGAAGAGTTTCTAAGCCTTTTGCAAGTTGATATCCCAAACTCATCTTCTAGGCGCAACAGGAGCTTTCCAAAGGAGTTTCCAAGTTTTAGACGCCAAGCGAGGTCATGGGTGAATGGAACTGCGCCTTAGGAGATGACTGGATCCTAAGCGTCAGTCTGGAGTTACAGTGGAATTGATATGCGCCTCAACTAGCTTAGGCGCCCATTTGAAGTGATTCCTTTAACACTTCTCTGTCAATCTCAACTACAAGGATGATCTCGTAATCCAATTTTGATCCTCTGGAGATGCAAATAGCTTTACATTTCACTAGGTTCCATCAATGATGATCATCAACCAAAGCACATTTCAAAGGTGAGATAGGCAAGTGAGGCGCCAAACTAGTCCTTAAGACTTATCTCCTTCTATCAAGTCAATTTCAACTATGTGAGAGAGTTCTATTCTAGGCGCAAAATGGAAATGTTTCATCAATTGGTGCATCTTACAAAGCTCCCAATTCTAGGCGCCAGAGCCAAAGAGTTTTTCCCAACACATGCACCTGGGCTAGGAATTCACGTAAGAGACATCACTTAGCTTTAAAACTTTCAATCTATAGCCATCTGGGCTAGGCGCTCCAATGGAGGATCCTTGAACTCATGCATTGGCGCCTTCTAGTTCTAGGCACCCATTTTGGATGATTCATCCTGATACTAGCGCCCAAAATGACTAGACTCTCTTCATTATCCAATTCACTTAGAAGACTCAAGTTGGAGACTTAGTTGTCTATCCATGTTCTCCGGAAGATTCATTGTACCTCTATGCACTATCTCCTTCAAGGCGCACATTTAGCTCCAAAACGCAAATTTCCATCATCAACCCATCAAGGTGCATCATCTTCCCTTTGTATCCCCTTCAAGGCGCAGACATTCACTTCTTCACACTCAAACTCACTCTCTGGCGCCAGAATAGGTGTATAACTTCAAATAAGGCGCTAATCTTAGGTTTCTAAGTACTTAGTTTGATCTTAAGGCTATCCTTCCTCTAAGCACTCTCTTCAACTCCCTCACTGAAGGCCCTCTATAAGTTTGGGCGCATTTCATCCCAAGGCGCTTCAACATCATCCAAGGCGCAAATTCACTCTCCAAGACAAGGTGCAAAAAACCCTATCCTAAGGCGCTCAAATCTTGCTTCTAGACCTAGGCGCACAAACATGAGATTAAGGATCATTCTGGCCACCATCACTTCCCTAAAGGCGCAAAATTGGTGTAGATACATTCCATTTATTAAGGATCATTCTGGCGCCCAAATCTTGTCAAAGCAAAGGATCAATAGGTTCTCTCTAAGGCGCACTCCAGGGTTTGATCTTGCAAGACTTCTCACGTTAAAATTTTGACCAAGACACTCAAGGCACTAGTCTTTATCATCTAACCCTACAGTGCACTTACTCATTATGATATACTCCTCAACTTTGTATTCAACCTTGCCCAAGGCGCATATTCACTATAAGGCATTCTCACGTTGTCAAGGCTCAGAGGGCTTCAACTTGCTAAAGGGTAGAGGTCTAGGCGCATATCTGACTTGAAGCTCAAGGCGCTCCAACCCTCTTGCTCTGGAATTCCTTCTAGGCACTAAGTGACTTCTCCAATTCCTTGAAAACATCATCTCAAAGGTGCTGACATCATCTCAACCAAAGGCGCTCAATGATTCATCCCATATCTAGGTGCTAAAACACTTAATCAACCAAGTCATTCAAGGCGCCATTCAGTAAACTCATCTTCCATGATATTCCTATCAAGGCGCATATCACTTCTCTCATGGGCTTTAGGCGCTCAGTTGAGTGTTTCAATACTATTTAGGTGCCAAATTCATTTTAATGCACCAAACACAAAGAGCTTTCAAACACTGGGCGCTCACAAAGAGTCTTCCAACCTTGGGCGCTAAATTAGGTCTTTGCAACTATCCAAGGCGCATATCTTCGTTTGAACAACTTATGGTGCCAAGACAACTTCTCATTAGGGCGCTCAAAACACTTGTGTTTACATTTGAAGTGCTTTACCTTCTTAAGGTGCTCCAGACTAACCTGACTCCAAAGCGCTCCATCATCATCCTTAAGGCGCTAAAAACATCATCTCCACTCTAGGCAAAAACATCATCCAACTCCTTAAGGCACTTCACTGTCAAAGTCTGAAGGCGCTCTACCTAGACCTTTCCCCTAGGCACCAGAACTCCTAAGCACTCACCAGATAACTCTCTTCTTCAAGGCGCAAATCTTCCTATACTATGATTGCCTCTGAAACGCCGATTAACGTGATGTGAGGGTGCAAAGGCTACTCCAATCCTCAGTGAGCGCCTAGTTTAAACAAGGAGAAATAAAGCATTCAAAACTATCCAAACGATCATCCCCTTCCTAATGTCTTCACTGCTCCAGAAAACCTTGGCCAAAATGACACATAACAACTCCTATGAGCGCCCTTATGCCCTAGGATCATCTAGTTTGTGCGTCTTGTAATGAGTAGTTCATGTAAGTTTGGAATGAGCGCCTTGAATAAGTGTAAACTAGCCTAGAGAAGGGTATGTGCGCCTTGAGCATTCCAGAGATAACTGTGCGCCTAGAACAATATGAGTGCTCATGATGATGATTAACGCCCTGATGAGACTATGAGCGCCTTGTTCAGGAGATACCTTGTTTGATCATAAAATGCACCTTGAGTCTTGAAGGTTTTGAGCGCCTAGGTGATTTGGATGTTGGGATGTTGGTATGCGCCCAAGATTGAGGTAAGTGAGCGCTTGTAATGGAGGAGAGCAATGAGATGAGGTTTAGCGCCTCCAAGTAAGGTCAGAGGTGAGGTTAGAGGTGAAATGCGCCTTTGGACCATTCTGGCGCCTTGGATGAAGAACCTATATCTTGAGCCCAAGAGGTAAAATTTGCGCCTTAGTGGATTTGGAGAGTTACAGAGATTAGAGAAAAGCGCCTTGAAGACAGAGTTGTTCAAGGCGCATGTGTGATTTGGTCAAAAACAGGCGCCTAGAGTGAATAGGCTTTCATCCTGACTTAATACACTGCCTCCTTCTGACGATTTTTGGGGCAGCAGAAAACCTTTCACCACGGGCAAATGCCTCATAGCTATAAAAAACCGAGAGAGGTTATTGTAGAGGCACTCTACGTGATCCCGTTGCCTCAGACGGAATGTTTCTAAGTGACACGGTTTTCGAGTAACATCTCGTCAAAGATTGCTGCCTTTTTGCACTTTGGACTCTTCAGGGATATCGTCGGTACAATGTAGCTCCGACTGTTTCGACATGTTTGGGTGAGAAATAGGACCATGCCTAGCATAAATGTACCCATTCAGACGCGTTGGAACAGTCAGTTTGGTCGCATCAGGAGCAGGACGAAAGTTACACCCCTTTGCAACTTTACACTGCCTCCTTCTGACGATTTTTGGGGCAACAGAAAACCTTTCACCACGGGCAAATGCCTCAGAGCTATAAAAAACCGAGAGAGGTTATTGTAGAGGCACTCTACGTGATCTCGTTACCTCAGACGGAATGTTTCTAAGTGACACGGTTTTCGAGTAACATCTCGTCAAAGATTGCTGCCTTTTTGCACTTTGGACTCTTCAGGGATATCGTCGGTACAATGTAGCTCCGACTGTTTCGACATGTTTGGGTGAGAAATAGGACCATGCCTAGCATAAATGTACCCATTCGGACGCGTTGGAACAGTCAGTTTGGTCGCATCAGGAGCAGGACGAAAGTTACACCCCTTTGCAACTTTACACTGCCTCCTTCTGACGATTTTTGGGGCAATAGAAAACCTTTCACCACGGGCAAATGCCTAAGAGCTATAAAAAACCGAGAGAGGTTATTGTAGAGGCACTCTACGTGATCCCGTTGCCTTAGACGGAATGTTTCTAAGTGACACGGTTTTCGAGTAACATCTCGTCAAAGATTGCTGGCCTTTTGCACTTTGGACTCTTCAGGGATATCGTCGGTACAATGTAGCTCCGACTGTTTCGACATGTTTGGGTGAGAAATAGGACCATGCCTAGCATAAATGTACCCATTCGGACGCGTTGGAACAGTCAGTTTGGTCGCATCAGGAGCAGGACGAAAGTTACACCCCTTTGCAACTTTACACTGCCTCCTTCTGACGATTTTTGGGGCAACAGAAAACCTTTCACCACGGGCAAATGCCTAAGAGCTATAAAAAACCGAGAGAGGTTATTGTAGAGGCACTCTACATGATCCCGTTGCCTCAGACGGAATGTTTCTAAGTGACACGGTTTTCGAGTAACATCTCGTCAAAGATTGCTGGCCTTTTGCACTTTGGACTCTTCAGGGATATCGTCGGTACAATGTAGCTCCGACTGTTTCGACATGTTTGGGTGAGAAATAGGACCATGCCTAGCATAAATGTACCCATTCGGACGCGTTGGAACAGTCAGTTTGGTCGCATCAGGAGCAGGACGAAAGTTACACCCCTTTGCAACTTTACACTGCCTCCTTCTGACGATTTTTGGGGCAACAGAAAACCTTTCACCACGGGCAAATGCCTCAGAGCTATAAAAAACCGAGAGAGGTTATTGTAGAGGCACTCTACGTGATCTCGTTGCCTCAGACGGAATGTTTCTAAGTGACACGGTTTTCGAGTAACATCTCGTCAAAGATTGCTGCCTTTTTGCACTTTGGACTCTTCAGGGATATCGTCGGTACAATGTAGCTCCGACTGTTTCGACATGTTTGGGTGAGAAATAGGACCATGCCTAGCATAAATGTACCCATTCGGACGCGTTGGAACAGTCAGTTTGGTCGCATCAGGAGCAGGACGAAAGTTACACCCCTTTGCAACTTTACACTGCCTCCTTCTGACGATTTTTGGGGCAATAGAAAACCTTTCACCACGGGCAAATGCCTAAGAGCTATAAAAAACCGAGAGAGGTTATTGTAGAGGCACTCTACGTGATCCCGTTGCCTTAGACGGAATGTTTCTAAGTGACACGGTTTTCGAGTAACATCTCGTCAAAGATTGCTGGCCTTTTGCACTTTGGACTCTTCAGGGATATCGTCGGTACAATGTAGCTCCGACTGTTTCGACATGTTTGGGTGAGAAATAGGACCATGCCTAGCATAAATGTACCCATTCGGACGCGTTGGAACAGTCAGTTTGGTCGCATCAGGAGCAGGACGAAAGTTACACCCCTTTGCAACTTTACACTGCCTCCTTCTGACGATTTTTGGGGCAACAGAAAACCTTTCACCACGGGCAAATGCCTAAGAGCTATAAAAAACCGAGAGAGGTTATTGTAGAGGCACTCTACGTGATCCCGTTGCCTCAGACGGAATGTTTCTAAGTGACACGATTTTCGAGTAACATCTCGTCAAAGATTGCTGGCCTTTTGCACTTTGGACTCTTCAGGGATATCGTCGGTACAATGTAGCTCCGACTGTTTCGACATGTTTGGGTGAGAAATAGGACCATGCCTAGCATAAATGTACCCATTCGGACGCGTTGGAACAGTCAGTTTGGTCGCATCAGGAGCAGGACGAAAGTTACACCCCTTTGCAACTTTACACTGCCTCCTTCTGACGATTTTTGGGGCAGCAGAAAACCTTTCACCACAGGCAAATGCCTAAGAGCTATAAAAAACCGAGAGAGGTTATTGTAGAGGCACTCTACGTGATCCCGTTGCCTCAGACGGAATGTTTCTAAGTGACACGGTTTTCGAGTAACATCTCGTCAAAGATTGCTGCCTTTTTGCACTTTGGACTCTTCAGGGATATCGTCGGTACAATGTAGCTCCGACTGTTTCGACATGTTTGGGTGAGAAATAGGACCATGCCTAGCATAAATGTACCCATTCGGATGCGTTGGAACAGTCAGTTTGGTCGCATCAAGAGCAGGACGAAAGTTACACCCCTTTGCAACTTTACACTGCCTCCTTCTGACGATTTTTGGGGCAACAGAAAACCTTTCACCACGGGCAAATGCCTCAGAGCTATAAAAAACCGAGAGAGGTTATTGTAGAGTCACTCTACGTGATCCCGTTGCCTCAGACGGAATGTTTCTAAGTGACACGATTTTCGAGTAACATCTCGTCAAAGATTGCTGCCTTTTTGCACTTTGGACTCTTCATGGATATCGTCGGTACAATGTAGCTCCGACTGTTTCGACATGTTTGGGTGAGAAATAGGACCATGCCTAGCATAAATGTACCCATTCGGACGCGTTGGAACAGTCAGTTTGGTCGCATCAGGAGCAGGACGAAAGTTACACCCCTTTGCAACTTTACACTGCCTCCTTCTGACGATTTTTGGGGCAACAGAAAACCTTTCACCACGGGCAAATGCCTCAGAGCTATAAAAAATCGAGAGAGGTTATTGTAGAGGCACTCTACGTGATCCCGTTGCCTCAGACGGAATGTTTCTAAGTGACACGATTTTGGAGTAACATCTCCTCAAAGATTGCTGCCTTTTTGCACTTTGGACTCTTCAGGGATATCGTCGGTACAATGTAGCTCCGACTGTTTCGACATGTTTGGGTGAGAAATAGGACCATGCCTAGCATAAATGTACCCATTCGGACGCGTTGGAACAGTCCGTTTGGTCGCATCAGGAGCAGGACGAAAGTTACACCCCTTTGCAACTTTACACTGCCTCCTTCTGACGATTTTTGGGGCAACAGAAAACCTTTCACCACGGGCAAATGCCTCAGAGCTATAAAAAACTGAGAGAGGTTATTGTAGAGGCACTCTACGTGATCCCGTTGCCTCAGACGGAATGTTTCTAAGTGACACGGTTTTCGAGTAACATCTCGTCAAAGATTGCTGCCTTTTTGCACTTTGGACTCTTCAGGGATATCGTCGGTACAATGTAGCTCCGACTGTTTCGACATGTTTGGGTGAGAAATATGACCATGCCTAGCATAAATGTACCCATTCGGATGCGTTGGAACAGTCCGTTTGGTCGCATCAGGAGCAGGACGAAAGTTACACCCCTTTGCAACTTTACACTGCCTCCTTCTGACGATTTTTGGGGCAACAGAAAACCTTTCACCACGGGCAAATGCCTCAGAGCTATAAAAAACTGAGAGAGGTTATTGTAGAGGCACTCTACGTGATCCCGTTACCTCAGACGGAATGTTTCTAAGTGACACGGTTTTCGAGTAACATCTCGTCAAAGATTGCTGCCTTTTTGCACTTTGGACTCTTCAGGGATATCGTCGGTACAATGTAGCTCCGACTGTTTCGACATGTTTGGGTGAGAAATATGACCATGCCTAGCATAAATGTACCCATTCGGATGCGTTGGAACAGTCCGTTTGGTCGCATCAGGAGCAGGACGAAAGTTACACCCCTTTGCAACTTTACACTGCCTCCTTCTGACGATTTTTGGGGCAACAGAAAACCTTTCACCACGGGCAAATGCCTCAGAGCTATAAAAAACTGAGAGAGGTTATTGTAGAGGCACTCTACGTGATCCCGTTGCCTTAGACGGAATGTTTCTAAGTGACACGGTTTTCGAGTAACATCTCGTCAAAGATTGCTGCCTTTTTGCACTTTGGACTCTTCAGGGATATCGTCGGTACAATGTAGCTCCGACTGTTTCGACATGTTTGGGTGAGAAATATGACCATGCCTAGCATAAATGTACCCATTCGGATGCGTTGGAACAGTCCGTTTGGTCGCATCAGGAGCAGGACGAAAGTTACACCCCTTTGCAACTTTACACTGCCTCCTTCTGACGATTTTTGGGGCAACAGAAAACCTTTCACCACGGGCAAATGCCTCAGAGCTATAAAAAACCGAGAGAGGTTATTGTAGAGGCACTCTACGTGATCCCGTTGCCTCAGACGAAATGTTTCTAAGTGACACGATTTTCGAGTAACATCTCGTCAAAGATTGCTGCCTTTTTGCACTTTGGACTCTTCAGGGATATCGTCGGTACAATGTAGCTCCGACTGTTTCGACATGTTTGGGTGAGAAATAGGACCATGCCTAGCATAAATGTACCCATTCGGACGCGTTGGAACAGTCAGTTTGGTCGCATCAGGAGCAGGACGAAAGTTACACCCCTTTGCAACTTTACACTGCCTCCTTCTGACGATTTTTGGGGCAACAGAAAACCTTTCACCACGGGCAAATGCCTCAGAGCTATAAAAAACCGAGAGAGGTTATTGTAGAGGCACTCTACGTGATCCTGTTGCCTCAGACGAAATATTTCTAAGTGACACGATTTTCGAGTAACATCTCGTCAAAGATTGCTGCCTTTTTGCACTTTGGACTCTTCAGGGATATCGTCGGTACAATGTAGCTCAGACTGTTTCGACATGTTTGGGTGAAAAATAGGACCATGCCTAGCGTAAATGTACCCATCTGAATGCGTTGGAACAGTCAGTTTGGTCACATCACGAGCAAGACACCAAAAATGCAAAGGTTGCTTTGTGCAACTTGACAACATTGACACTTTTTTGCAACATGACTCAAAGACTCAAACTGACCCCAAATGACTCAAAGTGACTTAAAATCACCTTGATTATAGAGGTCAAGGCGCTCCTTATCATTCATTCATTATGAGCGCCTTGGGAGAATGGTATATAGGTCATCATCATGATTGGGCGCCCTGGATCCAGAGTGTTGGAGAGATCATCAAATGGTGTCTAGTAGGGTGAGTTATGAGTTTGGTCGCATCAGGAGTAGGACACGAAAAATGCATAACATGATGATGGAAAAATGTGTACATATGTGTAAAAAAGCAGGAGGAAATAAAAAAAGACAAACCTTACAAATTAATGTGCATACTTACAACTCAATGTAACATAACTTTACAAAATCAATGTGAATACTTACAAATTAATCCAATGAACCATCTGGATCTGCTCTACTCTTTATTGTGTCAAGTATTGCTTCATGGTCAGACTCACGCACCTTCCACAATATTTTGTTCAAAGGTCTACCCCGATACTTTATCAAATGAACATTGGATGCCACGACAAGGTTCGAGTAATGAAGAATCTTTCGATGCATGTCAAAGTCCTGAAATAGCCAAATATTAACACTCTTATGTGGGTACCTTCTAAGCCATGTTCCAGTAATAACCACTGATCCTGTAGGGTATTCGATGTTTTCTCCATCTGTAACAGGGGCCTCCAATTTCTTTTTGGCCTCAACACAACGGCATAAGTAATAATCTGTTCCCTCTTCATTATCTTCATCTGCAATAACTGCATATACGTGTCCTACATTGATATGTGTAGCAAATTAGATGAAATTAGTCAACATTACAAAAACACTACAAAGTAAGATGACATTACCTGGTTGAACTAGATGAAATTAGATGCATATATGTGCCCTATATTACCTGGTTGAACTAAATCTGATATGTGGTCAAAGTCAACTGACGATTCCATCTGTGTTAGTTCCAGTGCCGTCGGGGGTCGATACGTGTCAAGTGGGCTAAGATAACTTAACTGCCATTCGTCAACCCACTCCTTTGACTCGCACTCATCCCAGACTTGAATTGTACAGGAAGAACAAAAGCATGACATCTTTCGTGTATGGATACTCCATGAACCTGCAATTGAACTTCTGAAAGAGTGCATCTCATTTGATCCTGTCAGTGTACAACAATCCTCATATGGTGCAATGTTAGTATCATCTATCAACCAAAAAAATCTACGAACTAAAGACTTACCTTCATTACCTGGACCCATGGAAGCATTACACCACTCGACAATCGATTTTGCATCTGTCAACTTTGCATTGTCTTTATACTTTAACTCTTCTCGTGCTATGGCTCTTTTGATACATGCTCCTGCACCATCATGCTCCCCCTTTCCATGCCCGGCCTCACAAAAGTTCCACATATGTTGAATACCTGTAAAATTATGCCTCCTACTCAGCCAATAGAAATTCCGCGAGTTCTTGAATTGTGATGCACAATTATCCGACCATATGATATGCTGACTGAATGATATGCCCCTTCTAGCCAAATCATTATAGAACACCTGAAAGCAACCTTGCACGAACTCCGTAGAATGCGTGCGATCATCACTAATATAGAAATGATACTCCCTTATGATCTTTCTGTCATCCTCTGTACTATCATTCGCATGAATGAATGCGATGTGCACAAATATAGAAACCTGTGTGGAGTTGTAATATTGTGATTGCACCTCACGCTGTGGCTGTAGACTGTAGTTCTCTGCAAAGTCGACGACTGAAACAATGCTACCAACTGGAAATGTGTCCTTGCATAACTTGAATTGCAAGTCCAACCATCGAGCTCTATGGGCATGTCTTGCATACTCATACACTATGCTGTCACGAAATATAGGCATAAACTGATACACTGGAATCTTTTCAATAACTAATTCACACCTCTTTGCTTCTTTACCATCTTTTGTATTGTATGCCACTGTTTTATACTTGCCAAATTCTACTAGTTCACTTCCAACCGCATGTGTTATTTCCATATGTTCACATATTGGCAAATGTTGCAAGCCACCGCAACGATGACATGTGCCATCCAAGCATAATTTCTTGTAGAATATTTGACCTTCCTCTCTTTCACATAAAATTCTTGATATGAAATCTCTTGAAGATGTTGGTGGGGCACATATGGCACAACCCTGCAAATCATTGTTAGTATGCATATCTAAACATATAGACCTATAAGCATCAAAATGGTTAGAAAATTCAATATGTAATCTACAACAACAAGTAGTGCGTGTGTGATTTATCTTAACATAGAAAGGTTTTAGCATTTCAAAATATCTTTGACAAATTTTAATTTGAGGATACTTCTCTAGAAATTTACCATAAAACTGTGTTTGAGTCTCATCCAAAAAATGCTTTGGATGTGGCTCGCGGTTCTGACTACCAATTCTCCTTCTTACCACATCCCTTTGATTCGGAGATACCCTTGTGTAATTCTTCCAAAAGTCTTCAATTAGTGACCTCAATGCTTCAACAATTGGTTTATCTTTTCGTGGTAGTCTCCCCGAGAACGCCCATAATTCATTGGCATTAGTGTCCTCAATTCTTTGGCGTCTTCCAACGGCTCTTGATAAAGTTTTCCTATTAATTCTCAATTTTTGACTTGTCTTTCTAATAAGACGAGCTTTCCTCGTTTGACTACTTACTATAGTCGATGTAATCACACGCCGTGTTGCATTACTATCTTTTGTGCGTGAGGTGTTACCCACACTCTCATACGCACTCATTAGATTCTTGACAATAGATTTTTCACTTGAAGCCTCTGATGTTCTCAACCCAAGAATCTTCATGATAGACCTATACTTTATACTTCGCATCATTTCAACGAATAGTTGACATCTTGCAGTCTCATTTAACTTTTCAAAGAACAATCTCCAAATCTTATTAGCATATCTTCTACAAGTGCGTTTTGGAATCTTACCTTCCATTGGCTGCAAAATATTCTCATCAATATCAATCAAATACTTTGGCTTTCTATGCAAAATTCTAGGTGGTGTCAAGTTAGGTAAATTCATCTCAACATTAGGAATTTCATCAATATTTAAATGAGATGGGTTAGATGGCATACCTTCGATCGAAGATGGAATAGATGACATACCTTGAGGTTGAGGTGGGAACGATGGCGTACCTCCTTCATCACATGTGAGTGATGATGTACTCTCAACTTGAGATGTGGTAGATGGTGTCCCTACATGTTGTCTTGCGATAAAGGATGTGTCTCCAACTATGGTATTTAAATCTCTCGTACCACGAAGTTTTTGCATTCGTTCTCTTTGTGCCGCCAATACCATATCTCTTTGTGATGGTTGTGGTTCCTCTTCAATTGGTATGTCTTCATTTATCGTGTCCAATTTCCTCTTCTCACGAAGTTCCCTCATAGCCATTGCTTTCTTTGCATTCTTAGCTTCTATCTCTTCCTGTGTTGGTTTAATTCTTGATCGTTTCCTCGGCATGACGGAGAATTTGTCTGTAGCATGATAAAGAGACCAATATTAGTTCCTAAGAAATGAATACATGATAATAGTGGGATTGTATTTTTTTTATGTTGTAAGGATTTATTCTTGTATAGTTTGACATCATGGTATGAACTAAGGTTTGTTTATTACACATAATTATTAAAGAGCCCAAGTGTAGAAAATATACATGGCATCATGTGAGATTGTAGGTTGCTTTCTTGATTGGAAATGTGTCTATTTTAAACATGTATGATAATGCATGATAAAGTAATTCAATCCGAAATAAGGAAAATGTAAAGAACATGCATGTAAAGACTTGACATACCTAAAAAATGAAGATTTGAATGGAGAGAGTACCCAATTATGTAGTGTTTTTATCTTCTTGCATCAAACTCCTCAACAATTTGAGTTTTTCACCACTTGCTTCCTTTTCAATGTTAAATTCTTAAAATTGAATCAAAATTAACATTGCAATACTACAAAAATTGAAACTTGTATAGATATATATCAAATTTGGTTTGAAAACTATGTTATTTCCTCCTTCTCAAGTTGGCAAAGCAGAAAAGGTGGTGGAAAGATCATGCAAAGGTGGTACAATGTGTCAAATGTGCATGTGAACTTCCCAATAGCATGAAAGCACTTCTTTTTTGTCGGAGCACGCGCAGAATCAGTAAGAAAACAGAGCATGTGGGCCTGGATCACGGGGGTAACCACTTTTTTACCGTTTTAGTAGAATTACAAAACGCGAGCGCGTTATAACGCGCTCGCGTTATAACGCGCTCGCGCTATAACGCGCTCGCGTTTTTTCCTGCTATAGATCTTTAAACCCTAAACCCTCAACTCTGATCCCTTGACCCTCAACCCTCAATGTCAAATCCTAATCCCTCAACCTCAACCTTGTCCCTAAACCCTAATCCCTTCAACCTCAACCCTATCCCTAAACCCTTGACCCTCGAACCTCAGCCCTCAACGTCAAACCGTAATCCCTTGATGCAGAGCGAAACAAGTTGAACATTAACACAGGTGAAAAAATCCTTGAAAGTCCACAAAATAACCTTTACAGTGTATATCGGCAAGACAATTTAAATGTCACACCGAAATGTACCTCAACCCTCAACCCTCAACATCAAACCCTCGAACCTTAACCCTCAACGTCAAATCCTAATCCCTCAACCCTTAACTCTAATCCCTCGACCTTCAACCCTGATCCTAAACCCTAAACCCTCAACGCCAAATTCTAATCCCTCAACCCTTCACTCTAATCCCTCAACCCTAAACCCTATCCCTAAACCCTCAACACTATACCTTAAACCCTAATCCCTCAACCCTAACCCTAAACCTTGTCCCTAAACCCTAATCCCTTCAACCTCAACCCTATCCCTAAACCCTTGACCCTCGAACCTCAGCCCTCGACGTCAAACCCTATCCCTAAACCCTTGACCCTCGAACCTCAACCCTCAACCCTCAACGTCAAATCCTAATCCCTCAACCCTTAACTCTAATCCCTCGACCTTCAACCCTGATCCTAAACCCTAAACCCTCAACGCCAAATTCTAATCCCTCAACCCTTCACTCTAATCCCTCAACCCTAAACCCTATCCCTAAACCCTCAACACTATACCTTAAACCCTAATCCCTCAACCCTATCCCTAAACCCTTGACCCTCGAACCTCAACCCCGTCAAATCCTAATCCCTCAACCCTTAACTCTAATCCCTCGACCTTCAACCCTGATCCTAAACCCTAAACCCTCAACGCCAAATTCTAATCCCTCAACCCTTCACTCTAATCCCTCAACCCTAAACCCTCAACACTATACCTTAAACCCTAATCCCTCAACCCTAACCCTAAACCTTGTCCCTAAACCCTAATCCCTTCAACCTCAACCCTATCCCTAAACCCTTGACCCTCGAACCTCAGCCCTCGACGTCAAACCCTAATCCCTCAACCCTTAACTCTGATCCCTCATCTCTCAACCCTAACCCTAAACCCTCAACCCTCAACATCAAACCCTAATCCCTCAACCCTCAACCCTAATCTATCATCCGTCATCCCTCCACACTCTAGTTTAACCCTAATTCCTCGACCCTCAACCCTATCCCTAAACACTTGACCCTCGAACCTCAACCCTCAACCCTCAACGTCAAACCCTAATCCCTCAACCCTTAACTCTAATCCCTCAACCTTCAACCCTGATCCTAAACCCTAAACCCTCAACGCCAAATTCTAATCCCTCAACCCTTCACTCTAATCCCTCAACCCTAAACCCTATCCCTAAACCCTCAACACTATACCTTAAACCCTAATCCCTCAACCCTAACCCTAAACCTTGTCCCTAAACCCTAATCCCTTCAACCTCAACCCTATCCCTAAACCCTTGACCCTCGAACCTCAGCCCTCGACGTCAAACCCTAATCCCTCAACCCTTAACTCTGATCCCTCATCTCTCAACCCTAACCCTAAACCCTCAACCCTCAACATCAAACCCTAATCCCTCAACCCTCAACCCTAATCTATCATCCGTCATCCCTCCACACTCTACTTTAACCCTAATTCCTCGACCCTCAACCCTATCCCTAAACCCTTGACCCTCGAACCTCAACCCTCAACCCTCAACGTCAAACCCTAATCCCTCAACCCTTAACTCTAATCCCTCAACCTTCAACCCTGATCCTAAACCCTAAACCCTCAACGCCAAATTCTAATCCCTCAACCCTTCACTCTAATCCCTCAACCCTAAACCCTATCCCTAAACCCTCAACACTATACCTTAAACCCTAATCCCTCAACCCTAACCCTAAACCTTGTCCCTAAACCCTAATCCCTTCAACCTCAACCCTATCCCTAAACCCTTGACCCTCGAACCTCAGCCCTCGACGTCAAACCCTAATCCCTCAACCCTTAACTCTGATCCCTCATCTCTCAACCCTAACCCTAAACCCTCAACCCTCAACATCAAACCCTAATCCCTCAACCCTCAATCCTAATCTATCATCCGTCATCCCTCCACACTCTACTTTAACCCTAATTCCTCGACCCTCAACCCTATCCCTAAACCCTTGACCCTCGAACCTCAACCCTCAACCCTCAACGTCAAATCCTAATCCCTCAACCCTTAACTCTAATCCCTCGACCTTCAACCCTGATCCTAAACCCTAAACCCTCAACGCCAAATTCTAATCCCTCAACCCTTCACTCTAATCCCTCAACCCTAAACCCTATCCCTAAACCCTCAACACTATACCTTAAACCCTAATCCCTCAACCCTAACCCTAAACCTTGTCCCTAAACCCTAATCCCTTCAACCTCAACCCTATCCCTAAACCCTTGACCCTCGAACCTCAGCCCTCGACGTCAAACCCTAATCCCTCAACCCTTAACTCTGATCCCTCATCTCTCAACCCTAACCCTAAACCCTCAACCCTCAACATCAAACCCTAATCCCTCAACCCTCAACCCTAATCTATCATCCGTCATCCCTCCACACTCTACTTTAACCCTAATTCCTCGACCCTCAACCCTATCCCTAAACCCTTGACCCTCGAACCTCAACCCTCAACCCTCAACGTCAAATCCTAATCCCTCAACCCTTAACTCTAATCCCTCGACCTTCAACCCTGATCCTAAACCCTAAACCCTCAACGCCAAATTCTAATCCCTCAACCCTTCACTCTAATCCCTCAACCCTAAACCCTATCCCTAAACCCTCAACACTATACCTTAAACCCTAATCCCTCAACCCTAACCCTAAACCTTGTCCCTAAACCCTAATCCCTTCAACCTCAACCCTATCCCTAAACCCTTGACCCTCGAACCTCAGCCCTCGACGTCAAACCCTAATCCCTCAACCCTTAACTCTGATCCCTCATCTCTCAACCCTAACCCTAAACCCTCAACCCTCAACATCAAACCCTAATCCCTCAACCCTCAACCCTAATCTATCATCAGTCATCCCTCCACACTCTACTTTAACCCTAATTCCTCGACCCTCAACCCTATCCCTAAACCCTTGACCCTCGAACCTCAACCCTCAACCCTCAACGTCAAATCCTAATCCCTCAACCCTAAACCCTATCCCTAAACCCTCAACACTATACCTTAAACCCTAATCCCTCATCCCTCAACCCTAAACCTTATCCCTAAACCCTAATCCCTCAACCCTCAACCCTAATCTGTCATCCCCCAACTCTAATCCTTCATCCCTAAACCCTAAATGCTATCCCTATTCCTACACCCTCAACAGAATCGATACTATACCTTAAACCCTAATCCCTTATCCCTAAACCCTCCAACCCTATCCCTAATCCTTATACCATCCACACTCTACTTTAACCCTAATTCCTCGACCCTCAACCCTATCCCTAAACCCTTGACCCTCGAACCTCAACCCTCAACCCTCAACGTCAAATCCTAATCCCTCAACCCTAAACCCTATCCCTAAACCCTCAACACTATACCTTAAACCCTAATCCCTCATCCCTCAACCCTAAACCTTATCCCTAAACCCTAATCCCTCAACCCTCAACCCTAATCTGTCATCCCCCAACTCTAATCCTTCATCCCTAAACCCTAAATGCTATCCCTATTCCTACACCCTCAACAGAATCGATACTATACCTTAAACCCTAATCCCTTATCCCTAAACCCTCCAACCCTATCCCTAATCCTTATACCATCCACACTCTACTTTAACCCTAATTCCTCGACCCTCAACCCTATCCCTAAACCCTTGACCCTCGAACCTCAACCCTCAACCCTCAACGTCAAACCCTAATCCCTCAACCCTTAACTCTGATCCCTCGACCCTCAACACTATACCTTAAACCCTAATCCATATCCCTCAACCCTTAACCCTTAAAACTTAAACCCTATCCCTACACCCTCAACACTTGACACTATATCTTAAGCCTTAAACCCTCATCCCTAAAGCCTCAACCCTCAATCCTTAAACCTTAAACCCTAAACCCTATCCCTAATCCCTCTACCCTCAACACTCTAACCCTAACCTCGACATTAAATGCTAATCCGTCAACCCTAAACCCTAATCCTAAACCCTCAACCCTAAACCTTATCCCTAAACCCTAATCCCTCAACCCTCAACCCTAATCCATCATCCCTCAACTATAATCCCTCATCCCTAATCCCTAAATGCTATCCCTATTCCTAAACTCTCAACAGACTTGATACTATACCTTAAACCCTAATCCCTTATCCCTAAACCCTCCAACCCTATCCCTAATCCTTACACCCTCCACACTCTACTTTAACCCTAATCCCTCGACCCTAAACCCTATCCCTAAACCCTTGACCCTTGAACCTCAACCCTCAACCCTTAATGTCAAACCCTAATCCCTCAACCCTTAACTTTGATCCCTCGACCCTCAACCGTAATCTGTCATCCCTCATCCCTAAACCTTAAACGCTATCCCTATTCCTAGACCCTCAACGGGCTCGATACTATACCTTAAACGCTAATCCCTTATCCGTAAACCTTTCAACTCTATCCTTTATGCCTTAACCCTCATGATGAATAGCCTTGAATGTAAAAAAATTTGAGTGGGACATAACGCGAGCGCGTTATAACGCGCTCGCGTTATGTCAGACATGGGAAAAGACAGGCTTGCGGGAAAAATGTAATTCAATAAATAACGCGAGCGCGTTATAACGCGCTCGCGTTATTTCTTGCTTTGGGAATCCCAAGCCTTGGGCTTGGGATTTGCTTTGGATTTCCAACCCAAAGGCTTGGAGTGCCTTATGAACAGTCACAGACGTGTTTTTCTGTATTCTTCAAAATTTCACATAATTTCGTTCGTGCTAACCCTCAGATTTGCACGTGTTTCAAGGTTGAACAAATCGAACACATGGGTAATGTTAGGCTTTCTCTTAGCTATTTGACGATGTGATTTTTTTCACATTTTAACAATGTTAAGCCTTTCATCTTTAATTTCTTTTGTTTGTGTGTCCGTTTTTATGCAAAAACCACTGTTTGGTCTTTTTTTCATTGTAAAATAACTATTCATTCAAATTTCAAAAAAATTACATATTTAGAAACTAGACTCCATTCTACAAATATTAAAAAAATAAAAAAATGATTTTCAATTAGTTTTCAAAATTTATAGGGGTAGCACGGCCAAAATTCTGTTTTTTAGGATGTGTCCACTTTAAAAATTAGTAAAAAATCAAATATTCATCAAAAAATTATCAGAAAAATCGGGCATAAACTACATGCTATTAGCTAATTTCTCACCGAAGCGATTTTAAAAATACCAAAAAAAAGTTGACCTTTTGAGGGAGCCACAAAACATGCTATGTTATGTTTTTTTGACAGAAACAACACCAATTTCTGTGGCTCCCTCTTTTGAACCCCTTAATCTATGCCATTTTCAAAACAAAATAGTAGTTTAGAAAGTAGACTCGGAGCACTACGAACATTGTTTTGGTTGCATCTCTAAATTTTGAGTGTAACTATGCTCAATTTCTCATCCAAGGCCAGTATTTCCTGATTTCAGAAAAAAAGTGGCCACTTAAGACCCCTTTTTGGCCCCCCATCTTCTTGCACTTACCCAAGATCAGTAATTATTTTAATTAAGGCCTTGTTGTAGATGTTCTAAAGGTATTCTACAATAGCAGACTCAATGATCCTCTTATCTGGATCATTATACTCATCATACAATTGTGTTATAGCTTTCAATACATCCTCTAAAGATATAGTTGCTTCTTCAGTTTGAGGTACATCTTGCTTTTGCCTTTTCTTAGGTTTACCCTTACCAGGTGATTTCTTCTTGCTGGTTCTGGAGGCTTTAATAGTCTTAGATTTCATTTTCTTTACTTTTTCATATGATTTTGTTTCTTCTTCTTCAACTACAATGCTTACATGCATTCTTTTTGCCTTGGTTTTCTTTCTTTTGTGACTTGTGGAAGGAGTCTCCACACTTGCAGATGGTGTGGGATCAGAGGGTATAGATGCAACTTTTGCAGAGGTGGATCCTTTGATTTTCCTTCTTGATGCCTCTGGTTTGTCTGGTTTACCCTTGGGTTCTTCCAAAGCTCTAACAGGTTCACTTTTACCCTTTTCTTTTGCTTCTTTTTCAGCTTGTACTTTTTCCCTTGCCTTTTCTACTTGCTCTTTTGAGAAACCTTGTCTCAGGGAAAAATCCTCTACCACTCTTTGCATTTTCTTGGATATTTCTAGTTTTCTTACCTCAACATGCACTTCAACTAAAATTTCTTCATAAGTGCCAAATTTTTGTTCTTGCAGATCCCTGGGCTTGCTCAATATAAGGTCTGCAAGACCTATCAGAATATCTTCTGCCACTTCGTAGCCCATAGGTGGCACCCAAACAATCCTAGGCTCTACAGCCACCATCATGCACTGATGTTTGTTTACAATAAAACATATGTCATTCTTGTATTTCTCTACTACTATCTCAGGGATTCTCATTCTAGATTGCATGGACTTTTGGAAGTTCTTGAAGTATCCCTACAATGCTACATTTTGATCATTTACATCTCCTAGACTACTAATATATAGTCTCTTATTTGTACATCTACAAGTTTGCTAGGATCCCAAATAATGTTGCTAATTTGAGGAATTTCTCTTTTAAAATAGAAAAACAAATAGAGTATTAATGTACAAAACTTGAAGGGATACTTTGTTTCCTTACTCTTCTTCAATTTTCTAACAGCTTCTACCGGAGAAGCTCACATAGGTCATAATCCTTGTTTTCTTTAACCATTTCATAAGTAGTGTAAATTGATGTTCTGGAGACTAAGTTTTTCAAGTTTGTGTAGTAGATTTTATAACCAATGACCGTCAAAGCAAACCTTATTTCATGATCTTCAATAGTGTCTATAGTCAGAGCCCTTTTGTCAAACTAAGCTCCGGTGGCTTCCATTACTGTTACATTCTTTACAAACTTCAACAGGGGTACCAGACTAGTAGAGCTTAAGCCGATGACTACCCTAATTGCATCCTTAGTTATCATGTGAGTTGACTCCAGCCACATAAACTCATCATGCATTCTGCTCAACATGTACTGGACCCATGCATCTTCAGTGAAAATAGGGAAATCTAGGTACTGCAAGAATTTCTTGTCCTCCAAAACCTTGTACTTATCTAACAGGTCATACTGACTTACGCACATATGATTCAAATATAGTTCTGCAAGTTTTCCACCATTGTGTTCACTTAGGGCAACATGAATATACACTCTCACATCTTCTTCATGTATAACTTCATAGGGCACTCCCGAAAAGGTGCCATCAGGATCAACTTCCATGGATTTGTGAGGATGTTTCTTGAACTTAGGTCATGACCTTTTAGTAATATCAATCACTTGTGGAGTAGCCATTTCTGGAAAGATTTAACCAAATTATCAGTAGGGTTTCAGAACTGAAAATACCTCTTTGGCTGGATCAGGGTTTCTTCTTGATCTTGACTTGAAATGCTTTGGAGAACACTATAGTCTCTTTGAATCTTGCTTTAGTTTTCTTTAGAGACTTGAGAGAATGAAATGCAAAATGATTTTTCCTTCAGATACAACTCCTTTTAACCTTTGCATGCCGAAACCTAAGTGTCATTAATCTCATCTTTCAAAAAGTTGTCAAGCACTTTTCTGACACCCACAGACACTCTAGATTACTCTGTAAAACTTTGCAATTGATCCTTTTCTTCTGGAACTTCCTTCAAAATATGTCATGATTCTTTTCATCATATCTTTGTGCCAGATTCTAGCACTAGCTGATTGGCTGGGGGGTTGGAATTTTCAATGCAGCTCCCCCTGAGCCAGAGGTCCCAATTTACTTCTTAGAGGAAGTATCTACACTATAATCTGGGGCAGATCCATCCTTGGTATTGTCAACATATTTCTTATTCCACACCTTTCCCATTTCTTTCTTAGTTTCAACTGGATCAACTTTTTCCTTTCCCTTATCATTCCTCTGCTCTATTTTCCTTTCTTTAGCGTGGTAGTTTCTTTTCACATTCTTGCTTCTACAAAACTTTGCAACATGACCAAACTTGTTGTAATTGTAGCACATAATACTTCCATATCCTTGATTGAATGAATTCATCCTTGATCTACATTGATTTCCCATGTGTCCAAATCTATTGCATGCAAAACATCTTCCATTGAATGATTGAGTATTCCTTGAATTGTGAAATCCATTTCTTACCGGACTTCTACATTCACTTGATCTATGACAAAATTTCTTACAATTGAAACATTGACCAAAAAATGATGGAACATTTTGATTATGGTTTATTCTACTCCTACACTGAGTAGCCTTATGACCAAACTTATTACAATTAAAACAATAGTCATTGAAAGATGGGTACTTTTGAGCATTTGGTTGTCTAACCAGAGGTCTTCTAGGTCTTCTTCTTTGATTCCTGAATTGATTTCCTTTGTTTTTCTTCCTCTAAAAGTTTTCTTGGCCTAATTTTGAACTTTCTCCTTTCTCAAATCCTAAACCTTGCTTGTCATCTGAACTCTTCTAGCTTAAAATCAACTCCTCAAGCTTTGCAGAGCTTGTTTTGAATTTTTCTTTGTAGCTATTAGCTGCTTCTAGATCAAATTTCAGAAGTAGCACTTCTTTGCCCAATTTTTCACATTCCTCTGACTTGTCCTTAACAACTTGATTCAGATGCCTTTCAATTTATTCTTTCTTTTCAAATTCCAATGTCAAATTATTTAGGATTTCATGTGCTTCATCTAATTGATCATTTAGCTCCTTTCTTTCCTCTTTAAACTTCCTGACTTGCTCTCTTAGCTTTAGGATGCATTCATCAGCTTCTTGAATATTAGCTTTTAGATCCCTGATTTTTGCCTCAAATTTTTCAAGATCAATAAGAGCTGCTTCTAGTTCTTTGTTGCTTTCATAATTTCCAAATCTTCTTGCTACCATGATTACACTACCCCAGATCTTCCTTAAGTTGTTAGGCCTCTTCCAAGGAACCTTGCTCTAATACCAATTTTTGATAATAAGGAATACTTAGAGGGGAGGGGGGGTGAATCAATATTCCACAAAACAACTTCTTAACAAGTTTATTTATCCAATCTCCAAAATTAATAATATGAAAGCAGAATGAACATACAAATAGCAACCATAAAGACATAAAACATGAACACTAGGATTTTTACGTGGAAAACCTAAAAAGGGAAAAACCACGGTGAGTGTTAGCTCATAATATATTAATATAGCACAATACCATATTACAAGAAGGCACACTGCCTTAGGGTTCACTGCCCTATGAAGAAGGGCTCATTACACAAAGGCTCACTGCTAAGAGAAAGGAAGATAGAAGAGAAGGTTTCGCTCACTGCCAAGATGTGACTGCTGAGAATGCATCTAAGAATGTTGAGGTGTAGTTTACCTTAAGCTTAGTAAATAGACTCAAAAGTCTTCATAATGTTAAATCTACCATCTCTTCCTCTGCTTCACATATTCTCTATTTTTCTGTCTACTATCTTCTTCAAATCACAAAACTACCTTAAATTGAATTCACACTCTTGTCTCAATATATCCTCATTGCAACACTTCATCAATGCCAAAATCCATCAAGTATATATATCCATAACTAGATTTACCACACAAATAGGTTGGCCACCCAGATATGAAACATGTAGCCAAGTATTTCATCTTGTCAGCTCAAACTTAAGCACAAGCAAAAATGTGGACTCAAAAAATCATACAATAGTCTTCATATGGGTCAGCATCAATCATTCAATCACTTGGATTGATTGTTCAAATAGTATAACTTCTCTGCATATCAATCTGTCATGCTTGTCGGCTTGTTTCTCATGAACACACTTGATCAATTCAACTGTCATAACATAACTTCCACTGCGGATCAAATGAGACTCTAAAAATCATATTCAACATTCATCATTGATCTCTTAGTATACCTTCAAATCTGCAGAGCATAATAATAAACTGCTGAGAAATGTGAAGCTCAAAATTGTTACCCTGTCACTGTGAAACACTGTCACACTTCAAGCCGATAAAGAACATCTTGTTGTCACACTTCAAGCTGATAAAGAACATCTTGTAGAATGAAACCAAGGGAACTTTAGAAGCTACAACTCTAGATTTAGGCAGCCATGATATGTATCTTTTCTAATCCAGAACCACAAGACAAAATTTTTCATAGCGGATGAATGCGGACCATTTTTCTTCTGGACTGTGCACTATTTCTACTTTCACTTTGTTTACTAGACAACATTTCTTCATATGACTACCGGAGGAAGTCAGAATTTGGAGACTTAAACAAGTGACCACAAGGTAGTTATGAACAACATACCTAATCCACATATAAATTCCATTAACTGTAGAGGCATACCACCACAAACACTATCACTCTGCATACTTCCCATACTTAATTAGATCATCTTCCAGATTGGGGTCTCTTTGCCATATCGGTGCACTTTGTCTTGTCGCCATCAATGACAACAATCAAACATCGATTAGAGCAGTGTCTCTTGCCAACAAAACTAAAATAATAATTTAAAAAGTGATTGAAATCTTTTGGTAAGAAAAATGGAAAAATAATGAGTTGGGTATCTTTTAGTTTTTTAATCTAAAACTAATCTTTAATTGTACACTAAAGAAAGTGAAATGTCAAGATTAAGATGATGTTTAAAACCCATGAATTCCAAAATAAAGAAAGAAAGGACCAAGTAATAGAGGCTTATGAGGAATGGGATAATGAAGATTTACACAGAAGTCCTTTGAACACAAGACCTCTATTTCTTAAGTATGGGAGTGCACACAAGTCATGGACTAACACATTAAAGGGAAAAATATTCAAATGATTGGTGAGGAGGAGAATGGTACACATTGAAATGACCACACCTTGTAGGCTCAAAAGGGGATGACATAAAATCTAATCAAAATTATGCCAATAGAAAATAATTTAATGGTAGATGTATATTCAATTTATGAGAAGAAGAAAGCTTTGAAAATACCTACAATAGTTCACATAATTAATATAATCAATATGAACATTATTGAAGGAAAAACATTTGTATACAACTATTAAATATTAGACAATTGAAAATAAAGAATATGAAAATAAGTATCTAACAAGGATATTAAACATAAGTTAAGTAAAGATGATCCTACATCTTTTATGTCTAAGATATTATAAGATCAAGGTATGTTTGTGTCATGGAATAAACACATCACAATAAATGAAGTCACTAAACTATATAAAGCATGGATAGAGCAATATAAAACCAATAATAATATGATGTTATATTCTATGGATGAGAGAACAATAAACAATTAGAGATAAAAAAAAGCTAGATCCCCACACTTATTAACATCTAATATTCAATATAAGATTTAAATGCTTCAATTTTCCTATCTCCCCTTCTAAAAACATTTTACTAAATTTTACTATACTTTCCTAATACTAATCTTCAAGACAATCACCATCCACTTTCATATATATGAACCATGGAAACACTACAATTTTTCCAAAACTACTTTTATTTTTTAGTTTCTGCCAAGGAAACTATAGGCGAGGCCATGGACTTCTAGAAAGGGCTGGTGGAAAGAATTCAGAGAAAGCTGGCCAGCTGGAAGGGTGCCCTCTTGAGTTAGGCAGGGAAATTTCTACTTCTCAAGGCTTCTCTTCAGGGGATACCCAATTATGCATTAAGTCTCTTTAAAGTCCCCAAGAACATGGCTAACAAGATAGAACAGATTCAAAAAAGGTTTTTTTGGTCCGAGGTGGAAGAGAAGAAAAGATTTACTCTTGTGGGATGGGAGAAAGTGTGCACCCCTAGATGGCAAGGGGGATTGGGCCTAAGAAGAATTCATTTGATGAATAGGGCTCTCTTGTCTAAGATTGGGTTGAACCTTATTCAAGGTAGTTCTGATTGGGGGAAATCATGATAATGGAGGACAGGGTAGAAGACTCCTTTTGGAGGTTAGCCTTCCTAAAGGATCAGTTATTTGGAATGGGACTATCAAAACTTGGGGCCTTCTTCGACAAGGTTTAAGATGGAGGATTAGTGATGGTAGGGAGGTTGATTTTTGGAAGGATAGATGGCTGGGGGATAAACCTTTGATGGATATGGAGTATGGCAAAGTTGCGGGCAGGATCTGCGAGGCCTTGGGCATCAAAGTGGCTGACTACATTAGGACTTGTGGGGGTCTCTGGGCCTGGAAGATGATTTCTACTTATTCCCAAGATGACTATGAGATAAAGGTGGCCTCTCAACTACAAAAAGAGCTTGAAGGTTATAGACTATCTCTCATTCCCAAGAGAGATAAGATGGTTTGGGACAAGGACAATAAGGGCTTGTTCATGGTAAAAAGTGCTTATGGCCTTGTGTTAGACCCACGTGAGACTAGAGTATGGAAAAAAATATGGATTCCTTAACTTCTTCCTAAGATCAATTTCTTTTGGTGGACCCTGATGCATAATAAAGTTCTAACTCTGGATAACCTAAAAAAAAGAGGGTTCCAACTGCCAACCAGATGCATCCTTTGTGAAGTGGAGGAGGAGTTGTTGGCTCATCTATTTATCCACTGTAGTTTTGCCTATGAGGTTTGGGGTTTAACCCTCCAGAAGCTGAACCTAAGCTGGGCCTCGAATGTTAATATGGAAATGATGGTTTGGGAATGGAACCTCCTTTTAGCCTGGTGTTACCGATCTCTAAAGAACTCTAGACTCAAATTCCCCCTCATCTTGTCTGGAGTCTATAGAAGGAACGTAATAATAGAATCTTTAGAGAAAAGAAAATAACTCCTTTGGAAGTTTTCCAGTGTTTTTCAAAACTACTGATGGAAAATATTAACTCTTGCAAATTTAAAGCTGCGGATAGCCCCTCAGGGAGAGAAGAATAAAATATGATAAAAAGTTGGAACATTGCCCCTAACTCTTTCTAGGTGGACAATACTAGGAGGTTAGCCAAAGTGAAAACCAAATGGACTTTACCACAACAAGGGTGGTTTAAGCTCAACTTTGATGGCGCGGCCAAAGGAAACCTAGGTGTTGCAAGTGGTGGAGGCATTATAAGAACGGACATGGGGGTTTGTGTTGCTACCTTCTCAGGGGGCATTGGTATTAAAAGTAACAACGAAGTGGAAGCTACGGTGATGCTCTGGAGAATTAAGTTTTCTATCTCCATGAATATTAAAAAACTACATGTTGAAGGTGATTCTAAGTTAATTGTCAATGCTGCCTGGGTTTGTCTCAGATCGGGTGGAATTTGGAGGATATTATGGGCGACATTAAGGTTCTCCTTAATGGTTTGGAGGAGTATAAGGTTACTCACATATACAGAGAAGGAAATGCTATGGTCGATGCTTTGGCTAATGCGGGTAGTGGCAAAGAGGGGTGGCGGTGTTGGAGAAACATGTCCATCTTGCCTCAAGAGATATAAAATTTAATTGTGCAGGATGGAAATAGTCATGAAGCATAGGTGGTTTGTTTTTCTGGTTACCTTCTAGTTTTGCCAGGACAAGGGAGAGGCCAAAGGTTCTTCATTCGAACTGTTGAATAGTGGTTATGATTTCATGGAAGGTGGGATCAACGTTTCAAATTTTAAAATAATCCTTGGCGAGATAGAAAAGGTCATTGACCATTCGTGGTCTAATAGGCTGACCAAACCCAGAAGGAGTGGTACGATTGCCTACAGGGTGGACAAGCAGGACGAGGACGATGACTGGATTATCAGTGGTGATGTGGCTAGGCCGCGGCCTAATAGACAGCTCTTAATGAATAAGAGTTAGGAAAGATAGGTCCATATGGATCTCGGGAAGGACACCGTCAGTTGTACTATTTGGAGGTTGATGGGAAAGTCTAGTTGGTGTGCTAATAGGCACAAGGACATTGGTATTGGTGGAGATCTGGAGGCTAGATTATACTACTTAAAAGGGACAACATGTGGATGTGTGGTTGGGATACAGAGAATGGATGGGACTGCTTTCTTCATAAAAAATTATGGTTTGATAAAGCCAGTAGCCGGTATCACCTATCTTCACATGAGGTGGTGGCTAAATCCCTCCCCCAAGGAGATGTATCTAGGTGGAAAAAATACGGTATATCACACCAATTATTACGCCATAATTATTACCCCCCTTAGTGGAATTACCATTTTAATGGGCTTCTTTCCATTTTCAAGACCGCCGTTGTAAGCATTACTATTTTGAACACTCCCTGTACCATGGTTTCTGTAAGTTACAGTTTGAGGAAATGGGATGAGATATTGTAAAAATTAAACCTAGCTCGGTGGAGGAATTTAAACAAGACCCAATCGTGTGGCATATTATACAGGAAGGGGAGGTGGTGCCTTTCCTAGAAGGAATGGCGGGCCATGATGAAAATCTGTCATGACAGTTTGTTGAAACATGGAATGAGGAAACTAGAGAGGTTAAAATTGGAGCTATCAGTTTCCATGTGTCAGAAGAGGTGATAGGACAAACCACTGGGTTACCTATAAAAGGAAAGAAGCACTCGAGGAGAAGCAAATTCCCTGATACAGAGCAAATGAATTTTTTCTTTCGTGAGGGCGAGAAACCTGTGAAGCTTCATGGAGGGTTTGAGAGGGAGAAATTGCCAGATCCTTGGGGTCACATCTGCCTTATGCTACAAAAAATTTTCACGCTGGAGGGAAGATTTCGAGTATATTATCATTACCACTTTGATCTTCTCAATCATTTCAGAAATAGAGTTGAGATTAGCTTTCCTTTCATTTTTCTATCTTCCTTAGACAATTCCATTAAGTATATTAGGGATCTCCGTGCCAAGAATGCTGCCCACCCGCTCATCCCCATACAACAAGGTCTTATTCTGAGACTGTATCAATTCCACCTTGCTTTATGCCCACCAAAACCTATCAAAGTCAAAATCCTTAAGGACCCACAGCCGAATACTTCCCTAGGGGATAAAGGCAAAGTGAAGGTTTGTATGGTGACCCTTAAAATTTCTAAGGGTGCCCCCATGTTGGGGAAGCTAGGACCCCTGTTACTACTAAGAACAAGAAACAGAAACTTACCACCCCAGTGACTGAAAAAGAAGACTACCAAAAGAGAGGGTGGAAGTGGAGGAAATGGAGACTACCTTGAAGAAAAAATCTAAGGAAGGTAAAGATGTTGCTACTATGGATGCTCCTGTGAAAATAGTTGAGCTTAACCCCAGGCTGGATCCTATGGGTAGCAGTGAAGGTGGAGAGGTTGTCAATCTGAGGATTCATCAGTCCAAAAGGATCGCTGGCAAGCCGCTAGTGAATCCACAGGGGGTGGAAGTTTCAGATGATTCTAAGTTTGTAGAGGAGACTATGGAGGAAGGCAGGGATGAAGGCACCAGTCATTTTGCCTCTATGAACAAGTTAAGGTCTAAAGGTATAGGTGACACCATGAGGGCTGCCATTGGTAAAGACTCTGGGATGGCTGTTGTGGAGCAAGACAAAAAAGGGAGCTACACCTTGTGTGACAAGAATGCTGAGGATATCTAGCGGCTCCAGAGGAAGATGGAAACCATGCAGAGGAACTTGAAGGCTATGGCAGAATTTACAGCCAAAGCCTTGCATAGGGTTGCTTCCATCTTTGTTGCGGTCAAAGATCTGGATGAAAAGGTCAAGCAGGTGAGAATCGATAGTTTACGTGATTACAAGGAGATGGTCGAGTTCCTTGCTAAGTTTGGGGCGACTGATAGCCCATAGTTTCTTGTTTCTGCTATTTTTTGTCATCCTTGTTTCCGTAGTTTTTGATTAGTTATTTTTGTTGGTCTATTGTTCAAGAGATGTTAATCTGCTATTTCTGGCTTGTTAATGGCTTGATGCCCGGGGGATGTTTTGTTAAAGGGATCTAGACCCTCTTTTCCAACTGAACTAATAAAAAACTATAGGCGAGGTCTGTTCTTAACTAGTTATTAATAATTCTTTTTGCAACCAATGAGAACTAAAATAGTTTTTCTATTTTAAAAATATTTAGCTATTTCTATTGTATAGATGCAAATACTATAACAAATGCAACCAATGAGAACCAATATAGTTTTTCTATTTTAAAAATATTTAGCTATTTCTATTGTATAGATGCAAATACTATAACAAAACATATTTGAGAAATATTTTTTTCTTTAATCTAATTAGGAGAAAACTTTTACCCCATAAGGGTGATTAATGCGCATCCATTACAATAATGACAGTAATATTGGCTTATGGAAAGGGAGTGGTTATAATTAATATTATTATTAATATTATAATTATAAATAATAATGATTTTGTTTGTTTAACAAAAAGTAAATTTGAAGTTTACCTAATGAATTAAGAAATTAAAACTAAAACAACTATAATTACAACTAAAACACATATTATAATTACAACACTACAATAATGGCAGTAATATTGGCTTATGGAAAGGGAGTGGTTATAATTAATATTATTATTAATATTATAACTATAAATAATAATGATTTTGTTGTTTTAACGAAAAGTAAATTTAAAGTTTACCTAATGAATTAAAAAATTAAAACTAAAACAACTATAATTACAACTAAAACACATACTATAATTACAACACTACAAGGCAGACACTTGTTTAAATTATGAAGTAAGTGTTTTAAATTTAAACTATATAACCCACATATTTTTATTAAATGAATGCATGTAAAGGTTATAAAGTAACTATTTTAAATTTGAAATAATATATAACCAACATACTTTTATTAAATGAATGTACATAAGAATTAAATTTAAAATATATAACCAACATATTTTTATTAAATAAATGTACATAACAATAAATCCCACATAAAATAAATAATATATATAAATACAAGTAATACTAAAACATAAATCACAAAATATCAAATCAAATATAAAAGAGCAAAAGAAAAAGTTATTTGAATAGTAGGTGTAGTTAATTTCTCTTTTGTCTTTTGTAGAATGAAATTTAATTTATTGGTTTCTTTTCACAATTGTTTTATGAAAAAAAATATTAGGGTTTAAATTTGTTTTATAACTTTAGGTTCTACACATAAATAAAAATATGGAGGCTTTGTAAAGTTTAATTTTTTAATTAAGGAAATATTTTATTGTTATTTTGTTTTACGAAATTAGGTTATTTTTGGGATTTCTTATTTTTTACTTAAGAGTAAAAAATCTAGAGTATCATGGAAAATATTTAGATGAATATTCAATATTATTACATTTTATTATCTTAGGCAGACATTTCAAATCTCTTTGCACTCAATTAAGGTTAGGGTTATACACAAAAATAAAAATATGCACACTTTGTAAAGTTTAATTTTATAGTTAACGAAATATTTAAGTGTTATTTTATTTTAGGAAATTAGATTATTTTTGGGATTTTAATTTTATTTACTCAAGACATTTCAAATCTCTCCACACCCAAAGAAGGTAGGGTTCACATAAATAAAAATATGCATTTTTGTAAAGAAAATATTTTAGTGTTATTTATTTTATGAAATTAGGTTATTTTTGGGGTTTCAATTTTCTTACTCAGGAGTTAAAAATATAAATATCATGGAAAATATTTTTTATTTTTGGGATGTCAATTTTATTTACTCAATAAAAATCTAAAGTATCATAGAAAATATTTAAATGAAGTGTCATGTTGCTGCATTTTTATTTTATTCTTCAAAGTTTAATTTTATTATTATTGGGATTTCAATTTTATTTACTCAAGACATTTCAAATCTCTTGGGATTTCAAATTTTTTAACCCAAGAGTTGAAAATATAGACTACCACGAAAAATATATTTATTTTTGGGATTTCAATTTTAGTACTCCAGAGTTAAAAATCTATTCATTAAAGTTTAATTTTATATATATATAAAGAAAAAGGTGATAGATCACCCATAGTATTAATAAAAGAGTTTTTATAGTTAATGAAATATTTTAGTGTTATTTTATTTTACAAAATTAGATTATTTTTGGGATTTCAAATTTATTTACACACTCAAATAGGGTCACTCAAATAGGGTTAGAGTTCTTCACATAAATAAAATTATGCATGATTTGTAAAAGAAATATTTTACTGTTATTTTATTTTGATTCAGTACACCCTTTGAAATATCTCTGAACATATTTTAGATAGATTTTTCTAAAAATAGATATGCTAGTTATATTTTTTCAAATTCATCTATTAGTGATCAGCTATTTTCCAAAAATCAATTAAGAAAATGGCAGATGAGATCGTTGGTACAACGCAGGAGAGGGTGATATAATTTGAGAGAAGCTCTGAGGCGCCATCTTGCCGACCTAAACACTCGTGCTCTTGCATTGAAAAATGATATGATTAGACTGAGAGAAGCATTCCAAGCAGACCCACAAAAGATAGTGACTTTGAATTTCAAATTAGTTTGATTGACAATCATCTCAGCTCATTAGTTGGAGAGTATGATTCTCTGATCCAATCGAACTACTGTGTATGCGATAATCCCATATCTGGATGCGACAGATACTGTGATCCAAAGAGAAAAAGAGAAAAATCAATGATATTGTAATGGGAATACTAATGTTGATTGTGGAAACAGTAAGGAGAAAGAAAGGGAGAGAGAGAAGACAGAGGATAAAAGACCTGCCTACCATAAAAATTTCAGAGAATCATCTCAATGAAATTGTTATGTGTGCAATTTGTTTATTTGATTTTGAAGCGGCAGAAAAGGCATGCAAGATTAAACCCTGCGATAATGGTGCAGAAGCTGTGCTTGATCAGTATTTTTCCTCCATATTAACACCTATGCAGCGATGATGACTGTCCTCATCTGATCATCATATTAGTGTTTATTAATACCTCCACATTTTTGGAGTTCTTTCTCATGTTTTTGAAACTTATAAATATTTGTTCAATTATGGACTTGTTTTATTTATCTCATTTTGTGTTAGATGTTAAATATGAAAATGCAATTGAACTTCACCTGAAAGTCCATAATATACATGAGTACCATATTAACTTTACTTTTCATGCTCATTTCGTTCTGCCTGCTGCTAGTATCTCTACTAGCTGTAGTATTATTTGGCATTCAATGGGCCTATATTTATAAATATAAATAATAATGTAAAACTCATTTATAAAATCAATAAACATTTTATTGAATACTGACAGGAAACCATATTGTTAAACCATGGAAGTGCGTAGATGTCCAGAAAAGTAAACAATTCAATATGAATGAACATATATTGTTTCCATTCCATTAAAAAATATTTGCAACTCAACTGAATTGAAAAGAATGATGTGCAGCAGAAAATATGCATCTTCTCAGGCATGGCGATAAGAATAGCAGATAGGAAGAAAGTCTTTGCATGGAAATTCCTTCATGTTTTGAAGTCAAAATCCTTCCATTTCATTCCCTGGCATTTGCTACTAAGCAGTGATGTTGCGAGTCTTCTATTCATTGCAGTCTCTCCATCCCATGTTGATAACAGCATCACATTCCTTCCCAGACCACTCTGTTTCATTTGCTCCAAGAAAAGGCTTTTATTATCTGTAATGTCCATCATCAACAGCATCTTCATAATTCCAGTACGGAGAATGATTTTGGGGAATGATCTGTCTCCTATCCAACTCTTTAGGAGACTAAGAATGCCTCTACACAGAAACTGCTCTTGTAATAGTTTGCATTTTGATTGTAAGAGGAGTCTGGCCAGCATGGGGAGCAGTCTGAGCTTATTCAAACCAGGCCGAGCTTCTCTCATTAATTCAATGTCAATCTTTGCTGCAACTTCAAGCCCTCCCATAAATTTCTCAACCTCTAAGGCAATCTCCTCTTCTTTCCACTTGTTAATATCATCAATACTAATTTCAAACTTAAAACCAGCGACCAGCTCCCACATGATTTCTTCATCTCTTTTTTTGGTATCAGAAAAAGAACAAGTAACAACAGAAGAGCAGTGCATCTTACCTAAAGATTGTGATTGAGGCTGAGCCACCTGCTGATGATCTCTTCTTCTCCTCTCAACTACCTCTACCAATGGCCTGGCCGCCTCATCATCTTCAAAGATAACACCTTTTCTTTTACGCTCTCCTCTTATGTTTCCAAGACAAACAGAACCCGCCTGCAACTGTGCCAGCGGCGGCTGCTGCGCTCGAGTTTTTAATTTTGATGGGGTCTATGCCCACCTCATCATCTTTTTTCACTACACTTCTTGGGTGTTTTATTTTCTTCATCATTATTTTTCCATTCCCAAGAGAAAACTTAGAATTTGGGTGCAACTCCATCATATGCATTATTTTCTTCTTCGCTATTTTTGTATGGAGAGTTTCTTTTTTCTTCTTAATCTTTTTATTTTCAATTCCTCTTGTATTGTTCTTGTTTAATTATCAATTTTTTGCATAGGGAAAAATATTTTTTTTAATTTTTGAACCAACATTGTCTGGCTTTTTCTTTATATCTTAAACTCTCTCCTCTCGCTGTATTTATACTAGTTTATATATATATATATATTAAATAATAATATATATAAAATAGGGGGAGCTTATATATATTAAATAATAATATATATAAAATACACCTAAAGATATCCTTCTAAAAGATGAATATTATGTAGTTGGAACACAACATGTAACACATTAATTTAATTAATATATAATTATATCCTATAACATTATCAAATATAATAATATTATATTTATATTATTACATTAGTATAATAATATAATTATATATTATATTATATATTATTAAAATATTATTAATATAATATTAATTATTATAAAATGATACTCATTATTAAAAATCCTAATTATTTTAAATCAAAATTATATAGCATAACATTATTAAATATAATAATATTAAATTTATATTATTATTTAATTTAATTAATGTATAATTATATGGTATAACATTATTAAATATAATAATATTATATTTATATTATTATAATATTATTGAGAATGTTTATAATAATAAATATAGTAATAAATACAAAAATTAATTAATTATAGTTACAATATTATTATAATTATTATATTATTATAATATTATATTATAATTATAATTATAATATAATATTATATTTATATTATTATTATTATTTAATATATATATATTATTTAATGATCATTTTATAACCCTAACCTTAATTATCATTTTATGATCCTAACTCTGATTATTTTAAATCGTAACTCTAACGCTCATTTTAAACCTTAACCCTAATTATTTTAAACCCTAACCGTAATGATAATTTTAAAACCTAACCCTACTTATTTTATACCCTAACCCTAATGGTCATTTTAAACTATAACAACCCCTGCTGCATTGGCGATGAGAGTTGGTGAGTGGTTTATTAAAGAAAAGGCAGGTCGCCGTCTTGGTGGAATGTGGGGGCTTTTAGATAAGTCTGATTTTTTATTTTATTTTCCTCCTCATGCCATATTCAAAGTTTAATGCTGGAGAAAAATAAAACAAGTTAAGTTAGATTTGATTTTATTTAAAAACTCATACCATGCCTTGAAGATATCACACAGCTCAATAGAGAGGGAAGGAGGCGTGAGAGGTATGTACCTCTGTTCATTGTTTTTCCAGCACAAAAACTAAAAGATGTTTACTAATATTTCATTAAGCACAAAAAAAACCAAAACCTCATTATTGCCTTCAAAAATCTAAATAATGTCTGCTATTTCATTTAAGCACAGAAAAATAGAAACCACATTTCTATGTTTGGGAAATATGCCAAAATTTATTTTAATGCAAGATATTTACCTTGCCTCTTTCCTTGAATCAATCTCTACCATGCAAAACTAGTCTTTTAATTCGTTGGTTAAGAGGGTTTTCACAGAAAGATCATGTGTTTTCTGATTTTTAGTTTTTAGGAAAACAGAGAGTTCAAATTTTTTAGAAAATATTGAGGGCAACCATATATAGAAAACTAGAACGTAATGATAGAAAATGAAGAAATCTAGGCCACATGAAACCTTTTGTTATACGATGACTCCTCCGTAGAGAATTTCATTACAACTCTTAAACAAAATTGATTGGTCCTTTGTTTTGATCATTATGGTTATGTTCTACTGATACACCAGCCTTGTGGAAAACACCATCTTTGAGTTAAAGAATGAAATGGCACTAAAATTCCTTAGTTTTATTGAGTTGTGTTTGTGCATTGAAATTTGGTTACATAATTTCTAATTAAGAACATCTCTCTTGGAGAGAAAAAAAAAGGGAAACCACTGGAGAAGGAAAAATTAAGATCTCCATTTTGTTATTATCTTAATCATTCATGTTTTTGTTATGTTAAAAGTGGTAGACAATATGCAAAAAAAAAGGTTGTGAGAAGACTTGAATGCTTCTTGCCGTGCTTTTTCTATTATCCGTGCATACCATTATGAATCGTGACCAAATTGGGGTCACTGGAGTTATTACACAACTAATCTAACTAGCAAAATGCCATTTTCAACAAATTACACTATCCACGAGAGTTTGGGTCTTGTAGATCATATTTTTCATCTTTACTAGTTTAAATTTATAACTCAGTGTTTTTATTCATTTTGGATTCCTCATTGGTTACATGAGATGAACTAGGTCTAGGCATTAGAGTAGTCATATGGAGTGGCTCTCTACGAGCCCGGGGCTCATAAGTGGCTGCCAGGGGAACTAGTAGTAGAGTTATAGTAACAAGTGATAACTAAATTAAAACATTGGGGTAAAAACACTAAAAAGATAACTAGACCTCATGCATGGCCTTGAGCGCTTATAAAGGCTAAAGATGCAATGAGAAGGCCTATCCATCTGCGGGGCGTCCAGTCATCCGTCTACGGGGTGTGGATTCGAGCACGATTGAGTCTCCTCATTTGTATGAGAGGTGTACTTGGTTCTGTGTGGTGATATCCCTTCGAGCATGCATGATGACACTCCATCTGATTTCACTCTAGTATCTAGTACCTTAGCAATTGTGAGTAGTACCTGACCTATGACCTGGATGAGTACCTCTATGTTATGACTTTGGTTGTATGCATTGTTCTCCATGTCTATTTCATGTCTGTTGTGAGTGTTGGCCATCTTGTATACCCCTACCTTGTTACTTCTATTTGGGCCTTGTGACTATCTCTGAGCATGGTGGGGTGGTCTTGTATGAGTCCACATGGTTGGGAGGTGTTGCCACCGCCATTGGGGACTGGCGAACAGGTTTGGAGCACTAGTGGAGATGTTCTCTCTCTCTATTACTTCATTCAATTATTGTACGCATTCAATACTTGTATCATATTCAGGACTATGTTATTGTACTTATATCATATTATGGACTATATCATTGTATTTGTATATTCTTTTATGTAATTAAACTCTCTTAAGAGAAAAGATGTAATCATTGAATTTAATGAGAAGAAATGAGATGTTTCCTAATTAGTTTATAGATTCCAGTGTGGATATCAGATCTGCTTGTACTATGATGCTTTTGGATTCATGTTCATATTAGATATGGGATTAAGAAGATTTGCTTTGGTGTTTAAAATGAATGTAGTTTTTTAATGTTTCCTCTAGAGAATGAATTAGTCCTCTCTTTCGTGTTGCGCATTTGGCCATACTTGGCCATGAATACTGTCGATCTATCAAATCGACAACTGAATCGGTGTATGTTATCCACTTTATCTTCAAAAAAAATATTCTGGTCCTTTTTTGGCTCTTACCCTTCGGGGGTTACATAGTGGGATGTTACATAAACCCTAACCCTAATGATCATTTTATACTCTAATTATCATTTTATAACCTTAAACCTAATTCTTTTAAATTGTAACCCTAATGCTTATTTTAAACCCAAACCTTAACCCTAATTATCATTTTACAACACTAACCCTAATGGTTATTTTAAATCCTAACCCTGATTGTCATTTTAAAACCCTAACCCTACTTATTTTATACCCTAACCTTAATTATAATTTTAAACCCTAACCCTACTTATTTTAAACGTTACCCCTAATTATTTTAAACCCTAATCATAATTATTTTAAAGCCTAATTATTTTGAAGTTTCAATACATATTTAATTTCTAAAATTGATGACATGATTGTGTGATAAAAATCAAAAAAGTCTATCATACCCATTAGCACCAATACAACAACATTTACAAAAAAACTTTCAAAATTAAATTTAGCCATGCATATTTTGTACATTGCCTTCTACATATAAATTCATTTCATTTTTAGTTGCATTCTGAGGTGTTGTTGGTACATGTTCTATTGATCTTGAATTTTCATTTTCAAGATTCATCTCAATATTTGCATTAGTTGGATGATTGTACCTTCCACTTGATTGGAGAATAAGTGTATTCCTTTCTTCTCTTTTAGAATGAGAGAGTTGTTTAGATGTTCATTGACAACTATTTCTAATCACATTTGCTTCATCTCTATTTTGAGATTCTAATTCTTGTACTATTACTTCTACCCTTCTTCTACCCCTTCTTTGTCTGTTAGCTTCATTGTGTCTTCTTCTTTGTTCTTCCCTTTGAACATTTGTCATTTGTTCTTATTTTCGTCTATGATACTCTCTTTGATACTCTTTCTAATATCACTTTCTTTGCTCCTCCAATTCAAAATTTATTCTCATTCACACCATAGCTAATATACATTATATAATTTGATATACTACAAAAATCCTATTTATAAGCATAATCCTAACCCTAATCCTAACTCTACTTATATCCATATTCATAATTGTTATTCTAACCCTACTTCTAATACCTAAACTATTTGTAATGTTAACGCTAATTATAACCCTAACCTTAATAGAAATTCTATCTATAACCCTAATTGTAATCCTAACCCTAACCCTAACCCTAACCATAATTCTAAAATTTATAAGCCTAATTCTAATTATAACCGTAACCCTACTTCTAATCCTAATTTTAATTCTAATTGTAACCCTAACCCTACTTCTAATTCTAATTCTAATTCTAATTCTAATTCTAATCCTAACCCTATTTCTAACTCTAATTCCAACCTTAACACTAACCCTAATTCTAACCCTAACCTTAACCCCAATTCTTTCCATAAACCTAATTGCTGCCCTAACCCTAACCCTAATTATAAGCAAACACTAATTCTTTCCCTAAACCTAGTTGTTTCCCTAACCTTAACCCTAACCCTAATTGTACTTGTAACCCTAACACTAATTATAACATTGACGCTAACCCTAATTCTAATCCTTACCCTAATTCTAATTATAACCCTAAATCTAATTCTAACATTGACCCTATTTTTATCTATAACCCTATTTCTAACCCTAATCATTATTTTATCCCTAACCCCAACCATAATTCCAACTCTAACCCCAATAATGTTTTTGGTTATAAATATTTTCCCTAATTGTAACCCTAACTCTAATTTTATCCCTAACCCTAATTCTATCCTTGACCCTAACCCTAATTCTAATTGTAACCATAATCTTAACCACATGTTTTTTGGTTATATATATTTTATCTAATTGTAACCATAATCTTAACCACATGTTTTTTGGTTATATATATTTTCTCTAATTATCTCTCTGTTATCACCTAAATATGCACCCTGACTAATTTACAGAAATTAGTCTATTTGATGAAACATGGGAAGACCTCTAAAGTTGTGGGTCACTTTATAAGAAGAGGTCAACCTCCGGAGAAGGCTAACTTCTTAAACTGGTTATCACCTAAACTAATAGTTCCTTGCAGAGAAAATGGAAGGAGGGAAACTCAAAAACTAAACTGGAAAACTTAAAGCAAATGGGTGATACACCAAACTAATAAGGACGATGAAACTCAAATTTGTTTTACACTTAGTTTGAACTAATGAAAATGAGGTTTTGCACAATCTGTTATGGATACTTTTGCATAAATATTTCACTAACAGGTTCAAAGACAAAATAACTTGTAAAAGGAAAAGAACTTCACAATTTAACAAGTTACATGCATTTACCAACACAATTAGTAACCTACATCAGCTTACTACTAGTAGCAAAGGTACAATATATGAGACAAGGTTACCAGGAAATATAAGACAATTTCACGAATAACTTGATCAATCACTCGATGCACACAAGACTGTAATAACAAAAGAAAGGCAAGAGTTTAAATTACCAGAAGTAACTAAGGCATTCATTGTATTCCATGTCCAGCAATATCTAAAAAATGAGTTACAGATTTTGCCAAAATGTAGAGCAAGGATCCAAAAAAATCACAAGTCTCTCTCACTGCATAATCAGAACCCCCGTAAATAAAAAGTTACAAGTATATCCAAACTCCTACTAACTAAACTCCAAGAAAATAGCTCCTAGAAGCTTTTTGGGTCGGATATCTAGCCACTAGATCTCATCCAAAAGGGCTCCAAATAAATGAAAAAGTCAAACATGACTTTGTCCACCATGATGACACCTCAAAATGCTCATAAAAACTCCCAAGAACAACTAAAATGCCTATATACCCTCCACATGTTTGCAAACTACCTCTTAACTTCCCTAGATGCTTGTGAATCATAACTCAAAGCATATCTCATAGTCATTATATGGTTGAAACCCATCATTTCATTTTGCATTAAAAATAACATTTACACTTAGGTGATTTATAAATTATCACCTGAGTTAAATGCTTTACATTTTCAAAAATGATGCAAAAATAATAAAAACACTCAGCCATAAGGAAGTCAAAGAAAAAGTTTATAAAGTCTTAAAGACTTATGCCATGCAAGTTTATAAACCTAAGGCATAAGACATAAGTCTTAGCCCTTGGTGAACATTAGTTTAACTTGCAATTTTTAATCCTAGAAAACATAAGGCAAAATAATGCCATCATGTTTTAGATTTCACAAACCCTAAAACAAAAATAGGGCAAAGAATGAAACATTCATTTCATTTTGCACCTTCTACTTTGTTGTGTTCTATGCGCCGCCATCGGTATATCCTGTATCTCACACTGAGGGTTTTGAAGAGTTTTAAAGGCATTTTTTACTGCATCTTCTTCAGATATGTGTTAGTGGTAAGTTGAAAACCTTTATCTTTTTGAAAGCAAACTGTAGAAAACAATGCTACTTCTGTTGCTATTTCTGCACAATGTATAATGAGTGTATTGATTTCTTCCATGGTGGCGATCCTCTACACTGTATCTCATAGTCTAAGAAGCTGCATTTTCAATGAAACAACTATAAAAGAAGAAAACTTGTCATTTTCATACAATGTAGCTCCTCTGTGCCTTTTACTTCTGAAGCTGACTATTTCTGTATATTGTAGCATTCTGGGCCATTTGCTACTTTCAACTGGTTAATTTTTTGGAAAGCCTTTATTCATTCTTGCTAAGATGAATAGCAACTAGATTTGTGTCTATGATAAAATGTGAACAAAATGAGATATTGACTGTATTTCTTTTGTGAGTTCCACTTACAGTATGAGATTCTTGTTTTCTACTGATAGAAAAAGGCAAAAAATACACTTAAAGTTTCATTTCTAAGCTAGGGTTTCTACAGAAACTGAACCCTAACTGTGCCTTTTTCTTGCTTTTGATCATGACATATCATTTCTGTAGTAGCTTCTTTGTTCTATGGATTTGATATATCTCAATAAGGCATTCTGTATCATCTTATGACAGTAGTTGAAAAATCATGGAGAGCTTACAAATAACAATGCTCTTTTCACAATGTATCTTTGTTGATCTGTACTTCATACACTTATTCGTGTTGAGAATATTCCGTTATATCATGAAATGAACATTATCAATTTTTGAAATATGCTCTGGTAGATACCAAACTGTTGGTAGAGATGACTACTCTTAGTATGATCGTTTGCTGCTATTTTGACAGTCTCTTCTAGTCACATACCTTTGATGCCTCTTTGTCTTTATAAATAGATGATACAAGTTGTGTTCGCTATATGGATTCATGGTTGTTGTCATTGATGGCAACAAAGGTCATCCCACATATCCGCAAGTCATGATATGTCTCTACCGGAAGTCAGATTAAAGATTGTTGTGGTCCGGTGAACAAGAACAGAGCATGTGGTAAGGTCTGACAGATTGGTTCGGATCTCTCAGAGGAAGTGTCTTGGTGCAGTACGGATCTGGGGAAGTCAAGAGGACTATCTTGAGTGGTATATTCCAAGGATTTAGCCTCCGGAGATGAACAAGGAAAAAGATATGAATAGTTGAGTACCGAATTCCTGAGAGACAGTGAAAACAGAGGAAGAACTGACTGACAGAGTATCAGACTACTTTCCGGATGTGTTACAAATGATGATAAAGGTTGCGGAGGCATGAATCATGTTTGGCTGACATGATTAATGATATCTACAAGTATATGCTTGATCCGCATTGCTTGGTGAGGAAGGATTCAGCCGACAGAACAAAAGTTTGTAAGAAACTAGACTGTTCCGGATGCCGACTAGAAAGGTGATGAAATTACTTGTGCGGATATATATAGAGGATGGATTTAGTTGTGAAGGGTGTGAAATGTGTGAAGGTATATGCGAACAAGTCCAGAGCAGAGTAGAAGTAGCAAGAAAGATCCGGTATGTGAAAGGATAGCAGACTAAAGAACAGAGGAAAGATGAAGTGCAGCAGATCAGTGTACTGAACCTAACCGGAACTAAACTCCAGCATATGCAGATGCTTCCAATCAGTTCAAGACTGTGATTCTTATCACTTTCTAAGACAGTGTGTCTTCTTGTAGGCAGTGAGCCTCTTGTGAGCAGTGTGCTCGGGCAGTGAGCCCTAATTGGCAAGTGCCATTTTGTAACTTTCTATTCTTCTAACAGAGAATAATTTTTGGGTTAATCACCCCATGGTTTTCTCCCTTAACAGGGTTTCCACGTCAAAAATACTGTGTCATGTGTTTCTTATTTCATGGTTATGTTTTTATGTTTGATTCAATGCTGCATTAATCATAAGGAAGTTCAGATAGAGAAATAATTAGGATAACTGATTCACCCCCCCCCCCTCTCAGTTATCAACAATTGGTATCAGAGCTAAGTTCCTCCTAATAGAGCCTAACAGCTTGAGGAAGATCTGGGATTTCAAATGGATGCATATGGTTTAAGGGAGCAACTCAAGACTGCCCTTGAGGATCTTGAACAGTCAAATTCTGAAGTCAGTGAATTAAAGGAAAGACTAAAACAGGCTGATGAATTCATGAGAGAATTAAAAGACAAATTAAGTCTCTCTATGAAAAAGAGAAAGGAGCTGCTTCAACAGTTGGCAAGACAAAGTGAAGAAAGCAATACAAATGAAGAATTGACTGAGCAAACCAAGTTATGTGAAAAGTTATCAAAAGAAGTCATTATGTTAAGACATGAAATGGAATCAGGAACTATAAAGTTCACTCAAGAAATTGAAGAAAAAAGAAAGGCTGAAGACAATCTAAGACAATCTCTTAAGGAAAAATTAGAAGAATGCCACCAGATGGACAGGATTATCAGACATCTTGAATCTGATCTTGAAGATGCCAAAGACAATGAAGAAAAACTTGAGGATCAAATTACCTCTCTCAAAAGAGACCTTCAAACAGCAAATGAATATAAAGAGAAATTCAAGATAAGTTCTGCTCAACTTGAAGTTCTTCTTGGAAGTCAAAAGAGGACTGATGACAAGTATGGCTTGGGATATGAGAAAGGAGAAAGTTCCGGATCCGGTCAGAGGAATCTTGGATCAGAAAATCCAAGGAGCAGGCCTAGAAGACCTCCGGTAAGACAGCCAAATGCTCAAAGATATCCATCCTTCAATGGATACTGCCACAGCTGCAACCACTTTGGTCACAAAGCTAATCAGTGCAGAATGAGAAAGAATCAGATTAATTCATCCTTCTCCGGACAGTGCTTCAACTGCAAAAGGTATGGACACAAATCCCACGAATGCAGAATTATGCAAGTAAACAAATCATTCAAAGGTAGATGCTTTACATGCAATAGAGTAGGTCATATGGCTAATCAATGCAGATCAAGGGGATATCAGTCAAATATGCAAAGAAATGTTATTTGTCAAATCTGCAATAGGTCCGGTCATAATGCTAAAGTCTGCAGAAACAAGAATCAGGACAAAAGAGGTCCGGTGTATAATCAGAATCAAGACAAGGGTAAACAAAAGATGAATGCGGATGAGGTTAGGAATCAGATGAGCAAGATTTGGGTGAAGAAAAGTTCAGAGAATGTAGAGGTTGGATCCGCACCAGACTCTGGTGCTGATATTTCTTCCGGAAATTAAAAGGTGAGCTTAGGCTCAGGGGGAGACTCAAAGAAAATCTTGTTCCCCCAGCCAAACAAGTGGTGCCGGTTGTGGCACAAGATGCGGATCAAAGGGTTTGTAGATATGAGTCTTGAGATACTTCAGTCAAGTTTTCAGAGGTCCGCATGGAGTTATGAAGAAGCTGTGATCGATCAAATAAGACCTGTTCAGGGAGATGCTTCGGTATGATAAAGGATTACAAAAAGGTCCGGAAAGATCCGGAAATGCACTATCTTGTTTTGCGGATTGGACAGAGTGTTTGGAATGTTCTTGCAATATGTTACCTCGATTTATTCATGATTTAAAGATCTGGATGATATTCAGTGATCAGGACTAATCCGGGATACTCCAAGCTGTCCAGACATGGCAAACCGGAATAATGCAGGTGAAGCATTTATTGCAGACAGATATTAGGGTTTGCAGAGCAATTTAAGGGATTTCTCAAAGGTCATTTGCTCATTCTGCACTCGAGAAGAAGCGAAAAGTGGAGCTCTGCAACAAGGTTCATCAAGCACACCAAGGATCTCCTGCCGAAGCTATTGCATAAAGAAATCAATCCAACCACTCCGTGCAAACCGAAGGCGCATAAGGTATTCTCCGTTTTTCATTACCTCACTACAAATCTTTGAAGAATGGCTACTCCAAACATAGTTAAGATCTCTGATAGACCTCGCCCCTCATTCAAGAAACATCCCTACAAATCATTGGAGGTAGACCCACTAGGAGCCTTCTCTAGTGTTCCCCACGGAGTTTTACACACCGAAGACATTAGGGTTTACATACATGCAAACATTGAGGAATTTGGGGAACTTAAATTAAGAGACCTCTATCACAAGCAGCTGATTGACAATGCTTTTGAGCTTAAACCAGAGTATAAGGATATTCAGAAGAAACAATTTGAGCAATTTATTCATTTCCCCTGTTTTGAAGAGGATGAATGGGTCCGGTATGTACTGAGCAGGATGCATGACAACTTTCTATGGCTAGATAGACCCTGCAAGATTACAAAAGAGGCAATTAGAGCAGTAACTGGTCTATATTCTTCCGGAGGAGTACCTATCCTCAAATCTGTCAAGAACAACATTGTAACTGAGGCCACCGGATCAAAATTTGACAAAAGGGCAATGACCATTGAAGACATCTCCGATCCGGATATCAAATATGCATCAATGATAATAGGATACAAGATCTACCACTCCAGCAGGGAGAATTCTGTATCCGGAACTGCAGTATACACTGCCTATGAGATGCTAAGAAAGAATGCAGAGTATGATCTCTGCGAACTACTGCTAAGCCAATTAATGGAAAATATACAGAAAATCAAGAAGGATAAGAAGAATTCCTTTAAGTATGGTACTCTGATTGTGTGTCTATTCTTCTACTTCATGAATGAGCTACCCGGATCAAGTGGATGGGTATGGCAGAGTGACAAACCTGTTGCAGTCCAGATAAGAGACTATTTGCATGGACTTGGGGATGCAAAAGCAAGAAATACAGCTCTATGGGGATACTTCAAAAACTTTCAGAGCATGATGCAAGCAAGAGAGAGAATTCCCCAGTCTCTTGTTGAAAAATACAAAGACTCAGTGTGTTTCATGGTTGACACTGATCAGTGCCTAATGGAGGCAGTAGAGCCAAGGATTGTCTGGATCATGCCCATGGGGTATGAAGTGGATGAACAAATAGTGGAGCTGCATGTTCAACACATGCTAAGTCAGCCCAAAGATCCCAAGGCAGAAAGGTTTGGAACCTTTGAGGAGCTGAGTGTGAAATTACATGTAGAACTCAGGGAACCTGAGATTAAGAGAAAAGTGAGAAAAGAAGTAGAGCACATTGCTCAAGGCCTAGGCATCTCAAAAGAGGCACTTGATGCCAGCCGGGAAAAGAGGAGAAAGGCTGAGGAAGAAGAGAAAAGCAAAGAAAGTGCTCCGGTTGAAACCCCCACCCGGACCAGATCATCAAAGAGATCTGCACCTTCCACAACCAAAAGCTCAAAACCGGAAGTCCAGGCATTCGGTAAAAGATCCAAGACAAAAGCATCAAGGGCTTATGAAAGCCAAAAGGATGAAGAGGAAACAGAATCAGATGAGGGAGTAAGAGAAGTAAAGAAACAGAAGAAGAAAGGATCCGGTAAGCCCTCCACAGGCCAAGACAAGGATGAAATGGCAGAGGTAACTGTTGAAAAGCCCACTCTGTCACTAGAGAGCATAATCAAGTCGGTCACAGTGGATGGAAACCTTCAACCAATGACTGAATCCTATGATGACTTCAGTGAGGCAGACCAAAAGACTCTGCAGGAAGCCACAGTTAAATATCTGAACATATACAATAAGGCTTTCATTGAGATCATATCTCTCATTCCTAAAAGCCTAGAGAAGGAAATGGAAGTAAGAAAGAATAATGCTCATGCCAAAGATCTTGAGATCCGGGAGCAGATAGCTATTCAGCTATATCCTCAAATTGATCCCAAGACAATGAACATTATCTTCAAGGACTGCAAAGATGAGTTCAGAAGCAAAGCCAGGATGAATCAACTCATGCTTGGTGAGACTGACAAAGTGGCCCAAGAAACAGAAGAGATCCTCCGGAAGGCCTTCAAAAGGTTCAATCTTCCTGTTGTAGAGGACTTAGGTGCAGAAACAGCTGCTGATTTGGAATCTTCTGTTCCGGAAGAAGTGAGCCCTGAACAGACAAGTGAGGACTTGGGACCCTCTGCTCCAGAAGAAGTGGCCCATGAACAAGCAAGCATCTCTCCTCCGGTTTCCCCTACAGTCTCCGGATCCAAAGAAGAAGAGCAATTACAGGAGAAGGAAGCAGTGGTGACAGACAAAGAGGTTGACAGTTCTAAGACTGCAGAAGAAAAGAAACATCTGTCTCTGGCAAGAGACACTGCACAAACTGTTCAACAATTTTTGAGCAAAGAAATTCTAGAGATTGATGAACCGGAGCTTCTAAAAGGTCCATTTGATTTTGACTCTCTCTCTCCGGTACAAACAATGAAGATAGCTTCATTTGCAAATGCCAAGGCAAATGAAAAGCTCCTGAAGTCTCATATGGAAGACTGTGAGTTGATAGAGGCTGCTTCCGGAGTACTTGTAAAGATCATGCCATCAATCCAGATAGATCCGACAGCCTCCACTTCCGGTAATCTAAAAACCTTAGTCAGCAGTATTGATACACATTTTGATTCTCTAGAGAAATCAGCTGAAGAAAAGGTCCGGAAGGAATTTTTGGATAAGAGATTTTCTGAAATATTAGAGCTAATCTCTAAAGATAGGAAGATTGTTAGCATTGGAATAAAGAGCTTAGAGAATGCTCTTAAGGATGGCGGTGACATCTACAAATTTTGTATATCTTGGTCAAAGGCAACAGCAGCAATTGACAAGAAAATAAAAGAGGAACAGGACAAGCTTCAAAGCTTATCTCAAAGTTTTGATCCTCTCTCTTCCTCCATAATAAATCAAGAATGTCAGACTATTGCAGTCTTGAATGAAATAAAGAATCTTGAGAAGGAGAGGAAGAACATCATCAACCGGATGGGAGAACTTAGAAGGATTATAATCCCTAAGTTGGAAACTATGCATGAGGCCATCAGTGATGCCCAGACCACCGCCCAAACAAAAGATCCGACAGATCTCAAGAGGGCAGAAGCTTTTGCATTTTTGTTGAGTGGTCACATTTCAATTTTGGACAGAATGAAGCTAAGTTGGGCTACTGAAATGATTCAACTGCAGACATCCTTTGCAGACATTCTTCAGTATATGTGAGTATGTAAATATGCGGCTATATATAGAAAATTTTTGAAAATTTTGGTGTGCGGACCCTACCCTTTGCCATTGATGTCAAAGGGAGAGTGAGGAGCAGTGAAAAATGAGGAATCCAACTAAGGGGGAGTTCCAGAAATTGTATATAAAGACAGAGCATCAGCAAAGGGGGAGCATAGTGAAAACACCTAGTCATTTTTCACTAAGTGTTGCCATCAATGCCAAAGGGGGAGATTGTTGGCAAGAGACACTATATGGATTCATGGTTGTTGTCATTGATGGCAACAAAGGTCATCCCACATATCCGCAAGTCATGATATGTCTCTACCGGAAGTCAGATTAAAGATTGTTGTGGTCCGGTGAACAAGAACAGAGCATGTGGTAAGGTCCGATAGATTGGTCCGGATCTCTCAGAGGAAGTGTCTTGGTGCAGTGCGGATCTGGGGAAGTCAAGAGGACTATCTTGAGTGGTATATTCCAAGGATTTAGCCTCCGGAGATGAACAAGGAAAAAGATATGAATAGTTGAGTACCGGATTCCTGAGAGACAGTGAAAACAGAGGAAGAACTGACTGACAGAGTATCAGACTACTTTCCGGATGTGTTACAAATGATGATAAAGGTTGCGGAGGCATGAATCATGTTTGGCTGACATGATTAATGATATCTACAAGTATATGCTTGATCCGCATTGCTTGGTGAGGAAGGATTCAGCCGACAGAACAAAAGTTTGTAAGAAACTAGACTGTTCCGGATGCCGACTAGAAAGGTGATGAAATTACTTGTGCGGATATATATAGAGGATGGATTTAGTTGTGAAGGGTGTGAAATGTGTGAAGGTATATGCGAACAAGTCCAGAGCAGAGTAGAAGTAGCAAGAAAGATCCGGTATGTGAAAGGATAGCAGACTAAAGAACAGAGGAAAGATGAAGTGCAGCAGATCAGTGTACTGAACCTAACCGGAACTGAACTCCAGCATATGCAGATGCTTCCAATCAGTTCAAGACTGTGATTCTTATCACTTTCTAAGACAGTGTGTCTTCTTGTAGGCAGTGAGCCTCTTGTGAGCAGTGTGCTCGGGCAGTGAGCCCTAATTGGCAAGTGCCATTTTGTAACTCTCTATTCTTCTAACAGAGAATAATTTTTGGGTTAATCACCCCGTGGTTTTCTCCCTTAACAGGGTTTCCACGTCAAAAATACTGTGTCATGTGTTTCTTATTTCATGGTTATGTTTTTATGTTTGATTCAATGCTGCATTAATCATAAGGAAGTTCAGATAGAGAAATAATTAGGATAACTGATTCACCCCCCCCCCTCTCAGTTATCAACAAGTTGTCTTTCCTAGAATGAAAAGTTGTAGACTAGAGGCTACTCACTATTTAAATGGCATGAAAAGCCTCATATTCCTTACATCGTCTCAGATCTACAGGCCCTCATTTTTTAAACTGTTACTTAATACTGCTACCTCCTTTGAAACTTTGTTAGAAACACATACCTCTTTTCAACAAAATATCCTAGCACTGTCTCATAAGTTCTTTTGACCATTGTCTTCCATCATTTGTTGTGACAACTATAAAGACTATTTTGTGGACTGTCTCTAGAAGGCATTATTGACTGTCTTCCCAAACAGGTGATCTTATGGACACTTGGTAGACCTCTGCTTCTGATTGCATCTTGTTGAAGACTGTTCTAGACACTATCTTTGCATACCACTATAAGATTGTTAGTGATTTATTTCATGATTATCTTAACTGTCTTTTGAGATATGGCTATTTTAAAAGTTCATACTTCTAGTGGACTGATGTACTTTTAGTAGCTAAGACTTAGTTTTTTTTATGACTATCATCATGCATACTGATAGTTTATAACGGTTGTTTCTTATCTCACAATCACCACTATGATAATATGCTTACAATGCTGCCCATTTAGATGGAACTTTGAAAACCTTGAATGAGGGTTATTCATGCCTCAAGCTTTCTCAGACCCTTGTGGGAAGGTTTACATGCTAATGTTCCTACCCCCTACACTATCATGCTATCTTTAAGAAATCTATAAGGTCTGCAAGGTTACTCAGACCTTTTTTCAAACTGCACCCTTTATGAGGTTTGAATAGACCCATCACAACACTGAATAAGCCTCTCTAGGGCTTAATAAGATTTATGTGCCAAATGTTACAAGGATCTTCACTTCTTCCTTTTAAAGGTCTCTAAACTCTTAATTCATCTATCACAATCCATTAGGGTTAATCGAGAAAACCATCATGAGAGACTCTCCATGGTATCTTGGGTAATCCTATTGATTTCATAGAGATCTTCAAATGATCGATAGCCTTCAAACCTTTCCTCAAAATATATACTATATTTTTGCATGTTCTGTGACACTAGAGGCCATTGTCCTCATATACTACCTACTGTTCGTAATGTGCCTTTGACCCTGCTATACCCATATGCAAATGACTGAAGGTAGGACTTTCAACATCTTCTTTATTTTCTTAGACCTTGACACATGGTGACATAACATTTCTCAGCACTTATCTCTGGCTTTGGCAACATACCTGATTTCAGGCTTGATGTTTACTTGTTAACATACCTCCAAATCTCATAGCACTGCTTCTCTGTCATCATGATTTGTGTAGCAGTGTTTGTAAGAACCTATACTCTTATCTTCAAACTCCCAAACTAGTGAATGTTGATGTTTTGTTGATATGCCCTAAAACCTCTATCATTATCACTGTTTGGCTCACATGACTTTGTAGATCTATTCTATGATGGTTGCTTGCTATGACAGTTGTTCAATTATAAATGACTCTTCTATATGCACTATATACCTTTTAACATTTGTTGTCTACAGTTAATGACTACTCACTATTCCTCTTGACTGCTAAAACATAGTGCGCTTTGACTTGAGACCTCTCTAAAACTATTTTGACAGGATTTCTAGCCCATTCTTTTGTAGGCTACCTTAGACCAACCTTTTCATCCTTCTGACAACTAATTTCTAAGACATCAACTTGGGAGTATTACGAGACCTTGCAACTGTGGCAGTCCCTAATACAAGCCTTAGCTCTCTATACTCTTGATGATCTCATCTCAATGATGATATCTTGCAAATATTTTTCAATGTATCTTTCTAAATGAATGTATGTTGTTTTAAACTTTTGACAGTCAACAAATTTGACAGGATTGCATATTGTCCATTCCCCTTTTACAACTATCTCTTGCATGTAACAAATACATATAAAATGTTCTGTAATGACTATGAGCTAGGCTTAACCCTTGCGGGAGCCACATTTTCTCCACTCATGATGCAAACTAATGAATCAAACAGAAACACATTTCACCTGTATCTACACATGAAGCAAACTTGTTAGAAAATAAATGCATACTCTAGATGATGACTTGCTTGTTTTCCAAGACATCCAAAGTATCCATTTATTGTTTAATGCATTTGAGGATTAGTTTATACATGCATAGGTACTTGTTCATGTCAGGTTAGGGACCATTCATTTCTTAGAGTATTACTCTAACACAATTCTTTTGCCAGATGCAGGAAATAGAGATGACATGGACTAGGATGGACAAAGACAACTTTGGGCAATAGGACAACACACCTGAACCAGAACCAATCATTCTCAAGTAATGACTGGCCTCTATCCTTACATGCACTTTTACTTTCTTTTACTTATTCATGTATGAATTGTTTCTTCAATTTTCATTGAATAAGAAAGTTAATCTCATGGCTTTTGTGAGATAATGTACATTTACATTCAATAAAGATTACTTGAAAGATTTGTGTAAATCTTTTCTCTATTACATGCACTTGGATAAATGCAGTAATTTAATAAACATAATCTTTTGAATTATTTCATTTATGCATTTGAATGTAATGTATGAAGGACTAGATGAAATGTACCTTTTAAGTTTTAAATCAAAGCTCTACCTAAATGAGCTGCAATGAAATTTAGGTAACATTTTTGGCGACATCTGCTATATGTTTGCCTGCTAAACATCAAACCAGTTGCCTGAAGCATATCCATTAGGCATGGGGTCACTCAGAGACTTCTAAAAACACTTGGACAAATAGTTTTCTGACTTATGCAACACAGCAGAACAAAGATGAAACCTTAAAAACCCTACTCTACTCAACCAAAACCACAAACAACTAACTATCTGTGCAGAAACTGCACTTGGAGGAAAAGCAAACTGCACCTACTCTACCCTAACAAAGGAAGGCACTAACTCAAACAAAACCATTTACTATTTGGGTGAAGTAGCTGCCTTTTCTGCAGAATATACAATGTTTGTCGTGCTTGAGAACAACTAGAAAGAGAGGAAATAGGAACAAAATTTCAACAAAGAGCTACAAAACCTCTTGAAGAACATACACAAGTTCACTAACCTTTTCACATGGAATGTAAAAAATTCCTGTCCTGAGGTAGAAAAGTGACTTGAATCTGCTCTTTCCTAGCTGTATATTCATGCTTGGGTGCAAGCAGGATATGAATATCCTTGCTGGCCTCCATTCTAGTTAGATGTCTAATTGGGCATCCTCTAGAAAGAGTGCTTTCAAAACTCTCCATGCTAGTTCCTTATTGTTCCAAATCATGTAGCTATTTCTCTTCTTGTTTTTTATCTGCTACCTCAAATGGTGTTGGCTCAATATCCAAAGTTAGGCAAAAAGAGGCTTCCTCCTGAGTCAAAACAAACTTTAGATCATCCCAAAATGAAAATACCTCATGAGCCAAAGCTTCATTCCCATATTGACTTTTACGAACTAGCAACTCATCACACTGTTCAACAACCTATAGCTATCCCAAGTCTTGGGTAATCAAAGTCATACCTTCTCCATTTTGTTCAGCAACTGAAGGTAGCCCATGATACCAAAACATATCAGGCTCATTTCCACCAAGTTTCTCTTGTTCATCTATCTCTTCTATAGACTATTCCTCCTCTTAGCATGATATGTAACTTCTTCTAGTAGGTTTAATCCTTTGTCACCCAGTTTAGAGATAAAAACTTCAAGGTCATCCCAAAATGACTCTTCCTCACACTTTTCATGAAATTTTGATGGAGGCGAGTTGTTTTCTGCTTCATAACAGCTCTCATCCAGCTATGCGGGTTCCAAGAAAGGCTTACTTTCACTTTTTTTACTTGATCCAAGACCCCATTGTCAGATTTCTTAGTTTTAATCAGCAAATCCTCATATTGTTGAACCTCTTCTTGCTGGTCTGAAATTGCTAGCAAGCTGGGTACCTAAAAGCTTTCCACATCTTGTTCAACAAAAGCAGGTAATTGATCAAACAAGAAAACCAATTCTTTCTCTTCATGTGGTGCCTTCCCCAATGACACTTAGGCATCCTATCTTCACAATTGAAGACCTTTACCTTGCAACCTCTGAATGCTACCTTCATTCATTTTATAAACAACTTTAGAAAATTCATCAAATGAATGAAAATTTAAGGGATTCAGTGACAAGCCTAGTCCTATAACCTCTTCACATGTATTATGCTCATATTTCACTGGGGACATGGTACAAATAGCAGCAACCGACTACTCCTCTTGCCATAGAGTTTCATGTTCAGTCTTGACTTGGACTAGTATGGAAGGAAGAACTTTGTTGAGATTTTACATTTTATAACCAGGATACCTAGTCCAAGATGGCTACCATGGCTATTCAGTAATTTGATGATTTGGTTCAGACTCTTGACATGACTGAAACTGAGGTTTAATGGACTGGTTTGACTAATTTTGCTCATTTATGGGCTTCTGCTGTAAAGAATATTCCTGCTACCTCTTTAAGTCATCCAGCTGCTTGTTCCAGTCAAACCATATGTTCTCGGTAGTTGCAATCTCCATTCTCTCATCATTTTGAAACTGATTGGGAAAGTAGTATTGCTGGCTTGGCATAAAATGAGATTCTTGAGCCTGGTCATAGACATACAGTGGCTGCCATGGAGTCTATGCACGGGTGGGAGGGTGGTAGGCATGACAGACTGGTTGGTTATCAACTGTCAATGGGCTGTTTGGACTAAAACTAGCTATATGACCGCTATGATATGGCTCATAAAATGATGTATGAATAGGACTTTCATGAAATGGTGGAAAGTAAGACATATTTCTTTGAAAAGAAGACATACTGTGGCATTTATATATGCTAAAAACTCATTGAAATTTTTCGCAATAAAAATCAAGCCTGATTTTTAGTAAAATAAGTACATACCAGCACTTGTCTTCTTGAAACTAGTAGATATTTCTTTCTAGATTCACCAGGTGTGTGTTTTCCTTGCCTCCCAAGGTAGGTTTTGCTGACATACACACCAATATCAGCAATGTATAAACTATTTTGCATTGGTTTTCACTAAACCAAAGCCTTGAAGTCACCAGGTATATATTTAAAACACCTCAAAAGGCTGAAATCAACTGATGTACACACCAAACATCAGTGAAAAGTATAAAAATGGACTGAGAATCAGTTCACAGTCCCACCGGGCGTGCCAAAAATTGTTATCACCTAAATATGCACCCTAACTAATTTATAGAAATTAGTCTATTTGATGAAACATGGGAAGACCTCTAAAGTTGTGGGTCACTTTATAAGCAGAGGTCAACCTCCGGAGAAGGCCGACTTCCTAAACTGGTTATCACCTAAACTAATATTTCCTTGTAGAGAAAATGGAAGGAGGGATACTCAAAAAACTAAACTGGAAAACTTAAAGCAAATGGGTGATACACCAAACTAATAAGGATGATGAAACTCAGATTTGTTTTACAATTAGCTTGAACTAATGAAAATGAGGTTTTGCAAAATCTGTTATGGATGCTTTTGCATAAATATTTCACTAACAGGTTTAAAGACAAAATAACTTGTAAAAGGAAAAGAACTTCACAATTTAACAAGTTACATGCATTTACCAACAAAATTAGTAACCTACATCAGCTTACTACTAGCAACAAAGGTATAATATATGAGACAAAGTTACTAGGAAATATAAGACAATTTCATGAATAACTTGATCAATCACTCGATGCACACAAGACTGTAATAACAAAAGAAAGGCAAGAGTTTAAATCACTAGAAGTAACTAAGGCATTCACTGTATTCCATGTCCAGTAATATCTAAAAAATGAGTTACAAATTTTGCCAAAATGTAGAGCAAGGATCCAAACAAAATCACAAGTCCTTCTCACTGCATAATCAAAACCCCCGTAAAAAAAAAAGTTACAAGTAAGTATATCCAAACTCCTACTAACTAAACTCCAAGAAAATAGCTCCTAGAAGCTTCTTGGGTCGGATGCTTCAATAAAGCCTAAAATCTAGCCACTAGATCTCATCCAAAAGGGCTCCAAATAAATGAAAAAGTCAAACTTGACTTTGTCCACCATGATGACACCTCAAAATGCTCATAAAAACTTCCAAGAACAACTACAATGCCTATATACCCTCCACATGTTTACAAACTGCCTCTTAACTTCCCTAGATGCTTCTGAATCATAACTCAACACATATCTCATAGTCATTATATAGTGAAAACCCTATCATTTCATTTTGCATTACATTTTCAAAAATGATGCAAAAATAATAAAAACACTCGGCCATAAGGAAGTCAAAGCAGAAGTTTATAAATTCTTAAAGACTTATGCCATGCAAGTTTATAAACCTAAGGCATAAGACATAAGTCTTAGCCCTCAGTGAACATTAGTTTAACTTGCAATTTTTAATCCTAGAAAACATAAGGCAAAATGATGCCATCGTGTTTTAGATTTCACAAACCCTAAAACAAAAATAGGGCAAAGAATGAAACATTCATTTCATTTTGCACCTTCTACTTCTTTGTGTTCTATGTGCCACCATGGGTATATCCTGTATCTCACACTGAGGGTTTTGAAGAGTTTTAAAGGCATTTTTGACTGCATGTTCTTCAGATCTGTGCAAGTGTTAAGTCAAAAAACTTTATCTTTTTGAAAGCAAACTGTAGAAAACAATGCTACTTTTGTTGCTATTTCTGCACAATGTATATTAAGTGTATTGATTTCTTCCATGGTGGCAACCCTATACACTGTATCTCATAGTCTAGGAAGCTGTATTTTCAATGAAAAAACTATAAAAGAAGAAAACTTGTCATTTCCGTATAATGTAGCTCATCTATTCCTTTTACTTCTAAAGCTGACTATTTCTATATATTGTAACATTCTGGGCCTTTTGCTACTTTCAGTTGGTTCATTTTCTAGAAATCCTTTATTCATTCTTGCTAAGATGAATAGCAACTAGATTTGTGTCTATGATAAAATGTGAACAAAATGAGATATTGACTGTATTTCTTTTGTGAGTTCCACTTACAATATGAGATTCTTGTTTTCTATTGACAGAAAAAGGAAAAAAATACACTTAAAGTTTCCTTTTTGAGCTAGGGTTTCTATAGAAACTGAACCCTAACTATGCCTTTTTCTTTCTTTTGATCATGGCTTATCATTTCTGTAGCAGCTTCTTTGTTCTATGGATTTGATATATCTCAATAAGGCATTCTATATCATCTTATGATAGTAGTTGAAAAATCATGGAGGGCTTACAAATAACAATGCTCTTTTCACAGTGTATCTCTGTTGATTTGTATTTCATACACTTATTCGTGATGAGAATATTCCATTATATCATGAAATGAACATTATCAATTTCTAAAATATGCTCTAGTAGATACCAAATTGTTGATAGAGATGACTACTCTTAGGATGATTGTTTGCTATTGTTTTGACAGTCTCTTCTAGTAACATACCTTTGATGCCTCTTTGTCTTTTTAGATGGATGATACAAGTTGTCTTTCTTGCAATGAAAAGTTGTAGACTAGAGGCTGCTCACTGTTTAAATGGCATGAAAACCCTCATATTCCTTACATCATCTCATATCTACAGGCCCTCATTGTTTAAACTGTTACTTAATATTGCTACCTCCTTTGTAAACTTTGTCAGAAACACATACCTCTTTTCAACAAAATATCCTGGCACTATCTCATAAGTTCTTTTGACCGTTGTATTCCATCATTTATTGTGATAGCTATAAAGACTGTTTTGTGGACTGTCTCTAGAAGGCATTATTGATTGTCTTCCCAAACAAGTGATCTTATGGACACTTGGTAGACCTCTGCTTCTGATTGCATCTTGTTGAAGACTATTCTAGACACTGTCTTTGCATACCACTATAAGATTGTTAGTGATTTATTTCATTATTATTTTATCTGTCTTTTGAGATATGGCTATTTTAAAAGTTCATACTTCTAGTGGACTGATGTACTTTTAGTAGCTAAGACTTAGTTCTTTTATGACTATCATCATGCATACTGACAGTTTATAACTGTTGTTTCTTATCTCACAATCACCACTATGATGATATGCTTACAATGCTGCCCATTTAGATGGAACTTTGAAAACCTTGCATGAGGGTTATTCATGCCTCAAGCTTTCTCAGACCCTTGTGGGAAGGTTTACATGCTAATGTTCTTGCCCCTTGCACTGTCATGCTACCTTTAAGAAATCTATTAGGTCTGCAAGGTTACACAGACCTTTTTTCAAACTATACCCTTTATGAGGTTTGAACAGACCCATCACAAGATTGAATAAGCCTCTCTAGGGTTTAATAAGATTTATGTGCCAAATGTTACAAGGTTCTTCACTTCTTCCTTTTATAGGTCTCTGAACTCTTAATTCATCTATCACAATCCATTAGGGTTAATCGAGCAAACCATCATGAGAGACTCTCCATAGTATCTTGGGTAATCCTATTGATTTCATAGAGATCTTCAAATAATCGATAGCCTTCAAACCTTTCCTCACAATATATACTATATTTTTGCATGTTCTGTGACACTAGAGGCCATTGTCCTCATCTACTACCAACAGTGCATAATGTGCCTTTGACCCTGCTATACCCATATGCAAATGACTGAAGGTAGAACTTTCAACCTCTTCTTTATTTTCTTAGACCTTGACGCATGGTGACATAAAATTTCTCAGCACTTATCTCTAGCTTTGGCAACATACCCGATTTGAGGCTTGATGTTTGCTTGTTAACATACCTCCAAATCTCATAGAACTGCTTCTCTGTCATCATGATTTGTGCAGCAGTGTTTGTAAGAAACTATACCCTTATCTTCAAACTCCCAAACTAGTGAATGTTGATGTTTTGTTGATATGCCCTAAAAGCTCTATCATTATCACTGTTTGGCTTGCTTGCTATGACAGTTGTTCAATTATAAATGACTCTTCTATATGCACTATATACCTTTAACATTTGTTGTTTTTAGTTAATTACTGCTCACTATTTCTCTTGACTACCAAAACACATTGCTTTTTGACTTGAGACCTCTCTAAAACTATTTTGATAGGATTTCTAGCCCATTCTTTTGTAGGCTACCTTAGACCAACCTTTTCATCCTTCTGACAACTGATTTCTAAGACATCAACTTGGAAGTATTACGAGACCTTGCAACTATGGCAATCCCTAATACAAGCCTTAGCTCTCTGTACTCTTGATGATCTCATCTCAATGATGATATCTTGCAAATATTTTTTAATGTATCTTTCTAAAGGAATGTACATTGTTTTAAACTTTTGACAGTCAACAAATTTGACAAGATTGCATATTGTCCATTCCCCTTTTACAAATGTCTCTTGCATGTAACAAATACATATAAAATGTTCTGTAACGACTATGAGTTGGGCTCAACCCTTGCGGGAGCCACAATTTCTCCACCCATGATGCAAACTGATGAATCAAACAGAAACACATTTCACCTGTGTCTACACATGAAGCAAACTTGTTAGAAAATAAATGCATACTCTGGATGCGTTTGATGCCTTGCTTGTTTTCCAGGACATCCATAGTATCCATTTATTGTTTAATGCATTTGAGGATCAATTTATACATGCATAGGTACTTGTCCATGTCAGGTTAGGGACCGTTGATTTCTTAGAGTATTACTCTAACTCCATTCTTTTTCTAGATGTAGGAAATAGAGATGACATGGACTAGGACAGACAAAGACAACTTGGGGCAACAAGACAACACACCTGAACCTGAACCAGTCATTCTCAGGCAATGACTGGCCTCTATCCTTACATGCACTTTTACTTTCTTTTACTTATTCATGTATGAATTGTTTCTTCAATTTCATTGAATAAGAAAGTTAATCTCATGGCTTGTGTGAGATAATGTACATTTACATTCAATAAAGATTACTTGAAAGATTTGTGTAAATCTTTTCTCTATTACATGCACTTGGATAAATGCAGTAATTTAATAAACATAATCTTTTGAATTATTTCATTTATGCACTTGAATGTCATATATGAAGGACTAGATGAAATGTACCTTTTAAGTTTTAAATCAAAGCTCTACCTGAATGAGCTGTAGTGAAATTTAGGTAACAGTAACCATAATTTTAACCACATGTTTTTTGGTTATATATATTTTCTCTAATTATCTCTCTCTTTACCTCTCTCTCTCCTATCTATATCTCTATCTTTTGAACTCTTTATATCTCTCATGCTTTCTCCCTCCCCCCTCTCTCTCTCTCTCACCCCACGTCCCTACCCACTTCTGTCTCTCCACTTCTTTGTTCCCCTCTCTCTAACACTTTAATATAATCTTATTCCTCAACCTATTCAAACTCACGGCTATCCTCATAGTATATATATTTCCTTCACAATCCAAGTTCATTTACATTATCATGTTTTTCTTGTGCACATAACCCTAACCCTAAATCTATTATATGCTAGTATTTCTAGTTAGATTTATATTATATTTTCTCTTTAATATTGATCATCCATAATCAACTACACTCTATCACAAAGAGATCTAAGACCTTCTATTTGTCTAGATTATGATTTACATTTACCATTTTCAATCCACTATTTATTTAAGTCATATTAACTATTTATTATTAATATTTTAATAATTCTAAATAAATATAAGGTGTAATTTATTTCCTTGTACATACTTAAACATATTTTTTTGAATTAATAATTTTATTTTATTTTTCATTATCATGATGATCTACAAAACAATGGATAGTTATATTTCTTTATTATTAACCTTGTATTCTATTTTACTATAAACTTGATTATGTACTCATTATAACACTTATTTTATTTTATTTAATGATAAAAATAATTAAAATAATAATAATTAACTATCTATAACTCTCTATATTTATATTTGAATATTTTGTTGAGAATCTATTTTATTATTAATAAAAACAGTTTAATTAATCATTTAAAAATTGATAAAAGGAATAAAATCCAATGAGCTCCTCTTACTTACATTTTACTAAGTATTTGTAATGGTCCTACTTTTTTAGTGCCTTTTTGTGGAGCAATTTCAATGAAATCTATTTTTATTTCAAATTATGGAAATTTAGATGTTTTAAATGGTAACTTTTATCTTGCTTCAGGCTCACAAAGATGAATCAAATGACAACATAATAAATATTGATATTTCTACTTCCATTATGAATGAATTTTAATAATAATAGTCTTATAATACTTTTTTGAACATGCAATTTCTTTATTTATTATCATTGAAGTATTGTGGTTGCAATTTATTTATTTATCTTGCACTACTTTAGGAACTCATACATTGCATTGTTGATATGCTTTTGCATCATCTTAATGACTGCACCTTATTTCTTGGAGATGACCACACCTCCTTTCTACCATGGTGCATTGCCTTGGGATGGCTTATGTGTTGTAATGGTGATGTTGTGTATCTTTTGGTGTTTTTTGGGGAGCTTGGCACCATAAATGATGACATTGAAATTGAATGCTAGCTACTTTATTTTTTGCTGCACTTTTGTGCATCACTTAATCTCTACGCATCATTATATAACCACTACCTTTGGATCTTGAAATCTTTTATAAATAGAGATATACTTTATTAAAGTTTTTGGGCCCTACTTCATGTTCAATGCCTAGTTATTGCTTTAATGGTTCGACATCCTACACCCAATTAAGTATTACCCAGTAAGTATTATGCATGCATCATTAAAAGCATAATCAATCTATATATGATATTGCCGTATGCTTCAAAGAGATTGGAAGAACTTTATGATGAACCACAACTCTAAAATAAGAAGAAACAATGAATATATTCTTTCAAGGCTAAATAAGCACAATAGTATTTAACCATTTCTAACAATGTCTAATGCACACTTAAACATAAACATATTACTTTTAAGAACTTAAAACTTGAAACATTTATTTTTAAGTACATAAACATACAACATATTATTTTTATGTAATCAAAGAAAATTGTTCCAAAGCATTTGAGTAGAATTGGCAGGTTCCTGAATGAATTTTCTTTGATTACTTATGCACAAATTTAAGTAGAATTGGTAGGTTATTGAATGAATTTTCTTGGATTACTTATGCACAAAATAGGCAACCGCGCCAAGAATTGGTGCAGAACAAAAGTTTTAAATTTAAAAACACACACACAGAATGCACCTTTCTCATCTTACAAACTGGTAAAAACATATGCTTATTTAAGTGGAATGAATTTACCCCCAAAAAAACTCCTTTCATTACAATACTTACAATTTAAAAAGCTTAGAAATAAAATATGATTATATTCTTGATATGTTTTTAATATATCAACGTGCTTCTGATTAAATTGCGTAAGTTTTTTAATCAGTTGAGCACATCTCATATTATTATCATAAATGAACAATGCAAATAAATTTAAATGGTTTAAAGGCTTGTACTATATATTTACTGTTAGGGATTACATGCAGAAGATATCAATTAAATGCAAATAAAGATTAAACAGAGGAATGAAAATACACAGAAATAATAATAGCAAGAGATAATTTTTAATGTGGTTCACCCAAACTTGGGCTACATCCACCAACAAAGAGTCCAATATTATTATCCACTAAATCAAACTGATTACAATCAACAATCCTTGCAACTCAATACCGCTGCAAAATGCTACAATACATCAACAGAAACCCTAACTCTTAGCTACTTTTATCAAGCCTTATGTCAGTTACAAAATAGGTTTTTTTATGTTGGCCAATAGAAAAATAACTCCTGACGCCTTTATAAAATAAACCCCGTCTTGGGGGCGCTACCCCCAAACCCCCACAAGGGACGCTACCCCTTGACCCCGTTAAATAATTTGGGGGGAAACCGCGCCAATAAAAGTGGGGTAAATTTAACCTCCGAGTCTGATTAGGCTCCATATAACAACAATCTCCCACTTGCAAATTAATCAAACTCCACACCATATCATCTCCCACTTGGAGACTGATCATAACACCGCTGACCCTATATCTCCCATTGGAAATAAGCACCCTGGACTCTGTTGTTCTGATTTTTTGTTTTCAGTCTTGAAGACCAATTAAAGCTGAAGAGGAGCTTAGCTTCTCCCTTGTCACTGCCTTCGTAAACATATTTGCTAGATTTTCATCTATATGTATCTTTTCCAGCCGTAACTGTCCATCATCCAACACCGACTAAATGAAGTGATACCTCAACTGTATGTGCTTGGTCATTGAATGCAAGGTAGAATTCTTTGCAAGATGTATGGCACTTTGGCTGTCCGTAAACAAATAATTGTTATCTTGTTGTTTGCCCACTTCTTCCATGAAAGATTGCAGCCATGTCATCTCCTTGCTTGCCTCTGTTGCAGCTACATACTCTACCTTTGTGGTGGATAAAGCAATCACCTTTTGCCACTGTGAGATCCAACTCACTATGGTCCCACCTACAGTAAAGACATAACCTGTAGTACTCCGCCTCGTATCAATATCCCCTACCAAATCTAAGTCTACATAACCTACTAAATTAGTATTAGAGCCCCTAAAACATAAGTGTTTATTGGATGTACCTCTCAAATATCTAAGAATCTATTTTAGCGCATTCCAATGCTCTAATCTGGGATGACTCATATACCTTCTTACGACTCCTACAACATGTGCAATATCTGGTCTTGTGCATACCATGGCATACATTAAACTTCCTATAGCTAAAGCATATGGTACCTTGGACATTTTGTCTTCCTCCTCTTGTGTCTTTGGACACATCTCTTTAGTCAATTTCAAATGACTAGGCAAAGGTGTGCTGACAGCTTTTGCATTCTCCATATGGAATCTCTACAACACCTTTTCAACATAATCAGCCTGAGATAGAGTCAATTTTCTATTCTTCCTATCTTTGCAAATTTTTATACCAAGGATTTGTTTCACTGCCCCCAAATCCTTCATAGCAAATGATTGTGCTAACTATTGTTTTAACTCTCTTATGTGATCCATGTTAGACCCTGCTACAAGCATGTCATCAACATATAAACATAAAATAATGTAGTTGTCATTATCCAACCTCTTAAAATAAACACAATGGTTGAAATTACACTGGCTGTAGCCTTGCTCAGCCATAAAACTATTAAATTTCAAATACCATTGCCGAGCTGCTTGTTTCAAGCCATATAAACTCTTCTTCAATATGCACATCAGTTTTTCCTTACCTTTGACCTCAAATCCCTATGGTTGTTCCATATAGATCTCCTCCTCCAAATCACCATGGAGAAAGGAAGTTTTCACATCTAGTTGTTCCAAATGCAAATCTTCAGCAACCATAATACTTAAAATAGTATGAATAGAAGTCATCTTAACAACAGGAGAAAAAATCTCATCAAAATCAATACCCTTTTTCTGTGCAAATCTTTGTACAACTAACCTGGCTTTAAATATTTTCTGACCTCCATCTTCCTCTTTTAGTCTATAAACCCATTTGTTTGGTAAAGCCTTTTTACCTATAGGCAACTTACATAATTCCCAAGTCTAATTTTTCAGCAAGGAGTCCATTTCTTCTTTCATCGCAAGCTCCCACTGAACCTTTGTATCCACCTGCAAAGCTTCATCATACCCTTCTAGTTCACCAGCATCTGTTAACAAAATACAATACAAAGAGAGAGAAAACCTTTCAGGAGGTCTACTTAGCCTTGTTGACCATCTAACATTCACTAGAGTTTGTGGTATTTCGTGTTGTTGTTGCAGAGCATGAGGAACCACTAGAACATCACTATCTGGAGTATCATCCAACACCACATAATCCTTTTTCTTTCTTCTCATGTTATTGCAACTAATCTTTGTACAACACCTTCTCATTGAATATAACATCCCTTCTTTTGACAATTTTTAGATTTTCAACATCCCAAATCCTATAACCAAATTCATCAATGCCATATCCAATGAAGATACTTTTTTTGATTTTGCATACAACTTGGTTCTATTTTCAGAATCTACATGTGCAAATGCTTCACATATGAAGGTTTTGAGAAAAGAATAACTCACCTTCTTACCTGTCCATGCTTCCTCTAGATTACCACAACCCAAAGGAATTGAAGGACCTCTATTAATTAAATATATAGTGGTGTTGACAGCCTCTGCTCACATTTTTAAAGGCAGCCCAGTATGCAATCTCATGGTCCTTGCATACTCCATTATTGTCCTATTCACGCGTTCAGCCACTTCATTCTCCTGTGGAGTCCCTGGAACCATTTTCTGCCTATGAATTCCATTAAATGAACAATAATCCTTAAATTCTTTTCTACAATACTCACCACCATTATCAGATCTGAGTCATTTTAATCTTTTACCCGTCTCATTCTCAACCAAGCTTCTCCATTTCTTAAATGTTTCAAATACATTAGATTTCTGCCTAAGGAAATAAATCCAAACCTTCCTAGTTGCATCATCTATGAATGTAACATAATACCAAGAGTCACCGAGAGAAGATACCTGAGTTGGTCCCCATACATCTGTATGCACAAGCTCCAACTTTTCATCTCTCTAAATTGCTTCCCATCCTTGAGAAAACTAACTCTCTTTTGTTTTCCATACACACAACTTTCACAAAAATTCATATTAATACATTTCAGACCTGGTAAAACTTTCTTAGAATGAAGTACCTTCATACCTTTTCACTCATATGCCCAAGTCTTTTATGCCACAGTGTCATCTTAGAACCTGCAGCAACTGTTTCAGTCTCTTCCTACGAACCTGGAACAATTGTTCCTGAACCTGTTTGGTTTTTCTGTGCAACAACTAAAGTAGAAGGAACACTATGACCTATACAAAGATATAAGGTGCCTACTTTCACACCTTTTGCTACTATTAAGGCACCTCTTGAAACCTTCCAATTTTTATCACTGAAAGTAACTATGCAACCTTCATTAGCTAGCTACCCTACTAAAATTAAATTCATACTCAGCCTTGGAACATGCCTTACCTCTTGTAGTAGCCAATGATTCCCATTCTGCAAGTTAATCTTGATTCTTCCCTTTCCAACAATCTGACAAGGTTCCTTATCTCCCAAATAAACCATCCCAAAATCCCCTTGGACATAATCAAGAAAATAACGTCTATGGGGCATAGCATGAAATGAGGCACCTAAATCTAAAACCTATGAATCATCAACATTATCTAGGGAAAGAATCAAAGCATTATCTTCAAATTTATTACTTACCACATTTGCCTCCTTATTGCCTTCTTGTTTGTCTCCTTTATTCTTCTGAGACCAGCAATCTTTCTTTAGATGACCTGGTTTCCCATAGTACCAACAATCCTTTTGTCTTCTAGATTGGGATCTCTTGTCCTTTGATTTACCTCGTAACTTCCCATGACCTCCAGAACCTTTTCCTCTCTCCTTTGATATGCCCCTGCTTTCTGCATTCAAAACACTACTTGATGTGGAGCCTCCTAAGATTTTCCATCGCATTTCCTCGCTAAGGATAACACCAACAACATCATCAAATTTCAAAGTATTTGAACCAGAGATAGAGTTACTTACAACCATTACCAAGCTATTCCATCTTTCTGGCAAAGAACATAATATCAAGAGAGACCTCATCTCTTCATCAAAACTTACTTTTACAGAAGTTAATTGACTGATAATCATATTGAACTCATTTAAATGATCTGTCACAGATCCACCTTCAATCATTTTAGATTAAACAAATGCTTCATGAGAATTACATTATTTGAGGCTAAGGTTTTTTGATACAATTTAGCCAAAGCTTTCATCAGACCATTTGTTGTCTTTGCCTATGTTATATTGAATGCCACCGATGGTGCCAGACACAACTGAATGGTTCCCAATGCCTTTCTATCCAAAAGATTCCAATCCTCATTAGTCATTATTGTTGGTTTCTTGGCTATTCCTTCCAATGGCCTCCATAAATCCTTCTGATAGAGTTAATCCTCCATCTGCATCTTTCATAACTTATAGTTCTTCCCATTGAATTTATCTACCTTCAATTTACCCTCATCTGCCGTTGCTCCTAGTCAACCGTAAGACCGTCCTGCAGATGATAATCAAACACAACCCACTCTGATACCACTTGTTAGGGATTGCATGTAGAAGATATCAATTAAATGCAAATAAAGGTTAAATAGAGGAATGAAAATACATAGAAATAATAACAACGAGAGACAATTTTTAACGTGGTTCACCCAAACTCGGGCTACATCCACCAACATAGAGTCTAATATTATTATCCAATAAATCAAACCGATTACAACTAATAATCCTTGCAACTCAATACCGCTGCAAAATGCTACAATACATCAATGGAAACCCTAACCCTTAGCCACTTTTATCAAGCCTTCTGTCAGTTACAAAATAGAGTTTTTTTTATGTCGTCTAATAGAAAAATAACTCCTGATGCCTTTATAAAATGCCCCTAGTTTGATTTAACCTCCGAGTCTGATTAGGCTCTATATAACAACATTTACAACAAGAGGCATTGGAAAAAGTTGGCCAAATCATCTTCCTCCTCAGACTTACAAATTGGCTTTTACTTGGCCCTTATCTAATATCTTTTTCTTACCATCTCATCTATGACTACTAAATAACCCCAAACCCTAAAACTAATGAAGCTAAATTAAAGCAAGTGAACATATAGATAACTCTTGTACAATTAATTATAGGTAAAGAATTTTGAAGAACTTCTATCTATCGAAGCAAACAACATGTAAAGAAACCCTAGAAAGACATTTACTACATAGAATCAAGATTAACAAAATTTCTTGTAGACGATGGTGTTCAAAAACACCATAAAATTCTAAATATACCTCAAGTCTCTCAAGCCTCAGATTCATCGACCCCACCCTTGGCACCACCGAGCTTCTTGGGCAAGAGAACACCATGAATATTTGATAGAACCCCACCATTGGCAATGGTGACATCGCCTAGAAGCTTGCTCAACTCTTCGTCGTTCCTCACTACCAATCGCATATGATGGGGGATAATCCTTGTCTTCTTACTATCCCTTGCAGCATTTCCAACCAACTCAAGCAATTATAGAAAATCATCAAGAAACAATGTTTGGCATTCTAAAGCTATCTAAATGATGCTAAAATTGCATTTGGAATCTTTTGAAATTAGCTTGAAGAATATGATTAGCTAAACAACCATAGTTATTCTGAATTACTATGAAAAATTATAAATTCAAGGAATCAAAATGAATTCAAAATAAGTTAACAACTCAAATAAAACAAAACAACAAAACTTGTGTGAAGAAAATAAATTGCATAAAGAAAAAAATAATTTCAACAAAAAAACAAACATTGCCATCACTGGAACAAAGGAAATTATATCTAAGATTCATTAACCAAGGACCAAGCATATCGAATACAATGCTAAATTCTATGACAGTGCATGCCTTTTACATCTTACAAAAGCCAAACTCTTACTCAAGATGAATTCCAATGAATGGAAAGGAGATGAATCACTCTTGCATGTAGCCAAATACACATAATGAACCTCCATCCCTGATGCTATTGTACAACCTTAATCTACTCAAGGCCTCCCATTTTTTCTAATCTGCAAGAAAAGCAAGATACAACCATAATTGGAACATGGCTATATGGTAAAGAAGATATGGAGATATATGTGATAGCAATACCAATTTTTGATGCTTAAAATTGCGTTGTTTCCAACACCAACATGGGAAGTTTCAGGAATGTGGGACTTGCGACCTGAAATGACCTCCAGATTTTAAAGAAGCTGGCTCTTCTTTATCTCAAATGTATTCTGGGAAAAGGGATAGAAATTAAATGGAAACACAAATGTAATGAAAGAAAATTTAACTATGGCGATGTGCCTGAGTATGATTCGTTCCTTAATATTAAGCACAGTGAAGCTATCTTTAGGATTCAGTTACATTAAAGAGCAAACAATGCATGATCAATGTAAAAGATAAAACGAATAGAATCAAAGGCTCACAACTAGACCATTTTTTGCAATGACACAGAAAATATCAGCAAAGGCACAGAACTCAGTCTTCTTATTAATTTCCCAGTCACATAAAAGGCATAGATACATGCACAGTTACACAAACTTTCTAAATCAAGAAAATAGAACAAAGGCAAATGATATTACTGGCCGCAGCATAGTTTTTTAAACACTCTGATGGAAAATAATTCAAATCTCAAAAACTGGTCTCCATATATCTCCTATGTATCATAGATGTTACATATTTATAGCATAGAACACCCCTAGATTATCTGTAACAACCGGATCTCAAACGGCCTTAACCGAACTAAATATAACTGGAAGTGTCTGACAGAAGATATCATTCAGATCTGAAACGGTTAGATTCCCTGCAAGTCCATTGGCTGAAACAGATACAGGTAATGCTCCTTCCTTTGAAACAGGTGGGGACACCTAGCAGCTTCTGCTGTCTTTGCGACTATAAACCTAGAAACAAACGGCATAGCTCACACACTTTACTTGAAACTCCTTCGTCTTTCCAAAAAAAATAGGAACTCAACACATGGTAGCCTCCACTGCAATTGAAACATATACGTGGCAACTTCCGCTTAACCTATACTTTACCATGCCTCATAGTCAAGAGAATTCCACCTTTGACATTTGTCACAATCCGCTGCCTCGAAACCCTATCACTTACGAAAAATGGGACCCACAATACTTCTTGCCCGAGCAGCCTCAAAAGAGAACAGGGACAGGTGGCGCTTTCCGCTGCTATTACCAAGTGATATGTGGCGGCTTCCGCTTGTCTATAGAAGCTTTAGATACTTTTTGCGAGTCTTGTGGAAAACGACACATGTCAGACTCCGCATTACCTTAGAAACACTATAGAAACATTTGGGACTTATTTAGATTCATGCGGACGATGACACTTGGCATGCTTCGCTTTAACTTTAGCTACTTCACCGGGGCCCACCAACAATCTTTACTTAACAATGAAACAAAAGAAGAACCTGCGGATGTCAACACTTGTCACGCTCCGCTGACTTTACAGGAGACACATGACACTTTCGCGTAACTTAGAGAAACATATAGAAACCTTCTGCAACTGCCACTTGGCGCCTTCCGCACTCACCGAGACTTTGAAAGGGCTTTTGAAGCTTATGAGAAACTGAACATGGATGCTGACACTTGTCATGCTTCGCGGATATATAACAGGACACGTGGCTCCATCCGCATTACTTAGAGAAACTTTATAAAATGTCTTAGCTGGTGACACTTGCACCCTCCGTGCTAATCTGGGACTTAGGCAAAAAATGAAACCCGCGCCCACGCTCTGTGTCAAAACTGAAACGCGGCAAAACTGGAACACTGTGCAAAATGTAGAGTATTTTACTCTACAGTTCTTGGCGACCCCGAGGACTTTTGAGCCTGCTCAAAAAGAATCCAAAAATATGTATATATACAGCAAAAATTCACAGATTCTGTAAGGCTGTCTAATAAATAGACCATTCAGTAGCAGAGAGTCCCTATTTACTTTGTAAATCCTGGAAGGCTAAATCAAGGTTGATGATATCCTTGTGTGAAAAACTCTTCAAAACATGAACTGCAGTCTTCAATTGGAAATCAAGTTGGGCCATTGGGATCAAGACAGCTTCCACTTCTTGCACTGTTGAAGAATCTGTCAAACCCTAGAAAACTGACTGATCATTTTGTCTGGCCAACAACAAAGGCTTGATTTCATCAATCATCAATACAGTGTTGCTATCAGGAAAAGGAGAGGGAAGTCCTAATTACACCAAATCTTCAATATGCTTCTTCATGTCTTTTACTCCCTCTTTTACCACATCTAGGAGCTCTTTGCAATTAATTACTATGGATTTGTAACTAAGAACTTTGTTCACCCTTTTTGCAGCAATCATTCTGTCACTAACCCCTGCTGCTGATAACGTTTCATCAGTTGTGTCATATAGCTTTTTCAGCAGCATTTGAGAATCAGACACTCTCAAAGAGACAGTGGACAGAGTGGCCTGAACAGAAGTCTCCACCTTTTCACACAATTTCTATGCATTTAGCAGGAAAGTTAGAGAGGGTCTGAGCTGAGTAATCTCCTCAAAGATTCTTTTCCATACTGATACACATAGCTCCTTGACCAGGTTTAGAACTCCTACATTCTTTGGCCTATTAGCCAACTCAAGTGTCAACTATTTTGTTATTTGTTGCTCAGCTTGAAATTGGGCCTGTAGGGCAGCGGTATTGGTTTGCTCATTCAGCAGCTTTTGCTGGAACTATGTGACTTGTTGCAGGTTTTCCTGACATCTTTTCTGTAGTGTTGCCTTTTCCTACCTTAGGGCTGTCACTGTAGCTTTCTCTCGTGTTAGCTCTTCTTTCAAAGAAGCATTTTTGGGCTTGAATAGCCTGGTGAATTTGACAAGAAACAGTATCTTGCAACTGTTTGTTGAGACTCTCTAATTCATCATTCTTTGTTTTGATTTCTGTAGCCAAATTGCTACAATTTGCTTTCTCTTGAGCTAGATCAGCCTCCATCTTCTGTAGCTTCTTTGATACTTTCAAATAATTAGTAGCTATAGTAGAAGTGGTTTCATTCAGCAGCTCAACCCTATCCTGTGGTTTGAAAAGTGACATATCCATAGCCACTACACTCATTGTATAATCTTGAGGCTGCATCTACTCGTTTGGCCTAGTAATATTAGGTGACAAATGAGTCACAGTTAGCTACTGTTGGATTGGGTCAAATAGTGACCTCATGTGTGGTGCAGCCAGAGCTTTATTATCTTTCTTCCTCTTTTTATCCATCCGGGCTTCCCTAGCCTTCTTAGCAGTGTCTGCTTGAGCTTGGAAGGTAGAGGGAGAGGCAATATACTCGCCAGTAAAAGGATGACCCTATGGCAAGCCATAGGGAATAGCCAAATGTTGGCTAAGGAGAACCTGGGGAGGTATTCTCTTTGGGACAGAGGGGGAAAAGGGAGGAAATGATGTGGCCTATGATGACATGGCCTAAGTAGTAATATGTGGGGCAAATTGAGAAATTGGCACAGCAGAGGTGGTAGGGGATAATATTTGGCCAGTTGGGATTGCCACCCCTATAGAAGAAGAAAAAGACTGAGAAGAAGAAGGAGAAATAGCACGTATCTGAGGAGCAACATATGTACTCAGTGGTTGATGCTATGAAGGCTCTACCTCCTCATCTAAATCAGGCTAAAGTTTTAGCTTCTTATGTTTCCTTGGCCTTACTTCTTCTTGTTGTGCTTCCTTCTCTTCAACGTTTACCACTACTAATAGTGGTGATTGTACAAAACTGGGAACCCCAATGGATGACACTGATGGAGTCCCCCTAGATGGTGATGATATCACACTCTTTTACTTCTCTAGGGCACTGAGAGATTGGGGCCAGACAGTTACAGGGGTTGTAGATGAGGCTTGTCCCGTGACCTGCAGTTTGCTTGTATCAGGGCTAGAGACTGGAGACAGATGCCATTCATCCCAGATTGCCTCCCATTTCTCATCTGAGTCTACATTACCAAAAGAGTGAGTTGTCTCAAAAATCTCCTACCTATACTTCCAATAGGCTTCTATTTTCTCGGGTTTCCATTCTTTGTTCTTCAATGCCCTTTTTAAACCAGAAGTCATTCTGATTTTAGGGTCAAAAACCTTTTCCTTAACATAAAAAGTCTCCCATGGCCTGGCCCCCTGAAAGGGCAAATCTGTCAATTTTACATACAAATTAGGAGTATCCTCCTTAGGGTTTCTTCTGTCTTCCCAAAAGGGACGGCCCTCATGCACAATTTTAGCACCGACATTGTTATTCTTGACCCATAAGGTTATGAAACTACTTGGGTCATATCTCCATTTATCTTCAATCAGAAAGAAACCCAGGACAACTAGCTTCCTCAGCAACAAGTGCTCAACATCTCTGACCTCTAGGGCCATGTTTTTCTTTACCCATGGAATATCATACATTTTCTTTTTCTTCTTCCCAGTGCCATAGTCATTATCAACCAGAGACACTTGCCAGGTGACCTCTAAGAATGCTAACCTAGGAGTCAAAATCTTGGATAGCAACACTAGTTCATAATTAAAACCATGGACCCTAATGATAGTATGATGAGATCCAAAAAAGTAGTCACAGAGAATAGTGCAATTTGTCATGAGGCCTCTGACACTTGGAGTTAATCTATTTTCAACAGGCTCTGGGCATAGGTGACAAAAGACAAGGGCAACAAAAAGTTCCCAAAATTCATATGGGTCAGATGTTTTAGATAAGATATGTGTCCATGCAGACACATGAATGGTCCTATTATGATTGGAACTTGTGTCATACATATTTAGATGCATATATTGTGAAAAGATGCCAGAGTTTTGATATAATATGAGGTGAAATAGATAAGAAGAATACTTGAAAACCCCTTTAGATTTGAAGTGGGTGAGTTGGTCAACCATTGAATAGGCAATATGCTCTGAGAAGTCAAGCCGATACTCCTGAGACTTGTCCATAGTTTTTTATCTGAAGCGAATGGCCATTTGCCAATCATAGATAGTTATGTCCTCCTTCATTCCAAAAATGAATACCATCATGGATAGTGCCTCTTGACTGGCCTATGCAAATTGTGCCCTTCCTATTGGCAGCACTGGCACAAGGGTATCATCGTCCCCTAATTGCAATTCTGATTTGAGAAACCTCAATTGATTATTAACGTTTGCCCACGTTTTTTGCATTTTGGCAATGGTGGGAAATGTGGTTGTTTTGTCATGATAAAGGGCCAACATGTCCCTAATGGCCTTCGGTGTAATTTGCACCATGAATTGACCCTATTGTATGGTGTTCGAGGGCGCATGAAACAATTCTGCGCACATCTCAACTAAGTCGGGGCACGGATGTACACCTGGGACAATGAATTGTGCCAATTAAGAGGTCCATATCCTCATCCTGATGTTTCGGATTGTCCAGCCTTGGCCTTCTGGATACATCTTTGGTGTGCCCCTTCTCGCAAAGCCTTGCTAAACTTTTGAAGGGTTGGGTCCGCAATACCGTCTGCAAAATCCTTCACCTTTGCTAGGTTGATCGCATAACCAACTTTGGGGACCCTAGTCCTTGGATAGATCCTTAAGGGTTGTGCAGGGGCCGAAGCATATGATTTGCTAGTGAGAAGCTTATCAATGGATTTGTAAATCCCAATCCCCTGTTGTGAAGACTGTGCCTCTTCCATATCTGTGTCTATACTAGGAATTAGTGAACTTATGTAACAAGTATGGAAGCTTTGCAATAGGGAAGACACTTTTACTAAGCAGGTTTTGCTATGAATTGAAATTGCAGGTAACAGGGATTTTCTTAGCAGACGTAAGAACAAATGAGACACAGTTAAGCCTTAACTCTTGTTATTAGGGTATTTAATGACACATCAAGTCTCATAAATGGCATTAAAACTGGAAAACCGTTAGTAAATCTTATGAAATCTATGTGGGACAGAGTGTCAGACACGTCATAAAAGTGGCTGCGTAAAGGTACCTTGGGGAATTTTGGGGATTGGAGAGAGACTTAGTGAATGCAAGAGTTTCAAAAATTGAAGAGACTTTGAGCCACGGCCACGTGTTCATAGAACACTTATTAAAAGAAAGAGTAGGAAAATAGAGCAACAAGGAAAGGGAAACTATCTAACTATAATACATAGGAGACACTACTAATTGAAATGTTTTAGGTAGATCCCATTCACAGGAATCTCTTTGGGTTCACCCTCCATTGTTTCAAGGTCAAATGAATTTTGTTGTTTACATGAACAAATCTTATAGGGGCCAGTCCATAATGACTCAAATTTACTGTGTCAACCCGGCTTAGCAACTCTCTCATCCTGTTTCAAAACAACTGAGCCTACTTCGAAATAGGGGTTTGAAGTCTTCTTATCAAAGCAGTCTTTGATTATTTTCTAATGTTTCATTAATGATTCATGTGCTGTATCCCTCTTTTCTTGAACTTCCAGGAGCTCAGCAAGTCTGACCTGCATGGGGCCATTCTCCTCAATCTCAATCTGTTTTAATAACTGGAGAGCAGGAATCTCCAAGGTCAGGGGCATTACAGTGGGCTTACCATAGACCAATTCATATGGGGACATCTTTGTCACTTGTTTAGGCATAATTCTATCAGCCCACAATGCTATATTAAGTACTTTATGCCACTCTTTATGATGATCAACCCCTATTCTCTTAATAAGTCTAATCAAATTCTTGTTAGTTGATTCTGCCAAACCATTACCCTGAGGGTAATAATTTGAGGAAGTTTTCAGATAGATTCCATACTTTAGTGTAAAGTCAGATATTTTTGCCCCTAAAAATGCCTTAGCATTATTTGAAATTATGGTACGAGGAGGCCCAAAGCAAGTAGTGATACCCTCCAGAAAGTCTAGGATCACCTTTTCTGTTGCTTCTTTGAGTGGCACTGCTTCACTCCATCTGGTAAAATAATCTGTGGTAGTTAGAATCCATTTGTGTCCCATACTTGACACCGGATTGATCATTCCAATGAAGTCTAGACCCCATTGGGCAAAGGGTTCATCTACAATTATGGGACTAAGGGGCATTGCTGCATTTCTTCTTTTTCCTACATAAAACTGACAAGATTGGCACTTTTTGACCAGTTGATAACAATCTGTAAATAAGGTGGGCCAGAAGTAACCTGCCTGACTTATCTTTATAGCTGTAGTCTTTGTAAAAAAATGTCCACCTGAGACTCCATGGTGCATTTCATGTAGTATTCTCTGAGCCTCATCTTTCTCTATACATCTTAAGAGTATACCATCAGTATTTCTTCTAAAAAGAACTTGGTCAATTAAAACAAAATGGACCCCTAGCTGCCTATAGTATCTCCTCTTGTCATGAGAGAGCTCTTTTGGGAAAATCCCATGTTTCATAAACTAGATTCTGTTTGTGACCTAGGAGTTCTGATCAATTTCTTGTATCCTCAATACATTTTCTTTTTCTGTTTCTTCCGTTATCATCTTTTCCATATCTTGAGCCATGTATTGGCACAACCCCCTACCTCTGACCAGTTTAGTGGGTCTAACCTCTACATCATACTTAAGGATCTTTGTTATCCAGTTTTCTCTTTTTTCAGTGATTTCACCTTCCATAATGTATTCTCTGACACTAGGATGAGCCACAAGTATCAGAATCTTATTTCCTGTCACCATATGCCTAAATTTCTTGAGTGCTTTTACCATAGCATATGCTTGTTTCTCCACAAAGTTGTATCTGGCTTCATACTCCCTAAGAGTCCTTGAGAAAAAGGCTATTGGATGTTCTCCCTCTTGTTGATCATCTTTCTGTGTTAGGACAATAGCAACACTGAATTCCCCTCCATAAACATACATTATAAAGGACCTAGAGAAGTCTGGGTTCTTAAGTACTGGGGCTATTGAAATTGCTTTCTTGACCTCCTCAAAAGCTTGTCTTCCTTCTATAGTCCACTTGAACACTAGGTCTTTCTTCAACAAAAGTGTCACTGGTCTTATTAGGCCTGCAAAGTCTGATATGAATTGACTGACAAAATTAATCTTTCACAAAAAAGACTGAACTGCCTTCTTATTGACTGGCAGGGACAAGTTCATTATGGCTGTGACTCTCTCTGGATCTATAGAGACTCCTTCTTTGGATACTATATGCCCTAACAGTTTGCCCTGAGGTACTGCAAAGATGCATTTCTTAGGATTCAGGGATATTCCAAACTCTTGACATTTCTTGAAAATAGATTCAAGATGGTCAAAATGATTTGCAGCATTTTTAGAGAAAATAGTAAGGTCATCTAGATAAATTAGAATGATTTTATTTATGAGCTCTCCAAATGCTACATCCATTGCCCTCTAAAATGTAGCTCTAGCATTCGAAAGACCAAAAGGCATCTTTGCATAGGCAAATGTTCCCCATTTTGTGGTGAAAGCAGTCTTATGCTAATCTTCATTAGCCAACCAAATTTGATTGTATCCAGAGAATCCGTCCAACAAGGAGAATCTCTCTGATCCAGCCATAGTTTGCAAAATCTGTTACATAGAAGGCAGGGGATAGTGGTCTTTCAGAGATGCCCTATTTAGGTCTCTAAAATCCACACAAAGCCTTATGTCACCATTATTTTTTCTGACTGGCACTAAATTTGATACCCAGGTTGAGTGCTTTATTGGAAAAATGATCTTTGATTCTAAAAGCTTCTGTAACTCATCAACCATCAAAGGTTCAATTCTAGGATTCACCGGTCTCTGCTTCTGTCTGACTGGTTAGATCCTTTAGTCAGCTCTATAGTGTGTTGGATGATATTCCTATCATAACCATGGAGATCTTCATAGGTCCAAGCTATGACCCTATCATATTTCTCACATAAATCAATTAACCTTTTTCTTTCTTGTTGAGTAGCAGAATTCCCAACCTTTAATTTTCTCCCCTCACTAACCTGAATCTCAAAGTAGTCCTCTTTGTTTTCTTGAAACCTCTTCTTTTCTAGGCTAGCATCTTCTGGGTCAAACAAGTTTTCTAGCGTAATCAATCTTTTAGGAAGCTTGTTTGATTTTAGTTGAATAATCTAATCACCATATGCCTCTTTAATTTTAGGTTGTAACTGATCAGCAAATTCTCCTGATTGTTGCAAAAATGAAAGTACTTGAAAATCATTTTCAAAGACTTGCCAATTTTCATCATTGTCTAGGATAGTTGGCCTCACAATAACTTTGACTGATTCATTATTTACCAATAAGTCAGTTGCTGGATCAAATTGTGAACCAATCTGTGCCATCCTATCTGCCTCTGAGTTTTGGGTTCTAGGGACTACTTCAATATTGAAAGCTTCAAAACCATCTATCAAGTCCCAAATTTTGTGCCTATAGGATCTCATTCTTACATTCTTGGCCACTTCCTTTTCTCTTATTTGTTTCACTACTAGTTCAAAATCTCCTTTCACTATTAGGCTCTTTACTCCTTTCCTCTTTGCCAATATGAGTCCATGCACTAAAGATTCATACTTAGCATCATTATTGGTACAAGCAAAATGAAAGCGAATGGCTCTTAAGATCTTCTCACCATTAGGGGTAGTAAGACAAATTCCTACTCCAACTCCATTTTTACTTTTAGCCCCATCAAAATTTAGGGTCCAGATTCCTGAATCTTTTACAGATTCGTGTGTTTGTGATGTTTCTTTCCTTAGAACATTTGGGATTTCTTGGTCTTCCTCAAATATGACATAAGTGCCTAAACCAGTAGAGTCATAATTCCCATAGGGGTCACTTTGCATCATGTTTAACAACTAGTTATTCTCTTCTTCCTGTTGGTCATGTAAAGTCTAGTCCCCTATCTCTTCAGTAAAGATTCTTTCATCTTTGTTTAGCATAACATGAGCTGCTTCTAATTTTGGGGTTGGTTCATTTGTGATATGATCTTTTGATAAGGGTTCAGAGAGTACCTTCATTTTAGTCCCATATTTGGTTCTTAAGATGAGATGAGACCAATCAAGTGACATGTAACCTCCTATCTTGGCTGTGAAATCTCTGGATAAACATAGGCCAAATACAGGGGGTATATCTATGACTACAACATCTTGATTCACAATTATATTGGGGCAGGTATACAATTGCAATGGTAGTTGTTTAATTTTCCCTATTGTTTGCACAGACTTTCCATCTAACTGCATAACTCCTCTTGTAAGTGGCTCATATTTTATCTTCAAAGCATCTGCTATTTGCTTTGGCATCACTATGGTACTAGCTCCAGAGTCTATCATTGCATTATACAGCAGTTTCTTCCCAACTATTAAAGTTAAATAAAAGGGATCTGGCTTGGATCTACCTACCTTAGGTGCGTTATTCAACAAAGCTATTGTTTGTAGGGGGTAGTACCTTTGAGCTGTTGCTTCTCTTTATCAGCGGATCCTTGCTTAACTTCCATATGCTTAGGGGCCTCTTGACCTTGCAGAGCCTCTTCCAACAGTGTCCTCTGCTCAGGGATAGCCAGTATGTCCCATTTTGATACATGTGCTGGGGTCTTCTTCAGTTGATCCACCACATTCACATGTCCTAGTGTTTGGGTTTGTGGATAATAAGGGTATCTTGATTTGTCAAGAACTTGTCCTGAAGTCATTTGATTCTGTACTAGCGGTGGTACTTCTTGTCTAGAAACTGTATTCTGACGACTCATAATCTCATTATTTGTGGTCTCAGGCTATTCCACCATCCTCCTCTTTACGCTGGTATAATAATCTAATTGCACCAGTGGCTTCTTGGAAGTAGATGCTTCATTCAAGAACACTGACTCTTCATCTTCAACCCATGAAAATAATGCATGCTCAGGGGCTATTTCCTCTTCTTGCTGTAAAGACATACCTTGCATCTGGGCCACCAGAACTGCATTTTGTAGACTAGGAGACTGATATGTTGATGTATCAGAAGCTGTAAATTGCCCTTCTAATCCTCTCTGTTCTGCTATTTTTTGCTGCAGGTTCCCTCTAGGGCAGTCTCTGGGCATATAAGAATTATTACAAGGGAAACACCAAGCATTGGTACCATCTGCATAATTATTTTGTCCTGGAACCATTTCTCTGTTGGGGTTAGGAGGAACAGTCTGTAGAGGTGTAGGGACTGTGACTAATTGATTTGATGGCTGAGGATTAGCCTATCTTTGAGGGCCTTGGTATTGATTTGGCTGAAAATATGGTCTATTCCCTTGATAGCCTTGGTATTGGGGTTTTGGATAAGGATTTTGCTATCTCTTTAGGTTAGTAATCTCATTAGAGAAGGTCCTTAAGATGTTCTTGACATCATCCATTTCATTGGACTGCACAGGGGCAATTGTTTTAGCAGGCTGTTGAGGGAATGTATACATAGACACTGGTGGGGTAATGGAATTAGGAACTTCTTGAGGAAAAGGTAAGCTAATCTCTGGGAACATGGGCATAGGAGGTCTTGGGGGCAACTTTCTAGCATCTATCAAATTATTCTCAGCCCTGAACACCAACATGGGAAGTTTCAGGAATGTGGGACTTGCGACCTGAAATGACCTCCAGATTTTAAAGAAGCTAGCTCTTCTTTATCTCAAATGTATTCCGGGAAAAGGGATAGAAATTAAACGGAAACACAAATGTAATGAAAGAAAATTTAACTATGGCGATGTGCCTGAGTATGATTCGTTCCTTAATATTAAGCACAGTGAAGCTGTCTTTAGGATTCAGTTACATTAAAGAGCAAACAATGTATGATCAATGTAAAAGATAAAATGAATAGAATCAAAGGCTCACAACTAGACCATTTTTTGCAATGACACAGAAAATATCAGCAAAGGCACAGAACTTAGTCTTCTTATTAATTTCCCAGTCACATAAAAGGCATAGATACATGCACAGTTACACAAACTTTCTAAATCAAGAAAATAGAACAAAGGCAAATGATATTACTAGCCGCAGCATAGTTTTTTGAACACTCTGATGGAAAACAATTCAAATCTCAAAAATCGGTCTCCATATATCTCCTATGTATCACAGATGTTACATATTTATAGCATAGAACACCCCTAGATTGTCTGTAACAACCGGATCTCAAACGACCTTAACCGAACTGAACATAATTGGAAGTGTCTGACAGAAGATATCATTCAGATCTGAAATGGTTAGCTTCCCTACAAGTCCATTGGCTGAAACAGATACAGGTAACACACCTTCCTTTGAAATAGGTGAGGACACCTGGTAGCTTCCACTGTCTTTGCGACTATAAACCTAGAAACAAATGGCATAGCTCACACACTTTACTTGAAACTCCTTCGTCTTTCTGGAAAAAAATAGGAACTCAACACGTGGCAGCCCTCACTGTAATTAAAACATATACATGGTGGCTTCCGCTTAACCTATACTTTACCATGCCTCATAGTTGGGAGAATTCCACCTTTGACATTTGTCACAATCCGCTACCTCGAAACTCTATCACTTACGAAAAATGGGACCCATAATACTTCTTGCCTGAGCAGCTTCAAAAGAGAACAGGGATAGGTGGCGCTTTCCGCTGCTATTACCAAGTGATACGTGGCGGCTTCCGCTTGTCTATAGAAGCTTTAGATACTTTTTGCAAGTCTTGCGGAAAATGACGTGTCAGACTCTGCATTGCCTTAGAAACACTATAGAAACATTTGGGACTTATTTAGATTCACACGGATGATGACACTTGGCATCCTCTACTTTAACTTTAGCTACTTCACCGGGGCCCACCAATAGTCTTTACTTAACAATGAAACAAAAGAACCTGCGGATGTCGACACTTGTCACATTCTACTGACTTTACAGGAGACACACAACACTTTCCACGTAACTTAGAGAAACATATAGAAACCTTTTGCAACTGCCACTTGGCGGCTTCCGCACTCACCGAGACTTTGAAAGGGCTTTTGAAGCTTATGAGAAACTGAACACGGATGCTGACACTTATCGCGCTCTGTGGATATATAATAGGACACGTGGCTCCATCTGCATTACTTAGAGAAACTTTATAAAATGTCTTAGCTGGTGACACTTGGTGCCCTCCGTGCTAATCTGGGACTTAGGCAAAAAATGAAACCCGCACCCACGCTCTGTGTCAAAACTGAAACGCGGTAAAATTGGAACATTGTGCAAAATGTAGAGTATTTTACTCTACACCAATAAAAGGGGTACATTCAATGGGTGCTTGGACATGCATGTGTTACCATCTAAATTTGGAAAAAGCTATAGAATTTTAATCATAATAAAAATGTCATTATTCAAAATTGAAACTATGTTTTGAAACACATTTGGGGCGAACATGAACTTTATGCAATGGCATCTCCATGCATAAACACCATTAAAATCAAGACTCTAGGAATTATCCATGTCTTCTATTTCTTGTTCAGAGTTTCAATGTTTGTCCCCTCACCTTTTGCCCTTCGACCCTGTTCTTTCCACATCCAAAAATACTTGTGGTCATTGTTGCCCTATCATCGAAATGCTTGGGTTTATTGTTTATAGTTTATATTGATTTATCTGATCAAATTTTTCCCTCAAAGTTGAATTTCAGACATACCCAAATAAGTGAAAAGGATTTTTATTTGCACGCCAAGGGTGGCTTCAGATTTGCGTGGTGTGCAGGTAGAAGTTTTCTTGTTCACCTCCCCACACAATGAATCGGGCATTAGCATCACCTTTGTTTGAAGCACATAAAACAATTTGCATGTTGACTAATTAAAATGGCATTATGGGAAGGGGTTATTTTCCCATATTCTCTCATGGAATATGGAAGGTGTTGGATAGTGGGGGCAAGTTTTATTCCTTTGTATTGTTAGTGATAGGTTGGAAGACATCAATTTAAATCAAGGCCATAAAAATGTACACACATCTTGTGCTTCCACTGTATAATGCCTCTCGGCATAACTAGCATACCTATATTTAAAAAATATGTCTAAAGTACACCCAGATATATGGCATCTAATGTTAGGATTTGTGATTACAAAATAGGTGAGAAGGATATCTCTAAGCGTATTTTAGATATATTTTTTAAATATAGGTATGCTAGTAGCATCCCCAATGGCAAGCATAATTCTAACTATAATTCTAACTAATATTATATATTATTAATATATAATTTATATTATATAATATATGCTATTATTAATAATATTATATATTATATCATATAAATTATATATTAATAATATATAATATATTTAATATTATTAATAATATTATATTATATTATATATTATATTAGTCAGAAAGAGGGTTACTAATTACAATCATAACCCTAAACCCAACCCTAATTGTAACTCTAACCGAAATTCTATCCCCAACCCTAACCCTAACCATATTTCTAACGCTAATTCTAACTTGAACGCCAACGCTAAATCTAATTCAATCACTAACCCTAAGTCTATTGCTATCCCTAATTCTAACCCTATCCCTAAATGTAACTATAACCCTAACCCTAATTGTATCTCTAATACTAACCATAATTCTAACTATAATTCTAACCTTGATTCTAATCAAAACATATTTCTAACCCAACATTAACCCTAACCCTGACTCTAATTCTATCCCTAATCCTAACTCTATCACTATCCCTAATTCTAACCCTATTTGTAAATGTAATTATAACTCTAACCCTAATTGTATCACAATACTAACTATGACTCTCACTATAATTCTAACCCTGATTCTAATCAAAACATAATTTTAACCCAATCCTAACCCTAACCTGGACCATAACATTTCAGCCAATACTAATCCTAATTCTAACCCCAACCCTAACCCTAATTCTAACCTAAACCCTAACCCCAACCCTCATTCTAACATTAATTCCAATTGTAACCCTAACCCTAACCCTAATTCTAACACTAATTCTAACTCAAACCCTAACACTAATTCTTACTATAACCCTAATCCTAACATTTAGGTCAATACTAACCCTAATTTTAACCCTGACCCTAACCCTAATTCTAATCATAGTTCTAACCCTACTCCTAACCTAAATCCTATTTCTGGGCCCTAAGTGTAACCCTAAACCTAACCCTACCTCTAACCCTTAGTGTAACCCTAATTCTAACACTTACCCTAGCCCTAACCCTAATTCTAACTATAAGTCTAATTCTTACCGTAATTCTAATAGTAACCCTTATTCTAACCCTAACCTTAACCCTAATTCTAACACTAACCCTAACCCTACTTCTAACTCCAACCCTAACTGTAACTCTAACTCTAAAGATAGCTCTAATTATCAATTTCTTGCATAAGGAAAAATAGTTTTTAAATTTTTGAACCAACACTGTGGGCCTTTTCTCTCTTTCCTAACCTCTCTCCTCTACATGTATTTATATCAAACCAATCTGTAATTTCATATCATTCTCTTCTTCAACATTCTTCAAATAATATATAAAATTCTACATAGTTGAATCCAAAAACCTCTACGACAAAAAATTATGGACTATGGAAAACTAATGTTTCCTATTTAAATATTCACAAATGGTGTAATCTTGTGTGAATTATTAGTATTTTCAACATTATTTCCCTATGATGAAATTTCAAGCTAGCTATACATTTAATTTTATTTAATTTTAGTAATTTCTATTGAATTTTAACTCATTTATCTAAATTATTTATTTACTATTTGATTAAATTTATTTACTTAACCTAAATATAATATTTTATGTAAATGTATTTTCCTTCTATATTAAATAATGACAAAAAAAATTAAGATTACTAATCATATAAGACAACTTTATTAAGATATTACATTTCATCTACAAATTGATTATATAATATTTAAAATTAATGTTTATATTTATAAAGAATTTATCATATAATTTAAACATTTTAAAAATTAAACTCATTATAATTTTTCATATTTAAAGAAAACATATTTAAATATTATAATATTTTTAAATTCAAAATGTTGAAGCCTAAAATATGTCCCATCATAAAATTTGTTGTCTTCTACATAAACTTGCTCAATTACCTATATAAATACCCACAAAGATAATGTGCCTTTTTAAATAATACATGTTGATTTTTTGCATAAAGCCTGTTATTTTTAGTTTAGCTCAAAAAAAATATAGTTTTGAGATGTTTACCATGACTTCCTTATTTCCATTGATACTTGTAAATACTTCCTTTTTATGGATGAATAGGTCATATTTTAGTTTTCATTAGATAATAGTGTTGAACACCCAAGGTATTGAGAGGAGGGGTGAATAAGTACTTTATTAATCCTTTTACTTACTGAACTAGTAATCCATACATTGCATGCAATAACAAAGAAAATTAAACACAGAAGAAACAACCATAAACCATTACACATGAACACCAAAAAATTTACGTGGAAAATCCAAAACTGGGAAAAAACATGGTGAGTGTTAGCTCACAATATATTATGTAGGAACAATACCAAATTACAATAAAGGCTCATTGCCTTAGGGCTCACTACCCAAAGAAATAATCACTACAAGAAGGCTCACTACCTAGAGAAAGAAATAAGAAAGGAGATGGCTCACTACCAAAATGAACTGCTTAGATTGCATCTACCCATGCATGAATGCAGCTCCAATGTATGCTCAAAATATTGTCTCAAAGCTCTTCATCTTGACTGCTCCATTTCACTGCTCTACTTACATTAGACAAGATCTCTATTCTTCTGCTCTTATTACCTACACTATACTTTCACACATTCCACACATTCACATTCGCAATACACTTCCCAAAACACTGAATTCAATCACATATATGTCCGCAACAAACAAAAACTTCATACTAGGTCGGCCAGATAATGTGTACCATGTAGACATACATTATGTACTATGTTGGCCAATTTCTTTTACCAAAATTCAGAGTAGACCCAAAAAACATTTAAAATACCTTCACACATGTCAGCCACAACTATTTAACCACTTAGGATTAAGTTCCAAACACCAAAACTTATTGCATACAAATCAAACTTGTTAGGTCAACCTTCAACATAGATTGCCACTAGTTTTCCTCCTCTGTCAAACAACATCTTCCACTGCAGACCACAAGACTTGCTCAAATCCATATTAGAGACTCTTTGCATGTCATAGATCACACCTCTAGAACTGCAAAGAAAAATATTCTTTTGCAGTAGAATGCGGACCACTGAAACACATGCCCTGTCATAGTCAAACTGCATCATACAAAGTAGCGATACTTAGGCATTCATAACTAACTCTCTGGTGGAACTCAAAACTTACAACTCTAGATTTGGATACTTCAAACATGTGTTTACAACACCTCAAAAATGCATAGCAAGATATGCCACAATGGAGGAATGCGGACCAATTGAGTTGAGTGTTTTGTTATGATTTCCTTTGCTCGCTACGCTGTCGGAATTAGACTTCTTGAAGATGGACTTCTAGTACTCATCAGAAACTAAAATCTTGGACAATTGATCATTTGAGGACTGTGAACAACATACTTGATCCACATGATATGATCTTCTACTGTGGACCAATGCCATCCATTATACCGTTGCTCTGTCGCTATTTTCTCTATATTGCTAACACAAGTTTAGGAATTTGATGATCTAGAGCTGTAGTGGGTGATCTATTACAAAAGAAACTTGTTGTAGAAATAACCTCACCCCAAAATTTCTCCTTCAATCTAGTAGTGTTCAACATACATCTAGCTATCTCCACAATTGTAAAGTTCACCCTTTCAACAACACCATTTTGTTGTGGTGTTCTAGAAACTGTCAACTACCTTGCAATACCATGCTCACTACAAAACTGATTAAACTCACTTGAACAAAATTCCCCTCTATTATCTTTTCTAAGACTCTTTATTTTATTTCCTTTTTTATTCTCTACCAAAGCTGTAAACTTCTTAAAATAAGAAAATACATCAGATTTCTTCTTTAAGAGATAAAACCACACCTTAAAGGAATAATCATTTATAAATGAAACAAAATATGATGAACTCCTAATTGATGTAACATGTGCTTGCCAGGTATATGGATGAATTAAATCTAAGACTTCTTTACTTCTGGTAGTGTAACTAGAAAAATGTAAAGTACACATTACAAATACTAAAATTACAGAAGTAACACCAAATCATTCACATAATAGAAATGAAAAGATAAATCTTCAATACATTTAACAAATAATTCCATAATACATCTTACGAATACACGAGCCATAACTAGGTGTTAGCACAATAATATACAATGTTACATCTCTGGTTGTCATGGTATAAAGTCATCTCAAGTACAATGATATAGTACAAATTCCAAAATTATACAATATGATAAATGAAACAAGTCACCATCTTTGTCCACCACTAATTTTGGTCTTCCACAAGCCAAGAGACAAGAACATGGTTCAGGCGCTTTCTTTGCCCAACCATGAAGCATTACACTTCCCTGAAATTCTTCCTACCTTAAAGAATACCTGACCCTGCACGAAATGCCTAGCAACCAAGAAACAAATGGCAGGAGGGAACACTCAATGCATGTCTAATGCTTATATGCAGTTCTAACTAGAATGTGCATAATCTCGCAAATAGGATGTGGTAGAGAAACATTTCAATAACTAGGCATAAATTTTATCTATTTCAATGAACACATATCTTTGGCCAAAGCACATATAAGTAACTGGTAGATCCTAAAAAAGAAGATCAACCTTCTCTATTAACCCACATTCGTCACCCTATCTTGGAAGGTAAGCCAATCATACATAGACAAAAAAAACTAAAGCATAACCAAACTAATTCCAATTCAATTCATACAACCACATGCATATTTGTCAATTACTTTCCTTGCCAAAATTAAAAGTGAATCTACTTTGTTTTACAAGAATGAAAACTATGCTGAAGTTTATGTATTGGATTGATTCAATTACTGTTACTATCTCAACTTAGGTATTTCCAACCATTCATTATGGATTAAAAACAAGAATAAGGAAAATTGGGCAAAAGAAAGTAAATCATTTAGTAACCATGACAGAACTTATATAGTTCTATTTACAAAATAAACAAACACTCAAAAATAATATTATTTGATACATTCTATCATCATTTAACAATAGGTCTAGAACTAGTTCAAAAATCTGATTCCAATCATATATATACCTACATATATATACATGTATAAATGTATATATCGATAGTACAATAGAATACAAAACATCAACTCACATATGTAGCAAATCTGACAAGTTAATGGATAGACCATTTAATATATAAACAAGATGATACTTTCTAAGGAAACTGGCCATTGAATTTAACAGACCAAAAAAAATGAAGAGCGGGCCATCGAATAATTTTAACAAGCCGATACTATTTAAAGCTCAGGGGCTTGATAGTCATATATAAAAGGTCAAAAAAATGCACGTACACACAATTTGAAGATAGAAAGGCTAAAAGGTATAGAGGCCAGCGATCTCAGTAAAATTCTTTAACAATAAATAATCTTATACAGGCTGATAAGAAGTAAGGAACCTGATAATATAAAGGGAAGGCCGACAACATAAGGGAAGGCTGACAGCATAAAGGAGGGCCATTACTAACCATAGAGAGAAGCTAAAGCAACAAGCAACAAGCAACAGGAAGTTTAAGCTGTTTTAAAATAGCTTAGGAGTTTACCACTATGATAAGGTCATTCAAGCTTAAGAAGGCATCCTGTTGAAATAAGAAGACAGGCCAAAAGGTTTTACCACTAATAGTTAAATAAATCTCAGTATATATACATATAACATGGTTGATTCTATAATAAAAGGGTTGATTCGAAGGTATAAGGGCCACTGAAAACATTTAAGGTAGATAGAATTCGTTTAAGAAGAGAAAATCATTTGGAAATGAGAAGGTTGATCTAAGAATAATAAAGGCCAATTCCAACATGGATACAAGCCAAAGAGACAAAAGCAAGCATTGAAAATAACTTTAAAAAGGTCAAAACAATGGGTTTAAAGGTCATTGATAAGTTTGAAGGGTCGTTGATAATAGTTATAGGGTGATTCAAATAGTTTTAAAAGGTTGATTCAAATACATTAAAGGTTGATTTAATTCAAAGAAAGGCCACTGAAATTAGGAACCCGACAATCATAACAGGCTGAGAAGAAGTGAAAAAGTTGTTTTACATAAAAGAAAGGTCGATTAACATAAGAATGACCAAAGAATAGATTGGCCAGGACCAAAAGAATAGCAACAGGCTGACACAAATAATAGGGATATAGTTTTTTTTAAGTTGCGCTCCATAGCAAGGTAGAAGAGGGCGATAGAAATAAGGTTGATTTGTAAGAAATAGGCCCACAAGAAACAAAGAGGCCTAGAAAATATCACAGACAGGCTGAGGCCATCACATTTAGGTCTAACATCCATATTGCAGGAAGATTATAACAAATGGAGGTTGGCATAATTCACAGCATATAAATCAAATCAAATAACTCAGAGAAGAAAGTACCTAGTAACCCAATTTTCTTAATGATTTCGTGCCTTCTATTGCTACAAATGTCTTTCCTCTATTGTTTCTTATTTTCCTTTTTCCTTCCTTTTCTTTTTTCTTTTCTCTTCCTGATGCTTTTTAATGAATTACTTTTCCCCCTTTTCCAAATTATCTCGACATATTTTTATCATGCTTTTCTTTCAAATTTAGACTTCATGCAATTAATCAATTAACTCCTCTTTTCACTTTGCATGGAGGATATTTATTTATTATATCTAGGTTTCTAATATATATAATTAAATTATTTTTACACACACACAGATATATATATATATATATTACACTTAGTTCTAATATTTTAATATGAAAAGTATTATATATATATGCATTTAACACATAAATTTATATAAATAAATTAATTGTAAACCTATTTGAAATCACTCTATACAATTTCATAAAAGACGGTAAGAGAAACATGAATATTTGATGAAATTATGCACTAGAAATAAACATTCAGAAGAAAATGAATCACATACTTATCTAACCCTCATATGTCAATCACACCAATCATATGCTACATAATATTATGCCATGGAAAACTTAATGAAACCAAACCAGAATGCAAGATAACATTATGCAACATGAGCTATGTGAGTGTGTGCATGCATCGAGGTTCCATCATGCCAATTCTTGTCAGACGGCTAGGACACCTCTACCTCAACCATGTTCTTGTCTTCAACATATTCTTGCACTCAGTTGCACTCAAATCCTAATTAATCTAGGTTAGTCCACAAAATCATATCCGAAGCATGAGAACATTGCTCATAAACATTTTAATCCATCATTTAATGACTTTCTATTTTATTCATTTATAAACAATGATGACATTTCACTTTTACACACAAGTAACTACCTACTAGTAAAACAATCATAATTAAATGTCCAATAGTTCGAATTATAAATGAGTTCAAGAAGATTGATATGTGACATCCTTTCTCACTAAGAAGAGACATCATCTTGATGTCTTATTACACAAATACTGAAATAATAATGTATCTCACTAATACTATCAATGTATCATACTAAGTAACAAAGTATCACAACTATGCAAAATAAAAGAATCTCTGCTAAATCCTCAAATGAGGAAAATATTTGTCTATCTCCTCAACATCCTCCCATGTGGCACTCAACATAATATTGGCCCCACTAGACCTTATACTACATAATGAGTCCCTGTTATGCAACTTAACATTACGTCTCTCAAAAAATTTGAGTGGGCTCCACCAACACCACTCCTAGATCTTGTACCTGTAAAGCATGCCAATCAAGTATATGTGACGTGTTAGGATGATATTGTTTAAGCAAAGACACTTCAAAAACATTAAGGATCCAAGCAAGAACAGGTGGTAGACCATGTCAATAATCAATGGGGTTAATCATTTCCAACACATCAAATGGTCCTACAAATCTAGGACCAAGTTTGGACAATTTGCCAAATGAAACCAAACTCTTTTGAGGCTTGACCATCAAAAAGCCTTTGTCCCCTACTGAAAACTATCTAAACATCCTTTTCTTGTTTGCATAACTCTTCTGTCTATCTAACACTTGCTTCAGTTTCTCTTTGATCAACCTCATTTGATCATCCATTTCTCTAAGTATATCTAGTCTAATCACAATCTTGTCTGCCACCTTATCCCAACTGATGGGTGTGTAACACTTATGCCCATAAAGAGCTTTGAAAGGTGCCATCCCCAAAGATGCATGGTATGAATTATTGTAAGAAAACTCCACCAATGGAAGATACTTCTCCCACTTATACTATTGGTCCATACAATACATCCTAAGGAGATTTTCCACTACTTGATTTACTCTTTCTATCTAAACATCAATCTGAGGATGCTACACCAAACTAAAATTCAATTTTGTTCCTAAAGTTGCATTTAATGTTGTCCAAAGCCTAGAAGTTATGTGAGTGTCTCAATCTGATATGGTCATCTCAAGCACTCCATAGAAATGAAAGATTTCCTGGAAAAACTTCTTAGCTAAGATCAACGTACCATGCTTAAGATTCCTTGGAATGAAATGTGCTACCTTTGTTAGCTTATCCACAACAACCAAGATGACATCATGTCAATTCTTGGACATTGGGAACCCCTAAATGAAGTCCATACTAATCACTTGCCATTTATATTCTTGTACACTATGTGGATACAAAAGCTCTATTGGATGTACATGCTTAGCCTTGACTCACTGGCATTCCAAACATTGAGCCACAAATTCTATCACATCTTTCCTCAGTCCTAGCAAAAAATACAAAGGTTTCAATCCTTCTACCATTTTAGTCACTCTAGGGTTTCCTGAATGTGGTTTATTGTGAATCTCTTCTAGAACCAACTTCCTCAAATCCCCTGAGTCTAGAATATATATTCTACCTTGATATCTCAAGAATTCATCCGACTCAAACACATAACCATCAAATCAATGATCTAAGGGATCTTCTTCTAAAGCTTGTTCCACTCTAGAATAGTGTTCATCTCCTTACAAATTTTGAATTACTTATTGCCTCAAATTTGATCTTGTAGTAACCATTGCTTCTAGATGTCTTCTTCTGCTAAGAGCATCTGCCACTCTATTCTCTTTCCCTTTAATGTACTCAATCCCAAAATCATACTCACTAAGAAACTCGAGCCATCTCTGATGAGTATTAAGATTGGGTTGAGTAAAGATGTACTTGAGTCCTAAGTGATCTGTCTTCAACTTAAAAGGCTTCCCTAGGAGATAATGCCTCCACATATGAAGTGCATGAAAATGGTTGTCAACTAGATAAGTCATGCAACACATAGTTCAACTCATATTGCTTCATCTTCCTCGACTCATAAGCGACCACTTGTCCATTCTGCATTAGCACTCCGCCTACACCTTCTTCTGATGGATCAGTTATCACTGTGAAATACCCATTAGGATTAGGTATAGTCAAAATATGAGCTATAGTGATCTTTTCCTTCAAAACTTGGAAATCTTTCTCATACTTCTTTCTCCACTCAAATCTTTTCCCTTTCTTTTGAAGTGAAGTGATCAATGCTATTATTGTAGAGAAACCTTCTACAAACTTCCTATAATATCGTGCAAGTCCCATGAAACTTCAGACTTTAGTCACATTATGTGGTACATGCCACTCCATTATTGTCTTTATCCTCTCTCGATCTACTGCAATCCCTTCTGATGAAATCACATGACCTAGGTAGTGCACCTTATCTTGATAGAAAGTACACTTGGATAGCTTAAAAAAGAGTTTACACTCTCTTGAGCATTGTAACACTATCCTCAAATGCTTTTCATGTTCCTCAATTGATTTAGAATCAATTAAGATATCATCTAGAAAGATTAGCACAAATTCATCCAAGCAATCACTGAATACATTGTTCATTAAGTTCATGAAAGCTACAGGAGCATTAGTCAACCTGAATGGCACCACTATGAATTCATAGTGACCATAGCGGGTCCTAAAAGTTGTCTTCAAGATGTCCTCATCCTTAATCTGCAATTGGTGATAGTCGGATCTAAGGTTTATCTTAGAGAACACTATAGCTCCCTTCATCTGGTCAAAGAGCTCATCAATTCTCGGAAGTGGGTACTTGTTCTTTATAGTTTCCTTATTAAGCATTCTATAATTAATGCACAAGCACAAAGTCCCATCCTTCTTCTTCACAAAAATGACTAGTGTGCCCCAAGGTGACACACTAGGTCTTATGAATCCTTGGTTCAATAACTCCTGCAACTGTGCTCTCAATTCATATTGTTACCAAATTATACTTGGCAACCCAATTAGGCTAGACTGTAGTAGTTGTTTTCTAATACTTTTAGGAAGAAAGTGTGTTCAAAGGAAGGGGTAACAAAAAATGTAAGTGCATAAAGCATCCAGACAATATCTAATGCCTTAATGGAGGATTAGTTGGTAAATCATGTTACCGAGATCATTTAACAGCTCAATTAGAGTTGTTACTTGATCCAAATAAAATAAAAAAGTGCCCCAACAAGGAAGGAGGTATTCAAAGGATGACCGGTGGACTTGAAACTAAGCTAGTTCTTTGCATATCAGGCTTCAGATGTGTTTATTGTAGGCCATTCATTGCAGTTTAGCACTATTTCAGAAATGTATTTATAACTTTGCCAAAATTTTCATAATTATAAACACATATTTCATGCCATAATGTTTAGTTTGTGCTATGCAATTGATTTACAAAGATAAATTATACATGAGCCATTGCATAAGATGAAATAACTGTTATATTCAAAAGGAATTGTTATATGATCCCACACAAGTCATGGGAGTAATTGTATCTGATAAGATGTACAATAAACAAGTACAAAGAAAGAAAAGAAAGCATATAGAAACAAGGATGGGACCCGTCATTGCCTACGGTGAATGACAAATCCCATTGTCTGAGTTTTCATCAGGATACCTAGCAATCCTAGTAGTAGCTTCGAGAGAAGACCTACAAGGAGAGGGAGAGAAATGATATTAGAGCTTAGGGTACTATCTCTGCTTCTATATACAACAATTCAAGTGTACTTGTCATTCTACAACTGATCAATAAAATAGAATTAATAAACTGAACATCAGATATAGAAGAATGAAGCGAGGAGGAGGAAATCTGATCAAACCATCAAAGGAAATGCTTCAGCCTCAATGTTTTAACTAACATATTTGTTCATTGTGTAGGTTCAGGTACATCAACATCATTCATTAATATCATGTCACATGTCACAATTGCCATAATGTTGTCAAAGTATCAAGGAGCAGCTAGTAGTCATCATACATAATGCAGTCATGCCAGGTGAAAGGAACAACAACATTACATAGTGCAGCCATGCCTTGGAAAGATGCAGCATGCACAGACCTCAGCCAAGCATATGAAGGACAGCATAAGGAATTTCCCAAGAATGAGTCAAACAAAGGTTGTGTATGATAGATAGGGAGTGTAAAGCCAACCACTAAGGCATCCAATCAAAAATGATATTAAATGAGATAGTCTTAAAAGCAATGAAGGCAGTGCATTCATCATCAAGGAATAATAGATATTAAAGTGAGGCAGCAGCTATAGATGTAGGTTGCAGTCATCAACAAAGGGGTAGATGTGCATTAGTGAAGTGTAGCCCTAAAGCACCACACAGAGCATACATGTACCTGTATTGCCCTATCTGGTTTAGGAACATGATAATCATCAAAAGAGACTCAAAAGACAAAAGGAACGATCCCATACAGTTAGAAATGCAATCAGGAGGATTGCCACAATAGCAAATAGTTAGAGGATAGCATAGATCTGGTAACAAAAGTCATGCAATAGACTATTACAAATCTAGGGAGTAGCCCCACAGAGATTAGTGAAAAGGATTGTCAAAGGAATGAGAAAGAATAGTCATATATAAGCTGTGACAGTCATGTAGTAGCAGTCCATCAACAAAAATACCTAGCATTCCTGATGAACAAGGCATAATAGTTAAACAGTCAAATTACTAGAGCACTCCAACAAGGTGAAGAGAAAAGGCTTAATAGAATGTTAGAGTGTAGGTATAAAAACATAGTTGAAGGAAGATATTTGAGAAGATATCAGTGAAGATCATCTTAAAGAGCAGTAGCAATAGACTAATAAGAGTAAAAGGAGCAGTCAATCCATTATGTGGAGCAGATTGTTAAACATTTGGTAACTTTTTCCCCATAAAAGAGGTTATTAATAGTTTAGAGTTTTATTCTAGCTTGAATCTCATGATCCATTGAATACTTGTGAAAGTATGTTCACTGTCAAAAACCTGTGAGCAGATAATGAGGTTTGGCAATACCTTACAGATCTAAATAGTAAAACCTAGGTCTATACGTTTTTGTTTGGTCACTGTTAGCAATCCATTGATAGTCTTGAAGTCTATATGAAGCCTATTAAATTCCTGAGGGTTTTGGAAGGTAGAAATCTTGTGAGAAAATTAGAGGATAAAAGAAATCAAAGCATCCTATAGGTCCTCACCTTGTGAAGCTCCTGATGGTGACTGATTGTCATTGATGTCAAAGAGGTGTTGTGTAGTGTGTCATTGATGTTTTGATTATGATACAAGATAATTGAGAAAGTGTGTTTCTTCTTGCTTTCATATTGTTCACAGGTTGACCACATGGGGCTAATGCAGATGTCATTATTTTGCGATCATCAGAGCTTGCACTATTGTACATAGGTTTTGCAGGATCATGTCTTTCACAATTGTTTAGGAACATCAATCAGGAGTTCATATGGTGTGTTGATTATTAGGTGATGGAGTTCATTATCTTGATAACTTGTGTTGATCTCATAATTCAAAATGTTCATATGATCTCAATTGATCATCAAATTATCAGGATCATACAGTGATGAAAAGAAGGATACCTTATTATGGTAATGGTATGTTATCTTCACAGTTGGTGTTCATGTGCAGTTGGTTGTGGACGATGTGAAGGTTTGATATCTGTCTTACATTTGATGTTATCCATGATATTCAATATTTTAAGTGTATATCAAGGAGGTTTATTTAATATTGGTCAAGAGCTATAAAAGATTGTTTAAACATCAAAAATCCTATTTCACACTTTCCTAACTGTCATTCTTTAAAGGACTTTATTTTATAATTTGAAGTTGACTTCCTATCAGAGGTCATTCCACTTAAGTGGACCTGCTAAAGGGTTTCATCACATCTCTCCACCGGCCCCTTTTCACCTTGTTAACCTACTATACCGGTCTTCACTTAACATGAGTGGGAAAGAAAGCATTTAAATGAATATGGTGGGCGCGTGGGTTTAAGGAGTTTCAGCAGACATTTGAATCTATGTTTCCATTTTTAATGAGTATGTGGAGCGCGTGGAGTATATGCTTTATGCATAGAAACTTTAAAAGTCATAATGGGAGCCTGATGCCTTTTAAGGAGAGCTTAATTTATAGCTCAAGTTTATAAATTTGTTTTGGTTAAACATAGAATTATTTTTGGAGAGTTTTTTTTTTTTAAGTTATCAAATATTATAAGAAGGGTGTCAAATAAGGTAATAAATTTTTTTTTAGAAAATGTTTTTTCTCCTAATTTGATGGGTTTTTAAATGTCATCTTTTATGACACCAAGTGGATTTTTTTTTGAGATTTCTAAGGAATTTTTTTTAAGAAAGATTTTCTTTCTTTCTTGGATTATCTCATGGAGAGAAAAGCAAAAGAGGATCTAAATATTGCAGAGTAAAGAAAATTTGCAGATTGGAGATTTTGCAGAGAAGGAGAATGAATTGTTGAATGAATATGTAAGGACTTATGCAAAATGAAGAATTTTTTTTATAGGGATATGAAGGATCATGCATGAAGGCTTTTTGATGGAAGATGAAAATGAGGACACATAATATTCAGTTTGAAAGAGTTTTTATTACAAGGGCAAATTCAAAATATATTATGGAAGATATTAATTTTGTTTGAAAGAGAAATATGAATTTTCATAAGATTTTCTTCTTGCAGATGAATTGTTTTTGCAGATCATAGAATATGAAGGGTTATTCTTTCTTTTTGAAAAGAAATTACAAGAGGTGAAGGATTTTTTAGATGCTTTTATAAAGAATACAGAATGGAGTTATATTTGATGCAATCAGATATTATTTTCTTTCAAGAAGATGAAAGGTTTTGAAAAGATGATTTAATGAAAATGTGTTTTGAAGGTGAAAGGATATTAAATTTGTATGCAATGGTTTTTCAGGTGCATTGATGCAACTATATAAACAGACATTGATGAAACATACAAAAAAGTGTAGTGTTGTTGAGTGGATCAGGATATAGGGTTGATTTTGAATATCTGAGTTTTGTATATGATTTGGGTTGATGAAAAGAATGGCCATTTGACAGACACATGTGAGAGAAGAAGTGTTTTGTATTGAAACAGAGAAACCCTCTGAGTTTTTAATTTGTTTTGTATTAGGGGTTGGTGCTCCTTGAAGTTGGTGCTTCTAAACATTGTAACCAGTGAGGTTTCCATTTAAGCCAGTGAGGCAATTTTGAGTGGTTTTTCTACCCAAGAAGGGTTTTTCACTCGTGAAAAGCATGTGTCGTGTTTAATATTGTTTTCATCTGTATATGTGTCTATTAGTGCTTTGCTTATTAAGTTTTGTTCACATCCTTCATTATTAATCTTGTGCATAAATCATTAATATATTCCTCTCTATTTGTTCTATAAGAGAAATCTTGCAAAAAGTTGTAAAATTATTTTGAAAACTAATACAACACTGATTCACCCCCCCCTCTCAGTGTTGTCCTGGACTCCTACAATTGGTATTAGAGCCAAGTTCCCTTTTGTAGCCTAATCAACTTAGGTAGATCCTGTGTGTGGAGTACCATGGGAAAGAAGAATAGAAATAAGGTCTTGAATAGAGAAGAGATTGATGCTAATAAAAAACAAGCCTCAGTTAAGACTAGAAAAAAAAATGATCCTGCAGTTGAAAATTTTGTTGTTGAGATTGATAATGAAGATGATTATGAGATTGATATGGAAGGTGAGCTCATTTGTGCCCTTGATGAGATCAAAGAACTTAGAATGGAGAACAAAAGGTTAAAGTTGCAACTTCAAGAGGAAAAGGAATCCAAGACAAAAATTCTTTCAAATCTTCAAGATGCAGAAAAACAAATAATAGATTTGAAGGCTCAAATTGCAAAAGTTAAGAAAATAAAAGATGTCAATAATCAGCTAAAGGTCAAAGAAGTTGATTCTGAAAAGTATGAATCTGAATTAGTCTCTTTAAGAAAGGAGTTAGAAAAGGCTTCCTCTAAGTTGCACAAGAATCTATTGTTTGAAAAGAATACTAAAGAAGGAGAGTGTTCCAAAGTCAAAAATCCTCCTATTGCTCCTAAGGAAGACAAGAAGATAACAAAAGATAAAGCTCCTCATGATGCAAGAGAATGAACAAATAGACCTCCATGTGTTAGGCAATACCATTCAATAAGGTATAATTATTCTCAATTTCATGGATATTGTTATTCTTGTCATATCTATGGTCATAGAGCTAGAGATTGTAAGACTTATGCCAGAAATAATGTTGAGTGGCATAAGAACAAAAGTCTTTCTAGAATGACAAATTTAAGAGTTTTAATGCAATATGTTACCATTGTAACCAAGTTGGTCACATAGAAAGAGATTGTTGGATGCATGGAAGATATGATTATGAAAGTACTTTTGGCATGTCAAAGAGATATGATTCCTTTACTTCTCTAATTGGTTATAATGTCACATGCTTTAAGTGTCATAATCTTGGGCATAAGGCATAGTTTTGCAGGAATAGTTTGAAGACATCTAGAGTAGACACCTTGAATAATGAAAAGAAAAGGTTTATACAAGATTGGAAAAGAAAACAAAGTCAGGACAAGAAGGATCCTAAACTTGTGCATCTTGCACAAGTTACATCATTAGTTGGATAACTGAGAGCATAAAGTGAGGGGGAGTTATTCATGTTCCATCAAGTATCCCCAAAAGGTTTCAGGAAGAAGATCATTTGAATGATGATCTTGTTATGTTTATCATTCTTGCCAATCTTGTGAAATAGTGATGTTGCTAACTAAGTTGATTTTTAGTGTGTGACAATGATTCAAGTGTTCTTTGGTTCTTTATGCATTCAAGATGTTGAAAAGATGTTCAGGGGTTCAATACACAAAGTGTCATGTGCAGGATCAACCTAGTGATCTTCATAGCCTTCATTCATTTCAGATGGTCCTCATTCTTTTTAATGTCAAAAAGGGTGTGCAAGAATAGATTGGTTGAAGGTTAAAAGTTTATGTTGTCTTTATTATGGAAGTTTTTGACTAGATCATCTTTTGGTTAATTATCATGTCATCTTGGATTGTGATTTGTGCTTATTAGTGTTGTTACAAGAAGTGCTATTGTGCAGAATATGGTACAGTTAATGGGCAATTTATAATAGTGGTTTGATGCTTTGGTTGGTGTGCCTCACATGATGTTGCTTTCAGGTCCTATACTTCATGGCTTCTTATTACTCACAAGTTGAAAAGTTGTGCAGTATGCAGATGTGCAAGAACAGAGCTTTCAGAATAATAGCAAATTGTAAATATGATCAGTGTCTTAAATTTTAAGAGGCTAGTGGTATCAAAGAGTTTGATGATATTAAATAACTTAGTTGATTTAGTATGATGTTGCAGTTCAATGAGATCTTGATATGGTGAAGTGTTTGTTGTCATGCTAAAGAGATTAAGATATTTCAAAAGCTCTTATCAGAAATTAGCATGTGTTGGCTAAGGTGGCTGAAAATAAAAAATTTAACTCATAGCACTTATCTCTGCATTTGATTTGTGCAAAGTGTTGTTGCAGGAAGAATTTGTTAATAAAGATTTGTTTGAGTGTGCTCAGGGATGTCAAGTCATGCTTATATGGTAGTGTTCTTGATGTGATAATCTGACAGTGTTCTTTGATGGTTCTCATCATTAATATGTTTCAGAGAGAGTTCTTCAAGCTATGACATTGATGGTGATTAAAGGTATGTCTTGAATCAGTAATAGCAGATGACAATGTTCAACAAGGTTTGCCTTTTACTGGTTTCAGGATTGTTATCACCATTTGTTCAAAGGTTAATAGGAATTTATGCCTTCAAAGTGTTCATAATTCAATTGTTATGATCATGCTATAACAATTTTTTCTATGGAGTTGGAGTTGTTCTCAGTGGGAGTTAATCAGAGGATTGAGTTGTCACTATCATGGGAGATTTGAAAAGGTCTTATCAAAAGTGGTCATCATGTCATCTTGAGTTGGGAATTGTGTGTTAAGGAATCTTCATGATTTTTTCTTGCAATATGGTTCATCAAGTTTATTGATGTGTTTATGAAGTTGGTATTTGTTTGCAGAGATATGTTTTCTTCATCCTCATATTGATATTGTGTCGAGAAGTGATGATTAATCTTGTCAAGACAGTTACCAGTGATATTTATGAGTAGTGATTTATTTGTGTACTTCAACACAGGGGGAGCAAATAGATTTGTGTCCTTGTCATAAGATGTCAAAAAGGGGGAGAAAGAGAAATTGCTTTATGGAGTTTTGTCATCAATGACAAAGGGGGAGATTGATGGTGACTGATTGTCATTGATGTCAAAGAGGTGTTGTGTAGTGTATAATTGATGTTTTGATTATGATGCAAGATAATTGACAAAGTGTGTTTCTTCTTTCTTTCATAATGTTCACAGGTTGACCACATGGGGCTAATGCAGATGTCATTATTTTGGGATAATCAGAGCTTGTACTATTGTACATGGGTTTTACAGGATCATGTCTTTCACAATTGTTCAGGAACATCAATCAGGAGTTCATATGGTGTGTTGATTATCAGGTGATGGAGTTCATTATCTTGATAACTTGTGTTGATCTCATAATTCAAAATGTTCATATGATCTCAGTTGATCATCAAATTATCAGGATCATACAGTGATGACAAGAAGGATGCCTTATTGTGGTAATGGTATGGTATCTTCACAGTTGGTGTTCATGTGCAGTTGGTTGTGGAGGATGTGAAGGTTTGATATATGTCTTACATTTGATGTTATCCATGATATTCAGTATTTTAAGTGTATATCAAGGAGGCTTATTGAATAATGGTCAAGAGCTATAAAAGATTGTTTAAACATCAAAAATCCTATTTCACACTTTCCTAACTGTCATTCTTTAAAGGACTTTATTTTGTAATTTGAAGTTGACTTCCTATCGGAGGTCATTCCACTTAAGTGGACCTACTAAAGGGTTTTATCACATCTCTCCACCAGCCCCTTTTCACCTTGTTAACCTGCTATACTGGTCTTCACTTAACATGAGCAGGAAAGAAAGCATTTAAATGAATATGGTGGGTGCATGGGTTTAAGGAGTTTCAGCGGATCTTTGAATCTATGTTTCCATTTTTAATGAGTATGTGGAGCGCGTGGAGTATATGCTTTATGCATAGAAACTTTAAAAGTCACAATGGGAGCCCGATGCCTTTTAAGGAGAGCTTAATTTATAGCTCAAGTTTATAAATTTGTTTTGGTTAAACATCGAATTATTTTTGGAGAGTTTTTTTTTTTCTAAAGGTATCAAATTTTATAAGAAGGGTGTCAAATAAGGTAATAAAAGTTTTTTTTTAGAAAATGTTTTTTCTCCTAATTTGATGGGTTTTTAAATGTCATCTTTTATGACATCAAGTGGATTTTTTTTTTAGATTTCTAAGGAATTTTTTTTAAGAAAGATTTTCTTTCTTTCTTGGATTATCTCATGGAGAGGAAAGCAAAAGAGGATCTAAATATTGTAGAGTAAGGAAAATTTGCAGATTGGAGATTTTGTAGAGAAGGAGAATGAATTGTTGAATGAATATGAAAAGACTTATGCAAAATGAAGAATTTTTTTTATAGGGATATGAAGGATCATGCATGAAGGCTTTTTGATGGAAGATGAAAATGAGGACACTGAATATTCAGTTTGAAAGAGTTTTTATTACAAGGGCAAATTCAAAATATATTATGGAAGATATTAATTTTGTTTGAAAGAGAAATATGAATTTTCATAAGATTTTCTTCTTGCAGATGAATTGTTTTTATAGATCATAGAATATGAAGGATTATTCTTTCTTTTTGAAAAGAAATTACAAGAGGTGAAGGATTTTTTAGATGCTTTATAAAGAATACAGAATGGAGTTCTATTTGATGCAATCAGATATTATTTTCTTTCAAGAAGATGAAAGGTTTTGAAAAGAGGATAATGAAAATGTGTTTTGAAGGTGAAAGGATATTAAATTTGTATACAATAGTTTTTCAGGTGCATTGATGCAACTATATAAATAGACATTGATGAAACATACAAAAAAGTACAGTGTTGTTGAGTGGATCAGGATACAGGGTTGATTTTGAATATCTGAGTTTTGTATATGATTTGGGTTGATGAAAAGAATGGCCATTTGACAGACACATGTGAGAGAAGAAGTGTTTTGTATTGAAACAAAGAAACCCTCTGAGTTTTTAATTTGTTCTATATTAGGGGTTAGTGCTCCTTGAAGTTGGTGCTTCAAAAAGAATTAGGGGTTGTGCTCCTTGAAGTTGGTGCTTCTAAACATTGTAACCAGTGAGGTTTTCATTTAAGCCAGTGAGGCAATTTTGAGTGGTTCTTCTACCCAAGAAGGGTTTTCCACTCGTGAAAAGCATGTGTACTTCATTATTAATCTTGTGCACAAATCATTAATATATTCCTCTCTATTTGTTCTATAAGAGAAAGCTTGCAAAAAGTTGTAAAATTATTTTGAAAACTAATACAACATTGATTCACCCCCCTCTTACTGTTGTCCTGGACTCCTACAGCTCCTCCATTTCTTTTCACATCATCCTGAAACTTGACAAGATGCCTTGGAGGTCCTATATAGTCATAGATAGATCTGTGAAAGAACAAAATTGTTGGCAAGAGACACTGCTCTGATGAATGTTGAATGTTGTCAGTGATGGCAACAAGGAAAAGGGTATCTACTGGCATAGCAAAGAAACCTTACTCTGGAAGAATAAATGACTAAGTATGGGTAGTGTACAATATACCAGGTAACTGATAATGTTTGAGATGGTATGCCTCCGTAGTTAAAGAGATTTGTATGTAGTTCAGGTATGTTGTTCATAGCTACTTAGTGATCACTTGTTTCAGTATTCAAGTCCTAAATTTCTCTAGAAGTCATATGGTGAAATATCTAAGTCTAGGTGAACAAATTTAAGTCAGGAACAATGCATAGTACCAGAGTAAAAGGGTCTGCATTCCTCTGTTGTGGCATATTTTGTCTTGTGGTTCTGAGGTAGAAAAGATACACATCATGACTACCTGAATCCAGAGTTATACCTTCTGAAGTTCCTTTGATCACATTCTACAAGTTATTCTTTATCGGCTTCCAATCTAACAATATTCCACTATGACAGAGTGATAGTTCCAAGATCCACATTTTGTTATAAAGGACTATGATGTCCTACAGTTCTGAAGGTATGCTAAGAGGTCAATGATGAATGTTGGATATGATTTTTAGAGCCTCATATGGTCTGCAATCGAAGTTATGATGTGACAGTTGAATTAGTCAAGTGTGTTCTTAAGGAAAAAGTCAATAGGCATGTTAGATCTATATGCAGAGAAGATATATTGTTTGTACAATCAATCCAAGTAGTTGAATAATTGGTACCAACCCATATGAATATTATTGTATGCTTGTTTGGGTCCACATTCTTGTTTGAGCACAAGATCTAGCCGACAAGGTACAACACTTGTATACACGTTTCATGTCTAGGTTGCCGACCTGCTTGTGAGATGAATCTTATTGTGAATATATATATATTTGATGGACTTCAGTGTTGAGGATAGGGATATAGGTGGACAATGTGTGAATTTGATATGTGTATAATCTAAGGTAGTTTGCAGAGCAGAAAAGGATAATAAGGGCAGAAAACAAAAGTATATGTAAAGCAGAGCAGTAAAGCAGGGTAGATAGTATGAAGTCATTTGAATCTGTATACTGAGCATATTGGTACTACATTTTAGCATTTTGTAGATGCGCCTGTAGCAGTTCTATCTTGCCAGTGAGCTAATCCTTCTTCTATCTTTCTAGCAGTGAGCCTTTCTACAGTGAGCACTTCTTGGACAGTGAGCCTTCATGTAATTTGGTATTGCTATTATAATATATTGTCAACTAACACTCAACATGGTTTTTCCCTTTTTGCATTTTCCACGTAAAATTCTGGTGTCTATGTGTTATGAATTTGTGGCCGCTCTTCTCATGTTTACTTTTCTTTCATGTTATTGAATTTGGTAAGGGATTAATGAATGTGTAAATGAAACAGTTTTAAGAATACTGATTCACCACCCCCACTTAGTATTCTTCACATTCAACAAAAATATGACTATCACAGCATGTTTAAGAACAATCATGAAGGACTGTCTTAAGAGTAGTCCATGGAAGCTATGGAGAGTCTTGAAAGACTGTCCCAAAACTGCTCCTAGGAAACTTTGAAATGATCAGCAAAATCATAACAGTGCAGAGACAAGAAATAGAAGTTATATTCCTCAAAAGTAGTCACTACCACCCTTAAAGGAGTTAGTAAAGTCAAAACACTGAAAGGATGTGTTGATCATGATGTTAGTCATAAGCAAACATAGAATAAAAGTTACACAACAACCTTTACTCATCTTGAAAGATACGATGAATTCAAAGAATTTATGATCCCAAGTCTCCATGGATTAGTTCATAATCTACTGACATTACTCAGTGGTTGATGCGTGTTGTTGTTAATCATCCAGGGGCCTTACATTTGTTGATCAGTAAATTCTGTTCTTGTAAAGATGCTACACAAAAAGGTCATTCTACACAATATATTTCTTCAAATAATGTGTCTGCACTTGAATCTTTGCATGATATTTATCAATTGAACATGCTTTAACTCTAAATATGCTATGTATTTTCAATTTTCTACGAGATATCAGCATATTTCATGTTACTTGCTTTTGATTGTCTGTTATTTGCAATTGTGATGGTGAAATGTTATGAAATTGAAAGAAATGTAAAAGAATACTTCAAATTTTGGTGAATCTTAACTATTGAACCACATACACTTGATACAGGCATGAGGAGAAGAAATCAAACCATATTTTCACCAGGATGTTCCATAGCTAGATATAGATGATAAAAACTTCAAAGGATAATGAATGAAGACAATACATGCAGACTGATGAGCACTCCAAGGGACGCAACAAATCAAAGCATGTATCAAGAATTCAAACATAGACTACTCAAGATTTATGATGATTTGTAATCAAATTGGTCTTCTCTTTCATTAAGTATGCGAAAGCATGTATGTTTACAATAACTTTGAAATAAGCCCTGATATTTCAGCAATGAAATTTCAATTAAGCTTTTGAATCTTCAAAATAAGGCATCCCTGCACCTTTTATAGAATAAGGTGAGGGAGCGGTTGCAAATGACCTACAGTCAAGATTTATCAATTAAGATCAACAATGGATATTCCCTTTTGACTTGGTCAACTATCTCCTGTGGCACAGGTTGCCAGGGAACCTGGCAACCATCTAGGTAACTTATTTTCTTCTAAGTCCCTGATGCATATGTTTCCCTTGTGGCGCATCTTCATTTACTCCTTAGGTTCTTCCTCTTCATCATCATGATCATCACTTTCTGTGTCGTCATCACCCTGATGAATATTGCCTTGTATATGGACCCGCATTATCGTCCTTATATTTTCATATGTTTCTACTATCTTATCAATCTCCCTGCCATCCTGAGTTTTGGCTTTATTGATGGCGTGCTTGTGGGCTTGAAATTTATCTTTGAGGACTTCTAACTTACCCTTCTTGTTGCTCAATGTTTCATTATAGTTCTCCACCCTGACTTTGATCCTCATGATCTTGTTCATTGCTTCTTCCGTCAGGTGGGTGAGAGGATCATCAGCCATCGGCTGGAAGTTATCATGCAAAGCTTTTATGGCAAAGTCTGCATCTTGGTTCTCAATTTTCCCCTCTACTTTTCCCTCTAAGGCTTCTAGGACTTCTACTTCATAGAACATCATGTTGTGTAGTTTCACACTGATATCTCTTAACTTATTACTGCACTTCTTTAGTATATCACATTCAAACCTGATGTCCCTATACCAAATATCCACTAGCATGGCAGTGTTATTATTCAGCACCTGATAATTTATCAGGACCTGAGGATTAATCCTCTTTATTTCACTCAGAGCACCCAAGGCTTTCTCTAACTGGAATGACCTTCTTCCAGCCTCATTCTGTACTTTATCAACTCCTTGAGATACTCAAAGAATTCCACCTCTGCAAAGAGACTCTCACTACTTCCTCAGCTCCCATGAGTGCTGACAGCATCCACTTTCTCATGATCACTAACTCATGCTTCATAAGGTCTAACTTATTAACCTCCTCTTGAGAGATTGCAGTCAATGGGACTGCCTGATCTGATGATGTATTGTCAGGGTTAATCAACCCTTTTATGTATGAATGCAGCTGAGCAATGTGCTCCTTATGATGCTTATTCTTCTCCTTTTCTTTCTTCACCCTTTGGGTCAAAGAATCAAATATATCCTTCCCCTCTTGACCCTCCTGGTCTTCATTGGAAAACCCCAAGTCAACTGTTGTAATCTGGAATTCTTCCACGATGATTTTGCTTTTCTCTTTCTCAACAATGGGAAGTGCTACCTGGGCGGTCCTTCTGCCTGTAGTAGGATCTCTTCTAATTGTAGATGTTAATCTGGCTTTCATCTTAGGCTTCATGATGGTTTTTGAAAACAATGTTGAAACATCAAATTCTTGAATCTCAAAACTTGATTCCGTACCTATTTCTTTCTCAAGCCATTGAGGTACTTGGTTTCTGGATACTTGGTGTCTATCATCATCATCATGTCCACCCTGATCTCTAGCATTTGTCTCAATTCTTGATGGAGAGGGTGATTTTATTATTTCTTCCTCATGATGTTCATCGTGAGGGTGATCTTGTTCTATTTCCTCCTCTTGAGGAACTTCTTCTTGCAGGGGATGATCTTGTGGTGTATCTACATGTTGGTCTTGGACCCAATCCTATACCACCTCCTTTTGTGTTTCATCCACTTTGGGAATTTCCTCATCCTGAGGTATATTCGTATCCATCAATATCATTGTGTTTGTACTAGACGCATCAACCTGATCCTTGATCACATTCTACTCCGCACCTGATATATCTCCCTCTTGGGTCTTAAGGTCATCATGACCTGACGTTTCTTTATCACCTGAGGTTTCTTGGGTCTTGGGGGTATCGTTACCTAATGTGTCTTTATCATTTCTGCCCTTTTGTTGGACTTCTACTATTTTGGGCTCAGCTTGTATCTCTTGTTGTTTCTAGCCCATATCTAGAGTATGTCTTTCCACTTCTGTCTATTTGACTTCCTCAGTATTTTTTGTTTTATCAGGTGCACCTGCATGGTGTTTGGGACTTACATCCTCCCTGTATGTTAGGTCTATCATTGCAGGGCTAGTTACCTGATCAACTAACTTATCAAGCCTGATTTGTTGGGCTGCCCTCTCTAGGCTACTTTCTTTCTCTTGCTCTATTTGCTTCAACTCCTCTAATACCACCATCTGTACTGATGGGGTTCCATGTGGGGTCATGCAAGTGTTAGAAGCAAGGGTCTCCATATGCTGAGAAGCTATGTTTTGTACCACCTCATCATCTGATAGGTCCACAGTTTCCTCCAATGAGAAAGGCCCACCTTGGCCTGCTCTAGTGGCTTCTTTTGCTTGCTCTTCAACCTTCTCAGTCTTAAACTAAATGATGGTAGAAAGTGGCACATCATGTTGCAATTCTTTCCTGAACACTTCACTACTAGCTCCCCTTAATACTATGGGGTCATTTCTTATCTCACCCCTCATAAGTGTTCTTTATTTTTTAAGTGGTGATGCCACCAGGGGTGCCTTCCTCTTTCTTGTGACCATCATGGGGTCATCTCCTATAGTCTCTTTATTAATTGGCTCCTCCTCAAGAATGATATCATCTTCCACATTCTGCTGTGAGGTTTGGCCCTTATCTGGTACTCCTGCACTCTCCACAGCTGGCCTTAGGATTCTTTTTGTTCTTGGATCTACCAAAGGCTATGCAAATGAGGCTAATGCCTTTCCTGATGCAGATGCACTTTTAGCTGATATATCAATTCTTTCAATTATCACCCCCTTAGGTTCACTATCAGTCTTCCTTCCTCTAGGGGGTCTTTTTCTTTGTTTCTGAGGTGGCAGCCTTTCTCCATTAGATTTTCTCTTCTCAACAAGAAAGTCATCATATTCTTCATCTGGAATCTCCTGGCTTTTCCTCTTGTTATCTACTGTGATGGCCACACCCTTCTTCTTCAGTGTATTGATTTGTTCATTTACCCATGATTGGGTCAACTACAACACCCCACCTGTAAACTAATCTAATGAAATGTCTTTAGGTTGCGTTAGGTCAGGAGCTGAAATGGTGTCAATGGTGTCATTATACACCTTTTTATCCTCATACTCATTGGACATGGTCTTGCCATAATCTTTCTTTATCTGTGCAAGCACTGGAATGCAATCAAATGTCTTAATCTGATTGAGGGTGAGTCTCTGATATTTTCTTCTTCTGACTTTAGCTTCATCCTCACAATCAGTCTAGAAATCCTCTAAGTGCTTCTAATGTATGGGCTTTCATATGATCTTTTGCATTCTTCCATAGGGATCATATGATCTGGCCAATGGAAATGGGTGTAAGCTCATTAGGTTTAGACCCCCTATGGATTTCTTTATGGCTTCTAAATTAGGGCATATATACCACCCTATAGTTATTGGAAATAATACTGGAGGTATCTTCTTGTTTGTTTTGTATGCATCGAGTATATTAAATATCTGTCTCAAAAACTCCATCAGGACTACCCCATCATTAGGATACCTAGGTAGCATTAATGGTTGTCCTTCAAAACCTTCTATCCTAATGTAAGAAAATGTGGCAAACTGGATGAACCAGGCACCATGCTTGTATATAACTTCCTGAGCTTCCATGCTCAGTCTTTTGGTTCTATCTTCCTCCATTGTTCTGAACAGATGCATAGAGAATGCATCATTCACTAGTTTATAGTCAAGGAGATATTCCTTTCTCTGCAACTGAGGGTAATGGTCCCACATATAGGCATCATTAATACTGCCACCAATCTTTCCAACTGTGGTAAGTGCATCAAATGTACCCTTGTAAGCACATGAATATACAACATATGAAGTCATGTAAAATGAACATTCCAGGCCTCCTAAGTTCATCATTTGTTCATCTAAAGCATCACTGATGATCTTAGCCCATAATGACTTGTTATCTATATAAAGACACATCATGATGACTCCATACATCTAATCCTTGAAACTTCCAACAATAGGCTGGCCTATCACCCTGCTGAGCAGGGCAATCATATACTGATATTCATCATAAAAATGAAATTTGTACAGATGCACTGGCAATTTGGCAGATGCAGTGTAAGTATTGTTCTTAGATCTCCATTGATATATCCTCTTTCTTGTATTCTTTTTATTGTTTTCATATTCAATCTCCAGTTTGCGCAGATCCATACTGACTACTTTCTTTCCAACTGGGAGATTGAAAGTAGACGTAATCCCTTTTATTGACAAATCTACATAAACCCTTCCATGTTTTTCCACCTGCCTCGTCTGAGGGTTGTAATTTCTAGCACATTCTATTATTAATTCTGGAGTTTCCATGGAATAGGGAAATCCAACCACATGCCACATTCCTGATGTAAATATGGCGTCCAGTAGGGTAATATCTTTATCATCATGCATCTTGGATGACCATGCTACTAAATCTGTGTTTCCCTGATGAGTATCTCCGATGACACCATACTTGAACTGCACTCCCTCAGGTTGAGCAAACATAGGCTTAAGAAATTTAGACTCAGACATGTTCCTCCTGATGTCTGCCATGGATTCCTGCAATGAACATGACTGGTCTTACCATAATATTCACACGCATACATACAACATTATACATTTACAATATCATGCATATTATACTTATTAATTTCTATTACATCATGATATGCATACTTACAGTTTCAAACTACCGGAAAAGCATACTACCTGGACATGCAGAAAATGACAATAGGAGGGTTTTTAATTACTTACCTGATAACGCTTATCTCCTGGATTAAGTTGATGATTACGAAAAAGGGACTCAAATGACGATGATCACACACTCCGTTATGCTATATGTTATATGTCCGTTCACAGGTATCTTGTATAAGGGTTTGAATGTCCACTCTGTAAATTCTCATTTCTTTGCAAGGTAAATGCAAAATGACCTTGTAAATTCACTTTTAACCTCATTAGTAGGGCAAATTAGGGCAAAACTAGGTTAAATCAATTAAAACCATTGATCTTCTGCCATGAATCTATGAACACTGCCAGGTGTTTAAATCATGTTTGCAATTGGCGGGAATCCACCTACTACATTTATGTGCATTTAATGTCATGGGGCAAGATGAGGGGGGTGATCTTCAGAAGATCAGGTGATATTCGTAATATAACCCCCTCTGTGTAATATGACCCTCCACCTTTGAGCGGTAAAACTGATGTCAAGGAATTGGGTGATGTTGAGAATATCGGGTCATGTTTTGAAGATTGGGGGATATTTAAAATGCAACCGCTAAAAACTAAAGTGACCCCCTTTCGAAAGATTCAGATGACGTCACCGTCATGCTATTGAAAAAGGGTGATCGTTGGAAATATACCTCTGCAAGGTAAAAAGGATGATGACGTCACTGTCAAGGTGATTTTATTTGTTCATCGGGGTTGGATGACGTCATCGGTATATTGGCACTGGGGTGATATTTTGCGACAGGGTGATATTTGCAATATCGAGTGATATTCAAAATATGACCCCCGCAAAATATATGAAGTTGTTTGATGGGTAAATACTACTATCACGTAAGATTGACGTCTGGAGTTTTAGACCAAATGATTATCGGGTGATAAAATTGGATCGGGGCGATTTGACATAAGATTACTGATGTTAAGAAATATGACCCCCTAGAATATTAGGTTTGACCAAGACTTTGACTTGTCATAACTTTTGTTCCCTAAGGAATATCAAGGTGATCCAAAAGGCAAACCTGCATGAAATTTTGTACTCTTTCCAACCATGAGGTTATTGATATGAAATATTAACTTTTGACAAACTGACCTCATCATGATGACTTACCCAGCTCCCTTATGTAGGGTCACCTGCATGACTTACTTTTACCAGACCACTGAAAAGTAGGAAAACAACACAAGCCAGAGCAGTAAAAAGTTGGGTCCCTGTTTGTCAAGTCAAAATGGGGCGTGTTGTGTAACCACACAACAACTTGCCACCAAAGAAAACAACAAAATTCCAATGATTCAAGTGAGGTGATCACATTCATATATAGTATTCTAACTCTTTCTAAGTATAAGCATCATAATCTTTCTGTATGATAAAATTTTCATCATGGCAACAATTCTAACAAAGGATCAGGTGTGTGCAAATGATTAATTATCCTTATCTTGAAAGCAAGTTGAAAACGTGAGTAACTGATATTAAGCTACATAGTTTGGGATCATCCCTCATAGCCAACCCAGATAGAGCCTTGCTGCTAGCAGGCATCCATAGCCCCGACAAGGTTATCTATACAATCCCCCTAAGTAGAGCCCCACTACCAGCAAGTGTCTATAGCCCTGATAGATTTACTTAGATGGCCTAATTTTTTTTTTTTTCTTTTGATTTTTTAATATTTTATACTTTATATATCTAATGTCATCATGTAAGCTCAGTGTACAAGGTATGGTCACTTGCTGATTTAGGTTGGAGATTGTATTGGTAGCAAGGGAGTCCCTTTAGATTTTTCACTTAAGACCTATACTTGTGTGTTCAACAAGCCCAAGGTTGTTAGGTGAGTCATTGTGAAAGAATCACTTTGGTCAAGAAAAGCCACCCTGATGAAAAGATATCACAGACCTGATCACAAGTACTTCTCAAAATGAGTCATAACCTATACATGAATTTGTTCTCATCACTTGAATCCTAACAATTTAGTTATTTTCTAGGGTGATGAGCTGCATCATCTTGACTAACCAAAACAAAACTCAACAAGCAAACAAAACAAAAACCAAAACAAAACTAGACAAACAATTATACAAATATACACACTATGATACACATGACTGTCATGAAGCTAACTTAGGCTTGGAAATAATGTTTAAGGAACTGTCCATTAACTGGTAATGGAACATCCTCGCCTGTCAAGTTTTTAAGCCTGTAAGTGTTGTCTCCTAATATTTCAGAAATTTGGAAGGAATCTATCCAGAGTTTATCAAACTTACTATGATCTCCCTTCCTCTTATGTGCTTTGTCCCACATCAGGACTAAATCTGAGATCCTAAAGGCCTTAACCTTGGCTCTTTTGTCAAACCAACATTTAACAACAGCCTGATGTTTGTCAAATTGATCAATTGCCTGACTTCTTTTCTCTTCCAGGTGCATCAATTGAAGCAACCTGACTTCTTACTTTTTATCTATGCCTAGGTACTCTTGTGCAAATTGCAGTGTAGGAATTTTTAGGTTAACAGGGAGGATGGGATCCATCCCATATACTAAGTGAAAAGGTGAGTTTCCTAATGCCGCCTTATTCCTAGTTCTGTCTACCCACAAGGCATATTTCAGAAGTGTGTTCCACTCCCTAGGGTTCTTTTCTATTAACTTTTTTATGATGTTCAGTAAGTTTTTATTTGTGGATTCTACTAATCTATTCCCTTGGGGATAGTAGTTTGAGGAGAACTTCAATATCATCCCATAATCAAAAGCCCAGCTTGACAGTCTTGTTGAAGCAAAAGCAGACCCATTGTCACATACCAGAGCATAGGGAACTCCATACCTGGTGACTATATTACTTTCCAGAAATCTGATGACATCTTCAGCATTATAGTTCTTGCTACTGACAGCTTTAGTCCACCTAGTACAGTAGTCAGTAATAGTCAAAACATACCTGTGGCCTGAGGATGATGGAGGATTAATTGGTCCTATGAAGTCCATTCCCCATTGAGCAAATGGGCGCATCTCCATCACTGGTTGTAAAGGTTGAGCAACATATCTCTCTCTATTAGCAGCAACCTGACACATGTGACAACATTTAATATGCTCAGCAGTATCCTTAGAAATTGTGGGCCAGTAGTATCCTTCATTGAGGATAGCGTGAGTAGTGGCCAATGATGACCCATGTGCTGTTCTAAACTTATCATGTAACTCTAATAGGACCTTGTCTGCTTCTGGCCTTTCTAGGCATCTTAGGTATATCCCTTCATATTTTTTCTTGAAAAGGACTCCCCCTTTCATCATATACTTCTATGACCTTATTTTTAGGGCTCTCCTTTGTGAGGCTTGCAGTCTTGGAGGACATCTTTCAGTAATCAGGATGTGCCTGATGTTTGAGTACCATTCTCCATTATCCTTGGCATTAATAACATACTGTTGACTTATGATATTGGGGTAAATCTCTGATATCATCTGGCTTAATGCATGTCCTCTTACTAGCTTCATGGGTGTAATATCCATATCATATTCCTAGAGAATAGTGATCCATTTAGCCCTCTTCTCACCTGGCTCACTCTACATTAATAGCATATTCATTGTTGCATCAGGTACTACAACAATCACTTTACTTCTCAGGATATAGTGCCTGAACTTATTAACTGCTTGAACCAAAGCAAGTGCCTACCTTTCAACATATATGTATCTCAGTTCTGCATCTTTGAAAGGGCAGCTCATGAAGTCTATGGGCTTTTCTTCTTTTTCTTCATTTCTTTGTGTCAATGCTGCTGTAGAGGTATCCTCTGAAGCAAATGAATAAATGTAAAAGTCCCTGGTATAGTCTAGACTGATTAGAACTGGAGCATCAGATATAGCTTTTTTAATGTCTTCAAAAGCTGCTCTAGCTTCTAGTGTCCACTCAATTTTAGTGTCCTTCTTGAGCATGGCATTTAAAGGTCTAACAATTTCTGCAAAGCCAGTGATGAATTTTCTAACAAAATTAATCTTACCAAAGTAAGATTTGAGCTCCTTTTTGCTTCCAGGAAGTTGTATTTTCATGATGGATTCTAACCTGTCAGGATCAATGATAATCCCATCTTCAGTTATCAGGTGGCCTAGTAATTTTCCTGTTGTTACCCCAAATATGCATTTCTTGGGGTTCAGGGATATCCCATATTGTTCACATTTTTTAAGCACATTTCTGAGGTCTTCTACATGGTTTCCTCTATCTTTAGAGAACACTGTTAAGTCATCCATGTATATGACTATGCATTTTCCAATTAAGCCTCTGAAGGCTAGGTCCATTGCTCGCTAAAACATTGCTCCAGCGTTTATTAACCCAAACGGCATCTACATATAGGTGAAGATCCCCCATTTGGTGGTGAATGCAGTTTTCAATCTGTCTATTTTGTCCACCATCACCTGGTTATAACCAAAGAAACCATCCAGAAATGACATCATTTTGGCACTGTTCACAATTTGCAGGACCTCATCCAGGGAAGGTAAAGGATAATTATCCTTCTCAGATGCTCTATTTAAATTCCTGAAGTCCACACATAATCTGATGTCTCCATTTTTCTTCCTCACTAGGACCAGGTTTGCTACCCAGGTGGAGTGCCTCACAGGAAATATGATCCTAGCATTTAGCAGTTTCTTAACCTCCTCAAAAATAATGGGTTCTAGCAAAGCATTGACAGGCCTTTGCTTCTCTTTGAAAGTCTTGGCATCTAGCTTGAGGGGTATGGTGTGAGTGATGACTAATGTGTCATACATTTTTAACTCATCATAAGTCCAGGCAATGACATGGATGTAATCTTTGAGAGCTTGGGTTATTCCTTCCAACTCTTCTTCTATACAGACCTTCCCAATCAGGACATTTTTCTTTTCATCATCTTGTCCAATGTTAACCTGTGAATATTGTCCTCCATCTGCCTTTGGAAGATCCTTCTGTTTTAGCATGTTATCCAGATCAAATGCTCTTTCTAGCTCTATCATTCCCTTAGGAATCTTATTGTTGGGCAACTCTAAGATTTCTTCTTCTTCCCAGACATGATCTTCTACATTGTGCTCATCTATGATCTGTGCATCAAATATATCCCTATTGGAGATGAAGTCTAGAATATGCTGATCATTGTCAAATACTTGGAGGTTGGTTACATTGTCAGGCACAGAAGGTACTGATACCAATTCCACTAAAAATATTTTCAGTCCAGAAATAGACAGTGGCTCCAAAGTGCTGGTAGCCTAGGCTAAAGCATTTGCCCTATGGTTATGTTCTCTCGGTACATGGGTGATATTGAATGCGTCAAAAGCTTCTATTAGGTCCCACACAGTGTGTCTATAATTGGACAGCTTTTTATAATTGCAGGAGTAAATTCCTCTTACCTATCTCACGACTAATTCTGAGTCTCAATAGACATGCAGAATTTTCACTTTCTTCTTAAGGGCAAATAGTATCCCATGAATTAGAGCTTCATACTCTGTTACATTGTTGGTGCAGGGGAACTGTAGTCTGTATGTTGCTAAGTAGGATTTTCCAGATGGATCAATAAGATCTATCCCTACTCCAGCTCCTTGTTTTGACTTGGATCCATCAAGTCGAAGGATCCATGGCTTATCTTCAGCCAAAGCCTTATCTGAGCCTTCCTTTTTCTTTATAGCTCTGGTAGCTGCACCACTTGAGACCCATTTTAACTTCAGTATCTTAGCTTTCTCCAAATTCACCTTTTATGTCTTGTGTGAAGCTGAGGCTTCTTCTTTCCTTTTATCACCAGAAGGTAAATCCTCTGGACTAGGCAATGTCTATCTTTTCAGAAGATGCAGACACAAAGAGCAAGTAGTCTCTGAATGAGGTGCTTCATGTAACCTGCACCAACCTTCAATCAAGGTGTCCTATGGAAATTTCTACTGCTGTGTCATCTTCTGAATCTCTTTTGCTAAAAACTCTTCAAATTTAGATAGATTGTTGCCTCTATCTTCATCAAATAACTCATAATCTGATTCTACTAAACAATCACTCCCTGGGGTGATTTTCTTGTTGCTTATAACATTATTCTACTTACATACCAGCATCTCCTCTATCACTTGAATATGTCATCCATCATGACATGTGGATTCTCCTGTCCCTGCAAGAGACAAACAATAATCAACGTCACTATCATTATCACTGTCTGAGGAACTTATCGTGGACGATGAAGATGATGATGCTGATGCATCACTACACGCTTGTTCCAGCTCTAGCATGTCTATGTAGGCATCACAGGCTTTTTCAGAATGTGCCTCATTATGCAATCTACACCATCCATCAATCAGAATATCATGAACAGGTATTTCTAACAACTGACATCATTTTACTTCTCTAGACAAGTGCATCTTGAAATTCTTATAATGGTCTACCTCATTTTCATTCTCAGGGTTACCATCAGATTCTACAATTATTTTTTCATCCTGAGGGTCATCATGATGATGATGAACATCATACATCAGAATTTTTTCTATCCTAACAGTCTGTGGCCTGATGGAGTAAACTTTGGGTTCCACATCCACATACATGACCTCATTGGTCTTATTATATTTAGTGATCATGTGCTTCATGTGAGGATCAACATCAATTCTTATTTGATTTGGTATCCCTTTCTAGGGCAACCATATATGACTGAAATCGGTTGACATGTATCCGTTAAGTGTTTTTGACCAGTCTCTGTTGAGTAACATCCCATAGGTATCAGGTATATCAACTACCTGAATATCAATATAATATTGGATCCTGGGATCAGATGCTAACTGCATGTGAATGTGAGTTAGTTCTCCTACCACACTCACCTCTGTTTTGTCTAATTGTGTCACTTTCTTTAACAATTTAGCAGGATGCAACCCTAAAGCATTGCATATAGATAGGGGCATCACATTAGTAGATGCTGCTGAATCTACTAAATAGTTGTGCAAATTTTTCCTAAACATCCTTATAGTAAGGAGGAAAGGAGGTGACTCACTCTTGTCTCTCCATAAGGTCATGTGGGAGGTCTCTACAGCTTGAATAGTAGCTGGGACTTTGTGTTTCACATTAGTGTCTCTAGAAGCATGATCCTTGCTACCAAACTGACCTGAGGGGTGACTATCCTCTTTAGGAGCAGGATCATCTAGTGATTTCATAAATGCTTTCTTGATGGCAGGAGTTTTGAGCAACTCTGACAGTGACAGGCTGATTTTAATCTTTTTCATTTCATCTGCTAGATAAGTGACCAACTTATTAGATTCATGAGGTAGATTAGCAGCCTTTAATATTGTGTTTGGTGATGCTAAGTATTGAGCATTAACCTTGGGAAATCTAGGGTTGTTACTTGCCTTGGGATTAGGTGATGTATTGAAATTGTTTAGAGGCAAGGAAGAGGTCAAAGGACCAGTAGGTCTATTTGAATTATTCCTCAGGTTGTAGTTATGCTTACCTTGATATTACTGTTGATAGGTATGTACCTCCTCATGTTCATTTGAAGGCTCATTTTCATCCTCAAAGGGAAAAACATAGTTAGACTCAATGGCCATGGCTAATTCCTCACATGCTAGAATGTAATCCTGGTGAGCAGGCATTGTCTACTAATAAGGATGATGAGTGTAACTTTCCAGCACTAAGGCAGAGTCATATCCGCAAGGGACAAGTTCATTTCCTTCTACATGAGGTGGATTTCCTGAAGTATTAGATACTTCAATCTGAAAAATACTAGCAGCAATCCTGAACTAAGGACAGTCAAGCTCTGCATGAGCATTGGTGTTATGTATTTTGCACCAATTAGTAAGGGTTGCTTCTACAAGGTTAACTCTAGTGGTCTATTTTGGTTCACTAGGAGGCAGATTGTCTAGGGGTGATGGCAAGGAACCATTATTTGGCCTAGTGTTCCACACTCTAGGCTGTCTAGGAGGATTATTATTGCCATTATTGTTATTGTAGTTATTGTTGTACCCCCTATCAGGATAATTAGGTCTGTCATTAGCATAGCCTCTATTCTGATTAGGCTGAGAATAGAAGTTCTGACTCCTCAAGTGAGTGAACTCAGTAGTAAGTTTCCTTAATTGAGCTGATATTTCCTTAATCTCTTCTTTCTCTTCCTGAACCTTGGCCACTACGTTCTCTGTCAGAGGCTTGAAAAAGGATGATCCATTATTGTTAGACTGATCTACAACCTGAGGTACCTGTGTTTATCCTGGATATTATAACATCTGGCCATTTCCATTTGGAGGTGGCATGATACTCAGTGGAGGTATCTGCAAAGGACTTGGCATGATAGCTGGAGGCATCATGGTTCCATTAAGTTGTTGCTGGGCAGGATATGTTGGATAACCAAGAAGTGTGGGAAAGGCAATGTTTGGTGTTGGAGTAGGAACTAGCTGCTGGCTAACTTTGATAGCTTCTTGGAAAGCTTGTGTCAAAGTTGTGACATTAGGATATGCTCTCCTAATAAACATGGATGTTAAAGGATCCAGGGTAGAATAATATATGCTCCTAGCAGCTTCATCTACTACAACATAAGGGGCAACTAACTTAGATAGCATTTTCTAGAACCTAGTGTTGAAGTTAGTAATAGGCTCTCCTTCAAATCGTTTGATTGTGGCAAATAAATGATAGTTCATTGAAGAATCTATTGGTATTTTGAATTTGTTCTTGAAAGTTTTCTCCAAGACAGCCCATGAACTGACTAAACCTTGACCAAGACTAGTATACCATTTATAAGCCTCTTCCCCTAAGGAAAATGGAAATAACCTGCATACAACGTCTTGATGCTCAATTCTAGCCCTACAACAGGCTTCCTTGAAAGTTCTGATATGATCATCAGCATCCTGATATGGATGATACTTTGGACAAATTTTTTTAGGATTCTTTGGCAAAGCATGATATGCATTAAAAGTCAAAGGTGATTTTGCTATAAAGAATGACATTGCAACTGGTGGAGGTTGAGCCTGAGGTACGACAGGTTGAGGTTGAGCCTGAGGTACGACAGGTTGAGGTTGAGCCTGAGGTGTGATAGGTGATCTTGTAGGTGTTTGTAAGCAAAGAGGAGTTATAGGAGGATGTTCTGGCGATGCTCCTGAAGCACTAGAACTAGGAGTGTGATGAATGTCTGCAGTTCTAGGTCTAAATCCTCTAACAGGTAGTTCTTCAAAGATTCCACTAGATTGGGACTTCGTATTTGGCCTGAGAGCCAAGATTTCTTAAATTTAAGGAAAATTGGCTTGGTTATAGCAAAGATCGATTGAGACTTTCCAGCAAAGGCTATATTTACGGTCAGGAACGGTAATTGACTGGATATTTATGGAATATTTGCATGAACAATGCAAATATGAGGTGTTATTTGAGATTCAATGACACTTGCAACTGGATATCAAGTTTCTAAAGAAAGTTACCTCAAAGCTTTAACAAATTTACCTGAAATAGAGCTCATCATTGCAAACTCACGACGATTGGCCACAAAGCTTGCAATATTTATTATCAATTTTGAGATCTCCACAAAGGATTAGTGTGCACAAGCTTAAAACAACAAATCTCTGCATCTAACTGGAAATACAGAGGATCATGAATTTTACCTGACTGTCTGCATCATCAAATTGGATAAAACCTACTGATGATGAGCAAGCCCTCCTAGCACCAATTTATGTTGATCATGATGTTAGTCATAAGCAAACATAGAATAAAAGTTACACAATTACCTTTACTCATCTTGAAAGATACGATGAATTCAAAGAATTCATGATCCCAAGTCTCCGTGGATTAGTTCATAATCTACTGACATTACTCAGTGGTTGATGTGTGTTGCTGTTAATCATTCAGGGGCCTTACGTTTGTTGATCAGTAAATTCTATTCTTGTAAAGATGCCACATAGAAAGGTCATTCTACACAGTATATTTCTTTATATAATGTGTCTGCACTTGAATCTTTGCATGATATTTATCAATTGAACATGCTTTAACTCTAAATATACTATGTATTTTCAATTTTCTATGAGATATTAGCATATTTCATGTTACTTGCTTCTAATTATCTATTATTTGCAATTGTGATGGTGAAATGTTATGAAATTGAAAGAAATGTAAAAGAATACTTCAAATTTTGGTGAATCTTAGCTATTGAACCACATACACACTTGATACAGTCATGAGGAGAAGAAATCAAACCATATTTTCACCAGGATGTTCCACAACTAGATATAGATGATACAAACTTCAAAGGATAATGAATGAAGACAATACATGCAAACTGATGAGCACTCCAAGGGATGCAGAAAATCAAAGCATGTATCAAGAATTCAAACACAGACTACTCAAGATTTACAATTATTTGTAATCAAATTGGTCTTCTCTTTCATTAAGTATGCGAAAACATGTATGTTTACAATAACTTTGAAATAAGCCCTAATATTTTAGCAATGAAATTTCAATTAAGCTTCTAAATCTTCAAAATAAGGCATCCCTGTACCTTTTATAGAATAAGGTGAGGGAGCGGTTACAAATGACCTATGGTCAAGATTTATCAATTAAGATCAACGGTGGATATTCCCTTTTGAATTGGTCAACTATCTCCTGTGGCACAGGTTGCCAACTAGAAACCATCTAGGTAACTTATTTTCTTCTAAGTACCTGATGCATATGTTTCCCTTGTGGCACATCTTCATTTACTCCTCAGGTTCTTCTTCTTCTTCATCATGATCATCATGATCATCACTTTCTGTGTCATCATCACCCTGATGAATATTGCCTTGTATATGGACCTGCATTATCGTCCTAATATTTTCATATGTTTCTACTATCTTATCAATCTCCCTGCCATCCTGAGTTTTGGCTTTATTGATGGCATGCTTGTGGGCTTGAAATTTATCTCTGAGAACTTCTAACTTACCCTTCCTATTGCTCAATGTTTCATTATAGTTCTCCACCCTAACTCTGATCCTCGTGATCTTGTTCATTGCTTCTTCCATCAAGTGGGTGAGAGGATCATCAGCCATTGGCTGGAAGTTATCATGCAGAGCTTTTATGGCAAAGTCTGCATCTTGGTTCTCAATTTTCCTCTCTACTTTTCCCTCTAAGGCTTCCAGGACTTCTTCATAGGACATCATGCTATGCAGTTTCACACTAATATCTCTTAACTTACTACTGCACTTCTTCAGTATATCACATTCAAACCTGATGTCCCTATACCAAATATCCACTAGCATGGCAGTGTTATTATTCAGTACCTGATAATTTATCAGGACCTGAGGATTAATCCTATTTATTTCACTTAGAGCACCCACTACTTTCTCTAACTGGAATGACCTTCTTCCGGCCTCAATCTGTACTTTATCAACCTTCTTCCTTGAGATACTCAAAGAATTCCACCTTTGCAAAGAGGCTCTCACTACTTCCTCAGCTCCCGTGAGTGCTGATAGCATCCGCTTTCTCATGATCATTGACTCATGCTTCATAAGGTCTAACTTATTAACCTCCTCTTGAGAGACTGCAGTCAATACGACTGCCTGATCTGATGATGTATCGTCAGGGTTAATCAACCCTTTTATGTATGAATGCAACTGAGCAATGTGCTCCTTATGTTGCTTATTCTTCTCCTTTTCTTTCTTCACCCTTTTGGTTAAAGAATCAATTATATCCTTCCCCTCTTGACGCTCTTGGTCTTCATTGGCAAACCCCAAGTCAACTGTTGTAATCTGGAATTCTTCCACGGTGATTTTGCCTTTCTCTTTCTCAACAATGGGAAGTGCTACCTGGGCAGTCCTTCTGCCTGTAGTAGGATCTCTTCTAATTGCAGATGTTAATCTGGGTTTCCTCTTAGGCTTCATGATGGTTTCTAAAAATAATGTTGAACATCAAATTCTTGAATCTCAAAACCTAATTCCATACCAATTTCTTTCTCAAGCCATTGAGGTACTTGGTTTCTGGATCCTTAGTGTCTGTCATCATCATCATGTCCACCCTAATCTCCAGCATTTGTCTTGGTTCTTGATGGAGAGGGTGATTTTCTTGTTTATTCCTCATGATGTTCATCGTGAGGGTGATCTTGTTCTATTTACTCCTCCTGAGGAACTTCTTCTTGCGGGGGACGATCTTATGGTGTATCTACATGTTGGTCCTGGACCTGATCTTGCACCACCTCCTTTTGTGTTTCATCCAATTTGGGAATTTCCTCATCCTGAGGTATATTCGTATCCGTGGATATCATTATGTTTGTACTAGGCGCATCAACCTGATCCTTGATCACATTCTACTCCACACCTGATATATCTACCTCCTGGGTCTTAAGGTCATCATGACCAAATGTTTCTCTATCACCTGAGGTTTCTTGAGTCTAGGGGGTATCATTAACTGATGTGTCTTTATCATTTCTACCCTTTTGCTAGATGTCTACTATTTTGGGCTCAGCTAGTATCTCTTGTTGTTGCTGGCCCATATTTGGAGTATGTCTTTCTACTTCTGTCTATTTGACTTCCATAGTATTTTCTACTTTATCAGGTGCACCTACTTGATGTTTGGAACTTACATCCTCCCTGTATGTTAGGTCTATCACTGCAGGGCTAGTTACCTGATCAACTAACTTATCAAGCCCGATTTGTTGGGCTGCCCTCTCTGGGCTACTTTCTTTCTCTTGCTCTGTTTGCTTCAACTCTTCTAATACCGCTATCTGTGCTGATGGGGTTCCATGTGGGGTCATGCGAGTGTTAGAAGCAAGGGTCTCCATCTATTGAGAAGCTACATTTTGTACCACCTCATCATTAGATAGGTCCATAGTTTCCTCCAATGAGAAAGGACCACCTTGGCCTGCTCTAGTGGCTTCTTTTGCTTGCTCTTCAGCCTTCTCTATCTTAAACTAAATGATAGTAAGAAGTGGCACATCATGTTGCAATTCTTTCCTAAACACTTCACTACCAACTCCCCTTAATACTATGGGGTCATTTCTTATCTCACTCCTCATAGATGTTCTCTATTTTTTAAGTGGTGATGCCACTAGGGGTGCCTTCCTCTTTCTTGTGACCATCATGGGGTCATCTCCTACAGTCTCTTTATTCACTGGCTCCTCCTCAAGAATGATATCATCTTCCACATTCTGCTGTGAGGTTTGGCCCTTATCTAGTACTCCTACAGTCTCCACAGCTGGCCTTAGGATTCTTTTTGTTCTTGGTTCATCTACTAAAGGCTATGTAGATGAGGCTGATGCCTGTCCTGATGAAGATGCACCTTCAGCTGATATATCAATTCTTTCAATTATCACCCCCTTAGGTTCACTATCAGTCTTCCTTCCTCTGGGGGGTCTTTTGCTTTGTTTCTGAGGTGGCAGCCTTTCTCCATTAGATTTTCTCTTCTGAACAAGAAAGTCATCATATTCTTCATCTAGAATCTCCTACCTTTTCCTCTTGTTATCTACTGTGACGGCCACACCCTTCTTCTTCAGTGTATTGATTTGTTCATTTACCCATGATTGGGTCAACTGCAACACCCCACCTGTAAACTGATCTAATGAAATGTCTTCAGGTTGCATTAGGTCAAGAGCTGAAATGGTGTCATTATACAACTTTTTATCTTCATACTCATTGGACATGGTCTTGCCATCATTTTTCTTTATCTGTGCAGGCACTATAATGCAATCAAATGTCTTAATCTGATTGAGGGTGAGTCTCTATTATTTTCTGCTTTTGACTTCAACTTCATCCTCATAGTCAGTCCAGAAATCCTCTAAGTGCTTCTAATGTATGGGCTTTCTTATGATCTTTTGCATTCTTCCATAGGGATCATATGATCTGGCCAATGGAAATAGCTATAAGTTCATCAAGTTCAGACCCCCTATTGCTTTCTTTATGTCTTCTAAATCAGGGCATATATACCACCCTAAAGTTACTAGAAACAATACTGGAGGTATCTTCTTGTTTGTTTTGTATGCATCCAATATAGTAAATATATATCTCAAAAACTCCATCAGGACTACCCCATCAGTAGGGTACCTGGGTAGCATTAATCACTGTCCTTTAAAACCTTCTATCCTGATGTAAGAAAATGTGGCAAACTAGACGAACCAGGTACCATGCTTTTATATAACTTCTTGAGCTTCCATGCTCAGTCTTTTGGTTCTATATTCCTCCATTGTTCTGACCAGATGCATAGAGAATGCATCATTCACTAGTTTATAGTCAAGGAGATATTCCTTTCTCTGCAACTGAGGGTAATGGTCCCATATATGGGCATCATTAATACTACCACCAATCTTTCTAACTATGGTAAGTGCATCAAATGTACCCTTGTAAGCACATGCATATACAACATATGAAGTCATGTAAAATGAACACTCTAGGCCTCTTAAGTTCATTTTTTCATCTAAAGCATCAATCTTAGCCCATAATGGCTTGTTATTTGTATAAAGACACATCATGATGACTCCATACATCCAATCCTTGAAACTTCCAGTAATAGGCTGGCCTATCACCCTGTTGAGCAGGGCAATGATATACTGATATTCATCATCAAAATCAAATTTGTACAGATGCACTGACAATTTGGCAGATGCAGTGTAATTGTTGTTCTTATATCTCCACTGATATATCCTATTTCTTGCAGTCTTTTTATTGTTTTCATATTCAATCTCCAGTTTTCGCAGATCCATACTGACTACTTTCTTTCCAGCTGGGAGATTGGAAGTAGACGTAATCCCTTTTATTGACAAATCTGCATAAACCCTTCCATGTTTTTCCACCCACCTCGTCTGAGAGTTGTAATTTCTGGCACATTCTATTATTAATTCCAAAGTTTCCATGGAATAGGGAAATCCAGCCGCATGCCACATTCCTGATGTAAATATGGCATCCAGTAGGGTACTATCTTTATCATCATGCATCTTGGATGACCATGCTACTAAATCTGTGTTTCCCTGATGAGTATCTCCGATGACACCATACTTGAACTGCACTCCCTCAGGTTGAGCAAACATAGGCTTAAGAAATTCAGACTCAGACCTGTGCCTCCTGATGTCCGCCATGGATTCCTACAATGAACATGACTTGTCTTACAATAATATTCACACGCATGCATACAACATTATATGTTTACAGCATCATGCATATTATACTTATTAATTTCTATTTCATCATGATATGCATACTTACAGTTTCAAACTACCAGAAAAGCATACTACCTGGACACGCAGAAAATGACAACAGGAGGGTTTTCAATTACTTACCTGATAATGCTTATCTCCTGGATTAAGCTGATGATTATGGAAAAGGGACTCAAATGACAATGATCACACACTCTGTTATGTTGTACGCTATATGTCTATTCACAGGTAGCTCGTATGAGGGTTTGAATGTCTGCTCTGTAAATTCTCATTTCTTCACAAGGTAAATGCAAAATGACCTTGTAAATTCACTTTTAACCTCATTAGTAGGGCAAATTAGGGCAAAACCAGGTTAAATTGATTAAAACCATTGATCTTCTGCCATGAATCTATGGATGCTACGAGGTGTTTAAATCATGTTTGCAATTAGCAAGAATCCACCTACTGCATTTATGTGCATTTAATGTCATGGGGCAAGATGAGGGGGGTGATCTTCAGAAGATCAGGTGATATTCATAATATAACCCCCTCTGTGTAATATGACCCTCCACCTTTGAGCGGCAAAACTGATGTCAAGGAATTGGGTGATGTTGAGAATATCAGGTCATGTTTTGAAGATCGAGGGATATTTAAAATGTGACCGCTAAAAACTAAAGTGACCCCCTTTCGAAAGATCTAGATGACGTCACCGTCATGCTATTGAAAAAGGGTGATCATTGGAAATATACCTCCGCAAGGTAAAAAGGATGATGACATCACTGTCAGGGTGATTTTCTTTGTTTATCGGGGTTGGATGACGTCATCGGCATAATGGCACTGGGGTGATATTTTGCGACAGGGTGATATTTGCAATATCAGTTGATATTCAAAATATGACCCCCGCAAAATATATGAAGCTATTTGACAGGTAAATACCACTATCACGTAAGATTGACGTCCAGAGTTTCAGACCAAATGATTATCGGGTGATAAAATTGGATCAGGTTGATCGTACATAAGATGAATGATGTTAAGAAATATGACCCCCCTAGAATATCAGGTTTGACTAGGACTTTGACTTGTCATAACTTTTTTTCCCTAAGGAATATCAGGGTGATCCAAAAATGAAACCTGCATGAAATTTTGTACTCTTTCCAACCATGAGGTTATTGATATGAAATATTAACTTTTGACGAACTAACCTCATCATGATGATTTACCCAGCTCCCTTATACAGGGTCACCTACATGACTTACTTTTACTAGACTGGTGAAAAGTAGGAAAACAACACAAGACAAAGCAGCAAAAAGTTGGGTCCCTATTTTGTCAAGTCGAAATGGGGCATGTTGTGTAACCACACAATAGGATGCAATACTCATATTCAAGCAAGTTTGACAGAGATTTCTAAATGCATTGGTGCATGAAGGACAAAGACAATGCTTATTTAGGAACAACAAATAAAAGTCTGTCATCATTTTTATTTCAAAATTAAAATAGAATAGAAGTAGTACACAAGAGATACAAAAGAATAAGGTGGATGAACCTATTAAATAGTCATGCAAGACTTGGAAAAAGTATAAAGAGACCTACATAAATTGTCTACAAACTTCTAGATAAAGACTATTATGATGCCAAAAAAATATAATATGGAGGACTATCCTAGCCTTAACAATGAGTAAAGTTGAAGTCACACTACAGGATGAAAGTTTTGAATAGGAGTGCTAAGGATCAACAAAAGGAACAAGCACTAAAACCCTAGCCAATGTCCAAAATGAAGCAATGTTTCCTTTAATGAATGAGTCATAAATAACACTATCATAGGCAAATATAAAGCACCACAAAAGAGCTACAGGAATAGTAAACCGAGTCTCTCTAGAACTTTCATCAGAGGAGAAAGGGGAAACAATATATGAAACAAAGTTGGAGTCAAAGAAAACCCTTTGTCTCTATTTTCGTACACAGTGACTGTAAAGTGACAGCTAGCTGCCATATAGCCCCACTGCTACAAAATCAAGATTATCATGGTTCAAAAGATCATATGAAAATTACAAAGAAAAGACATCAAGATAATAAGATTTCTAATATTCTACAGAGGAACTCTTATAGAGTTTCCAGTCAAAAGTAAAGTAAAGTTTTAGTTTCAAGGTTTTCTTTCACAATCATGACAGTCAAAAGGAGATAAAGAAGGTTAACAACAATGAAAGCTAATAGGTGTAGGCACTGAAGATCCCTTAAAAGTAACTACAGTGAGAGAAGTAGTTATAAGGGTGAGGAACATCCATGTCATTCACAAGACAATGAAGGAAAAAGAGTCAACCAAGGAAAAGTGTATATTCACCTTTTGATTCTGGAGAAATTATGCATAGTCATATCACTATTCTATGAGCTTCTCTAAAAGAAGTTTAACCATTCAAATAAATAAAGTTGTGATGCTTTTAAAAAAAGAGACCAATCGACAGTTATGGAACACTTTAAAGGGGAGCCAATTGCTATCATAAAGGTATAAATGCCCATCCCAGGAAGAAGGGAAAGCCATTGTGAATGACTATCTAAGGCAAAAAGGCAAGGCTCTTTTAGCTCATTGTGCCATACACAAATGTGCACGAAATGTGTACAAGTAATATTCACAACCAAAAAGAGTATACCCTATGCAGAGAAGCCTATTCAAAAGAAAATGCCTTAGATAGGAAACAACAAGCCATGCATAAAGTGCCTCCATTATTTTAAAGAAGTCATTCTTTCTACTTTTGTTTTTGTCAAAACAGAAGCAAAGAGAGAAAAAGGAGATTCTTCATAGTTTTCATGAAGAGAAATAGTATGCAAGGAAGGAAAGAACTCATGCCAGATAGCACATTCAAACCCTTCAGCAATCTCATAAAGCCCTCAACAAAGTTTCAAACCCTCAAAAACTCCATAGCATGGTGGCGCTCCAAACAGTAGGTTGGGAGAGTGAAAAGTGAAAATGATAAAAGTTAGGGTTTTGTTCATGTTTTACATACAAGCCCTAGTCTGATTTGAGGAGTTTTTCTTTTGTATTTTAAGAAAATCATCAAAATAAATCAAATTCCCTATGGTCAAGACAAGAGGTCATGAAACCTAGGAGGAAATGATGGGCCTGCAAGAAGTATAAAGGCATAATGTCAGTTTGACTTCATATTTAAGGATTCCTTTTCTTGCAACCACAAACAAAACAAAGGAGGTTTTAAGGTCATGATGCTTAGTAATGCATGTGGAGCCGTGGGGTCTTGGGAGTCATAAGGTAAAATGATGATAGGTTTATGATTTTTGATGGTCTCCCATGACCTTGGAGTCAAAGGAAAGGAGGTGATCATAGTACCAAGTGATAAGATAAGGTTAATAAATTACAAGGAGGGTCTTTTGACCTTATTTGACCAATGCGGTTTTTGCATTCTTTTATGCATCCATAGGCAGATTAGACATTATTTTTGCATGGAGGATGGAAGAGGGGTATTTTTTGCCTTAAGGGCTATTATTGTAATGTAAAACCCCTTGTATTTTTTGCATAAATAAATGGCAAAAATAATGTAACTTAACAAATATTAAGTACAAAATGGGATGACCCTTTGGTGAAATGGTGGGGCTTCTTTCCTATAGTGCCAGTTCAACCAAGGTTCAAACCATGCAAGGTCACCCTCTACTGCATCAAAAATTGAGGTTGCTTACCCTCTAAGAGGGGAGACTCTATGGTGAAATGGTGGGGCTTTGGCCTGTAGAGCCAACAATCCAGATTCAAACATCCTGGTAAGTTTTGTCCCTAACACCATTTGTTAGATGGGATGGGGAAATGAGGAGAAATTGGCCAGACTTGATAATCTCAAGACATTGTTACAAACCAGACAAAGCTGAAGAAAGAAAGAAAAAGCCTTCCCTCACCAAATGGGTTGCCCCACCTTCAGGAAGACTGAAACTAAATTTTGACAGTGCGGCAAAGGGTAACCCAGCACTTCCGAAGCTGAGGTCATCATTTGAAATTCTCATGGTGATATAATTTGGGCACTCTCAAAGAAACTGCCTCCCGGTACCAACAATGAAGCTGAATTCTCTAGTCTACTCTATGGACTTAGGCTTTGCAAAGAACATCACCTAGTTGATTTGGATATAGAGGATGATTCCTTGATATGCATTAACACCATAATAACCAGGAGCATCTCAAACTAGAAATTGAAATACCTAGAGGAGGCTATTTGGGAATGTTTCCATAGCCCACACCTATTGAGAAGGGAATATCGCAGCCGATTAACTAGACAATTGGGCATGTGTACAAGAGGAGGAGACAATCGTAGCCGAATCATGTGATCCTTGGCTGGACTTGCCCTTGGAATGACTATTAAAATAATCAATGCTCAAATACCTAGACTAGCAGAGATTTGGTCAATCTCAAATTGGTAGTGACGGTGTACTTGGAGGACCCTTGCTCATCTTTCTATATATATGGAGGCTAAAGGAAGATTCTCCCACCATTGGCCACCATGGAGGTTGATTTGTGACTGTATCTACTAGCAGGGGGAGCAATCAAGCTTGGAGAACTCTAAGGATTCAGAAAATGAGGATGTGCCAGTTGAAGAAGACCAAGGGGATCAAGGCAACCCGGCTAGGCTGCCGGAGGAAACCAAGATCAAGAAAGATCAACACTTGTTTGTGGCATCTGTGGCCACATTGCAGAATCCATCCTCAAGGTGATCGGCGAAGGCAACCTTCTAGAAGGACATATCCATGATGACACCATATATGGAGAATTCCTAGCAACCTATGTTCTTATCATGGGTAGGAAGGCCTGAGGGAAGATAATGACGAATGCCTATGTGAATGAGGAAATGAGGGAGGCTGCCATGGCTGCAATTTCTGCTTTCAACAAGCATCCAACTCGAGGTCTGATTAGAGGAGTCTTTGACACAACAGTAGTTAACAAGAAAAAGAAAACCCCGACGATCTTTGTCCAAGCTCTGGCCCTGTTCTGGGAGGGCATCCAACGTAACAATATCAAGACTTTCTCCTATTTTGTAAGCAATTATGGTGATCTCTTATCATCAGCCCAAGTAGAGTGAGCTGCTAAACTAACTGAAGGCCTGTGTGTGCTTTGGCATGACAAGGCCTAGAGCTAGCCTTTTCTAATTACTTGTAATCTCACACTACTATTTAAGTAGGTTTTTGTATGAACTTTCGATATAATATAAAGGGGGATACCCCCTATGGTAGCACTTATTTAGCAAAAACAAATATTAAGTGCAATACTCATAATAATTGCCTTAATACTTGTTAAATAATAAACTAGAGTGAAAATAAGCATTAAATATCACTTATTAAGGCAAAATCATGTCATCGCCTTTAATATTTGTTAAATTAGACTCTTGTTGCCACCTAATCATGTACAAAATATAAGGAGGCATTGAACTGAAGCACAAACTCATTTAGGGACAAACTTGAGTTCTATTTTTGCCTTGGGGTCAAAGAGGGCTAATTTTGGCAATTTTTTGGTCAAGGACCTTGAGAATTGGAGTTCTAAGCCATTTTTACTTGTTTTGGAGGAGTTTTTGGTGCCTAATTTTAGGATTTTCAATTGTGCTCACCCAACAACTTGGAGTTGTTTTTTGGGACTCATTCATGCAGATTTTGGAGTCTAGTTGAGCTAGAGTGGACTATCCATTCACTTTTTGGGGACAATTTTGTATTATATGGAAAAATCTTATACTTTTTTTCCTTAGTTCTTGCTTTTCTTTGACTTTGCATATTGTAGAGAAGAGATTGCCTTGTAACTCAACTATTTTTTTAGTTTTACAGTAGCAACAGTTTATTTTTCTAGTAGTTTATCATTGTTTTGCAGAGATTCCTTCCATTTTCTAATACAATCAGAGGTTCTTCTATCCAATTTTAGGTGTCTTGTTATTTTGTGAGTGATTTGATATGATTTTTTTGTGTTTTACTTCAAAACCTCTAAATTCTTTGTCTCGTTTATTGGATGCAAGTATACAAATTTTAGTTTATTACAGGTCACAACTTGTGCAAGATTATTCATGCCTTTCTTTGAAATACTTATGTGGTGAATCTGATCAGTTTGGATTGTAAGAATAGGTGTATTGGAGAATGTTTGTGAGTTATATTGCAGATTAAAGTCAAAATATTTGGTGCATCACCCCTTTAAAAAGATTTTTTTGATCAATTTTTTAGTTTATGCAAGTTCTCTTCTATCTTTTTCCTCCATCAATTTATAGATCTAAAGGGCTTTTAAAGGGAGCTGACTCTTCTGGAGGTTCATTCTTGAAATAGACAAACCCACAGTCTGAGAATGTTACCATGTTGGATGGGATTGCCAAGCTTGTAAATGCTTAGCATTCAGGGTGCAATCCTTCGCGATAACAGTTTTTGGCACACCCGATGGGACTCTGAACAGATTTTTAGGCCACTAAAACACATTTTTTCTTTGCTATTTGGTATGCATAGCAAGGTTTTTAGTCTTTCAGAGGTAAAAACAACATACTTGGTGACTTAAAATTCTGATTTTTGCAGATCTAGTGAATTTAGCACATGAGAAAAGTCCAAACGAGAGGAAGTTCAACTCCGTTTGAGTATCTACAACCATCACCTCCAAGGAGAAGAGGCTGAACAATGGTAAGAACACCCAGTCCAGTAGGGAGAACTCAATCTACTCCTCCAAGTCTCAGGACTACAGAGTTGATTAGAGAAATTTGGTGATAAATTTGCAAACACAGACACCTCAAGCTCCACCAATTGCGAGAAGATATCCTTTTGTATAATTCAACACTGGAAGCCCATTGCTGCTTACAGCACATGATGACATTTTGGTGGCAGCCTTGAGAGGCTTACCATTTTTCATAGGAGAAGACCAAACTACTCCAATTGAGCATATAAAAGATGTGGCTACGTTGTGTTCAGTCCATCACATAATGCAAGAGAATGTTGCAGTAAGATTGTTGGCTGCATCTCTAAAGAGTAAGGCCCTTCAATGGTTTAGGGGATTGGCAGTAGGTTCAATCACATCATGGGATCTTTCAGGGGATGCATTGAATAAACAATTCAAAGATAAATCTGACAATTTGTCATTAGTTGAAGAACTCAACACAATAAAGAGAGCTCCATAGGAGCATATGGTTGATTTCAACTTCCATTTTTAGTGGACTTGGGACAGAATACCAGCAACTGTAAGGCCTATTGAGGAACATGCATTTTTATATTTTCTTAGAGCTCTAAATAGTGATATAGCAATCATGGTACAGTAAACGGGTGGTACAACACTACCGGGTGCTTATGCAATTGTCATAAGAGCTAAAAACAATGTGATTCAGCAAGGCTGTCAATGCTTATTTTTCCAAAAATACATCCATCAATCCCATTACAAATCCCACCTCTTGTTGTTGTACCTATTATACCAGCACTCAATTATCAAGTTTCAGCCCAAACAAATGCTGCCCTAGCCCCATCTTAGGAGGCAAAAAGACAAATAGAGTTATTACAAAAGCTAATAGAGTTGTTACAAGGTCAAGCAGAGATGTTGCAAACTATTGGTAAAGAGTTAATAAGTATAAAAAAGTAGCCAAACCAAATTTATAGACCTTATCAGGCCCCTTACCAGAATCAACAACAAAATAACTAGCAAAACTAACAAGGTAACTAGCAGAATAGACCTTCTTATCAACCTAAAAACCAAGGCCAAAGAAGGAACTTCAATATAAGGCCTTATCAACCTTACAACCAGCATGCTGCTAGATCATCTAGAGAGTTAGTACCAGTGCAAAACAATATGGCACAAGAGTACGATTGGTGTTACCCATGTAACCAACCGCACAACCAATCAACCTTCTCAAATGACATCATTAATCAGGCCTTGATGGTGCAGAATAATGCTGCTATCTAGCAAAGTACCATACATGAAGTTTCAGAACATCAAGCTTATAATCCCAAACAATAGAAATTAGATGCAACATTCATGAATTGGCAGGATGAAGAGTTCTGTGGGGTTAATCATATGCAAGGGCAAAATTAATCTGTCCAGTCCATAGCCGCTAACACAAGAGCCAAAAAGAGAGCTGTAGATATTGGTCAGCAAGCTAGAAGAGTCCAAAATTAGGCCCAATCAAGCCAAAAAGCTATTTTTGGTCCATCACAATAGTCAAATATTCATGTTTTACCAAGAGGGTAGCCTATTCCAAGCCAAAACTAGCCCAAAATGTAGCCACAACAAGTACAACAACAAGTTGATCCTGTTGTTTTGAAAGGACAGCCAAAGGCTAGTTCATTTTCTTTCAATATCATTGCTTATATGAAAAAAGCAAATGTCACCATGTTTATGTGGGAGTCATTATCTCTTCCAGGTCAAAGAGATTTCTTACAAAAGTCATTATCTAATGTTTCCTTGACCAATGAGCCAAGTCAAAGTTAGTCTATAGACCAAAATAGAGTTGTGCTTGCAAATAACCCACCATCTCAGAAAGAACAGTAAGTACATAAGGCCAAAACAACACCATTTTATGTGTCTCTAATAATTGGTAACCACCTTGTACACAATTGTATGATAGATTCAGGTGCAAGTACTTCAGTAATGCCAAAACAAATAGTGGATAAGTTGGGACTGACTTATGAACCAATGTTCAAACCTGTAACACAGTTAGATGGTTCATCTATTAACACCATCAGAGTCATAAGAATTTTGGACCTCACATTACATGCTTTCCCAAATTTTACAATTCCTTAAGACATATATGTAATAGACCTACCCCAATACTTTGCCTTATGCCTTTCCAGGGATTTTACAACAAAGTTAGGAGGTTATTTGTCAACTGATTGGACTCATATGTGTTTTAGGACTAGGTATGGTACAAGGGTAACCATTAAATCTAAACCCCTTGCCAAAGATCACTTGGAACCCTATGTCCCTAGTGATGTTAATGCTAACCCTACCATGAGGAAGAGCAACCTGCTATTCAGGAGAATCATACCCCAATCAAGAGCATTGCAGACCTATTTTTAGATGAATGAGCATCCGAAAACCATGAAGATGAACCTTATAAGCAAATGGAAGCAACTGGATTAGAGATCTATATGATTCACAAATAGAATCAAGTTGTCCCAAACCTTATGAAAGGCGAAGAACAACATGAACAACAATCTGAACATGTGGTTAATGACATGTGGCAGCTATATTTTGATGGTGCACGAAGAAAAGTAGGTGCAAGAGGTGGAGCTATGATTATTTCACCTGAAAATGAAAAATATTATGTATCTTTCATATTTGCTTTTAGTTGTTCAAATAACATAGCAGAATATGAGGCACTCATTCATGGCTTGGAATGGGCCAGAAGGAAGAATATTAAGTGTTTGAAGGTGTATGGTGATAGTGAACTTGTTGCAAATCAGGTAAGGAACTTAAATGTCACTAAAAATGACTTGATTAAGTCATATAAGCATAGAGTATGGAACCTGATTGAAGATTTTGATGCTTTTAATCTGTTGTCCGTCCCTAGAAGCCAAAACAAACAGGCTGATAAGCTTGCAACCATGGGGGCTGAATTTGATATACCCAAAGAAATCAGAAATACTAAGCAACAATAGTATGTGAAGGTGGTTGTGAGGCCATCAGTGCCTGATAATAACATACATTGGCATGTTTTTGAAAGTGATGATCAGATAGCAAATTTTCTCATAGAGGAAGGTTAGTTTTCAGCTACTAACTAGCAGAAATTGTAGCAACAATTTGAAGACCAGATTGTGCAATTAAAGATGACTAACCTGCCAAAAGGCCTGGTTACTTTAGAATCAATTTTCAATTTAGATGACCAGATAAGGAAGGAGAACACCAGCATACTTATCAAAGAGGAGCACTATGATCAATTGAAATCTTTAAGTCCAAACTACTCAAGTTAGGAAAGGTATGTACACCTGAAGATAAGCATGCTTTTGTGTTATTATGCCAAGAATTTGATGATATTTTTGCATGGGAGTATACAGACCTCAAAGTTTTTAACCCTGAGCTAGTTTAGCACACTATAGAACTAGAACCGAGGGCAAAATTAGTGAGGTAGAAGAAAAGGCCTCTTAACCCCAAGCTGGAAGTTATGATGAAAATAGAATTAAACAAGTTGATTCAAAGAAACATCATTTTCCCAATCAAACACACTTCATGGGTGTCTAATCTGGTTCCTATTAGGAATAAAAATGGTGAGATTAGGTTGTGTGTTGATTTCAAGGACTTGAATAGAGCATCATTGAAAGATCACTACTCGTTGCCCTCAATGGAGCATATTTTGCAAGTAGTTTCAGGTGCTGAAAGGTTTTCTTTACTGTATGGCTTTTCACAGTATAACCAAATTTTGGTTAAGGAAAAAGACCAATACAAGACAACATTTACAACCAAATGAGGTACTATGGCTTATCAAAAGATGCCATTTGGGTTGTTGAATGCTAGAACAACCTTTTAGAGAGCCATGGATATGGCATTTCAAGGCATAATGAATAAATTTGTTTTGATGTATATAGATGATATTACTATTTTTTGTAAGGATGCCAAAGATCACTTTTCCCATCTTAGACAGGTGTTTGAAAGATGTAGAGAATATGGAGTTTCACTCAATCCAAAGAAGTGCATCTTTGCTATCCACGAGGGTAAGTTACTGGGTCATATTGTTTCCAAACATGGAATAACAATTGATCCAGAGAGAGTAAGTGTTACTGTAGCCTTACCCTTACCGGCCCATAAAAAGAGACTGCAAAGTTCCTTGGGTAGAATCAATTTTGTTAGACAGTTTATTCTAAATATTGCAAGTTTATTAAAGCCTATGACAGCCATGTTGAAAAAGAACATTGGTTTCATTTGGACTAAAGAAGGAAAAGATAGCTTTGAAGATATCAAAGCAACTATAGCAGTAGCTCCAACATTGATTAATCCTGACATTTCAAAAGATTTTATTTGATATGCATATGGAGGAGTTGACACTATCTTTGCTATGCTGACTCAACAAAACAAGGAAGACCAGGAGCAACCGATTGACTTTTTCAGCCAAGGATTAGAATGCTATAAGAAAAGGTACACATTTGTTGAAAAGCATGTACTTGCTCTCATAAGAAGCCTAAAAAAATTTAGGGACATATTATCTAATAAAAAAATCTAGGTGATGTTTGCCCATCCAAGTGTGAAAGGATTTTTTTACCAAAGATCTAGCAGATAAAAGAGCTGGTTGGATAACTAGAGTGAGGGAGTATGATGTTGACATCAAGGTTACCAAGCTAATTCGAGGTAAAGGACTATGCGAAAAGCTAGCTGAAACAGTAGAAAATGAAGTAAAATTGCCCGAGGAAGTAGTTTTAATGGTTGATACTACTATTGTACCTACTGTTCCAGCCAACACTAGCTAGACATGAAATATGATGATTTATTTGCAGACCAGAGAGTGTTTGGTAGGGCTAAGTGCAGCAAAAAGAAGGGATTACAGGCTGCAAGCTATCCCTTATGTTATTGTCAATGATATTTTGTTCATAAAAGACTAAAATGGAGTGCTCTTAAGATGCATTGAAAGATACCAGATTGATAAAATATTGCATGAGTTTCATGATGGATAAGTTGGTGGTCACTTTGCTACTTAAACAACAGCCTTAAAAATTATGAAGGATGGATACTGTTGGCCATCTCTTTTCAAGGATGTACATACCTAGGTCAGAAAGTGTGTCAAGTGTGCAATATTTGTAGGCAAAGAAAGGTTAGCATCCATGCCACTACAACCCATCACAATTGATCATCCCTTCATCAAGTGGGGCCTTGATTTCATTGGGGCAATCAATCCACCTTCAAGTACTGGTCACAATTGGATATTGATAGCCACAGATTATTTTACTAAGTGGACAAAGTCAATAGCTTTGAAAGAAGACAATTTGAGAGTGTTGTTTTAAACTTTTATGAAGACTTAGTGGCTAGGTTTGGTGTACCAGATGCAATTATTTCAAATAATGCATTGGCTTTTGTTGGCCTAAAAATAACTGACTGGACCATCAAACATGGTGTTTACCTAAGTACATCAAATTACTACCCTCAGGGGAATGGGTAGGTTGAATCCACTAATAAAAATCTCATCAGGATCATCAAATGGACAATAGAAGATAACCAGAGAACCTAGCATTCAAAGTTGAAATCAACCTTATGGGCTGATAGAGTGACTCCTAAAAGGTCAACAGGTCAATCTCCTTTTGTCTGGTTTATGGTAAAGAGGCTAAAATACCTATCTCAATTGAGCTACCAGACCTAAGTCTTATGAAAGAACTTGAGTTCATGGAGGATGGTCCCATGGAGGTACGGTTGGCTAAGCTAGCAGAGTTGGAAGAAACAAGGAAACAAACAACATAGAAATTGGAAATGTAGTAGATGCAAATGAAAAGATCATTCGACAGGAGGGCAACTTTCAGAGTTTTTAAAGAAGGCGACATTGTTCTTAAGTGGGATGAGTTCAAGAGCAGGCCAAGTAAGTACAATAAGTTTGATGCTATATGGACAGGCCCATGCATGATTGTTGAATGCAAACAGTACAATGCTTTTCAACTGGCTACAATGGAAGGAGAGGTGTTACCCATCCCAGTTAATGGGATTCACCTCAAACATTGTTTTTGAGAAGCAAAACGTTGTAGTTGTATCATAGTAGAGTACTTTTTTAGTTAAATAAGTGTTGGATGCATAGTAGTTTCATTTCAGTTTTGTTCTTTCCAAGAAGTGTTGATCTACACGGCTGGCTGGTCTTGTTTGAAGCCAACATTGTTTTGTTTTTTGCTGCTGTTCTATTTATAGCGGCTAAGTTTCAAGAGATTTTCTGAGTTGTAAGGGCTAAGGAAGACTCTATTACCCAATGGACATACTAGGCAACTGGTCTTGAGAGTTTTAGCAAGAAAAACTGGCGTAGAGGTCGCCAAAAATGTTACCAAATTGTGCTTGGCAGCCCAATTAGGCTAGACTGTAGCAGTTGTTTTCTAATGCTTTCAGGAAGCAAGTGAGTTCAAAGGAAAGGGTAACAAAAATGTAAGTGCATAAGGCGTCCAGTCAATATCTAATGCCTTAATGGAGGACTAGTTGGTAAATCATGTTACTGAGATCATTTAAGAAATCAATTAGAGCTATTACTTGATCCAGATAAAATAAAAAAGTGCCCCGACAAGGAAGGAGGTATTCAAAGGATGACCGGTGGACTTGAAACTAACCTAGTTCTTTATAGATTAGGTTTCAAATGTGTTTATTGCATATCATTCATTGTAGTTTAGTACAGTTTCAGAAATGTATTATAACTTTGCCAAAATTTTCATGATTATAAACACATATTTCATGCCATAATGTTCAATTTGTGCTATGTAATTGATTTACAAAGATAAATTATACATGAGTCATTGCATAAGATGAAATAACTATTATATTCAAAAGGAAGTGTTATATGATCCCACACCAGTCATGGGAGTAACTGTATCTGATAAGATGTACAATAAACAATTACAAAGCAAGAAAAGAAAGCATATAGAAATAAGGATGGGACTCATCATTGTCTGAGTGGATGATGAATCCCATTGTCTAAGTCTGTATCAACAAACCCAGCAATCCTAGTAGTAGCTCAGAGAGAAGACCTATAAGGAGAGGGAGAGAAATGATATTAGAGCTCAGGGTACTATCTCTGCTTCTATATACAATAATTCAAGTGTACTTTCCATTCTACAATTGATCAGAAAAATAGAATTAATAAATTAAACTTCAGATATAGAATAATGAAGCGATAAGGAGGAAATCTGATCAAACCATCAAAGGAGAGGCTTCAGCCTCATTGTTTTAACTAACATGTTTGTTCATTATGTAGATTCAGGTACATCAACATCATTCATTAATATCATATCACTTGTCACAACTTCCATAATGTTGTCAAAGTATCCAAGAGCAACCAATAGTCATCATACATAATGCAGTCATGCTAGGTGAAAGGAACAACAACATTACATAGTACAGCCATGCCTTGGAGAGATGCAGCATACACAGACCTCAGCCAAGCATATGAAGGACAACATAAGGAATTATTGCAAGTATGTGCCTAATTGGTGTTATCATTGATGTTAACATATCTGTGTTGTCATTAGTGTCAACTGTGCTCTTACTTTGTTGAGGATATTGAGAAAATTAGCCCCTCCGGTGATAACAATGTGTTATAGTAGAAATAGTGCATTACAAGCAGAAGAACAGTCCAGAAGAATGCTCTGCATTTCCTATAGAATAAATATCTTTGCCTGCGGATTGAAAGTTATTTAGAAGCTTGTCTGAAGATGTTATATTCTAAGTTTGAGCCTTCGGTATGAAGAATTGAGAGAGTTATGTTCACTAGAGTGAAAGCAACTTTTTCTGTGTGTTTGGTGGTGACAGGGAGAAAGTGTTTTACTCTATATTCCTCTGCATTGAACTATTTTTGTCTATAGTTCTTGAATTAATTCTTGGATGATGATTAATGCCTTCAAGTGTGATGGATCATGATTTGGTGGTGCACAAGCTATCTTTTACTCATGACAGTGGTTGGCAGTGGTGTTTTTGTGCTCCAGTTTGAAGAATCTTGTTGATAGAGTTGTTAGATATCATGTGGTTGTTCCTGGTGATTACAATGTACTTGTGGATGTCTCTTGATCATGCTCCTACATTTGGATTGGTCTACAAGGTGTAATTTAGATCATGCATGAAGTGTGTTCTTAAGAATACTTGTGTTAACATCAGTCTTGGCCGACCTAGTTGAATTCATCATCTACGGAGATGCATCGAAGATTGTGATAGCATGTTGTAGCATGGAAGATTGAGTTTGAGTCCCAACTAAGATGTTGTATGACTCACATACAATCCTACATCTTTTCCTTAGCTAAACTTGTATTAGGTTCAGACCTATTTTATGTATGTTTGTAATGCCGACCTTGGATATTGTTCCAACAGTTGATGATTGTAATGCCAACCTTGATGATCATTCCAAGGTTGATGTAGTGTATAAATACTTGTAATTGAGTTGTGAAAAAGTATCCAAGTTTGAAGATGTGAAGATAAAGTTAAGGAAGGTAGAAGAGCAGAGTAGAGGTGTTTGTGCTTCAATGGAACTGAACTTTGGCATGAAGTAGATTTTGTTATCTTAGTTCAACCTTTTGGTAGTGAGCCTTCTCCCAGCAGTGAGCCTTCTCCTGGCAGTAAGCCACCCTTCGGTAGTGAGCCATCCATAGGCAGTGAGCCTTTGTTTACAGTGAGCAATTTGGGCAGTGAGCCCTATAGGCAGTGAGCCTTTGTTTTTTGATATTGATATCTTATATATTTTTGTGGGCTAACACCCACCATGGTTTTTCCCTTTTAGGGCTTTCCACATAAAAATTTGGTGTCTCTTGTGTTGTTTATTCTTTTGTGTTGAGCTATCATTTGATGCTTTCATGGTTGTATCTGAATATAAGTAATTGATAAGTTGATGATCATATTTGGTTAAAAGTTTTAGGACAACTGATTCACCCTCTGCTCTCAGTTGTTCAGTGGAGTTCAACGATTGGTATCAGAGCGGGGTTCCTCTGAAGAAAGCCTAACAGCTTGAGGAAGATCTAGGATGTCTTATAAGAATGAAGTTCCACATTTTGATGGGACAAATTATACTCTTTGGAAGGCACTATTGAAAATCCATTTTCTTTGTCTTGGTCATAAAGTATGGAAAGTTATAGAAGCAAAATATACCATGCCTCCAAATGGTTTGATGATTGATGATGAAATCAAAGAATATGAGGTGGATGTCAAGGCAAAGGATCCTCTACTAAGTTCCTTAAGTGACTCTATGATGAAAAAAGTTGTGGACCTTGAAACTGCAAATGAGGTATGGGATAAGCTAAAAAATTTGTATGGAGATGATCCTATAAAAGAAGCCAAGCTATAAAGTCTAAAAGTGAAGTATGAGGGTTTGAAGATGAATGAAGATGAAAACATAACAACTTTTATGCAAAGAGTTGATGAACTTGTCACTGGGATAAAAGGTATGGGAGGAACTCTTGGTGATAAGGAAGTTGTGATGAAAATTCTCAAATATCTACCAAAGTCATATAGTCACAAGGTGGTTGCAATTGAAGAATTCATGACTGTGAAAACTATTGACAAAGATCAGTTACTTGGAAAGCTTACATCCTTTGAGATGAGAGAATTTGATGATGCCCTACCTAAAGTTGAATCAACGTTTAAAGCTAGTACTTTAGTAGAGATCTCTAGAGTTGAGAAATACAAGGTTGATGATGACTTTGATGAAATTGAAGCCAACTTTGTTGACAGGCTTCAAAGAGGATCTGGTAAGTTCAAAGGCAAATTACCTTTCAAATGTTTCTCCTATGGTAAAGTAGGTCATTATGCTTCCAGATGTCCTAAAAGAATTGAAAGAAATAAGAAGAAATATGAGAGCAGGCCTAGAGTCCCAAAGAAATGCTACTATGTCAGAGATTTTTATGATGAAAGGGTGACTGATGATGAATCAGATGATGCTAACACTAGTGCAAATGAATGCATGTTTATTGTTATTAAGTAAGATCATATGTCTACTAATTCTACTAGTTGTGTGAAGGATGAAAAACCAGTGGAAGAAAGTGCTTTGGCTGTCCAGGTTGAGAAAGATAAGGATGAATGGTTTATTAATAGTGGATGCTCACATCACATGACTGGTGAGAAAATTAAGTTTGTAAGTTTAGAAAAATATGATGGGGGACTGGTTAGGTTTGGAGATAATGCAGCTGGTAAGATTTGTCGAAAAGGATCTATTTCATTTGATGGAAAGAATACTACTGACAATGTTTTGTATGTGAAGGGTTTGAAGCATAATCTTTTGAGAGTTGGTCAGATGTGTGACAAAGGATATGATCTAAGATTCAAAGATAATGGGTGCAAGATCATGGAAAATTTCAGAACTGTGATTTCTACTAGTAAGAAGACAAAAGGTAACATCTATAAATTGAGAGTAACTAATGATTATTGTTTATTGGCTCAGGCAAATGAAAGTTGACTATGGCACAGAAGGATGTGTCATATAAACTTTGATAGTCTGGTAAAGATTAGCTCAAGTCAGGCTATGAGAGATTTACTAAAACTTGCGAAACCCTCCAACTCAATTTGTAAGGAATGTCAGTTGGGAAAGTAGATAAGGACAAGTTTTAAGAGCAAAGAACAATTTTCTACCAATTTGTTGGATCTAGTGCATACATATCTCTGTGGTCCTACAAGGGTGAGAAGTCTACAAGGTGATAGGTACTTCATGTTTCTTATTGATGATTATTCTAGAATGACTTGGGTTACTTTTCTAAGAGATAAATCTGAAGCCCTAGAGAAGTTCAAATCTTTCAAGGCAATGGTTGAGAATGAAATAAATTTGAAGACCAAATGCTTGAGATTTGATAGAGGAGCCAAGTTCACATCAAATGAATTCAACATTTTATGTAAAGAGCATGGGATAAAGAGACAACTATTTGCAACTAGGACTCCTCAACAGAATGGAGTTGTGGAAAGGAAGAACAGGACAGTTCAGGAGGCTGCTAGGATAATGATGAAGGAAGAAGGTCTGCCAAAAGTTTTTTGGAAAGAGGCTATTCACACTTCTGTCTACATTCAAAACAGAGTTCAAGTAAAAGGTAATTGTACTAAAATTCCCTATGAATTGTGGTATGGAAGAATTCGTACAATAAAATACTTCAAAGTCTTTTGAAGCAAATGTTATATTAGGAGAGATGAAGATCTAGGAAAGTTTGATGCAAGATGTGATGAAGGAATCTTTCTTAGATACTCTACCAAGAGTAAGGCTTACCGGTGCTACAACAAAAGGCTCAAAAGATTGTTGAGAGTGCAAATGTGAAGGTAGATGAAGGCAAAGAAAGAATATTAGACCTGAGTTGTTATGAACTAGATGAACCTATGATTATAGTAATTGAAGAGAAAGATAAACAAGTAGACAGTCAGGATGAAGAAGAGACTCTAGATAATGTTGTCAAGACTTCCAGCTATGTAAGGATCAATCATTCTAAGGATAATATTATAGGTGACAAGAACAATGGTGTGCTAACAAGAAGAGTTGTAGAGGAACAAGTCAATTATTGTTTGCTTTCAAAGATTGAACCAAAAACTGTGAATGAAGCATGCAATGATGAAAATTGGGTAAAGGCAATGGAGGAAGAACTATTGTAGATAGAGAAGAATGAAACTTGGGAATTAGTTCCTAGACCTACTAAAAAAAATGTTATTGGAACAAAATAGGTCTTCAGGAACAAGCTGAATGAAAATGGGGAAGTTGTAAGGAATAAAGCAAGACTTGTATGTAAAGGATATTCTCAAATTGAAGGGATAGATTTTGAAGAAACCTTTGCCCCAGTGGCTCAGATTGAAGCAATCAAAATGTTTCTGGCATTTATAGCTCACAAAGATTTTAAGGTATATCAGATGGATGTGAAATTTGCCTTCCTAAATGGTGAGTTAGAAGATGAAGTATACATTGAGCAACCAGAGGGATTCCAATTATCAAATCAAGGTGATATGGTATGCAGGTTGAAGAGAACATTGTATGGACTCAAACAAGCTCCTAGAGCCTGGTATGCAAGGTGATACAAGTATTTATTGCAATTGGAATTTAGTAAAGGTACTACAGATAGCAATCTATACTTCAAAATCAATGATGATCAGATCTTGATTGTTGAGGGCTTTGTTGATGACATTATCTTTGGAGGAAATGAAGGTATGTGCATAAGGTTTACCGGTGAGATGAAAAGTGAATTTGAAATGTCCATGTTTGGTGAAATGAATTTCTTTTTGGGTCTGCAAATTAATCAATCAGATAAAGGAATCTTCATATCTCAATCTAAGTATGTGAAAGAGTTGCTAAAGAAGTTTGGGATGGAAGACTCTAAACTGGTATGTACTCCCATGGTGACTGGTTGCAAGTTGAGAAAAACTAATGAATCACCTAAGACTGATCAGAAAAAATATAGATCCATGATTGGAGGATTGCTTTATCTTACCCAAACTAGACCTGATATTATGCATGCAGTTTGTCTTGTTGCAAGGTTTCAAGCTGATCCAAGAGAATCACATGTGATGGCAGTTAAGAGAATCTTGAGGTATTTGAAAGGTACTCTGGATTATGGATTATGGTATCCAAGGAACAATTATTTCACTCTCAGTGCTTATATAGATGCAGATTGGGCCAGAGATGTTGATGATAGAAAGAGTACAAGTGGAGGTGCCTTCTTCTTGGGAAATAGATTGGTTTCATGGTTGAGCAAGAAACAAGATTCAATATCCTTATCAACTGTAGAAGTAGAGTATATTGCAGCAGCATGTTGTTGCACTCAAGTATTATGGATGAAGTAGACTTTGAAGGATATAAGAGTTGTGTATGAAGATCCAATTGCAGTATTTTGTGACAATACAAGTGCCATAAACATTTCAAAGAATCTAGTGATGCACTCAAGAATAAAGCACATATCAATAACGTATCACTTCTTGAGAGAGAAGGTGACAGAGAATGAAGTAAAGTTGGAATTGTGTCCACAAATGATCAGATTGTAGACATTTTCACTAAACCTCTGCCCAAAGATACCTTTGAGTATCTCAGAGAAAAGATAGGGCTCATTACCCCTCTTGTCCTGAACTAAGATACATAGGAATATATCAATCCAGTGGAGCCTAGTGTCATTCTTTGATCTGGATTGATGATTGGAAGACTACCTCTCAAGGGGAGTAGCTAAGTGTTTTTGATAGAGTAAATGGATCAGAGCAACAACATGCAAGTATGTGCCCTTTGCCATTGATGTCAAAGGGGGAGAGCAATTATGTGAAAAAATTAGGAGGAGAAAGAATGCAGTGTAGATGTGTAAAGAGAAAGGGGGACAATGCAGTACAAATGTGTAAGGAGAAAGGGGGAGAATCTTGTCTTGATGGTCTTTTCAGTTTTTCACATCATATGTTGCCATCAATGATGAAGAGGGAGATTGTTGCAAGTATGTGCCTAATCCATGTTGTCACTGATGTCAACATCTCTGTGTTGTCATTAGTGTTAACTGTGCTCTTACTTTGTTTAGGATATTGAGAAAATTAGCACCTCTAGTGATAACAATGTTACAGTAGAAGAACAGTCCAGAGGAATGCTCCACATTTCTTGTGGAATAAATATATTTGCCTACAGATTGGAAGTTATTTAGAATCTTGTCTAAAGATATTATATTCCAAGTTTGAGCCTCTAGTATGAAGAATTGAGAGAGTTATGTTCACCAGAGTAAAAGCATATTTTTCTATGTGTTTGGTGGTGAGAGGGAGAAAGTCTTTTGCTCCACATTCCTTCAGATTGAAGTATTTTGGTCTCCAGTTTTGGAAGTAAGTCTTGGATGACGATTAATGTTTTCAAGTGTGATAGTTCATGATTTGGTGGTCCACAAGCTATCTTTTACTCATGACAGTGGCTGGCAATGTTGTTCTTTTGCTCCGATTTGAAGAATCTTGTTGTAGAGTTATTAAAGACCGTGCAGTTATTCCTGGTGATTACAATGTCCTTGTGGATGTCTCGTGATCATGCTCCTACATTTGGGTTGTTTCGCAAGGTGTAATTTAGATCGTGCGTGAAGCGTGTTCTTGAGAATACTTGTGTTAACAACAGTCTTGGCCGACCTAGTTGAATTCATCATCTATAGAGATGCATCGAATATTGTGATAGTGTGTTCTAGCATTGAAGATTGAGTTTGAGTCCCAGCTAAGGCGTGGCGTGATCCGCATGCATTCTTACATCTTTTCCTTAGCTAAATTTGAATTAAGTCTAGACCTATTTTATGTATGTTTGTAATGCCGACCTTGGAGATTGTTCCAATGGTTGATGATTGTAATGCTGACCTTGATGATCATTCCAAGGTTGATGTAGTGTATAAATACTTGCAATTGAGTCATGAAAAAGTATCCAACTGTGAAGATGTGAAGATAAAGTGAAGGAAGGCAGCAAAGCAGAGCAGAGGTGTTTGTGCTTCAATGGAACTAAACTTTGGCATGAAGTAGATGTTGTTATCTCAATTCAACCTTTTGGCAGTGAGCCCTCTCCTAACAATGAGCCACCCTTCGGTAGTGAGCCATCCATAGGCAGTGAGCCTTCCTTTGCAGTGAGCAATTTGGGTAGTGAGCCCTGTAGGCAGTGAGCCTTTATTTTTTTGTATTGATATAACTTATATATTTTTGTGGGGTAACACCCACCATGGTTTTCCCTTTTAGGGTTTTCCATGTAAAAATTTGGTGTCTCCTATGTTGTTTATGCTTTGTGTTGAGCTTATCATTTGATGCTTTCATGGTTGTATCTGAATATAAGTAATTGATAAGTTGATAATCATATTTGGTTAAAAGTTTTAGGACAACTGATTCACCCCCCCCCCCCCCCCCCGCGCTCTCAGTTGTCCAGTACAGTTCAACAGGAATTTCCTAGGCATGGGTCAAACAAAGGTTATGTATAATAGATAGGGAGTGTAAAGTCAATCACTAAGGAATCCAATAAAAAATGATATTAAACGAGACAGTCTTAAAAGAAATGAAGGCGGTGCATTCATCATCAAGGAACAACAACTATCAAAGTGAGGTAGGAGCTATAGCTATAGGTTGCAGTCATCAGTAAAGGGGTAGTTGTGCATTAGTGAAGAGTAGCCCTAAAGCACCACAAAGAGCATACATGTACCTGTACTACCCTATCTGGTTTAGGAACATGATAATCATCAAAAGAGACTTAGAGGACAAAAGGAATGATCCCATACAGTTAGAAAAGCAATCAGGAGGATTGCCACAATAGCAAATAGTTAGAGGATAACATAGATTTAATAACAAAAGTTATGCAATAGACTGTTCAAAGCTAGGGAGTAGCCCCACAAAGAACAATACAAAAGACTGTCAAATGAATGAGAAAGAATAGTCATATATAAGCTATGACAGTCATGTAGCAACAGTCCATTAGTATGAATACCTAGCAGTCTTGATGAACAAGGCATAATAGTTAAACAGTCAAAAGACTAGAGCACTCCAGCAAGGTGAAGAGAAAAGGCTTCATAGAATGTTAGAGTGCAGGCACAAAAACATGGTTGAATGAAGATCTTTGAGAAGATATTAGTGAAGATCATCTTAAAGAGCAGCAACAACAAACTAATAAGAGTAAAAGGACCAGTCAATCCATCATATCCAGCAATTTGTTAAACATTTGATAACTTTTTCCCTATAGAAGAGGTTATTAACAGTTTAGAGTTTTATTCTAGCTTGAATCTTGTGATCCATTGAATGCTTGTGAAAGTATGTTCACTGTGAAAATCCTGTGAATAGATAATGAGGTTTGTCAATACCTTATAGATCTAAATAGTAATCCCTAGGTCTGTAGGTTTTTGTTTGGTCACTGTTAGCAATCCATTGATAGTCCCAAAGTCTATATGAAGCCTATTAAATTCCTAAGGGTTTTGGAAGGTAGAAATCTTCTAAGAAAATTAGAGCATAAAAGTAGTCAAAGCATCCTATAGGTCCTCACCCTATGAAGCTCCTCCATTTCTTTTCACATCATCCTGAAAGTTGACAAGATGCATTGGAGGTCCTATACAGTCATAGCCAGATCTGTGAAAGAACAACATGCAAAAATATGACTGTCACAGTAGGTTTAAGAACAGTCATGAAGGACTATCTTAAGAACAGTCCATGGAAGCTATGGAGAGTCTTGAAAGACTGTCCCAAAACTGCTCCTAGGAAACATTGAAATGATCAGCACAATCATAATGGTGCAGAGACATGAAATAGTAGTTATATTCCTTAAAAGTAGTCATTGCCACCCTTAAAGGAGTTAGTAAGGTCAAAACACTAAAAGAATGCAATACTCAAATTCAAGCAAGTTTGACAGAGATTCCTAAATGCATTGGTGCATGAAGGACAAAGACAATGCTTATTCTGGAATAGCAAATGAAATTCTATCATCATTTTTACCCCTTTCAAAATTAAAAAGGACTATAAGCATTGCACAGGAGATACAAAAGAATAAGGTGGGTGAATCTATCAAATATTCATGCAAGACTTGGAAAAAGTATGAAGAGACCTAAATAAAGAGTCTACAAACTTTTAGATAAAGACTGTTATGATGCAAAAAAATAATAATATGGAGGACTATCCTAGCCTTAACAATGAGTAAATTTGAAGTCACACTACATGATGAAAGTTTTGAATAGGAGTGCTAAGGATCAGCAAAAGGAACAAGCATTGAAACCCTAGCCAATGTCCAAAATGAAGAAATATTTCCTTCAATGAATGAGTCATAAATAACATTGTCATAGGAAAATATAAAGCACCACAAAAGAGCTATAGGAGCAGCAAACTGAGTCTGTCCAGAACTTTCATCAGAGGAGAAAGGGGAAAAAATATATGAAACAAAGATGGAGTCAAAGAAAACCCTTTGTGAAACAAAGATGGAGTCAAAGAAAACCCTTTGTATCTATTCTTTGTACACAGTGATTGTAAAGTCACAACTAGCTACCATATAGCCCCACTGCTACAGAATCAAGATTATCATGGTGCAAAAGATCATATGAAAATCACAAAGAAAAGACATCAAGATAATAAGATTTATGATATTCTACAGATGAACTCTTATAGGGTTTCCAGTCAAAAGAAAAGTAAAGTTTCAGTTTCAAGGTTTTCTTTCATAGTCACGATAGTCAAAAGGAGATAAAGAAGGCTAACAACAATGAAAACCAGTAGGTGCAGCCACTAAAGAGCCCTTAAAAAATAACAACAATGAGGGAAGTAGATATAAGGGTGAGGAACAACCATGTCATTCACAAGACAATGAAGGAAAAAGAGTCAACTAAGGAAAAGTGTCTATTCACCTTTTCATTCTAGAGAAATTATGCATAATCATATCACTATTTTATGAGCTTATCTAAAAGAAGTCTAACCATTCAAATAAATGAAGTTGTGATGCTTTTAAAAAAAGAGATCAATCAACAGTTATGGAACAGTTTAAAGGGGAGCCAATTGCTATCATAAAGGTATAAATGCCCATCCCAGGCAAAAGAGAAAGCCATTGTGAATGGCTATCTAAGGCAAAAAGGCAAGGCTCTTTTAGCTCATTGTGCCATACACAATTGTGTAAAAAATCTGTGCAAGTAATATTCCCAACCAAAAAGAGTATACCCTATGTAGAGAAGATATAACAGATAAGTCTACTCAAAAGAAAATGCCTTGGATAGAAAAAAAATGAGCCATGCATAAAGTCCCTCCATTATTTTAAAGAAGTCATTCTTTCTACTTTTGTTTTTGTCACAACAGAAGCAAAGAGAGCAAAAGGAGATTCTTCATAGTTTTCATGAAGAGAAGCAGTATGCAAGGAAGGAAAGAACTCACCGGATAGCACATTGAAACCCTTCGGCAGTCTCAGAAAGCCCCTGACAAAGTTTCAAACCCTCAAAAACCCCATAGCATGGCGACACTCCAAACAACAGGTTGGGAGAGTGAAAAGTGAAAATGATAAAAGTTAGGGTTTTGTTCATGTTTTACATACAAGCCCTAGTCTAATTTGAGGAGTTTTGCCTTTATATTTTAAGAAAATCATCACAATAAATCAAATGCCCTGTGGTCAAGATAAGAGATCATGAAAACCTAGCAGGAAATGATGGGCCCGCAAGAAGTATAAAGGCATAATGTGAGTTTGATTTCGTATTTTCAGGATTCCTTTTCTTGCAACCTCAAATAAAACAAAGAAGACTTTAAGGTCATGATGTTTAGTAATGCATGTGGAGCCATGGGGTCTTAGGAGTCATAAGGTAAAATGATGATAGGTTTATGATTTTTGATGGTCTCCCATGACCTTGGAGTCAAAGGAAAGGAGGTGATCATAGTACCAAGTGATATGTCTAAGGTTAATAAATTGCAATGAGGGTCTTTTGACCTTATTTGACTAATGCAGTTTTTGCATTCTTTTATCAATCCATAGGAAGATTAGACATTATTTTTGCATGGAGGATGGAAGAGAGATATTTTTGCCTTTAGTCTTATTATTGTAATGTAAAACCCCTTGTATTTTTTGCATAAATAAATGGCAAAAATAATGTAACTTAACAAATAGTAAGTGCAATACACACAATAATTGCCTTAATACTTGTTAAATAATAAACTAGAGTGAAAATAAGCATTAAATAACACTTACTAAGGAAAAATCATGTCATTACCTTTAATATTTGTTAAATTAGACTCTTGTTGCCACCTAATCATGCAAAAAACATAAGGAGGAGTTGAACTAAAGCACAAACTCATGTAGGGATAGGCTTGAATTCTATTTTTGCCTTGGGGTCAAAAGGGCTAATTTTGGTAGTTTTTTGGTCAAGGACCTTGAGACTTGGAGTTCTAAGCTATTTTTGCTCGTTTTGGAGGAGTTTTGGTGCCTAATTTTTAGGCTTTTCACTTGTGCTTGCCCAACAACTTGGAGTTGCTTTTTAGGACTCATTCATGTAGATTTTGGAGTCCAATTGAGATAGAGTGGATCGTTGATTCACTTTTTGGGGATAGTTTTGTATTATATGGAAAAAGCTTATGCTTTTTTCCTCAATTCTTGCTTTTTTTTCCTTTGCATATTACAAAGAAGAGATTGCCTTGTAACTCAGCTATTTTTTTAGTTTTACAGTAGCAACAATTTATTTTTCTAGCAGTTTATCATTATTTTGTAGAGTTTCCTTCCATTTTCTAATACAATCAGGGTTTCTTCTATCCAATTTCAGGTGTCTTGATATTTTGTGAGTGATTTGATAGGAATTTTCTATGTTTTGCTTCAAAACCTCTAAATTCTTTGTCTCATTTATTGGATGTAAGTATACAAATTTTAGTTTATTACAGATCACAGCTTGTGCAAGATTATTCATGCCTTTCTGTGAAATACTTATGTGGTGAATTTGATCAGTTTGGATTGTAAGAAGAGGTGTATTGGAGAATGTTTGTGAGTTATATTATAGATTAAAGTCAAAATATTTGGTGCATCACTCATTTAGATAGATTTTTTTGTTCAATTTTTCAATTTATGCAAGTTCTCTTCTATCTTTTTTCTCCATCAATTTACAGATCTAAAGGGCATTTAAAGGGAGCTAGCTCTTCTGAAGGTTCATTCTCAAAATAGACAAACCCATAGTTTGGGAATGTTCCCATGTTGCATGGGATTGCCAAGCTTTAAAAGGCTTAGAATTCAGGGTGCAATCATTTGTGATAACACATACAATTCTGTGGTGGTCATTCTATAAGGTGCTTTTGATTTAGGCTCAGTCCCTAGTAGCAAGTCAATAGAAAAGTCAAACTCCCTCTATGGTGGCAACTTTGTTAACTCAACTAGGAACATATCTTGGAATTCCTTTAGGATACGGTAGTCATCAAGTATTGGTTCCACTTTATCAAGATCTCTATCTTTGACTGCATAAATGGAACATCCCTTCCTTTTAGCCTTCTTCAATTGCATAGTTGAAATTTGCTAAAGGTCAGGGGTCATCCAAACATTTTACAATCTCATCCTCACAATTCACAATAGACTTATGTTTAGCTAACCAATTAATTCCCAAAATCATGTCATAAGACCCTAAAGGTGCTACATAAAAATTAAATCGAGTTTGAAAACTTGGTAGGTCTAACTCACTACATGAAAGACAAGAATCTACCCTCTTTTCTGCCTTTTACAACTTACAGAAGCCAAACTCCTGCTCAAGATGAATTCCAATGAATGGAAAGTAGATGAACCACTCCTGCATGTAGCCAAATACATGTAATGAACCTTTGGATCCCTGATGCTATTATACGACCTTAATCCGCTCAAGGCCTCCTATTTTTTCTAATCTGCAAGAAAAGAAAGATTCAACCTGAATTGGCATATGGCTATATGGTAAAGAAAATATTGAGATATATGTGATAGTAATTCCAATAAAAGGAGTGCATTCAATGGGTGCCAGTGTGTCTTGGATATGCATGTGTTACCATATGAATTTGGAAAACATTGTAGAATTTTCATCATAATAAAAATGTCATTGTTCAAAATTGAAACTATGTTTTGAAACACATTTGGGGCGAACATGAATTTTATGTAATGGCACCTCCATACATAAACACCATTACAATCAAGACTCTAGGAATTATCAATGTCTTCTATTTCTTGTTCAGAGTTTCCATGTTTTTCCCCTCGCCTTCTATCCATCAACCATGTTCTTTCCACATCCAAAAACACTTGTGGACATTGCTTCCCCATCATCAGAATGCCTGGGTTTATTGTTTGTAGTTGTTACCGAAATTTCACTGTAGCTCATTCAGGTAGAGATTTGATTTAAAACTTAAAAGGTACATTTCATCTAGTCCTTCATACATTACATTCAAGTGCATAAATGAAATAATTCAAAAGATTATGTTTATTAAATTACTGCATTTATCCAAGTGCATGTAATAGAGAAAAGATTTACACAAATCTTTCAAGTAATCTTTATTGAATGTAAATGTACATTATCTCACACAAGCCGTGAGATTAACTTTCTTATTCAATGAAATTGAAGAAACAATTCATACATGAATAAGTAAAAGAAAGTAAAAGGGCATGTAAGGATAGAGGCCAGTCATTGCCTGAGAATGACTGGTTCTGGTTCAGGTGTGTTGTCCTGTTGCCCCAAGTTGTCTTTGTCCGTCCTAGTCCATGTCATCTCTATTTCCTGCATCTGGCAGAAGAATGGTGTTAGAGTAATACTCTAAGAAATGAATGGTCCCTAACCTGACATGAACAAGTACCTATGCATGTATAAACTAATCCTTAAATGCATTAAACAATAAATGGATACTTTGGATGTCCTAGAAAACAAGCAAGTCATCAAACACATACATAGTATGCATTTATTTTCTAACAAGTTTGCTTCATGTGCAGATACAGGTGAAATGTATTTCTGTTTGATTCATCGGTTTGCATCATGAGTGGAGAAAATGTGGCTCCCGCAAGGGTTGAGCCCAACTCATAGTCATTACAGAACATTTTATATGTATTTGTTACATGCAAGAGACAGTTGTAAAAGGGGAATGGACAATATGCAATCCTGTCAAATTGGTTGACTATCAAAAGTTGAAAACAACATACATTCCTTTAGAAAGATACATTGAAAAATATTTGCAAGATATCATCATTGAGATGAGATAATCAAGAGTACAGAGAGTTAAGGCTTGTATTAGGGACTGCCACAATTGAAAGGTCTCGTAATACTCCCAAGTTGATGTCTTAGAAATCAGTTGTCAAAAGGATGAAAAGGTTGGTCTAAGGTAGCCTGCAAAGAATGGGCTAGAAAGCCTATCAAAATAGTTTTAGAGAGGTCTCAAGTCAAAGAGCATTGTGTTTTGGTAGTCAAGAGGAATAGTGAATAGTCATTAACTACAGACAACAAATGTTAAAAGGTATATAGTGCATATAGAACAGTCATTTATAATTGAACAGTTGTCATAGCAAGCGACCATCATAGAATAGATCTACAAAGTCATGTGAGCCAAACAGTGATAATGATAGAGGTTTTAGGGCATATCAACAAAACATCAACATTCACTAGTTTGGGAGTTTGAAGATAAGGGTATAGTTTCTTACAAACACTGCTGCACAAATCATGATGACAGAGAAGCAGTGCCATGAGATTTGGAGCTATGTTAACAAGAAAACATCAAGCCTCAAATCAGGTATGTTGCCAAAGCCAGAGATAAGTGCTAAGAAATGTTATGTCACCATGCGTCAAGGTCTAAGAAAATAAAGAAGAGGTTGAAAGTCCTACCTTCAGTCATTTGCATATGGGTATAGTAGGGTCAAAGGCACATTATGAATGGTTGGTACTATATGAGGACAATGGCCTCTAGTGTCATAGAACATGCAAAAATACAGTATATATTGTGAGGAAAGGTTTGAAGGCTATCAATCATTTGAAGATCTCTGTGAAATCAATAGGATTACCCAAGATACTATGGAGAGTCTCTCACGATGGTTTGCTCGATTAACCCTAATGGATTGTGATAGATGAATTAAGATTTTAGAGACCTTTAAAAGGAAGAAGTGAAGATCCTTGTAACATTCAGCACATAAATCTTATTAAATCCTAGAGAGGCTTATTCAGTCTTGTGATGGGTCTGTTCAAACCTCATAAAGGATACAATTTGAAAAAAGGTCTGAGTAACCTTGCAGACCTTATAGATTTCTTAAAGATAGCATGACAGTGCAAGGGGCAAGAACATTAGCATGTAAACCTTCCCACAAGGGTCTGAGAAATCTTGAGGCATGAATAACCCTCATGCAAGGTTTACAAAGTTTCATCTAAATGGGCAGCATTGTAAGCATATCATCATAGTGGTGACTATGAGATAAGAAACAATAGTTATAAATTGTCAGTATGCATGATGATAGTCGTAAAAGAACTAAGTCTTAGCTACTAAAAGTACATCAGTCCACTAGAAGTATGATCTTTTAAAATAGCCATATCTCAAAAGACAGATAAGATAATCATGAAATAAATCACTAACAATCTTATAGTGGTATGCAAAGACAGTATCTAGAACAGTCTTCAACAGGATGCATTTAGAAATAAAGTTCTACCAAGTGTCCATAATATCACCTGTTTGGGAAGACAGTCAATATTGCCTTCTAGAGATAGTCCACAAAATAGTCTTTATAGCTGTCACAACAAATGATGGAAGACAACAGTCAAAAGAACTTATGAGATAGTACCAGGATATTTTGTTGAAAAGAGGTATGTGTTTCTAACAAAGTTTACAAAGGAGGTAGCAGTATTAAGTAATAGTTTAAACAATGAGGGCCTGCAGATCTGAGATGATGTAAGGAATATCAGGGTTTTCATGCCATTTAAACAGTGAGTAGCCTCTAGTCTACAAATTTTCATTGCAGGAAAGACAACTTGTATCATCCATCTAAAAAGACAAAGAGGCATCAAAGGTATGTGACTAGAAGAGACTATCAAAACAATAGCAAACAATCATCTTAAGAGTAGTCATCTCTATCAACAGTTTGGTATCTACCAGAGCATATTTTAGAAATTGATAATGTTCATTTCATGATATAATGGAATATTCTCAATAGGAATAAGTGTATGAAATACAGATCAACAGAGATACACTGTGAAAAGAGCATTGTTATTTGTAAGCCCTCCATGATTTTTCAACTACTGTCATAAGATGATACAGAATGCCTTATTGAGATATATCAAACCATAGAACAAAGAAGCTGCTACAGAAATGATATGCCATGATCAAAAGCAAGAAAAAGGCACAGTTAGGGTTCAGTTTCTATAGAAACCCCAGCTCAGAAAGGAAACTTTAAGTGTTTTTTTGCCTTTTTCCGTCAGCAGAAAACAAGAATCTCATACTGTAAGTGGAGCTCACTAAAGAAATATAGTCAATATCTCATTTTGTTCACATTTTATCATAGACACAAATCTAGTTGCTATTCATCTTAGCAAGAATGAATAAAGGCTTTCTAGAAAATGAACCAGCTAAAAGTAGCAAAAGGCCCAGAATGCTACAATATACAGAAATAGTCAGCTTCAGAAGTAAATGGCACAGAGGAGCTACATTATACGGAAATGACAAGTTTTCTTCTTTTATAGTTGTTTCATTGAAAATGCAGCTTCTTAGACTATGAGATACAGTGTATAGGGTCACCACCATGGAAGAAATCAATACACTTATTATACATTGTGCAAAAATAGCAACAGAAGTAGAATTGTTTTCTACAGTTTGCTTTCAAAAAGATAAAGTTTTTTGACTTACCACTCACACAGATCTGAAGAAGATGTAGTCAAAAATTCCTTTAAAACTCTTCAAAACCCTTAGTGTGAGATACAGGATATACCCATGGCGACATGCAGAACACAACAAAGTAGAAGGTGCAAAATGAAATGAATGTTTCATTCTTTACCCTATTTTTGTTCTAGGGTTTGTGAAATCTAAAACACGATGGCATCATCTTGCCTTATGTTTTCTAGGATTAAAAATTGCAAGTTAAACTAATGTTCACCGAGGGCTAAGACTTATGTCTTATGCCTTAGGTTTATAAACTTGCATGGCATAAGTCTTTAAGACTTTATAAAATTTTGCTTTGACTTCCTTATGGCTGAGTGTTTTTATTATTTTTGAATCATTTTTGAAAATGTAAAGCATTTAACTCAGGTGATAATTTATAAATCACCTAAGTGTAAATGTTATTTTTAATGCAAAATGAAATGATAGGGTTTTCACCATATAATGACTATGAGATATGCTTTGAGTTATGATTCACAAGCATCTAGGGAAATTAAGAGCCAGTTTGCAAACATGTGGAGGGTATATAGGCATTTTAGTTAGTCTTGGGAGTTTTTATGAGCATTTTGAGGTGTCATCATGGTGGACAAAGTCAAGTTTGACTTTTTCATTTATTTGGAGCCCTTTTGGATGAGATCTAGTGGCTAGATTTTAGGCTTTATTGAAGCATCTGACCCAAGAAGCTTCTAGGACCTATTTTCTTGGAGTTTAGTTGGTAGGAGTTTGGATATACTTACTTGTAACTTTTTTTTGACGGGGGTTCTGATTATGCAATGAGAGAGACATGTGATGTTTTTTGGATCCTTGCTCTACATTTTGGCAAATTCTGTAACTCATTTTTTAGATATTGCTGGACATGGAATACAATGAATGCCTTAGTTACTTCTGGTGATTTAAACTCTTACCTTCTGGTGATTTAAACTCTTGCCTTCTGGTGATTTAAACTCTTGCCTTTCCTTTGTTATTACAATCTTATGTGCATCGACTGATTGATCAAGTTATTCGTGAAATTGTCTTATATTTCCTAGTAACTTTGTCTCATATATTGTACCTTTGCTGCTAGTAGTAAGCTGATGTAGGTTACTAATTGTGTTGGTAAATGCATGTAACTTGTTAAATTGTGAAGTTCTTTTCCTTTTACAAGTTATTTTGTCTTTGAACCTGTTAGTGAAATATTTATGCAAAAGCATTCATAACAAATTGTGCAAAACCTCATTTTCATTAGTTCAAGCTAAGTGTAAAACAAATCTGAGTTTCATCATCCTTATTAGTTTGGTGTATCACCCATTTGCTTTAAGTTTTCTAGTTTAGTTTTCTAAGTTTCCCTCATTCCATTTTCTCTGCAAGGAACTATTAGTTTAGGTGATAACCAGTTTAGGAAGCTGGCCTCCTCCGAAGGTTGACCTCTGCTTATAAAGTGACCCACAACTTTAGAGGTCTTCACATGTTTCATCAAATAGACTAATTTTTGTAAATTAGTCAGGGTGCATATTTAGGTGATAATAGTTTTTGGTACACCTGGTGGGACTATGAACTGATTCTCAGTCCATTTTTATACTTTTCACTGTTGTTTGGTGTGTACATCAGTTTATTTCAGCCTTTACAGGTGTTTTAAATACAAACCTAGCGACTTCGAGGCTTTGGTTTAGTGAAAACCAGTGCAAAACAATTTATACATTGCTAATATTGGTGTGTATGTCAGAAAAACCTACCTTGGGAGGCAAGGAAAACACACACCTGGTGACTCTGGAAAGAAATATCTACTGGTTTCAAGAAGACAAGTGCTGGTATGTACTTATTTTACTAAAAATTAGACTTGATTTTTATTGTGAAAGATTTCAATGAGTTCTTAGCACATATAAATGTCATAGTATGTCCTGAAAGTCCTATTCATTTCATGAAAGTACTTTCCACCATTTCATGAAAGTCCTGTTCATACATCATTTTATGAGTCGTATCATAGCAATCATATAGCTGGTTTTAGTCCAAATAGCCCATTGACAGTTTATAACCAACCAGTCTATAATGCTTACCACCCTCCCACCCACGCACAGACTCTATGGCAGCCACTGTATGCCTATGACCAGGCTCAAGAATCTCATTTTATGCCAAGCCAGCAATACTACTTTCCCAATCAATTTCAAAATGATGAGAGAATGGAGATTGCAACTACCGAGAACATATGGTTTAACTGGAACAAGCAGCTAGATGACTTAAAGAGGCAGCATTAATATTCTTTACAACAGGAGCCCATAAATGAGCAAAATCAGTCAAACCAATCCATTAAGCCTCAGTTTCAGTCATGTCAAGAGTCTGAACCAAATCATCAAATTAATGAACAACCATGGAAGCCTTCTTAGACTAGGTATCCTAGCTATCAAATCTCAACAAAGTTCTTCCTTCCATACCAGTCCAAGTCAAGACTGAAAATGAAACTCTATGGCAAGAGGAGTAGTCGGTTGCTGTTGTTTGTACCATGTCCCCAGTGAAATATGAGCATAATACATGTGAAGAGGTTGTAGGACTAGGCTTGTCACTGAATCCCTTAAATTTTCATTCATTTGATGAATTTTCTAATGTTGTTTATAAAATGAATGAAGGTAGCATTCAGAGGTTGCGAGGTAAAGGTCTTAAGTTGTGAAGACAGGATGCCTGAGTGTCATTGGGGAAGGCACCACATGAAGAGGAAGAATTGGTTTTCTTGTTTGATCAATTACCTGCTTTTGTTGAACAAGATGTGGAAAGCTTTCAGGTACCCAGCTTGCCAGCAATTTCAGACCAGCAAGAAGAGGTTCAACAATATGAGGAGTTGTTGATTAAAACTAAGCAATCTAACAATGGGGTCTTGGATCAATTAAAAGAAAGTGAAAGTAAGCCTTTCTTGGAACTCGCACAATTAGCTGAGAGTTGTTATGAAGCAGAAAACAACTCTCCTCCATCAAAATTTCATGAAGAGTGTGAGGAAGAGTCATTTTGGGACGACCTTGAAGTTTTTGTCTCTAAACTGGATGACAAAGGATTAAACCTACTGCAAGAAGTTGTAAATCATGCTAAATTAGGAAAGCAAGTTCACAGGTTTGAACAAGAGCAAGAATAGTCTGTAGAAGAGATAGATAAACAAAAGAAACTTGGTGGAAATGAGGCTGATATGTTTTGGTATGATGGGATACCTTCAGTTGCTAAACAAAATGGAGAAGATATGACTGTGATTACCCAAGACTTGGGACAGGTATAGGTTCTTGAACAGTGTGATGAGTTGCTGGTTCGTGAAAGTCAATATGGGAATGAAGCTTTGGCTCATGAGGTATTTTCATTTTGGGATGATCTAAAGTCTATTTTGAATCAGGAGGAAGCCTCTTTTTGCCCAGGTTTGGATATTGAGCCAGCACCATTTGAGGCAGCAGATAAAAAACAAGAAGAGAAACAACTACATGATTTGGAACAACAAGGAACTAGCATGGAGAGTTTTGAAAGCACTCTTTCCAGAGGATGCCCAATTAGACATCTAACCAGAATGGAGGCCAACAAGGATATTCATATCCTGCTTGCACCCAAGCATGAAGATACATCTAGGAAAGAGTAGATTCAAGTCACTTTTCTACCTTAGGATAGGAATTTTTACATTCCATGTGAAAAGGTTAGTGAACTTGTGTATGTTCTTAAAGAGGTTTTGTAGCTCTTTGTTGAAATTTTGTTCATATTTCCTCTCTTTCTAGTTGTTCTCAAGCATGGCAAACATTGTATATTCTGGTAGAAAAGACAACTACTTCACCCAAATAGTAAATGGTTTTGTTTGAGTTAGTGCCTTCCTTGGTTAGGGTAGAGTAGGTGTAGTTTTCTTTTCTTCCAAGTGTAGTTTCTGCATAGATAGTTAGTTGTTTGTGGTTTTGGTTGAGTAGAGTAGGGATTTTAAGGTTTCACCTTTGTTCTGCTATGTTGCATAAGTCAGAAAACTGTTTGTCCAAGTGTTTTTAGAAGTCTTTGAGTGACCCCATGCCCAATGGATATGCTTCAGGCAATTGGTTTGATGTTTAGTAGGCAAACATATAGCAGATGTTGCCAAAAATGTTACCTAAATTTCACTGCAACTCATTCAGGTAGAGATTTGATTTAAAACTTAAAAGGTACATTTCATCTAGTCCTTCATACATTACATTCAAGTGCATAAATGAAATAATTCAAAAGATTATGTTTATTAAATTACTGCATTTATCCAAGTGCATGTAATAGAGAAAAGATTTACACAAATCTTTTAAGTAATCTTTATTGAATGTAAATGTACATTATCTCACACAAGCCATGAGATTAACTTTCTTATTCAATGAAATTGAAGAAACAATTCATACATGAATAAGTAAAAGAAAGTAAAAGTGCATGTAAGGATAGAGGCCAGTCATTGCTTGAGAATGACTGGTTCTGGTTCAGGTGTGTTTTCCTATTGCCCCAAGTTGTCTTTGTCCGTCCTAGTCCATGTCATCTCAATTTCCTACATCTGGAAAAAGAATGGTATTAGAGCAATACTCTAAGAAATGAACGGTCCCTAACCTAACATGAACAAGTACCTATGCATGTATAAACTGATCCTCAAATGCATTAAACAATAAATGGATACTTTGGATGTCTTGGAAAACAAGCAAGTCATCAACCACATCTAGAGTATGTATTTATTTTCTAACAAGTTTCCTTCATGTGCAGATATAGGTGAAATGTGTTTCTGTTTGATTCATCAGTTTGAATCATGAGTGGAGAAAATGTGGCTCCCACAAGGGTTGAGCCCAGCTCATAGTTGTTACAGAACATTTTATATGTATTTGTTACATGCAAGAGACAATTGTAAAAGGGGAATGGACAATATGCAATCCTGTCAAATTTTTTGACTGTCAAAAGTTTAAAACAACATACATTCCTTTATAAAGATACATTGAAAAATATTTGCAAGATATCATCATTGAGATAAGATCATCAAGAGTATGGAGAGCTAAGGCTTGTAATAGGGACTGCCACAGTTGCAAGGTCTCGTAATACTCCCAAGTTGATGTCTTAGAAATCAGTTGTCAAAAGGATGAAAAGGTTGGTCTAAGGTAGCCTGCAAAAGAATGGGCTAGAAAGCCTATCAAAATAGTTTTAGAGAGGTCTCAAGTCAAAGAGCACTGTGTTTTGGCAGTCAAGAGGAATAGTGAGCAGTCATTAACTACAAACAATAAATGTTAAAAGGTATATAGTGCATATAGAACAGTCATTTATAATTGAATAGATGTCATAGCAAGCAACCATCATAGAACAGATCTACAAAATCATGTGAACCAAATAGTGATAATGATAGAGGTTTTAGGGCATATCAACAAAACATCAACATTCACTAGTTTGGGAGTTTGAAGATAAGGGTATAGTTTCTTATAAACACTGTTGCACAAATCATGATGACAAAGAAGCAGTGCTATGAGATTTGGAGCTATGTTAACAAGAAAACATCAAGCCTCAAATCAGGTATGTTGCCAAAGCCAGAGATAAGTCCTGAGAAATGTTATGTCACCATGCGTCAAGGTTTAAGAAAATAAAAAAGAGGTTGAAAGTCCTACCTTTAGTCATTTGCATATGGGTATAGAAGGGTCAAAGGCACATTATGAACTGTTGGTAGTATATGAGGACAATGGCCTCTAGTGTCACATAACATGCAAAAATACAGTATATATTGTGAGGAAAGGTTTGAAGGCTATCGATCATTTGAAGATCTCTGTGAAATCAATAGGATTACCCAAGATACTATGGAGAGTCTCTCATGATGGTTTGCTCGATTAACCCTAATGGATTGTGATAGATGAATTAAGAGTTCAGAGACCTTTAAAAGGAAGAAGTGAAGATCATTGTAGCATTCGGCACATAAATCTTATTAAACCCTAGAGAGGCTTATTCAGTCTTGTGATGGGTATGTTCAAACCTCATAAAGGGTGCAGTTTGAAAAAAGGTCTGAGTAACCTTGCAGACCTTATAGATTTCTTAAAGATAGCATGACAGTGCAAGGGGCAGGAACATTAGCATGTAAACCTTCCCACAAGGGTCTGAGAAAGCTTGAGGCATGAATAACCCTCATGCAAGGTTTTCAAAGTTCCATCTAAATGGGCAGCATTGTAAGCATATCATCATAGTGGTGACTATGAGATAAGAAACAACAGTTATAAATTGTCAGTATGCATGATGATAGTCATAAAAAAACTAAGTCTTAGCTACTAAAAGTACATCAGTCCACTAGAAGTATGAACTTTTAAAATAGCCATATCTCAAAAGATAGATAAGATAATCATGAAATAAATCACTAACAATCTTATAGTGGTATGCAAAGACAGTGTCTAGAATAGTCTTCGACAAGATGCAATCAGAAATAGAGGTCTACCAAGTGTCCATAAGATCACCTATTTGGGAAGACAGTCAATAATGTCTTCTAGAGATAGTCCACAAAATAGTCTTTATATCTGTCACAACAAATGATGGAAGACAATGGTTAAAAGAACTTATGAGACAGTGCCAGGATATTTTGTTGAAAAGAGGTATGTGTTTCTAACAAAGTTTACAAAGGAGGTAGCAGTATTAAGTACAGTTTAAACAATGAAGGCCTACAGATCTGAGACGATGTAAGGAATATGAGGGTTTTCATGCCATTTAAATAGTGAGTAGCCTCTAGTCTACAACTTTTCATTGCAGGAAAGACAACTTGTATCATCCATCTAAAAAGACAAAGAGGCATCAAAGGTATGTGACTAGAATAAACTATCAAAACAACAACAAACAATCATCCTAAGAGTAGTCATCTCTATCAACAGTTTGGTATCTACCAAAGCATATTTCATAAATTGATAATGTTCATTTCATGATATAACAGAATATTCTCAACAGGAATAAGTGTATGAAATACAGATCAGCAGAGATACACTGCGAAAAGAGCATTGTTATTTGTAAGCCCTCCATGATTTTTCAACTACTGTCATAAGATGATACAGAATGGCTTATTGAGATATATCAAACCCATGGAACAAAGAAGTTGCTACAGAAATGATATGCCATGATCAAAAGCAAGAAAAAGGCATAGTTAGGGTTCAGTTTATGTAGAAACCCTAGCTCAGAAAGGAAACTTTAAGTGTATTTTTTGCCTTTTTTTGTCAGTAGAAAACAAGAATCTCATACTGTAAGTGGAAATCATAAAATAAATACAGTCAATATCTCATTTTGTTCACATTTTATCATAGACACAAATCTAGTTGCTATTCATCTTAGCAAAAATGAATAAAGGCTTTCCAGAAAATGAACCAGTTGAAAGTAGCAAAAGGCCCAGAATGCTACAATATACAGAAATAGTTAGCTTCAAAAATAAAAGGCACAGAGGAGCTACATTATACGGAAATGATAAGTTTTCTTCTTTTATAATTTTTTCATTGAAAATGCAACTTCTTAGACTATGAGATATAGTGTATAGGGTCACCACCATGGACGAAATCAATACACTCATTATACATTGTGCAGAAATAGCAACAGAAGTAGCATTGTTTTCTACAGTTTGCTTTCAAAAAGATAAAGTTTTTTGACTTACCACTCACACATATCTGAAGAAGATGCAGTCAAAAATGCCTTTAAAACTCTTCAAAACCCTTAGTGTGAGATACAGGATATACCCATGGCGGCGTACAAAACACAACAAAGTAGAAGGTGCAAAATGAAATGAATGTTTCATTCTTTGCCCTATTCTTTTTTTAGGGTTTGTGAAATCTAAAACACAATGCCATCATTTTACCTTATGTTTTCTAGGATTAAAAATTGCAAGTTAAACTAATGTTCATCGAGGGCTAAGACTTATGTCTTATGCCTTAGGTTTATAAACTTGCATGGCATAAGTCTTTAAGACTTTATAAACTTTTGCTTTGACTTCCTTATGGCTGAGTGTTTTTATTATTTTTGCATCATTTTTGAAAATGTAAAGCATTTAACTTAGGTGATAATTTATAAATCACCTAAGTGTAAATGTTATTTTTAATGCAAAATGAAATGATAGGGTTTTCACCATATAATGATTGAGATATGCTTTGAGTTATGATTCACAAGCATCTAGGGAAGTTAAGAGGCAGTTTGCAAACATGTGGAGGGTATATAGGCATTTTAGTTGTTCTTGGGAGTTTTTATGAGCATTTTGAGGTATCATCATGGTGGACAAAGTCAAGTTTGACTTTTTCATTTATTTAGAGCCCTTTTGGATGAGATCTAGTGGCTAGATTTTAGGCTTTATTGAAGCATCTGACCCAAGAAGCTTCTAGGAGCTATTTTCTTGGAGTTTAGTTGGTAGGAGTTTGGATATACTTACTTGTAACTTTTTTTTGGCAGGGGATCTGATGATGCAGTGAGAGAGACTTGTGATTTTTTTTGGATCCTTGCTCTACATTTTGGTAAAATCTGTAACTCATTTTTTAGATATTGCTGGACATGGAATACAGTGAATGCCTTAGTTACTTCTAGTGATTTAAACTCTTGTCTTTCTTTTGTTATTACAGTCTTGTGTACATTGAGTGATTGATCAAGTTATTCATGAAATTGTCTTATATTTCCTGGTAACTTTGTCTCATAAATTGTACCTTTGCTGCTAGTAGTAAGCTGATGTAGATTACTAATTGTGTTGGTAAATGCATGTAACTTGTTAAATTGTGAAGTTCTTTTCCCTTTACAAGTTATTTTGTCTTTGAACCTATTAGTGAAATATTTATGCAAAAGCATTCATAACAGATTATGCAAAACCTCATTTTCATTAGTTCAAGCTAAGTGTAAAACAAATCTGAGTTTCATCGTCCTTATTAGTTTTGTGTATCACCCATTTGCTTTAAGTTTTCCAGTTTAGTTTTCTAAGTTTCCTTCCTTCCATTTTCTCTGCAAGGAACTATTAGTTTAGGTGATAACCAGTTTATGAAGTTGGCCTTCTCTAGAGGTTGACCTCTACTTATAAAGTGACCCACAACTTTAGAGGTCTTCCCATGTTTCATCAAATAGACTAATTTCTGTAAAATAGTCAGGGTGGATATTTAGGTGATAACAATAGTTTATCTTGATTTATCTGATCAAAGTTTTCCCTCAAAGTTAAATTTTAGACATACCCAAATCAGTTAAAGGGATTTTTATTTGTAGGCCAAGGGCAGCTTTAGATTTACATGGCATGCAAGAATTTTTCTTGTTTCACCTCCCCACACAATGAACCTGGCATCATCATCGCCTTTGTTTGAAGCACATAAACCAATTTGCATGTTGACTAATTAAAATGGCATTATGGGAAGGGTTTACTTCCCCATATTCACTCCTGGAATATGGAAGGCATTGGATAGTGGGGGCAAGTTTTATTCCTTTGTATTGTCAGTGATAGGTTGGAAGACATCAATTTAAATCAAGTCCATAAAAATGTACACACATCTTGTGTTTCCACTGTATAACATCTCTTGGCATAACTAGCATACCTATATTTAAAAAATATATCTAAAGTACACGGAGATATATGGCGTCTAATGTTAGGATTAATGATTAAAAAATAGGTGAGAAGGATATCTCTAAGCATATTTTAGATATATTTTTTAAATATATGTATGCTAGTAGCATCCCCAATGACAAGCATAATTCTAACTAATATTATATATTAATAATATATAATATTAGTTAGAATATATTTAATATTATTAATAATATTATATATTATATTATATTATATATTATATTAGTCAGAAAGAGGGTTACTAATTCCAATCATAACCCTAAACCCAACCCTAACCCTAACCATATTTCTAAACCTAATTTTGACTTAAACACCAACCCTAAATATAATTCAATCATTAACTAGAACTCTATCACTATCCCTAATTCTAACCCTATCCCTAAATGTAATTGTAACACTAACCCTAATTGTATCCCTAATACTAACCATAATTCTAACTATAATTCCAACCTTGATTCTAATCAAAACATAATTCTAACCCAACACTAACCCTAACCCTAATTCTAATTCTATCCCTAACCCTAACGCTATCACTATCCCTAATTCTAACCATATCCATAAATGTAATTATAACTCTAACCCTAATTGTATCACAATACTAACTATGACTCTCACTATAATTCTAACCCAGATTCTAATCAAAACATAATTCTAACCCAATCCTAACCCTAACCTTTACCATAATATTTAGGCCAATACTAATCCTAATTCTAAACCCCAACCCTAACCCTAATTCTAACCTAAACCCTAACCCCAACCCTCATTCTAACATTAATTCCAATTGTAACCCTAGCTCTAGCCCTAATTCTAACACTAATTTGAACTCAAACCCTAACCCTAATTCTAACACTAATTATTACTGTAACCCTAATTCTAACATTTAGGTCAGTACTAACCCTAATTTTAACCTTGACCCTAACCCTAATTCTAATCATGGTTCTAACCCTACTCCTAACCTAAACCCTATTTCTGGGCCCTAATTGTAACCCTAAACCTAACCCTACCTCTAACCCTCATTGTAACCCTAATTCTAACACTTACCCTAGCCCTAACCCTAATTCTAACTATAAGTCTAATTCGTACCCTAATTCTATCCCTAACCTTAACCCTAATTCTAACACTAACCCTAACCCTAATTCTAACTCCAACCCTAACTGTAACTCTAGCCCTAAAGATAGCTCTAATTATCAATTTCTTGCATAAGGAAAAATAGTTTTAAAATTTTTGAACCAACACTGTGGGCCTTTTCTCTTTTTCCTAACCTCTCTCCTCTACCTGTATTTATATCAAACTAATCTGTAATTTCATATCATTCTCTTCTTCAGCATTCTTTAAATAATATATAAAATTCTACAGAGTGGAATCCAAAAACCTCTATGACAAAAAATTATGGACTATGGAAAACTAATGTTTCCTACTTAAATATTCACAAATGGTGTAATCTTGTGTGAATTAGTAGTATTTTCAACATTATTTCCCTGTGATGAAATTTCAAGATAGCTATCACATTTAATTTTATTTAATTTTAGTAATTTCTATTGAATTTCAGCTCATTTATCTAAATTATTTGTTTACTATTTGATTAAATTTATTTACTTAACCTAAATATAATATTTTATGTAAATACATTTTTCCTTCTATAATAAATAATGACAAAAAAACTAAGATTACTAATCATATAAGACAACTTTATTAAGATATTACATTTCATCTACAAATTGATTATATAATATACAATTAATGTTTATATTTATAAAGAATTTATGATATAATTTAAACATTTTAAAAATTAAACTCATTATAATTTTCCATATTTAAAGAAAACATATTTAAAAATTATAATATTTTTAAATTCAAAATGTTGAAGCTTAAAATATGTCCCATCCTAAAATTTGTGTTTTCTACATAAACTTGCTCAATTACCTATATAAATACCCACAAAGATAATGTGCCTTTTTAAATAATACATGTTGATTTTCTCATAAAGACTATTATTTTTAGTTTAGCTCACAAAAATTGGCATATTTATGACTTTGGTAATATAGTTTTGAGATGTCTACCATGACTTCCTTATTTCCTTTGATACTTGTAAATACTTCCTTTTAATGTACGAATAGGTGCTATTTTACTTTTCATTAATTAAAAAGATAATAGTGTTGAATACCCAAGGTATTGAGTGGGGGGTTGAATCAATACTTATTAATCCTTTTACTTACTGAACTAGTAATCCATACACCACATGCAATAACAAAGCAAATTAAACACAGAAGAAACAACCATAAGCCATTACACATGAACACCAAAAATTTTACGTGGAAAACCCAAAATTGGGAAAAACCATGGTGAGTGTTAGCTTAGAATATATTATGTAGGAACAATCACAAATTACAATAAAGGCTCACTTCCTTAGGGATCACTGCCCAAAGAAATGCTCACTACAAGAAGGCTCATTTCCTTGAGAAAGAAAGAAGATAGGAGATGGCTCACTACCAAAATGAACTTCTTAGATTGCATCTACCCATGCATGAATGCAGCTCCAATGTATGCTCAAAATATTGTCTCAAAGCTCTTCATCTTGACTGCTTTGTTTCACTGCTCTACTTACATTAGACAAGATCTCTCTTCTTCTACTCTTGTTGCCTACACTATACTTTCACATACTCCACACATTCACATTCATAATACACTTCCCAAAACACTAAATTCAATCACATATATATCCGCAACAAACAAAAACTTCATACTAGGTTGGCCAGATAATGTGTACCGTGTAGTCATACGTTATGTATTATGTCGACCGATTTATTTTACCAAAATTCATAGAGGACCCAAACAACATTTAAAATACCTTCACACATGTCAGCTACAACTGGTTAACCACTTAGGATTAAGTTCCAAACACCAAAACTTATCGCATACAAATCAAACTTATCAGGTCGGCCTTCAAAATAGATTGCCACTAGTTTACTTCCTCTGTCAAACAACATCTTCCACTATGGACCACAAGACTTGCTCAAATCCATATTAGAGAGTTTTTACATGTCATAGATCACACCTCCACAATTGCAAAGCAAAATATTCTTTTGTGGTTGAATGTGGACCACTGAAACACATGCCCTATCATAGTCAAACTGCATCATACAAAGTAGCGATACTTAGGCATTCATAACTGACTCTCCGGTGGAACTCAGAACTTACAACTCTAGATTTGGATACTTCAAACATGTTTTTACAACACCTCAAAACTGCATAGCAAGATATGCCATAGCAAAGGAATGCAGACCAATTCAGTTGAGTGTTTTGTTATGATTTCCCCTACTCACTGCATTGCCATACTTAGACTTCTTGAAGATGGACTTCTAGTACTCATCAGAAACTAAAATCTTGGACAATTGATCATTTGAGGACTGTGAACAACACACCTGGTTTGCATGATGTGATATTCTACTACGGACCAATTCCATCCATTATATTGTCGCTCTATCGCTATCTTCTTTATACTGCTAACACTTAGCCAAAATAGCTAAGTCTTTTTCACCGGACCAAAACTTTTGTTCTAACGTTGTTTCTTTTCTTTGTTTCCATCAATGACAACATCTTCAGACATTAGACACATGATGTGAAAAACTGTTGCAACTCCCCCTTTCTCTTTATACATTGCTCCCCCTGTCTTCATACTTTATTGTTTCTCAAAAGTTTTTCACATGCTTTGTTTCTTCTCCTCCTTTCTCATCAATGAAAAAGGTGTATGATACATAGATATCTACAAGTTGCCAAAAATTCAAAACTGTTTTCCTATTTTTCCGCATGTATACTAGTGATATATATAAAAGGAATGCTTATTGTTGTTGTTGTTCTAGGAGAGCATCTTTATAGATCAGTTTCAGCTACATCATTTCTTCATCCCAACTAGTTTTAGAATCACTCAATATTAGTATGTGCCCATTAATCTAGGACACCAAGTCTTTTTCTTTCTTCACCATGTCAGGGACTTCAGTACTTTGTCTTGTTTTGTCTACAACTGCTATTAACTTAGATAAGGATGCAATTTTGAAACTTGCTACCTCCCAGAGCTGTCCCATTCTATGCTTTATGATATCCTTCTAAGTCTGCAACTTATGTATGTTAGAGTGAATGGTTTCAACTTGTGCCCTTTGATTGCCAATAGTATATTTTGTCAGATCATAAGTTTTAGATATCCTCATTATTTGGGCTTCCCATCTATCTATTTTATCCTATATCTCCTTGGGCTTACCCAACCATGTAAGACAAAATTTATATAGTTCACTTGCTTCTTTTAGGGCTAATTGTGTGAATTCTACACTTTTGTCTAACAAAATTTTGTCTTGAGAAGCTTTATCTTTTAGCTCAACTTATCTCTTATCATCTATCTCAGCTCTTACCTTTTTATCAGTAGCTTTCTCAAAGGATTCAAAATAGGAATTCATGGACTCCATAAGCCTTTTTATTTATGTTGCAGGAGAGAGTGTTCTGTCTCTCTGAACTCTAGGCATGATCTTCTCAAAGATATTTATAGCTTCACAAAGTAATTCACCATCTTTTAAATGAGATTTTAGCATTTCTTCTTGTGTAGTAGCTTGAAAGATTGTTCCAAGTTTTAGCTTCTGCAGAGGGGACCTTGCAACAAGGTTGATAGGTCCTTGCAAAAGCTCAGGTGTAGTCAAAATTTGAGCTTCCTTCTGCTTCTCCAAAAACTCTCTCAAAGAGTCAGTAGTGTCTCTGTTTTCTCCAACTTAGGATGCCTCAGCATCTTGTCTCTCTAGAGGGGGCTCTTGAATGTGCTCTTGTTCATTTCTTTCTAGTTTTGAAGTAGGATTGTCTACTATTTGTTCATCTATTTCTTCTCTTTGCTCTTTTGAAACTATCTCTATTTCTCCAGACTTCTTTTCTTCCTCAGTTTCTTTCATCTTTTCAACTTGTTCTATATTCCTTTCTTCTTCATTTCTTGTATCTATCAGAGGATTATCTGTACCTTTCTCCATGTTCTATTCTAGATTTATTTTTGGAGAAGAATTATCTACACCAATGTCTTGTTCCTCTTCATTAGCATCAACAATAGTTGATATTTGCAGCTCAATACCCTAAGTGTTATTTCTTCTATTTCCTTGACTAATTTCTTGGTCTCACCAGACATTAGAGCATTTACTCTCCTCATGGTTCTAAATTCCTCGCTGACCTTCTTAGTGGCTTTGGTTTTTTCCTTAGAGGTGATGTCTAGACAAATTTTTAACAAGACATATTCTTTGATCTCAACGTCTTTTGCCATAGTTTCTTCTTTCCCAAGGCTGACATTATACTCGCCAAATTGTCTGGTAGCTCATCTATTACTTTAATCAAAGTTTTGCAGAACATGTCTAAGTATCTTACAACTGTAGTTTCTATGATTACGTTGTCTGTATCTGACCTCTCATCAGACATGTCAACAATGGGCTTAAGGGTACCATGTTGAGCAAATGCATTTACCATGGCCTCCAAGGATATACTTGCTTCTTCTTCTCTATTCTCAGTCTTCTCCTTTTTAGTCTTCTTCTTCCCCTTAGCTTTTCTAGAGGTCTTTTTGGTAGTAGCTTCATCTATTTTTGTCCTTTTTGCTTTAACCTCATTTGTTTCAGTTTCCTCTTCTTCTTCTCCCTCACCAAGGCTCACATACACTCTTTTTGTGGCCTTAGTTTTATTTCTTTTCTTCATTTCTTCTAGCTTCTCCTTTGGCATTTTCTTTTCAGGCTTTGCCTTTTCTTTTTCAACCTCAATGATAGTTGCTGCAGAGGATGAGGCTCTTGTTCTTCTTCTGGAGCTAGGTGCAGGCTTTTCTTTCTCAGATTTCTCCTCTTTCTTCTCTGAAGTTTTTAAGGTTTGTCCTTCTAGAGCACTTGTATCTTTTGAGGCCTCTCCTTTGGCTCTTGCCTCACTTATTTCTTCATATTTAAATCATTTTCTTTTAGCAAACTCCTTTTCCATCTTTCTTGCATTTTTCTTGATTTCTGGTTGGCTTTGTTCCACAAATACTTTAAGAGACAACTCTTCAAATGTTCCAAATCTACCCTCCTTAGGGTCTTTAGGTTTGCTCAACATTAAATTAGCTAATCTAGTCAAAACTTCCTAAGAAACTCCATATCCCATGACTAGGACCCATACAGTTCTTGGTTCAATAGCTTCCATATAACAATTATCCTTGTCTACCATGAATACAATATCTTTTTGCCTCCATTAGGGTTTCTTCACTGGAAGATTAGATTTTCCCTAGCTTACTTCTTAGGTCTCCTTAGTCGCTTGAAAATTTGAAAGCAAAGTGATTTCTCATTCAAATGAATTCCTTATATTCTTTCCTTATTAAGATTTAATCGCAATAAATGCTTCATTCAAAAAGCTATTAAATCATTTGTCTATTGTTCCAGTCGATCAAGATTACCCCACAATTTACCACATTAGCTTCTTTTCTCATAGAATCTTCTTTAAAAGATCTGTCATTTAGTCTTATAGCTCATATCTTTGTGCTGGATATCAGCACCACACTTCTGGCTGGGGGAGTAGGATTTTGCATTAAGCTCCCCTTGAGCCAGAGTCCTCAATTTACTTCCTAGAGGATGTACCAGCACCAGAGTCTAGTGCAGATTCATCCTTGACTTCCTGTACTCCCTTCTTGACCCACATTTGATTTATGTCTTTCTTGAGCTCTGCTAGATCTACCTTTTGTACCAGTTTCTTCATTTCAACCCGATTATCCTTCTTCATATTCGTGTTTCTATAGAATTTTTCAAAATATCTAGGCCTATTGCAATTGAAGCATACAAGATTCCCTGTCCATTGTTCCTTTCATTCATCCTTGATCTACATTGGAACTAGCCCTGTCACCATATCTATTGCATGCAAAAAAATTTCCATTGAAAGATTGAATATTCCTTCCATTATTATAGTTCTTCCTTATCTAACTTCTGCATTCACTAGCTTTATGACCAAACCTCTTACAATTAAAGCAGTTACCTCTGAAGGTTTGAATATTCCTTCTATTGTTATAACTATTTCTTATCTGACTTTTGCATTCATTAGCTTTGTGACCTACTTTGTTGCAAGTAAAACAATGACTGGAGAATGATGAAACATTTTGATTTACTATGCTCCTACACTGAGTAGCCTTATGACCAAATTTATTGCATGCATTATAGTAACCATTGAACGAAGGGTACCTTTGGGCATATGGTTACCTGACCAGTGGTCTTCTAGGTCTACTCCTTTGATTCTGAAAATATTTGCCTTTGTCCTTCTTGATCTTAGTATTCTTTTCTTGACTGGTTTTGGAACTTTCACCTTTCTCAAATCCCAAGCCTTACTTATAATTGGGATTCTTCTGACTAGAAAGTATTGTATCAAGTTGGGTAACACTTATTATAAATTTTTCTTCCTAACTACATGCATGTTTTAGATCATCTTTCAAATCTAAAAATTCTTGTTCAAGTTTTGTGCAATCTTCAATTTTTCTTTTCACCAATTGATTTGAGTCTTCTTCTTTTTATCTTCTTACAACTTCCACTTTTAGATTACTCAAGTTCTCTTTTATAGATATCAATTGTTCACTAACCTCCTTGTATTTTTCCTTGAACTTCTTGACTTGCTCCCTCAATTTATTTATGCACTCATCTGCTTCCTTGAAATTATCTTTTAGATCCCTATTTTCTATTTCAGCCTTTTCAAGATCTGCTAGTGCAAGTTTAAGTTATTCTTCATTGACAAGTGACTATTCTTCTTCAGTCTCAGTTGCATCAATTTATTCAGGAGGAGTAGGACATATTTTACCTACCATGTGTTCAGTCTCCAAGATCTTCCTCAAGTTGTTAGACTTCTTCTAAGGAACCAAGCTCTGATACCAATTGTTGAACACCCAAGGTACTGAGAGGGGGGTTGAATCAGTACTTTATTAATCCTTTTACTTACTGAACTAGTAATCCATACACCACATGTAATAACAAAGCAAATTAAACACAGAAGAAACAACCATAAACCATTACACATGAACACTAGGTTTTTTATGTGGAAAACCCAAAACTGGGAAAACCACGGTGAGCGTTAGCTCACAATATATTATGTAGGAACAATACCAAATTACAATAAAGGCTCATTGCCAAAAAAAGTCCTCACTGCAAGAAGGCTTTCTACCTAGAGAAAGAAAGAAGAAAGGAGATGGCTCACTACCAAAATGAACTTCTTAGATTGCATCTACCCATGAATGAATGCAACTCTAATGTATGCTCAAAATATTGTCTAAAAGCTCTTCATATTGACTGCTCTATTTCACTGCTCTGCTTACATTAGACAAAATCTCTCTTCTTCTACTCTTGTTGCCTACTCTGTACTTTCACATATTCCACACATTCGCATTAACAATACACTTGGACCAAAACAATGAATTCAATCACATATATATCCACAACAAACAAAAACTTCATACTAGGTCAGTCGGATAATGTGTACCATGGAGTCATACATTATGTACTATGTCAACCAATTTCTTTTACCAAAATTCATAGCTGACCCAAACAACATTTAAAATGCCTTCACACATGTTAGCCACAATCGTTTAACCACTTAGGATTAAGTTCCAAACACCAAAACTTATCACATACAAATCAAACTTGTCAGGTTAGCCTTCAACACATATTGCCACTGGTTTACTTCCTCTATCAGACATCTTCTACTGTAGACCACAAGACTTGCTCAAATCCATATCAGAGACTCTTTACATGTCATAGATCACACCTCTAGAACTACAAAGAAAAATATTCTTTTGTGGTAGAATGCGGACCACTAAAACACATGCCCTGTCACAATCAAACTGCATCATACCAAGTAGCGATACTTAGGCATTCATAATTGACTTTTCGGTGGAACTTAGAACTTGCAACTCTAGATTTGGATACTTCAAACATGACTGCATAAAAAGATATGCAACAGTGGAGGAATGCAGACCAATTCAGTTGAGTGTTATATTATGATTTCCTCTGCTCATTGTGCTACTAGACTTAGACTTCCTGAAGATGAACTTCTGATACTCATTAGAAACTAAAATGTTGGACAATTGATCATCTAAGGACTGTGAACAACATAACTAATCCACATGATCAGATCTTCTACTATGGACCAATGCCATCCATTATACTACACTTCTCTATCGCTATCTTCTCTATATTCCTAACACTTAGCCAAAATAGCTTTTAAGTCTTTTTAACCAGACTAGAACTTCTATTCTAACCTTGTTTCTTTTCTTTGTTTCCATCAATGACAACATCTTCAGATATCATACACAAGTTGCCAACAAATAGTACAATATTCACAAAAAATGACAAGGCATAAAAGGTCAAACCCTCAAAGTCTATGTGAGACAACATCCAAAACAAAGATGAAAGTTCAACATAGATCCAAGACCAAACATAAAAAAACTAAGTAATATTAGCAACACTGGTAGGAGGGGTCTCTTTATCATCAATTTTAACCCAAACATCTTTGAGGATACAACTAACATCAATGGGATCCCTACCAATAAGAGCACCCTCTTTCTCAGGAGTGTCATCTAAAGGTTGTTGAACACAAACAAGATAAATACACAACTCCAAGTGAGGAAACTTGCCAAAGTTAGGTAAGCCAAGAGCACACACATGAGAAGAGGCAAAATGTGGTCAGGGAGGCCAAAACCAATTGAAGGAAGCATTATCTCTATTTCCTAGAGGTTGAGAGCCACAAGACTGAGACCCTTGATATCTTCTAGTGGATTAACTACAACCTTGTTGGTACCCTCGACCAAGGGAAGAGAGGGGACACAAGACTCTAGCAACAATGTATAGAGCAAATTTTACCGTAGTTATCCAAAATCTCCTATAAATGTACCACTTCAAGTACAACTTTATTGGCATGCAACTAAATCTACATAAGCACATTAGAGAAAATCATTTCTTTAGTATGCAAAAGAAATTAATAGCAACCAAACAAATTTAGAAAGAGCTAGATTTATATTTTTACAAATACTAAAGAGAATTTCCACCCTAAAAGCATACCAGATATAGGTATACTTGAATAATATACAAGGCCAATCTCCTAATAAAACCATGTCATGAGAAAGGAGTAGCTTGAAAGTGCCTAAGAAAATCATGTATCCAATTCCAAGATTCTTTGGCTCTAGTGAAAATTAAAAGAGATGCTTGCGAGTCTCAAACTATCCATAGAATGGACAATAGGGGTTGAGAACTCCTAGATGAGTTAAATGAGATTGAAGCAAAAGGTCTTGATAAATAATGCACTAGGAAACATGGGCCAATTTAGGCTCAAGAATTGCCAACCAAATAGACTATAATTAGTGATGCCAAGTACCAAGAGAAGATTAAAGCTATCAATGATGGTTTAATTGACCAACCAAAGGAAGATGAGGTGAAAACCATAAATATCCTTTACAAGGCTTGTAATTACAAAATGATGTGTCAAGATATCATTCCAATCCTTCCACTAAGGCTTGAAAGGTCTAACCCAAACTTTATGAATCATTTGCGGGGAATGGTATTAATAAGAGTCTCAAAAGTCTCTTGGTCTTGATTAGACAACCTAAATTTTACTTTAACTTATGACCAAGAAATAAAATTCATGATAGCTTTGTTAATGAGATCTAGAAAAACTCTAATGACTCATTTGAAAAATTTCAAGGCATGGTTCCATGACACATTAGCCAAAGGACATTATTGATAAGAAAGAACTAGAGGCCACCAAATAGACTATTGATTGATTGAAAACACATTGTAGAAATCATTTATCACCTAGAGAATCCATGGTTTAATAGCCTCCCAATATTTTTGAATGCTCTTGATAATAATTCCCCTGAATTTGAACCAATTCCCTCATGGTGAGGAGAGTATCAAGATCAAGGTCTTTCCAAGATGGCCACCTAGAAGGCACACCAGAAATAATGCAATGCCTAATGAGAATTTTCTAGGCTTCATTTCCCTCCATGACCCTAAGAATCCATTTAGCACATAAGCCAATACCTTGCTAATGGATTGAAATCAATCCTAAGCTACCAATATTATGGGGAAGATAACAAAATTCCAAAGAAACACAATGGAATCCTTGATGATCACCAGTGGAGGCCTAAAAAAGTCTCAAAGTTGCTTCTAAACTTTTAAGAGATCTTTGAAGGTACCCAACAAGAATAATAATAAACATGAGTGATAGCTAAGACTTTAGAGAAAATTTGGAATTTACCACCCAAATAAAGAGGCTTGGTGATCTAATATCTTTTTTTCCTCAATCAAGTGGCAACAATAGTATTCTAGATGGTAGCAAGAGAATCTTGAAAAGAAAAGGGAATGCACAAAAACCAAAAGACTTCCCCATGATCAATCCATTTCCAACCAAAATCATCTAACTAATCAAGCTTAGGAAGAAATGATTACTTGTAGGACTAGGTATTTTATCATTAGATACTTGAACTAGAGGTATGTTATAAAACATCAAGGTAATGAAGACATGTTTGAAATTATTTTCATCCTCAATGAGGGTAAGGAAGGAACCATCAATGAAATGACCATTCAATGAGTTGGTTGAGAGATTTGGGTAGATCAATCCCCTTAACCAAGCTTTGAGAAACCACATTGGCCAATAAATAACTAAGTTCTTTAATTGTAAGCACATAAAGTATTGGGGCTAGGGGTAGCCTTGATGGATGAACCAAAAAAGTTCAAATAGCTTGGATTTCTAACCATTAATGTTAATACAAGCCAAGGCATTAGAAAACAACATCTACATAGATTGAATAAAATGAGGCTTAAATCCAAGTGCTTGAATCATGGCAACAATAAAAGGTAATTCAATGTAGTCATAACCCTTGGAGAAATCAATTTTAATAATTAAATTATAGATTGTTGAAAATGTCAGGTCCATTCCATCCCTTCCTAGACAATAATAATGTTGTCAAGAATGTATCTAGATTTGATGAAATCACTTTCTTTAGGGTGAAGTGGCTGGGAAGGAAGAGGCCTAAGCTTAAGAGCTTAAGCCTTGGTAATAATCTTCTACAATACATTCAACAAAGTGATAGGCTGTCAATTACAGATTTCTTCAAGGTCACCAACTTTAGGTATGAATTTGATATTCTATTCTATTTATTAAATTTCTTAAATACTTTCTATGAAAATCCTCTAGATAAACATTATGAAGATCTCCACCCACAATGTCCAAAAATAATCTAGAAAATTTACATGGAAATTCATTCAAACTAGGAGCTTTGTTGTTCAACATTGAAAAAATAGCCCCCCACAAATCTTCTTTGGTGAAAAGATGGTCACAAAGAATACATCAGGAAGTGGAAACTTGATAAGGAACTACATTAATCATTTGTGTAAACAAACTAGTTAACTGAGCTAGAGTATACTCCTAAGTAGAAAAGACTTACTCATAGTGTCAAAGGAAAGCCTATAAAATATTACAAACCTCATTAAAGAGTTGTATCCCTTCCTTAATTTTATTGATTATTTGAGATGTATACTAAGCACATAGAGCTTGAAATATTTCCTCTAAGACCTTGTAGATCTTATCTTAAGCCAATGAAGCCAATCTTTGATTTGGGCTTCATGCATAGTATGATCATCTACAACCTACTTCTAGTGGCAGAGATGAGCCACCTAAAGTTGAGTAGCCAAATCAAAGGGCTAGGCTTCCAAATTGGTGGTGTCTTAGAAGAGCTAGAAGGTGGTGGCCTCATATGAACAATGATGGAAATAGACTAGCTAGCACCCATAAATTTGGAGGAAACAAGAAGTATGGGTGATGGCATCATTCCACCAACCTATCCATCTAGTCTCTTGCATGGGACATGGCTCCAAATTCCAAACACATTGAATATGAGCTAATGTGAGCTTGTGATTGAGTAATGACATGTTTAGAAAAGTTGATTCATCATGGGCTTGAGTTTGGAAAGCTATCACTCAATACAAAAATATATATTGGAAATTGGTCTAAATGGAAAATGTCTAGGACAAAGGCTCAACTAGCAAGGAATGATATCTAGCAAAGGAAAAAAAGATTGAGTTTACAACATGTCTTGGTCCAAACACTTAATTACCCTATCAAACCCTACTCTAAGATTACTCCATGTGTACCATGTTGTATGATCCTCGTGGAAGCTAAGATTAGGATAAAAAAGGCCTAATTTATTGCACATAAAGAATTAGACCTCTCTTTCATTAGATATCCATTGCAAAGACAATGACCCACATTTATCATAGATCATTTCAATCATATTAAAACCCCCATATGGAACCCAAGTGATAACAAGCATTGAATTGGTGATCCATCTCCAAAGGGTAAATCTCTCGATAACATCATTCAAAGCATAAACATTAATAACTCCAAAGCAATGATTATTAATGTGGAAAAGATCTCACAATGCTCTATTGGTGGGGTTACATCCCTATTCAAATAAGTGTTTATGCCACATAAGAGAGAGAAAGGTGACAACACCACCTCAACTTGCTTCATGGTTGATACACAATAATGACTAGAAGGCCAAATGACACTATAAGTTGTAGAAAGAAAAAACAAAAAATCATAACCTCTTGCAAATAGAGAATGTCCAGACCTAGAAACTATAGTCAAGCATCTTGAAAAAACACTTCAATGGGAGGTTCATCAAACCTCGAACATTTGAGGAGACATAATATATAAATGAGTGTCAAGAGGCATCTCTTCATAATCTAGTTCATCAAGAGTGGAATAACTATTCTATTTATAAGGAAAGATGGATAGGCCACCATTTCTTTGGCATACTTTCCCTCTTTCAGGCACCTTGGCAAGTTCCAAGACCTCCACTACATAGCTACAGGAGAGGAAGCATATTAGGAAATGTTGGTTGGTGGTTGAGACAACATGATTCTACTAACAAAGTTCACTCAATGTTTTCGTCACTTGATGTCTCCCTAGGAGAGGAGAGATCAGATTTTCCACAATCTAAAGATTTTGAAACATTTTTCAAAGCCTATCCCCTAGAGCCTTAGGAAGACTTATAAGGAGGGCTATTATTATCAGAGTTTTTAGCTTTACGACTAACCACTATAGACCAACCTTCCTCTTTTTCTATAGGGGAAATGACCAATAAGAGGGATATGTAGAAATTTTAGGATGGGGAGAAGCCAAAGAGAAGTCCCAAATCTTATGTTTAGAAGATTGACAATGATAACAAGTATTCAACAAATTCAAATAAATAACATATTGAGTGTATCTAATCTGTCCAATCATGATATCCACAATCTCCTTTAATTCTTTGGAGAGGTCCAATTCAAAACAAACCTACCTCTAAGTACGAGTCAAATAGAACCATTCTCATTCAACACATACCACAAAACCTAAAGAGGAAGCTATGTAGCTCAATAAATTCTAGCATTGCAAAGGTAACCCAAGTAAATCAACCTAAACAGGGACCCAAAGAGCCTTCTCATGAAGTCTCAAGTTCAGGGGTTTGAAACCAACTAAGAAGAATGGAAAATCCAAGGCCCATAGCTAAGAATAGCCTCAACGTGGTTGGATTCACAAAATGAAAAAGAAGGAAGTTACCTTTAGTAAGGTTTTGCATGGATTCAAGGTGAATCCCATGTAAGACCAAAGCTCTATTCACCCAGTCTTTAAGCATCCTTCCAGGGGGCCTTTTCACAAAATACCCTATTAAAGTAAAGTTCTCTAACCATTAGCATGCATTATCAAATTCAAGAAAGGGAATAACAACATCAGGTGTGTTTCAAGGGGTGAACCTCATGAAACACCTTAGGAACAAACGTTTTGGGTCACTTGAGTGAGGGTGCCATTATTAATCATCATCAAACCTTCAATTATAGTAGTAACTATAGAGTTATGAAAGGTTAAGGCCATTTAAAAGGGGTGAGGCCATACACAACAACATCAATGGAATGCACCAATGGCTTAAGAAGCATGTGGAAGAACTACTTTCACAATGTATAATGATGTGAAGTACAAAGATTTGATCAATATTTATTTTTGATTGATAATAGGTATTTGAAGCTCATAAACAAAACTCTTCATTTTTTATAGTTTGGAAACACTCTCTTCCTTCCCCTACATTTTATAATTTAGGCTCATCTCTCCTCCATAGCATGTATTCCAATGTTTAGTTGGTAGCAATAAAGAGTAAACTAGATTCTTGGGGGATATTTATGACTTACGTATCAAGAAGGTTTTCAAGACCAAGTCTAGGATTATCATGCATGCTACTAAAATGGCTATGGGGGATAACTTCATGGTAATTGACCATAGTTATGGAGTTAATTCTAATATTACTTCAATGTTCATAGTTGTGCTCTTGGATTTGAATGAGATAAAAAGAGACAATTAGAGATATGGAGAAGGCTCTCACTAAACTAACTTGGTGTGGTTGTCTTGATCAAATTTTGATTGATATTGTTCTAGGGCATGGATTCCCTAATCCAATTATAGTTATGGTAACTAACAATAGAGTGTTCATTGTCCCTTGGATTCCCTTCATCACCACTTCAAAAACTAGAGCAAAAAAGGAATGGAGGAACAAAGCTTAAATAATAGTTAACTTCATGAAAAGTGTAACAAGGGTTACTCTAATTGATGATATTTATTGGAGCTTTGCCCACTATGAGGATGATAACAATGTTGGCAAATAGTACCACATAAATGCAACTCTCATTCTTATAAATGTATTGGGTTATAGCTTCTAAGTCTTCAACAATGTCCTAGATAATCTCTTTGTTTAGTCAACACTGCTTGGCCAATATTAATTTCTAATGGCCTCAACAATTTTTTTAAGATACCTACATTTCTTTAAATAGAGTTTTTTGAATATATCTATATACTTGATAAGGGACAATATGAAATATAAAATTTTCTATTTATATTAATACAAAAAGGAATGGTCCACAAAATCACATTTAATCTTAAAAATACATATCATAAATCAATATAAAATAAATAAATATGAAATTAGTTTCTTTAAGTTTTGAACACATGCAAATCTAGTATTACACCTTAATCTTAATCATCAATAACTATATAAATGGGAAAAATAAAAGCATATCTATAGATATCTAAAATTGACTTGTTGAAAATGAAAAAGGAATTTCAACCTCACATGAAACTCCATAATATACAAGAGTAGGACATTAAATTTTCTTTTCTTGCTCATTCATTTTGCCTACTAGTATCTTACTAGTTCTACCATGCTTTGGCATTCAATGAGCATATATGTGTAAATATAAATAATAATGTAAAACTTATTTATAAATCAATAAACATTTTATTCAATGCCTTGCAAATATCTCCTCCTATTGAAAGACCAATGCCACTGCTACCTATCATCAAGTGATGTGCAAGCTAGGAGAAGTTCTGCACCATATGAACTTCTCTATACTAGTAGGCTTTACTAATATATTTGTTGGATTTATATCAGTGTGTATCTTGGCCAAAGAGACCCGTACTCCTTCCACCACCTCACATACAAAGTGTTATTGTACATCAATATGTTTCACTCTCACATGATAATGTGAGTTCCATGTTAAGTGTAAAGCACTCTGGCTATCATAATGCAACACCATGTTATCTTGTTTTACCTGCAATTCACACAAAAGTCTATGAATCCAGATTACCTCCTTGCTAGCTTGTGTCATTACCATATATTTAGCTTCAATAGTAGACAAAGCTACCATTGTCTACAACTTTGAGACCTAACTAACAACACCTCCTACTAAGGAGAAAAATTAACTATAGTAGATTTTCTCTTATCTCTATCATCACCAAAATCTGCACCCACATACCCATTAACCTAAAGACTAATCCCACTATAATATATAGCAACATTAGAAGTGCATCTTAAATACCCAGGAGAATCCACTTCATAGTCATCCAATGATCATAACCTAATTTTCCATGAAACAATTGACTACTCCCACTGCTTGTGCAATGTCTAGTCTAGTGCAGACCATGGTGAACATAAGACTACCAACTACTAATGAGTATGGTACACAAGACATCTGTGTCTTCTCTGCTTATGTGCTAGGGTACTATTCTAAATACAATTTAATATGAACAAGAAATAAAGTACTAACTAGTTGTGCATTTTGCATATTGAAGTACTGCAAAATTTTTTCTACATAAGTCTTCTGTGACAACCAAATCTTCTTGTTCTTTCTATCTCTATGTATCCTCATTACAAGAATCTAATTTGTAATCCTAAGTCCTTCATTTCAAACTCCATAGCAAGATGATATTTTAACCCAATGATTCTATGCATGTTGGGACCTTCTACCAACATATCATCTACATATAAAAGAAAAATATTGAAATTGTCATCTTCATACCTTTTAAAGTAGGCACAATGATCAACCTCACATCTAATAAGACCCAAACCCATCATGAAGGAATCAAATCACTTGTACCAACACCTTGGCACCTGTTTCAAACCATACAATGATCTGTTCAACCTACATACTAGATTATCCTTGTCTTTTTCCTCAAAACCTTTCGGTTGTTTCATATAAATTTCCTCAGAGAGGTTACCATGCAAGAAAGTTATTTTAGAATCTAATTGTTCCAGCTCTAGATCAAGACTAGCAACAAGAGCCAAAACAACTCTAACTATACTTAACTACACCATAGGTGAAAAGATTTCATCAAAACCAATACCGGTTTTTTGTGCATACCCTTGGCCACCAATCGATATTTATATCACCCACATTATCATTTATATCTATTTTAAGTTTGAAGACCCACTTGTTGCAAATAGATGTTCGTGCCTTAAGCAATTTCACAAGCTCCCATGTTTTATTTTTGTGTAGAGCACTCATCTTCTCATAAATGATTGCTCTCCATTTTTTTGCATCTTCATCTTTGCAAGCCTTCTAATATGAATTAGGCTCACCAACATCAGTAAGTAAAGCATAAGATGAATTACAATTAAGAGAGTATCTTGTTGGTGGTTTGATCACTCTAGTGGACATTCTCATTAGGAGTAATGTGTTACCCTGTGGCTCATTTGGTTGTTGTTCAACCTCATCATTTAACTGATTCTGATTATTATCTTTCTAATTTTCATGAACAAGTGGCTCATTTTCATCTATCACCTCCATATTAGCATCATAATTTTCCACCTCTACTGGAATAGTTTCTATAATTTATTTTTCTATACTTCTTTGCATTGAATTTTAATTAAAATAAACATCTCAACTAATAATAATCTTGTGGGTAGAAGTATCCCACAACTTGTACCCCTTTGTACCTTCTGCATAGCCAAGAAGAGTATATTTCATGGACTTCACATCTAGCTTATTCCTATCCTCTTTGGGAATATGAGCATAAGCATCAAAACTAAAAACATAAAGAAAAGAATAATCAATAGGTTTACCTGTCCATACTTCTTTAGGAATTTGATGATCTAAAGTTGTAGTGGGTGATCTATTAATCAATAAACATGTTGTAGAAATAGCCTCACCCCAAAATTTCTCATCCAATCTAGTAGTGCTCAACATACATCTAGCTCTCTCCATAATTGTATAGTTCATCATTTCAACAACACCATTTTGTTGTGGTGTTCTAGGAATTGTCAACTGCCTTGTAATACCATGCTCACTGCAAAACTAATTAAACTCACTTGAACAAAATTCCCCTCTATTATCTTTGCTAAGACACTTTATTATCTTTCCTTTTTTATTCTCTACCAAAGATTTAAACTTCTTAAAATAAGAAAATACATCAGATTTTTTCTTCAAGAGATAAAACCACACCTTAAGGGAATAATCATTTATAAATGAAACAAATTATGATAAACTCCTAATTGATGCAACAAGTGCTTGCCAAGTATATGAATGAATTAAATCTAAGAATTCTTTACTTCTGGTAGTGCAACTAGAAAAATGTAAAGTACACATTACAAATACTTTTAAATTATAGAAGTAAATACCAACTCATTCACATAATTGAAATGAAAAGATAAATCCTCTATACATTTAACAAATAATTCCATAATACATCTTACAAATACACATGCCATAACTAGGTATTAGCACAATAATATACAATGTTACATCTCTGGCTCTCATGCCATAAAGTCATCTCAATACAATGATATAGTACAAATAACAAAATTATACAATATGATAAATGAAACAAGTCACCATCTCTGACCACCACTAACCAATTGGTCTTCCACAAGCCAAGAGACAAGAACATGGTTTAGGCGCTTTCTCTGCCCAACCATGAAGCATTACACTTCCCCAAAAATCTTCCGACCTTAGAGAATACCTGACCCTGCACTAAACAACTTGCAACCTAGAAACAAATGGCAGGAGGGAAAACATAATGCATGTTTGATGCTTATATGCATTTCTAACTAGAATGTGTATAATCTCACAAACAGGATATGGTAGAGAAACATATCAATAACTAGGCATAAATTTTATATATTTAAATGAACACATATCTTTGGCCAAAGCACATATAAGTAACTAGTAGGTCCTAAAAAAGAAGTTGAACCTTCTCTATTAACCCACATTTAGTACCCTATCCTAGAAGGTAAGCCAATCATACACAGACAAAAAAACTAAAGCATAACCAAACTAATTCTAATTCAATTCATAAAAGCAAATGCATATTTGTCAATTACTTTCCTTGCCAAAATTAAAAGTGAATCTACTTTGTTTTACAAGAATGAAAACTATGCTGAAGTTTATGTATTGGATTGATGCAATTACTATTACTATCTCAACTTAGGTATTTCCAGCCATTTAAAACAAGAAGAAGGGAAATTGGGCAAAAGAAAGTATATCATTTAGTAACCATGACAGAACTTATATAGTTCTATTTACAAAATAAATGAACACTGAAAAATAATTTGATTCAAGATACATTCCATCATCATTTAATAATAGGTCTAGAGCTAGTTTAAAAATTTGGTTCCAATCATATATATACCTACATATATATACATGTATAAATGTGTATATATATATATATATGTATTTATATATAGAATAATAGAATACAAATCATCAACACACATATGTAACAAAGTCGACAAGTTAATTGATAGGCCATTTAATATATAAACAAGATGATACTTTCTAAGGAAACTAGTCGTTGAATTTAACAGACCAAAAAAATAAAGAACAGGCCATCAAATAATTTTAACAAGCCGATACTGCTTAAAGATCAGGGGGTTGATAGTCACATACAGAAAAGGTCAAAAAAATGTACGTACATGCAATTTGAAGATAGAAAGGCTAAAAGGTATAGAGGCCATCGATCTAAGCAAAAATCTTTAACAATAAATAATCTTAAATAGGCTGATAGGAAGTAAAGAACCCAATAATATAAAGGGAAGGCCAACAGCATAAGGGAAGGCTGACAGCATAAAGGAAGGCCATTACTAACCATAGAGAGAAGTTGAAGCAACAAACAACAAGAAGTTTAAGCCGTTTTTAAAAAGCTTAGGAGTTTACCACTATGATAAGGTCATTCAAACTTAAGAAGGCATACTGTTGAAATAAGAAGATAAGACAAAAGGTTTTACCACTACCAGTTAAATAAAATCTCAGCATATATACATATAACAAGGTTAATTCTATAATAAAAAGGCTGGTTCGAAGGTATAAGGGCTGCTGAAAACATTTAAGGTAGATAGACTTTGTTTAAGAAGAGAAAATTGTTTGGAAACAAGAAGGTCAATATAATCATAATGAAGGCCAATTCCAACATGAATACATGCCAAAGAGACAATAACAGCCATTGAAAATAACTTTAAAAAGGTCCAAACAATAGGTTTAAAGGTCATTGATAAGTTTGAAGGGTCATTGATAATAGTTATAGGGCGATTCAAATAGTTTTAAAAGGCTAATTCAAATACATTAAAAGTTGATTTAATTCAAAGAAAGGCCACTGAAATCAGGAACCCAACCACCATAATAGGCTGAGAAGAAGTGAAAAAGTTGTTTTACATAAAACAAAGGTTGATTAACGTAAGAAAGACCAAAGAATAGATCGGCCAAGCTGAAACGAATAGCAACAAGCTGACACAAATAACAAGGATATAGTTTGTTTTAAGCGCTGCATAGCAAGGTAGAAGAGGGTGATAGAAATAACACTGATTTGAAATAAATAGGCCCAGAAGAAACAAAAAGGCCCAGTAGATATCACAGACAGGCTGAGGCCATTGCATTCAGGTCTAACATCCATATTGCAGGCAGATTATAACAAGGGGAGGTTGGCATAATTTACAACATATAAATCAGATCAAATAACTCAGAGAAGAAAGTATATGGTACCCCAATTTTCTTAATGATTTTGTGCCTTCTATCGCTGCCAATGTCTTTTCCTCTATTGTTCATCATTTTTGTTTTTTTCTCCTCCTGATGCTTTTTAATGAATTATGTTTTCCCCCTTTCCAAATTAGGTCAACATATTTTTATCATGCTTTTCTTTTAAATTTAGACTTCACTCAATTAATCAGTTAACTCCCCTTTTCACTTTGCATGGAGGATATTTATTTATTATATTTAGGTTTCTAATATATATATATATATCAATATTACACTTATTTCTAATATTTTAATATGAAAAGTATTATATATATATGCATTTAACACATAAATTTATATAAATAAATAACATTTATAAATAAATTAATTGTAAACCTATTTGAAATCTCTCTATATAATTTCATAAAAGATGGTAAGAGAAACATGAATTTTTGACAAAATTATGCACCAGAAATAAATGTTCAGAAGCAAACGAATCACATACTTATCTAACCCTCATATGTCAATCACACCAATCATATGCTAAACAAGATTATGCCATGGAAAACTTAATGAAACCAAACCAGAATGCAAGATAATATTATGCAACATGAACTATGTGAGTGTGTGCATGCATCGAGGTTTTGTCATGCCAATTCTTGTCGGACAGCTAGGATGCCTCTACCTCAACCATGTTCTTGTCTCCTACACATTCTTGCACTAAGTTGCATTCAAATCCTGATTAATAGGTTAGTCCACAAAATCATAGCTGAAGCATGAGAACATTGCTCATAAACATTTTAATCCATCATTTAACAATTTTCTATTTTATTCATTTATAAAAAATGATGACATTTCACTTTTAGACACAAGTAACTACCTACTAGTAAAACAATCATAATTAAATGTCTAATAGTTTGAATTATAAATGAGTTCAAGAAGGTTGAGATGTGACATCCTTCCCCACTAGGAAGAGACATCATCCTAATGCCTTATTACACAAATACTGAAATAATAATGTATCTCACTAATACTATCAATGTATCATACTAAGCAACAAAGTATCACAACTATGCAAAATAAAAGAATCTCTGCTAAATCCTCAAATGTGGAAAAGATTTTTCCATCTCCTCAACATCCTTCCATGTGGCACTATGCACATAATATTGGTCCCACTGGACCTTATACTGCACAATGAGTCCCTGTTATGCAACTTAACATTGCGTCTCTCAAAAATTTGATTGTGCTCCACCAGCACCACTCCTAGATCTTGTACCTATAAAGCATGCCAATCAAGTATATGCGAAGTGTTAGGATGATATGGTTTAAGAAAAGACACATGAGAAACATCATGGATCCAGGAAAGAACAAGTGGTAGAGCAAGTCAATAAGCAAAGGGGTTAATCACTTCCAACACATCAAACAGTCCTATGAATCTAGGAGCAAGTTTGGACGATTTGCCAAATGAAACCAAACTCTTTTGAGGCTTGACCATCAAAAAGACTTTGTCCCTTGCTAAAAACTATCTAAACATCCTATTCTTGTCTACATAACTCTTCTGTCTATCTGACACTTGTTTCAATTTCTCTTTGATCAACCTCATTTGATCATCCATTTCTCTAAGCATATCTAGTCTAATCACAATCTTGTCCTCCACCCTATCCCAATTGATGGGTGTGTGACACGTATGCCCATAAAGAGCTTTGAAATGTGCCATCCCCAAAGATACATGGTATGAACTATTGTAACAAAACTCCACCAATGGAATATACTCCTCCCACTTACACTGTTGGTCCATACAATACATCCTAAGGAGGTCTTCCAATAGTTTATTTATTTTTCTATTTGACCATTAGTCTGAGGATGATGCACTGAACTAAAATTTAATTTTATTCCCAAAGATGCATTCAATGTTGTCCAAAACCTAGAAGTCATGTGAGTGTCTCGATCTGATATGATCGTCTAAAGTACTCCATGGAAATGAAAAATTTCTTGGAAAAAATTCTAAGCTAAGATCAACAAACCATCATTAAGATTCCCTAGAATGAAATGCGCTACCTTCATCAACTTATCCACAACAATTAAGATGACATCATGTCAATTCTTGGACATTGGGAACTCCTGAATGAAGTCCATACTAATCACTTGCCATTTATATTCTTGCACACTATGTGGATACAAAATCCCTGCTAGATGCACATGCTCAACCTTGATTCACTAGAATTCCAAGCATCGAGCCACAAATTCTATCACATCTTTCCTGAGTCCTGGCCAAAAATACAAAGGTTTCAATCCTTCTACCATTTTAGTCACTCTAGGATGCCCCGAATATGGTGGATTGTGAATCTCTTCTAGAACCAACTTCCTCAAATCCCATGAGTTTGGAATATACATTCTACCTTGATATCTCAAGATCCCATCTGACTCAAACACATAACCATCAAATCGATGATCCAAGGGATCTTCTTCTAAAGCTTGTTTCACTCTAGAATAGTGTTCATCTCCTTGCAGATTATGAATTACTTATTACCTCATATTTGATCTAGTAGTAACCATTGCTTCAATATGTCTTCTTCTGCTAAGGGCATCTTCCACTCTGTTCTCTTTCCCTTTAATGTACACTCAATCCCAAAATAATACTCACTAAGAAACTCGAGCCATCTTCTCTGACGAGTATTAAGATTGGGTTGAGTAAAGAAGTACTTAGGTCCTAAGTGATCTGTCTTCAACTCAAAAGGCTTCCCTAGGAGATAATGCCTCCACATATGAAATGCATGAAAATGGCTGCCAACCAGCTAAGTTATGTAACGCATAGTTCAGCAAATATTGCTTCATCTTCCTCAACTCATAAGTGACCACTTGTCCATTCTGCATTAGCACTCCTCCTACAACTTCTCCTGATGCATTGGTTATCACTGCGAAATGCCCATTAGGATCAGGTATGATCAAAATATGAGCTATAGTGAGCTTTTCCTTCAAAACCTGGAAAGCTTTCTCACACTTCTTTCTCCACTCAAATCTTTTCCCTTTCTTCTGAAGTGAAGTGATCAGTGCTGCTATTATAGAGAAACCTTCTACAAACTTCTTGTAATATCATGCAAGTCCCTTGAAAATTCAAACTTTAGTCACCTTATGTGGTGCATGCCACTCCATTATTGTCTTAATCTTCTCTAGATCTACTTCAATCCCTTCTAATGAAATCACATGACCTAGGTAATACACCTTATCTTGATAAAAAGTACACTTGGATAGCATACAAAAGAGTTTACACTCTCTTAAGCATTGTAACACTATCCTCAAATGCTTTTCATGTTCCTCAATTGATTTAGAATAAATCAAGATATCATCTAGAAAGATTAGCACAAAGTCATCCAAGCAATCACTGAATGCATTGTTCATTAAGTTCATGAAAGTTGCAAGGTCATTAATCAACCCGAATGGCACCACTATGAATTCGTAGTGACCATAGTGGGTCCTAAAAGCTGTCTTCAAGATGTCCTCATCCTTAATCTGCAATTGTGATAGTTAGATCTAAGGTTTAGCTTAGAGAACACTGTAGCTCCCTTCATTTGGTGAAAGACCTCATCAATTCTCAGAAGTGAGTACTTGTTCTTTATAGTTTCCTTATTAAGCATTCTATAATCAATGCATAAGCACAAAGTCTCATCCTTCTTCTTCACAAAAATGACCAGTGCACCCCAAGGTGACACACTAGGTCTTATGAACCCTTAGTTCAATAACTCCTGCAACTGTGCTTTCAATTCATACAATTCTATGGTGGTCATTCTATAGGGTGCTTTTGATTTAGGCTCACTCCCTGGTAGCAAGTCAATAGAAAAGTCAAACTCCCTCTTTGGTGGCAACTTTGTTAACTCAAGTAGGAACACATCTTGGAATTCCTTTAGGATAGGGTAGTCATCAAGTACGGGTTTCACATTATCAAGATCTCTAACTTTGACTGCATAAATGGAACATCCCTTCCTTTTATCCTTCTTCAATTGCATAGTTGAAATTTGTTGAAGTTCAAGGGGTCTCTTAGAACCCTAAATCTCTACATGATTCCCTAGGTCATCCAAACATTTTACAATCTCATCCTCACAATTCACAATAGACTTATGTTCAACTAACCAATCAATTCCCAAAATCATGTCATAAGACCCTAAAGGTGCTACATAAAGATTGACTTGAGTCTGAAAACTTGGAAGGTCTAACTCACTGCATGAAAGACAAGAATCTACCCTCTTTTCTACCTGATTTCCATATTGAACCATCCATGAATTTGCCATGTATCCTAGTCTAACAGATAACTTGGAAACTACTCTTGGGTTTACAAAGCATTCAGTGACTCTAGTATCAATCAATATAGAAATAGGTTGTCCATAGAACTTACCTGGAAACTAAATTGGTGTTGCCTGGAAGTTGGCTTGTCGATTGTCTACTACGGCATGAATCTGGTAGTATCTAGAAGTTGTCTTGTCAATTGTCTACTGTGGCATTAATCTAGTGTTATGGTGCTCCTTAATAATTTCTATCCCTTCACTTTGTTGTCCACCGAGGACAAGTATTAGCATAGTTTTCTCCTCCACAAGTATAACATCCACTGTGGGGTGCTCTTGGTCTTTCTAACATATCCCTTATGTGATTGTTGTTGTTATTATTGAAGTTGCCCCTTTTGTTGTTTCCATTCTGATTTCCACCATTTCTATCCTTGGGCTTTTTAACTCTTTTCAAATTTTGGATCTGTCGATTGTTGTTGCACTGATTGGTGTTGTTGTTTTGATTATTGTTGTTGCTTTGGAATCTCTTATTCTTAAATTTCACATCTCTACTCTTGCAATAATTGACAACTTGTTGTAGCTTTTGTTCCTATTTTATTGCCTTTTCAAAGACCTCATCCATAGTCAAAGATTTATGAATGTCCACATCTATGCCAATCTGAGGTCTTAACCCCATGATGAACTTTTGAATCCTCAATCTCTCGTTCAACTAGTACTGCAATACATATTTGAGCAAATGAGAGAACCTTTCCCAATATTGGGTCACCGACATATGTCCCTGGGTTAAATTCTAAAAATCAGTCATCTTCTTATCAAAGAAGAGTTGCAATAACCACCTTTTCCTGAAGAGTTGGAGGAAAAGTTCCCATGTTATTTCTCCTGGCAACAACCTCTTTTTCACTTTCTCGTTATCCCACCAGGTAGCTGCTTCTCCAATGAGTTGATATTAACCCTACATCACCTTAGTCTCATTAGATAGGTTACAGAGATCAACATACTTCTTCATCTTGATAATCCAAGCTTCTACTCCATCTCTAATGATTCTATCATCAAATTTAGGTGGAGATACCTTCTTGAGGTCCTTGCCCAACTCCTCCGCAATCCTACTATGATTGTTTGCATGCTCTTCATTCCCTTGATTCTGATTCTCATTTCCATGATTTGTATTTTTTTTTTGTCTTCCCGATTTCCTCTGATCTCCTGCTCCAAATTATCCATCCTAGCTCCTTGCTGGGTCAAGAGGTTGACAATTTAGTAAAACCTCTCATTCTTCTCATTACTTGAGCCACTACGGTTGTTGTTTCTCATATCCATTCTAACTTATTAGATCAATCTACATCAAGATTTGCATCTTAGCATAGTAGACAAAGGCCCTAGTGTTAAACCTAGATGCTCTAATACCAAATGTAAAGTACGCATTACAAATACTAAAATTATGGAAGTAAAAACCAACTCATTCACATAACTAAAATGAAAAGATAAATCTTTAATACATTTAACAAATAATGTCATGATACATCTTATGAATACACGTGCCATAACCAAGTGTTAGCACAATAATATACAATGTTACATCGCTGGCTCTCATGCCATAAAGTCATCTTAATACAATGATATATTACAAATACCAAAATTATATGATATGATAAATGAAACAAGTCACCATCTTTGGCTGCCACTAACCAACTGGTCTTCCACAAGCCAAGAGACAAGAACATGGTTCAGGCACTTTTTCTGTCTAACCATGAAGTATTACACTTCCTCAAAATTCTTCCTACCTCGAAGAATACCTAACCCTGCACGAAACACCTAGCAACCTGGAAAGAAATGGCAGGAGAGAATACTCAATGCATGCCTAATGCCTATATGAATTTATAACTAGAATGTGCATAATCTCACAAACAAGATGTGGCAAAGAAACATATCAATAACTAGGCATAAATCTCATCTATTTCAATGAACACATAGCTTTGGCCAAAGCACATATAAGTAACTCACAGATCCCAAAAAAGAAGATCAAGCTTCTCTATTAACCCACATTCAGCACCCTATCATGGAAGGTAAGCCAATCATACACAAACAATAAAACTAAAGCATAACAAAACTAATTCCAATTCAATTCATACAACCACATACATATTTGTCAATTACTTTCCTTGCCAAAATTAAAAGTGAATCTACTTTGAACTTTACAAGAACAAAAACTATGTTGAAGTTTATGTACTGGATTGATTTAATTACTGCTACTATCTCAACTTAGGTATTTCCAACCATTCATTATGGATTAAAAATAGGAATAAGGGAAATTGGGCAAAAGAAAGTATATCATTTAGTAACCATGATGGAACTTATATAGTTCTATTTACAAAATAAACAAACACTAAAAAATAATCTGATTTGATACATTCCATCATCATTTAACAATAAGTCTAGAACTACTTCAAAAATTTGATTCCAATCATACATATACCTACATATATATACATGTATAAATGTATATATATGTATTTATATATAGAACAATAGAAGAAAAAATGTCAACGTACATATTTAACAAAGCCGACATGTTAATGGATAGGCCATTTAATATATAAACAAGCTGATACTTTCTAAGGAAACTGGTCATTGAATTTAACAAACCAAAAAATAAAGAATAGGTCATCAAATAATTTAAATAGGCTGATACTATTTAAAGCTCAAGGGGTCGATAGTCACATACAGAAAAGGTTGATAAAATATACGCACAGGCAATTTGAAGATAGAAAGGCTGAAAGGTATAGAGGCCGGCGAACTCAGTAAAAGTCTTTAGCAATAAATAATCTTAAACAGGCTGATAAAAAGTAAGGAACTTGGTAATATAAAGGGAAGGCTGACAACATAAAGGAAGGTCGTTACTAACCACAAAGAGAAGTTGAAGCAACAAGAAATAGGCAGTTTAAGCTGTTTTAAAATAGCTCAGCAACTTTTACCACTATGATAAGATCATTCAAACTTAAGAAGGCAGATCATTGAAATAAGAAGACATGCCAAAAGGTTTTACCACTAACAATTAACTAAAATCTCAGCATATATACATATAAGAAGGTTGATTGTATAATAAAAAGGCTGATTTGAAGGTGTAGGGCCACTAAACAAATTTAAGGTAGATAGAATTATTTTAAGAAGAGAAAATCATTTAGAAACAAGAAAGCCAATCTAAGCATAATAAAGGTTGATTCCAACGTGAATACAAGCCGAAGAGACAATAACAAGCATTGAAAATAACTTTTAAAATGTTGAAACAATAGTTTTAGAGGTTGTTGATAAGTTTGAAGGGTCGTTGATAATAGTTATAGGGCGATTCAAATAGTTTTAAAAGGTCCATTCAAATACATTAAAGGTTGATTTAATTCAAAGAAAGGCTACTAAAATCATGAACCTGACCATCATAACAGGCCAAGAAGAAGTGAAAAAGGTGTTTTACATAAAAGAAAGGCCGATTAACATAAGAAAGACTAAAGAATAGATTAGCCAGGCCAAAAATAATAGCAACAGGTTGACGCAAATAACAGGGATATAGTTTGTTTTAAGTACTCCATAGCAAGGTAGAAGAGGGTGATAGAAATAAGGTTGATTTGAAAGAAACAGACCCACAAGAAATAAAGAGGCCCAGTAGATACCATAGGCAGGCCGAGGCCATCACATTCAGGTCTAACATCCATATTGCAAGAAGATTATAACAAGGGGAGGTCGGCATAATTCAAAGCATATAAGCATAATTCACAACATAATTCAAATCTAGTAACCGTGCCTCTTGACATTGCTTTTCACAAAGTTAATAAACCCACAAAACAATTTCTACATAAAATTGTGTGCTCTAATACCAACTATTCGAAAAATAAGCAGTGCAGAATTGAAATAAGCATTGAAATAGTAATAATTCACACAAAATAAACAACACAAATTTATGTGGAAAACTTGGTAATGTACCAAGAAAAACCACAAGAAAGGATCTCTCAATTTTATTCTCAAAAGAAAATTTGTTGTTAGAAAAAAAAATTTCTCATGCCTTCACATTCAAGCTTGACTAAATTAAATAACCACGAAAAAATTACATGCTCATTATCAACTGTTTGTCATGTTGGAATATAATAAATTGACTTAACATACCAACAAGGATGAATTTGCACTTTCTTGATTTGGAAAGAAAATTTAATGTATTAGGATAGAAATAGTAATTTATCTAATATATATTTTATGTTTTTTCAAGATTGGATTTTATTTTTAGTCTTCTATTTTTAGTTATGCTTTTTCATTTCTACATGTGTAGGTTTATAAATTCAGCAACTGTTTGTCTTAATTGCATATATATGTATATATATAGAGAGAGTAATTCTAGATCTCTAGAATGTCTCTAGAATATCACTATATTCTAAATTAATTTGTCATTTATTCCTCTCTCCAACAAATTGATTTAAAAGAAAAAATTCATTGCAGGTGCTACTATATTGCCAATGTATTTCCTCGAGCACCCTAAGCGAATTTCATATGTTTTCTTGGTACCAAAATATGATGGCCACACACAACTTACCATAAGATCAAATTCTATGTAGATTTAATTAATTTTTAAGATAAAAGAGATTTTGGAAAACATTAAAAACAATATTATATATAATTATAAATATTTAATACAAGTAGTTATTTGTATTTATGGATATATATTTAACTTGTATATAATAACTTAGATTAACTTATTTTCTATTTAATTATCATTAAAATAATATTTCTCAAAAATTTAATGTTAATTTTTTTTATTTTTCATCTAGTTGGTTCTTTTGATTTATATATTTTAAAAAGAAATTATAGGAATGGATTTTTTTAAAAAGCTAATAGTGAATAAATTATAATTTATTAAATTGGCATCTAGATCTTAGATAAATATATGTAAAATATGTGGAGAGATATTATTGTGGAGGTGTTTATTCTACTTATATCACACATCTAGTAAAAATAGGTGCTTTAAGAAGGATATCTCTTAAGCCTTTTACATAGATTTATTTAAGATAAGTATGCTAGTAGCATCTCCAAATCTAGCATGTAAAATGTTAATTCAAGGCCCAACATTGTTTTAATGAATCAACCATTTTTCTCTCAATAATAACATATCAACTTTACATAAGATATGTATTGGTAGTTAATATGTTATAGTTTTGATACGAGGAATAAATTGTGCCACCAATTATTCATATATTTAATAATTTTTTTCAATTTAGAAGTGCTAGCCTTGAGCAATGGCAACAACTTTGTCCCATTACTTCCAATCATGAACTATACAGGAGAATTTCCTTATATCCTAACAAATCCATAGAACTACACTCTAACCTTTGATGTCAAGTAAGTTTTGAGGAAGGGATACATGGTTCTCATTTTGAAACCTTAATAAGGTCATAATTTGTGTATACAGACTCCTTTTTAGGTCCTTTTTAAAGTACATTTTTCTGCATACTCAACATTAGTGATTTCTATTTCTTTTTCATATTCTACTTGAGTTATATTTTTAATATTTTGGCCACTTGTAATGACCCTCCATACATTCATGACAAGTCTTTTCTTTATAAAAGTCAGCAGGAGTGAAGTCGTGTCTCTTAAAAAGAGAAGTTGGTGAAATGTTTAAGAGAGCAAGAAAATATCTTTGAGGAGAGGCGATTGGATTGCGGACAGTAGAGAAACCTACCTTATGATGGCCTTGGAGAAGTTGGTGTAGGAGTTAAATGCTGTAGAAAATATCTGCAGGCAGGTGAGCAAATTTATGAGGTTGGTGGGAGGATGCCACAGGAACAAAAAAAGAGTCAACACCTCTTTATTTCAAAGGCTCTTACAAAAACAAAAAAGAACAAAGGAGCTGGGGGGATTCAGAGGAAGGAAGAGAAAAGAGGAGGGAGTCGAGAAGAGCAGGGGGTAGCTGTGAGGGAGTTCATCCTCTACCAATCTGCTTCTTCATGTAAGCTTCTAAAGCCTTATTAGAAAATCCATATTGTAAATATCCTAAAATCATTACATTCCTATAGATGACGCCTCTTTGAGGCAAAATGTTGGCATGGGTGTGGAATCTGGTTTTACCCTATTACTTGCATTGCTGGTAGGTTTCTCAAGCCTTTGCAACAAACCCATTTTTTAACACATCTTGCTTTTGTGATATTACATGAGACCATATTTCTTGTAAGGGGATTGTGAAATGGATTATGTGATTTGTCTATGCTTTCCACATTATGCATACATGCCTACCAGCACACATGTAACTACAACATCTGGTAAAAATTCCTCTTCTATTTTGATCTAATGGGCGTCCCTACCCTTTTCGAAAACCTCCATTTATGCACAAGCAGGAAGGCCACGAGTAAAGGTTGTCGAATTGGCTTTAAATCTGCCAATAGATTTTTTTTGAAATTTTCTAAAGCCTTCTAAATAAATCCATTATGTGCATATCCTACAATTTCTGCAGTCCATGAGACCACATTCTTTGAGGCAATCTGTCAAACAGATCGTGCCTTGTCTATGCTTCCACTTTTACATACATATATACCAGGCATTTACAGCTACAACATTTGACAAAATATCCCCTCCATTATGTTTCGATGGATGTCAATATCCTGTTCCAAAGTTCCCCCTATTGGCACAGGTAGGAACATGCTAGCAATGATTGTGGATTTGGGTTTACGCCAACCATGTATAATGGAAAGTTTTTTTTTAAACAAAATAAATTAAAACAAATATATTCTTCTACCCACTTCTGCATAGATGTTTGAGAGAAGAACATAAGTCTCGCAGCATTTTTAGGATCCCAATCAAAGCAGCATCAGTGTAAATACTCCTAAGCTTATATTCATATGTGATCTACTGGCACCAAGAAAACACATCCATGCAACCACTATAGGTTTAATTGGGATCTCAATAATAAAAGATTAGGGTATCCCCAAAATATGATTCCTTGTTTGTCTGTGCCCTGTGCCTTTGCAAGGTATACAATAGGTGAGAATACTAAGATGCATATCTTTCTATATATTGACTAAGAAGATAGACCTCTAATGGCATCGTGGGAGAATGGTCATTAACTACTATTGTTAAAATTTCAATGTTGGTGTGTTATAGTATTGTAGACTTTCCATATGCTTTAGTTGTAAAGGAAACAATAAATAATCTTGGTAAAGGCCTTTTTGTATGTTAGGAATGATTACATTGATTTTATAACTCATGTATTTACTATGTGGTTAATTGTATTCATATTTGTTGAACTATGAGTGGACCTTAGTTGTGTTGGAAATAAACCATATTCGAAAGTGGTGTTAATGTCCTTATAGTGTATGAGAAGTATAGTACTAATTTTATTCTTTAAATATAGATTTTCTTGTTAGCCATATTTAGCCACGCAACTTTTCAAGCAACCCCAACCTCCAAGAGTAGGTGACTATGATTGGTTATTGGATTGTCTTTAGTTTGGTTTTGTATACCTCATTTGGTTAAACAAGATGAGCTTAAGTCTAGGATATTGAGTCCTCATGTATGGCCTTGAGCGCTTGTAAAGGCTAAGGGTGCATACGAGAAGGCCTATCCATCTGCGAGGCGTCAAGTTATCTGCCTACAGGGCATTGATTTGGGTATGTTGAGTCTCCTATTCTGAATGAGAAGTGTACTTGATTAGGTGTGGTACCATCCCTTTGAATACGCATGATGACTCCCCATCTAATTTGCACTCTAGTGTCTAGTGCCTTGGTAGTCGTGAGTAGTACCTGACATTCTATTTGGTGAGCATCTCTATGTTGTGACATTGGCTTTTTTTGCATTGTGTGTCGTGTCTTCTCTGTGACTGATGTGAGTGTTGGCCATTGTATCCCTTGCCTTTATTCTTCTATTTGGGCCTTGTGACTACCTTCAACCATGGTGGGGTGATCTCTTATGAGTCCACATAGTTGGGAGGCATTGCCACTACCATTGGGGACCGGTGATCAGGTTATTGGAGCACCAGATTGGAGATGTTCTCACTCTCCCTTACCCTATCCATTCTTGTACCTTTTCATTCATTATATAATATTCAAGGCTATGTTATTGTACTTTTATATTATATGCATGGCTATGCCATTGTATTGTATATTCTTTTATGTAATTGTACTCTCTTAAGAGAGAAGATGTAATCATGCAAGTTAATGAGAAGAAATGAGATGTTTCCTGTTTGGCTTATGGATTCTGGATTGAGTATTAGATCCATTTGTACTATGATGTTTATGGATCCATGTTTATATCTAGAATGGGACATAGGAGCATTTAATTTGGTGTTTAAAATGAATGTAGTTTTAATAATGTTTTCATCTAGAGGGTGAATTAGTCCTCTCCTTTTGGGTTGTACATTCGGCCATACTTGGCCATGAATGTTGTCGACATATCGAATCGGCAACCATTTCATGTGTATGTTATCTATTTATGTCAAAAAAAATTATCTTGTTCTCTTTTGGCCCTTACCCTTCAGGGTTCGCAGGGTAGGATGTTACATCTGGTATCAAAGCCTATTTTCACACACTAGGAGCTCTGGTGTACTTGAGCCTTCTGCATTTCATTGTGTTTGGTGTGTGTGGTGTGAGCTTGTTATATTATTTTATAGCCTTTATTCCTTTCATGCCTTAGCATGGCATTAGTGGGTTAAGTTACAACCCCATTCATAGAAATCGTGGAGGAAATAGCCTCCTTGGCCTTACCTTACTCAATGGGACTAGAGTGTTGACCTTGGTTGAGAGCCTCCCATGGTTAAGAGTGATCACTCTCCCATGTTATAAGACGAGGGTAGGAATGTTCTGCCTTGTATGTTCGCAGGTTGAAGGTAACTTGGGTTGCCTAATTACCCTGGCCTAGATATGCTCTTCTTTTGTCTTCCTTTATGTTGCTAGTGAATAAGATGACCCTAATTGATCATGAATTGCTCTGTAATTTCTTCTTGTATTATAGATGTAAGGGATGATAGGATGTAGCTGTCTGCAGATGTGGACAGATTAGTTTGATTGCTCCATGCTCTCTTGTAAGTGTTGGATGATTGCTGATTTTTCTTATAACCTCTTAATGTGCTTGAGTTGCTACCATTTATCACCCTTGATAACAAATGAAGTCATTGGAATACTAATGATGACTTAAACTTTCCCTTAGTAGAATTTGCGTGTTTGTATAATGATTATTGGATGGTATGTAATGTCTTGACTTGAGATGAAACCTATCTTTCTCTCCTCTTCGTAGTTGTCAATAGTTAGCAAGATGTTAGATTGATGGCTTATGGATTTAATTAGTATGTTAAAGTTGCAATAAGTAAAAGAATTAGTGAAGGAGACCTCATATTTGTTATGGTTATGCATTGAAAGTGATTACATGCTTATTAGTGCCTCCTTACTTAACAAGTTTACATGAGAACAATAACTGCTTAGTGGATATATCTTGTTGAAAACTGATCTTCTCCCTTGCATTGTGGACTTGAATGAGATCTTATAGGTGAATTCTTGTATTTAATGCAAACTAAAAATAATGCATAGGGTAGTAGGAATGTTGCATATATTGCTTGATGAGCTATTGCATGTCTTGACATAGCCATGGTTACTTAAGATTATATGTATGGTTGTGAACATGAGGAATGGATTAGAGTTCCTTAAACAAACCCATTTCATTGTGATTATGAGCATCTAATTTTTTTTGTGAAATGTTACATATGTTTATGCATTGATGTAAAAGTGATAGTGATGATGCTATACATGTTCATACACCATTGTGTTATGATGATAGAATTGCAAAGTGAAATTATGATGTTATGGGTAAATGAGTTTCCCTTGTGGAAAGAGAAAATTGGTATGGATGTTTAGGAATACTTATTTTGGGGTAAAGTTGTATTTTTGCATCATGTTGCTTAGTCATGTGTGGGCTATGGTTATGCCTGGGTAAGAGAAATTGTGATTGTATTATCCTTGTTGTGAACATCCATTGATGTATTCCTGTAGAGTGTTGTGATTAACCAGTGCTTGAGATGTGTGCCCATGGGATGGTGATACTATATACCCATCCATGGAGGATATGTATGGATTATATGTATAGGGCAAAACCATACCATCTATGTGTTTTCTTGTTGTCATCCTATTGACTGCCAACCTGAGGGTTGTTGATAAGTCAATATGTGGAGGGTAGTAGCAGAAACAAAGTTCCTTGGGAGGAAATTGCACGACGTACATATAATGGTGACATGAAATGATGACGATCATTTCAACCTCCCAAGAAAGTACTCACTACTTCCCCTTATTGATGGACCAAATACTTGGTTCATACAGTGTTAGCCTAATCTGCATAGTTCTTGAGGATGATATTAGTTTATGGTATGAGCACTTGTGAAAGCTATGATATTACCCTAATGTGATTGTTTTAGATATGATGTCACCCCCCACTGGTGTTCTGACACAGTGCTGGTGAGGATGCCATGTCGTTGATGGTAGCGAGCTGAGCTTGAGGACACGATGCCACATACTTAGATGCGTGGAGTAGTATATATGTTGTGTTCCTACTTGTGCTAAGAGGAGTGGTTGCTCACACAGAGTAGAGGGTTCTCTCAAGAGGGCCTCGATTCCAATCGATTGGCATGCGAGTGAAATCTAGCCATGTGCACCTCTGGCTTGGTGTCTTGCCACATGTGCTTTCTTTGTGGGTACACACTATGTGGGATGTGTTGGCAAGAGACACTATATGGATTCATGGTTGTTGTCATTGATGGCAACAAAGCTCATCCCACATATCTGCAAGTCATGGTGTGTCTCTACTGGAAGTCAGAATGAAGATTGTTGTGGTCCGGTGAACAAGAACAAAGCATATGGCAAGGTCCGACAGATTGGTCTGGATCTCTCAGAGGAAGTATCTTGGTGTAGTGTGGATTTGGGGAAGTCAAGAGGACTACCTTGAGTGGTATATTCCAAGGATTTAGCCTCCGGTGATGAATAAGGAAAAAGATATGAACAACTGAATATCGGATTCCTGAGTAACAGTGTGAACAGAGGAAGAACTCACTGACAGAACATCAGATTGCTTTCCGGATGTGTGACTGTTGATGGTAAAGGTTGGGAAGGCATGAATCATGTTTGGCTGACATGATTAATGATATCTACAAGTATATGCTTGATCCGCATTACTTGATATGCAAGGATTCAGTCGACAGAACAGAGTTTGTGAGAAGATAGACTATTCCGGGTGCCGACTAGAAAGATAATGGAATCACTAGTGCGGATATATATAGAGGAGGGATTTAGTTGTGAGAAGGGTTGTTGTGTTGTGTGGTATGCGAAGAAGTGCAGAGCAGAGCAGAAGTAATAAGAAAGATCCGGTATGTGAAAGGAAAGTAGAATAAAGAGCAGAGGAAAGATGAAGTGTAGCAGATCAGTGTACTGAGCCTAATTGGAACTGAACTCCAGCATGTGTAGATGCTTCCAATCAGTTCAAGTATTGTATAACATTCTTTTGTAGATAGTGTGTCTCCTTGTAGGCAGTGTGCCTCTTTGTGAGCAGTGTGCTCGGGCAGTGAGCCCTAATTGGCAAGTGCCATTTTGTAATTCCTTATTCTTCTAACAGAGAATAATCTTTGGGTTAATCACCCTGTGGTTTTCTCCCTTAACAGGGTTTCCACGTCAAAAATACTGTGTCATGTGTTTTTCATTTCATAGTAATGATTGTTTGTTTCATTCAATGCTGCATTGATTAATAAGAAAGTTCAAAAGAAGAAATAATTAGGATAACTGATTCAACCCACCCTCTCAGTTATCAACAATTGGTATAAGAGCTAAGTTCCTCCTAATAGAGCCTAACAGCTTGAGGAAGATCTGGGAGTTCAAATGGATGCATATGGTTTAAGGGAGCAACTCAAGACTGCCCTTGAGGATCTTGAACAGTCAAACTCTGAAGTCAATGAATTAAAGGAAAGACTCAAACAAGATGATGAATTCATGAGAGAACTAAAGGACAAATTAAGTCTCTTTATGAAAAAGAGAAAGGAGCTACTCCAACAATTGGCAAGACAAAGTGAAGAAAGCAATACAAATGAAGAATTGACTAAGAAAATCAAGTTATGTGAAAAGTTATCAAAAGAAGTCATTATGTTAAGACATGAAATGGAATCAGGAGTTATAAAGTTTACTCAAGAGATTGAAGAGAAAAGAAAAGCTGAAGACAATCTAAGACAATCTCTTAAAGAGAAATCAGAAGAATGCCACTAGATGGACAGGATTATCAGACATCTTGAATTTGATCTTGAAGATGCCAAAGATAATGCAGAAAAACTTGAGGATCAAATTGTCTCTCTCAAAAGAGATCTTCAAACAACAAATGAATATAAAGAAAAATTCAAGATAAGTTCTGCTCAACTTGAAGTTCTTCTTGGAAGTCAAAAGAGGACAGATGACAAGTATTGTTTGGGATATGAGAAAGGAGAAAGCTTCGGATCCGGTCAAAAGAATTTTGGATCAGAAAATCCAAGGAATAGGCCTAGAAGACCTCCGGTAAGACAGCCCAATGCTCAAACATATCCATCCTTCAATGGATACTGCCATAGCTGCAATCACTTTGGTCACAAAGCTAATCAGTGCAGAAAGAGAATGAATCAGACTAATTCATCCTTCTCTGGATAGTGCTTTAACTACAAAAGGTATGGACACAAGTCTCATGAATGCAGAAATATGCAAATAAACAAATCATTCAATGGTAGATGCTTTGCATGCAATAGAGTAGGTCATATGGCTAATCAATGCAGATTAAGAGGTTATCAGTCAAATATGCAAGGAAATGTTATTTGCCAAATCTGTAATAAGTCCGGTCATAATGCAAAAGTCTGCAGAAGCAAGAATCAAGACAAAAGAGGTCCGGTGTATAATCAGAATCAAGACAAGGGTAAACAAAAAATGAATGCGGATGAAGTTAGGAATCAGATGAACAAGATTTGGGTGAAGAAAAGTTCAAAGAATATAGAAGCTGGATCCACACCAGACTGGTGCTGATATTCCTTCCAGAAATTAAAAAGTGAGCTTTGGCTTAGGGGGAGACTCAAAGAAAATCCTGTTCCCCCAGCCAATCAAGTGGTGCCGAATGTGGCACAAGATACAGAGTAAAGGGTTTGAAGATATAAGTCTTGAGATGATCCAGATAAGATTTTAGAGGTTCGCATGAAGATGTGAAGAAGTTGTGATTGATCAAGTAAGACCTATTCCAGGAGATGCTCCGGAATGACAGAGGATTACAAAAAGGTCCGGAGAGATCCGGAAGTGCATTGTCTTATTCTACGGATTGGACAGAATGTTTGGGATGTTCTTGTGATGTGTCATCTTGATTTGTTCATGGTTGGAAGATCCACATGATGTTCATAGATCAGGACTGATCCGGTACTCCAAGTTATCCGAATAAGGCAAACCAGAATAATGTAGGTCGAGCATTTATTGCATTCAGATATTAGGGTTTGCGGAGCAATATAAGGGATTTCTCATAAATCACTTGCTCATTCTGCACTCAAGAAGAAGCAAAAAGTGGAGCTCTGCAACAAGATTCATCAAGCTCACCAAAGATCTCCTGCCGAAGTCATTACATACAGAAATCAATCCAACCACTCCATGTAACCGAAGGCGCATAAGGTATTTTCCGTTTTCGATATCTTACTACAAATCTTTTGAGAAATGGCTACTCTGAATATAGTAAAGATATCAGATAGGCCCCGACCTGAATTTAAGAAACACCCATACAAGTCATTGGAGGTAGATCCCTTAGGAGCATTCTCTAGTGTTCCTCATGGCGTTTTACACACAGAAGACATTAGGGTTTACATACATGCAAGCATTGAGGAATTCGGGGAATTCAAATTGAGAGATTTCTATCACAAACAACTGATAGACAATGCTTTTGAGCTTAAACCAGAGTATAAGGGTATCCAGAAGAAACAGTTTGATCAATTCATTCATTTCCCCTGCTTTGAAGAAGAAGAATGGGTCCGGTATGTATTGAGTAGGATGCATGACAACTTCCTATGGCTGGATAGACCCTGCAAGATCACAAAAGAGGCAATTAGGGCAGTGATTGGTCTATACTCTTCCGGAGGGATACCTATCCTCAAATCTGTCAAAAATAACATTGTAACTGAGCCCACCAGATCAAAATTTGATAAGAGGGCAATGACCATTGAAGATATTTCTGATTTGGATATCAAATATGCATCTATGATAGTAGGATACAAGATTTATCACTCCAGTAGGGAAAATTCTGTATCCGAAACTATAATATACACTGCCTATGAGATGCTGAGGAAGAATGCAGATTATGATCTCTGTGAACTTCTCTTAAGTCAATTGATGGAAAATATACAGAAGATCAAAAGGGACAAAAAGAATTCTTTTAAGTATGGTACTCTTATATTATGTCTACTTTTCTACTTCATGAATGAGCTGCCCGGGTCAAGTGGATGGGTATGGAAAAATGACAAACCTGTTGCAGTCCAGATAAGAGATTATTTACATGGGCTTGGGGATGCCAAAGTAAGAAATACAGCCCTGTGGGGATACTTCAAAAACTTCCAGAGCACGATGCAAGCAAGAGAAAGAATTCCCCAGTCCGTTGTTGAAAAATACAAAGACTCAGTTTGCTTTATGGTGGATACTGATCAATGCCTAATGGAGGTAGTGGAGCCAAGGACAGTCTGGATCATGCCCATGGGGTATGAGGTTGATGAACAGATTGTGGAACTGCATGTTCAACACATGCTTAGTCAGCCCAAAGATCCAAAGGCAGAAAGGTTTGGAACCTTTGAGGAGCTGAGTGTGAAGATCCATGTGGAACTCAGAGAACCTGAGATAAAGAGGAAGGTGAGAAAAGAAGTAGAGCATATTGCTCAAGTCCTAGGCATCCCAAAGGAGGCACTTGATGCCAACCGGGAAAAGAGGAGAAAGGCTGAGGAAGAAAAGAAAGAGGCATAAAAGAAAAGCAAGAAAAGTGCTCCAGTGGAAACCTCAACCCGGACTAGATCATCAAAAGGATCTACGCCTGTCAGAACCAAAAGCTCAAAAATATCTAAACCAGAAGGTCAGACATCTGGTAAAGGAGAGAAAAGGTCTAAAATAAAAGCCACAAGGGCTTATACAAGTCAGAAAGATGAAGAGGAAACAGAATCAGATGAGGAGGTAAAAGAAATAAAGAAGTAGAAGAAGAAAGGATCCGGTAAACCCTCCACAGGCCAAGACAAGGAAGAAATGGCAGAGGTATTTGTTGAAAAACCCACCCTGTCTCTAGAGAGTGTAATCAAGTCAGTCACGGTGGATGGAAACCTTCAACCAATGACCGAATTCTATGATGACTACAATGAGGCTGACCAAAAGATTCTGCAGGAAGCCACAATCAAGTATCTGAACATATACAATAAGGCTTTCATTGAGATTATATCTCTAATTCCTAAAAGCCTAGAAAAGGAATTAGAAATAAGGAAGAACAATGCCCAGGCAAAAGATCTTGAGATCCAGGAGCAGATAGCTATTCAGCTATATCCTCAAATTGATCCCAAGACAATGAACATAATATTCAAAAACTGCAAAGTTGAGTTCAGGAGTAAAGCAAGGATGAATCAACTCATGCTTGGCGAGACTAACAAGGTGGCCATAGAAACAGAAGAGATCCTCTGGAAGGCCTTCAAAAGGTTTAATCTTCCTGTTGTAGAGGACTTGGGTACTAATCCCTCATCCACAAGTGCTGCAGAAGAAACTTCTGAGAAAGCAACAGAAGAGATGGGCCCTGAACAAGCCAACATTTCTCCTCCAGTTTCCCCTACAGTCTCCGGATCCCAAGAAGAAGAGAAATTATAGGAGAAAGAAGTAGCGGTAAAAGAAAAAGAGGTTGACAGCACCAAGGGTGCAGAAGAAGAGAAGACTCCAACAGAGAAAACCATGACTAATAGTGGTAAGAATGTGGAAATTCCAAAGGATAGTTCCAAGACTGCATAAGAGAAGAAACATCTGTCTCCAGCAAGAGACACTGCACAAACTGTTCAAAAATTTCTGAGTCAAGAAACAATAGAGATTGATGAAACGGAGCTTCTAAAAGGTCCATTCAACTTTGATTCCCTCTCTCCGGTACAGACAATGAAGATAGCTTCATTTGCAAATGCTAAGGCAAATGAAAAACTCCTAAAGTCTCATATGGAAGACTGTGAGTTGATAGAGGCTGCTTCTGGAGTGCTTGAAAAGATTATGCCATCGGTCAAGATAGATCCGACAGCCTCCTCTTCTGGTAATCTCAAAACCTTAGTCAGCAGTGTTGGTACACATTTTGATTCTCTAGAAAAATCAGCTAAAGAAAAGGTCCGGAAGGAGTTTTTGGATAAGAGATTTTCTAAAGTACTAGGCTTAATCTCTAATGATAGGAGAAATATGAGTATTGGAATTAAGAGCTTAGAAAATGCTCTTAAGGATGGTGGTGACATTTACAAATTTTGTATCTCCTGGTCAAAGGCAACAGTAGAAATTGATAAGAAAATAAAAGAGGAACAAGACAAACTACAAAGTTTGTCTCAAAGTTTTGATCCTCTCTCTTCCTCCATAGTAAATCAAGAATGTCAAACTATTGCAATCACAAATGCAATAAAGAACTTTGAGAAGGAAAGGAAGAATATAACTAACCGGATGGGAGAACTTAGAAGGATTATAATCCCTAAGTTAGAAACTATGCATGAGGCCATAAGTGATGCTCAGACTACCACCCAAACCAATGATCCAACAGATCTCAAGAGGGCAGAAGCTTTTGCATTTTTGTTGAGTGGTCACATTTCAATTTTGGACAGAATGAAGCAACATTGGGCTACAGAACTGGTCCAATTGAAGACATCCTTTGCAGACATTCTTCAGTTTATGTGAGTATGTAATATGCAGCTAAGTATAGTAAATTTTTGAAAATTTTGGTGTGCAGACCCTACCCTTTGCCATTGATGTCAAAGGGGGAGTGAGGAGCAGTGAAAAATGAGGAATCCAACTAAGGGGGAGTTCTGGAAATTGTATATAAAAATAGAGCATCAGCCAAGGGGGAGCATAGCGTAAACACTTAGTCATTTTTCACTAAGTGTTGCCATCAATGCCAAAGTGGGAGATTGTTGGCAAGAGACACTATATGAATTCATGGTTGTTGTCATTGATGGCAACAAAGGTCATTCCACATATCCGCAAGTCATGGTGTGTCTCTACCGGAAGTCAGAATGAAGATTGTTGTGGTCCGATGAACAAGAACAAAGCATATGGCAAGGTTTGACAGATTGGTCCGAATCTCTCAGAGGAAGTATCTTGGTGTAGTGCAGATTTAGGGAAGTCAAGAGGACTACCTTGAGTGGTATATTCCAAGGATTTAGCCTCCGGTGATGAATAAGGAGAAAGATATGAACAGCTGAATACCAGATTCCTGAGTAACAGTGTGAACAGAGGAAGAACTCGCTGACAGAACATCAGATTGCTTTCCAGATGTGTTACTATTGATGGTAAAGGTTGTGAAGGCATGAATCATGTTTGGCTGACATGATTAATGATATCTACAAGTATATGCTTGATCCGCATTACTTGATATGCAAGGATTCAGCCGACAGAACAGAGTTTGTGAGAAGATAGACTATTCCGGGTGCCGACTAGAAAGATAATGAAATCACTAGTGCGGATATATATAGAGGAGGGATTTAGTTGTGAGAAGGGTTGTTGTGTTGTGTGGTATGTGAAGAAGTGCAGAGCAGAGCAGAAGTAATAAGAAAGATCTGGTATGTGAAAGGAAAGTAGAATAAAGAGCAGAGGAAAGATGAAGTGCAGCAGATCAGTGTACTGAGCCTAACCGGAACTAAACTCCAGCATGTGTAGATGCTTCCAATCAGTTCAAGTATTGTATAACATTCTTTTGTAGACAGTGTGTCTCCTTGTAGGTAGTGTGCCTCTTTGTGAGCAGTGTGCTTGGGCAGTGAGCCCTAATTGGCAAGTGCCATTTTGTAATTCCTTATTCTTCTAACAGAGAATAATCTTTGGGTTAATCACCCCGTGGTTTTCTCCCTTAACAGGGTTTCCACATCAAAAATACTATGTCATGTGTTTTTCATTTCATGGTAATGATTGTTTGTTTCATTCAATGCTGCATTGATTAATAAGAAAGTTCAAAAGAAGAAATAATTAGGATAACTGATTCACCCCCCCTCTCAGTTATCAACAGGATGTTCCTCTGAGTAGGACATTGCCATGTGGTATACGGCCATTGTGTGCTTTCTCTGCTTGGCGTATACCATGTGCAGTCGTGCTGCATGAGGTATGTGACTTGGGTGGCCAGCACAATACCTTTCCATGTGAGAGTTGCATGAGCTGGTCGTACCCACATGAAGGACTGTTGAGATAGTCACGCTTATTTCTCTCCTTCCTCGTGTGGTGGCTAGCAATAGTCACGTAGTGTTGTAATGTGTATATTTTGAAGATTGTGAATCTTCTTTTCAGTTATTGATGACTTTTACCTTGCTTGTGTGGACTAGAACTTTGGTTATCTTGCTTGTATTGGTTTAGCCATAGATGATTTTCTTAACATGTAACTCTTGCGGTTACATTTGATTTATTGTTGAAACTATGCATATTTTTTTTACCTTATTGTTGGAATTAAGATTTACTCTTCATTATTTATAATTTTGGTGGCTAAATTAATTGAATTTTTTGGTTTTCAAATGTTGGTATTGTGTTGTGATGTGATTCCTCATCAGGTATGGTGAGATCCACCCATTTGAGTGTATACGAGGAAGTAGACATAGGGAAACCCTTGAGGATGGGGGTATGTGTGAGCTATTCTAAGCTCTAATTCACTACCTTCCTATTGTTTGACTATCTCTTGGAGGCTAAAACCCTTACACAAACAAGAGATATGTCATTGTGGCTTGTATGGATGGCTCACTAGGTGGGTCAATGCCATCAAGACACATGGATATGGATATTGGTCATGGTTATTGGTTATGGACTCATCGTTATAATTGGATTTGGATGGTACTATGACATCCACGTGAACCCCTGGTGTAGCCTTGTGATGTGAATGAGTATGTATGCATATGTGGGTTGTACAATTTGTCATGTATGTGATTGCATATTAAAAATATAGTAGAGAACAAAATTGCATCATTATGCCTTGAAAAGTGACAAACTATTGCATTATATGTAAAGAGATGTCATACATGTTGATGAAGGGGGTAAATCACAAAACACACAATAACAGATATTGAACATAGCAAATAGAACTTTCTTTTATTGAACTGGGCAACTCATTACATCACAGAAGCTCAATTACAATCAGAGGATGAATCCTCTACTAGCTGCAACACATTACAGCTTTCCCAACCTCAAGACTCTAGAATCTTCAGCCTTCTGTAACCCCAAATCAGCTAGGATTTCTATTTTCCCACCTATTCTTGACTCTACACTAGCCCCCCTTAACTTTTCTACTGCTTAGGGTTCCTAAAATAGTCATAAATATCACTTTTTGGTGGCCTCCAGCTAAATTTCAAAATTTGCAACTCCCTCCAAAAGTAGGTCAACTTCCGGGAAGCATAACTTTTGATCCGGGATTGACAAACTATTTTAAGTACCGGAAAGCTCGCGATGTGAACTATCACGCTGGAAATTCATAAACAGATTTTCGTCAACTTTTTGGGACGTTATGGGAAGTTTTAGTGCCTCATATCTCATTCCAGAAATTTTTAGGGGCTTTTCAGAAAACAAAAACTTTAATATCTTTCAGCTCACAAATGACCTTTTCTTGATTCCTTTGCCAAAGGTCTTATATTTCCATTATGTAACTTTCTGGAAGTTTTTGCTTCATTATGTGCCCAAATGCAAACTTTCTAAAAATAGTAGGTACACTTTCCTAAATAGGTAGGTCGCTATTTTTAGCAGTTTTGGAAAAACTGAAAGTCCTACATTATTATTCTGCATATTATGGAACCAAAAACACTAATTATGGGAAGAAATGAGAACAACTACAATGGTTTTGAATTAACTTCTTTTTGGGTGATGCAAGATTGCCCTTACACCTCTGGATGCTCCTGCATCAGATACACAGGGTAATTTGAGAAGTGACCCTGTCACATCTCAGGTGTTTGTGTGAGGAAAACCCAAACGGTCAACCTCTACCTTAGACAACCAAGAAGAATCTTCAACAGGCATTCCTTTCCATTTTACCAGATATTCTTCATATTGCTTGTTCTGAGTACTTCTTCCCACACGGCTATCCAAGATCTCTTCTATCTCCTCCATTGAAGTAGATGCCGGAATACTCCACTGTACTTCTATTGGTCCATCCTCTGTTCCACCTTCATGATATTCTGATAAATCAACAATGTTGAAAACAGGGGAAATATCGATCCCACTCGGTAGCTCTACCTCATATGCATTTCCTGAATCATGCTTCTTCAAGATTCTGCATGGTCCAAATTTCTTCATTTTCAACTTATTGTATGTTCCAATTGGGAACCTTTCTTTTCTCAAGTGAACCATGACTTCATCTCCTACCTGGAATTCCTTATATCTCCTCTTCTGATCTGCCTTAGCCTTGTACTAAATATTCATTTTATTAATGTGCTTTCTCACCTCTTCATGCAAATTCTTCAGGTGTTCTACAAAGTCTTTAGCTTCAACTCTTATCTTTTCTCCGTTGTCCAGCTTCCTTAACTCAAAAGCATTTCTTGGGCTATTGCCATATACAATCTGGAATGGTGATTTACCAGTACTCCTATTGACAGAATTGTTGTAAGCAAATTTTGCCTGTGGTAAAATCAAATCCCATCCCTTGGGCTTATCTCCTACTAAGCATCGTAGCAAGTTACCCAAACTCCTATTCACCACTTCAGTTTGTCCATCAATCTGTGGATGGTGTGCAGAACTAAACTTCAAATATGTCTTCAACTTCTTCCATAATGTCCTCTAGAAATAACCAACAAACTTGGTATCTCGATCTGAAACTATGCTCTTTGGTAGACCATGTAGTCTCACCACTTCCCTGAAAAATAACTCTGCAATCTGAACAGCATCATTAGTCTTCTTACAAGGAATAAAATGTGCCATCTTTGAGAATCTGTCCACCACCACAAAAATAGAATCATGCCCTCTCTGTGTCCTTGGTAAACCAAGAACAAAATCCATACTAATATCATCCCATGGCTTCTCTAGTATAGGTAATGGTTGATACAATCCTGTATTTTGACTTGTTCCTTTTGCCATCTGACATACTCTGCAACTCTGTACAAACTTCCTCACATCCTGCTGCAACTTTGGCCAATAATAATTTTCACTAACAATAGAAATGGTCTTATCTTGACCAAAGTGTCCAGCCAGTCCTCCACTATGCTTCTCTTTAATTAGGTTCTCTCTCATGGAACTCAGAATGCACAACTGGCTTCCTCTAAACAACATGCCATCTTGGATTATGAAATCCAACCATTTTGTCCTGTCCAAAGTAACAGGCTCCAGACAAGCTTTCCAAGCCTCTGCAAAATCTGGATCTTCAAGATACAAACTTTTGAGCTCATCGAACCCAACAACCTCTATCTTCATTTCTGTCAACAAATTTTGCCTTCTGCTCAAGGCATCTGCAACTCTGTTGGACTTCCCACTCCTGTGCTTCAAAACAAAGGTATAACTCTGCAAAAACTCAACCCATTTTAAGTGCCTTTGGTTCAACTTCCCTTGACTATTAATATACTGCAAAGCCTGATGATCAGTATATAAAACAAACTCTTTTGGCAACAAATAATGTCTCCATTTCTTCAAAGCCTGAACTATTGCATAAAATTCCTGATCATAAATAGAATATTTTTTCTTGGCATCATTAAGCTTCTCACTAAAATAGGTAATGGGCTTACCTTCTTGGCTCAAAATAGCTCCTATACCACTACCACTAGCATCACAATCTACTTGAAATACCTTATTGAAATCTGGAAGTGCCAAAACAGGTTGTTCTACAACTTTCTGCTTCAATGTATCAAAGCTCTTGTCAGCTCCTTTAGTCCATCTAAACTCTTTTCTATCCCCTCTCATTGTTTCAGTTAGGGGTGCACAAATGCTACTGAAATTCCTGATAAACTTTCTGTAAAAACTTGCCAAACCATGAAAAGATCTTACCTCTGTTGCACTCCTTGGTGTAGGCCACTCCATGATAGCCCTTACTTTTTCTGGGTCCATCTTAAGACCTTCCTCTGAGACAACAAATCCCAGGTATACCAACTCCTTCTTTGCAAAACTGCATTTCTTCAGATTAATCAGCAACTTCTCCTCCCTCAGCTTCTCTAGAACTCTTCTGATATGCATCAAATGCTCATCCCAAGTCTTACTGAAAATCAAAATATCATCCAAATAAACAATAACAAAACTTCCCAAAAATTCTTTCAGTACCTCGTTCATGAGCCACATGAATGTGCTCGGTGCATTGGTTAGCCCAAATGACATGACTAACCACTCATACAAACCTTCCTTTGTTTTGAAGGCTATCTTCCATTCATCTCCTTCTCTGATACAGATCTGGTGATACCCACTCTTCAGGTCAATCTTCGTGAAGTACTTGGCTCCACTCAAACAATCCATGATGTCATCCATTCTTGGCAATGGAAATCTATACTTGATCATTATCTTATTGATGGCTCGAGAGTCTGTACACATCCTCCATTCTCCATCTTTCTTTGGTGCTAGTACTGCAGGTACTGCACATGGACTTAGGCTCTCCCTTATCAGTCCCTTCCTCAACAACTCCTGAACTTGTCTATTCAGCTCTTCATTCTCTGCAGGGGTCATTCTGTGGGCTGCCTTGTTTGGCAAACTGGCTCCTGGTATCAAATCCATTTGATGACTTATCTTCCTTACTGGTGGTAAACCTTCTGGTACATTATCAGAGATAATGTCCTAGAACTCTTCCAACATATCTGAAACTTCTGCCGGTACATCTTCACATTTCTCTTGACTAATCATAGAAATCAATGCAAAGCAATGACGCTCATGCTTCATACCCTCCAAAAATTTTCTACCATCTACCAAACAAATTCTGGTTGTACTACATACCTTTTCTTCCACCTCCTTCAAGGGTTTCAACTTATGATGAACTCCATCCTTTGTAAGGGAATATGTGTTTGCACGGCCATCATGGACAGTGCTCCTATCATACTGCCACGGCCTCCCCAATAGCATATGACATGCATCCATCGGTATGATATCACACAGCACCTCATCATGGTAGTCACCAATCTTGAACTTCACTAAACACTACTCACTGACCAAAGCTCTATGGTCCTTCTGCAACCATGCAATCCAATATGGATGCGGATGCTTTCTTCTTGTCAACTTCAACTTGTCAACCATCTCCTCTAAAACAAGATTATCAGTGCTTCCACTGTCAATAATAATATCACAACACTTACCCTCACATTTGCACCTTGTGTGGAATAAACTCTTCCTCTGATTGGGTTCTTTCTCCTCATTCAGCAAGGTTCTTCTGACAACTAGGGTTTCTCCCCTTTTAGCATCTTCAGAATGCTCAGAATGTGCATCTTCATCTACATGTGCAACTCGTGCATTACCTTCAGGTCTTCTGTTTGTCCTTCCTTGATGTTGCGGACACTCATATGCTCGATGCCCTTCTTCTCCACATTGGAAACAAGTTCCTCTAAAACCTCCTCTTCCAGGTCCTTGCCCAGGTCTGCCTCTTCCTCTTCCTCTTTGATCACCATTGTTCTGGTCACGAGGGCGGTAGGTATTATCCCCTCTTTGATTTTGACTGGTGCCTGTTTCTTCACTTTTCTTTTGATCTTCATTACAGCCTTCATAGGGTCTTCCACTAGTCCTTCCACCTTGACCTCTTCCCCTTTGCTTGCTATCAAATCTTTTGTTCAGCTTCTCTTCCACCTTCAGGGAAAACTGGTACGCATCTTCTATGGTGGTCATTCTGACTAGGCTCAACTCCTCTTAAATACTCGGCCTTAACCCATTAATGTAACGGGCTACCTTCTCCTTGTTAGGCTCTGCATGGCCTGTCCTGATAGTAATTTTATAAAACTCTTTTGTATACTCCTTAACAGACTTGTTACCTTGCTTCAGTCCTTGCAGCTTCTTTAGCAACTCCATCTCATAGTCTACAGGGATGAACTGCTTCTTCAGTTTCTCCACCATCTGATCCCATCTGGTGATCTTTTCTTTTCCTCTTCTATTCCTCTCTAATTGGACCTCCTTCCACCAAATATTGGCATGGCCCTTCAACTTTGTTTTTGCAAACTTAACCCGATCTGGGTCCTCCACATCTTCATACTCAAAATACTCCTCCATGTCATTGATCCAATCAATAAGCTGTTCTAGATTCAAATCTCCAGAATATGTAGAAACTTTGATCCTGGGCCTCTTTCTGATCTTTGAAATGACCCTCAACAACCTTACTTCTGCAGCATCTTTGGCAACCTCTTGTTCTTCCTCAGATAGCTCTTCTTCAACTTCATCTTCACTTTCTTCTCTTGTCCTCGGCTCAAACCCTCTTCGTAGCTCCTCTTGCAATGCATCGATTTGCCTTTGTAGGGCTCTAAAACCCCCTTCTATCAAAGCATTCCTCCCAACATGATTTCTTCATGGAGGCATCTTGGTCTCCGCAGCAAACCCACAACCTCAGGTCCTGGTGCAAACTGCCTCACGATCGGTGATCTGTCTACACACTCAGGAACCCTCGCTCTGATACCACTTGATGAAGGGGGTAAATCACAAAACACACAATAACAGATATTGAACACAGTAAATAGAACTTTCTTTTATTGAACTGGGCAACTCATTACATCACAGAAGCTTAATTACAATCAGAGGATGAATCCTCTACTGGCTGCAACACATTACAGCTTTCCCAACCTTAAGACTCTAGAATCTTCAACCTTCTGTAACCCCAAATCAGCTAGGGTTTCTATTTTCCCACCTATTCTTGACTCTACACTGGCCCCCCTTAACTTTTCTACTGCTTAGGGTTCCTAAAATAGTCATAAATATCACTTTTTGGCGGCCTCCAGCTAAATTTCAAAATTTGCAACTCCCTCCAAAAGTAGGTCAACTTTCGGGAAGCATAACTTTTGATCCGGGTGTCTGATTGACAAACCGTTTTAAGCGCTGGAATGCTCACAATGTGAACTATCACGCTGGAAATCCATAAACAGATTTCCATCAACTTTTTAGGATGTTATGGGAAGTTTTAGTGCCTCATATCTCGTTCCAGAAATTTTTAGGGGCTTTTCAGAAAATAAAAACTTTAATATCTTTCAGCTCACAAATGACCTTTTCCTAATTCCTTCGCCAAAGGTCTTATGTTTCCATTATGTAACTTTCTGGAAGTTTTTGCTTCATTACGTGCCCAAATGCAAACTTTCTAAAAATAGCAGGTACACTTTCCTAAATAGGCAGGTCGCTATTTTTAGCAGTTTTGGAAAAACTGAAAGTCCTACATTATTATTCTGCATATTATGGAACCAAAAACACTAATTATGGGAAGAAATGAGAACAACTACAATGGTTTTGATTTAACTTCTTTTTGGGTGATGCAAGATTGCCCTTACACCTCTGGATGCTCCTGCATCACATGTTATAAAATCAGATGTTGAAATTACGTATATATGTGTATGTATGCTCCATTTTATAGATAGTTGCATATGAAAAGTTAGAGAACTAGAAATTTTGTATATTAAAAGTGTGTTTTGCTGCAATTTATGAGAAAATTGTGTAGTTTATGCTGGTATATATGTGCAAATTGATGGTTGTTTTTCTTTTATGGATTTTGATATTATTATGATGTTGACATGATTGGTTATCATGTTAGATTACATGCTTACTATAGCTTCAGCTATGATGTATGTTATATGCACATGTGCTTTGATGTGTGATCGGAGTGATGTAGGTATTGGGTATCAACTCTACCTGGACTCACAGGCCTGAGTGTACTCTTATTATCCCTGATGGTGGTTACTCGAGATAGTCACAGGCCCTGTTCCCTACCCTAGCCACTATACCCTACTAGTGCAGTGTTTCTGTGTTGTCTTATCATCCGGTTACTTAACGGTGATGTCCAGATTACCCTTTATGGTCATGTACAGTTTGCCAGTGTGGTGTTTGGGGATTTTCTCCTTGGTTTTTGTTGATTGTTCGATCTAGTTTCCATGGCATCATTTTTTATTTTGATTGGAGAAAATTGTTTTATGCTAATGTATATTATGTAGAAATTAGTGCCTTGCCTATTCCTTACCCATGTACTAGGACTGATTGCGTGTAATTGTGCATGTGATAACATATTTTTTTTATAATGGTATCAAGTTTCGTGGGCTAGTGTATGCTTTGGTTGCATCTTAGCATATTTCTGGCTTCCAGGAGTAAGCCTAGTCCTAGGGGGTAGGATGTAACGACCCTCCATTCATTCATGACAAGTTTTTTTTTATAAAAGTCAACAGGAGTGAAGTTGTGGCTCTTAAAAAGAGAAGTTGGTGAAATGTTTAAGAGAGCAAGAAAATATCTTTGAGGAGGGGCGATTGGATTGGGGACAGCAGAGGAACCTACCTTACAATGGCCTTGGAGAAGTTGGTGTAGGAGTTAAATGTTGTAGAAAATATCTACAGGTAGGTGAGTGAATTTATGAGGTTGGTGGGAGGATGCCACAAGAACAAAAAAGAGTCAATGCCTCTTTGTTTCAGAGGCTCTTACAAAAACAAAAAAAGAACGAAGGAGCTGGGGGGTTCGGAGGAAGGAAGGGAAAAGAGGAGGGAGTGGAGAAGAGCAGGGGGCAACTGCGACGGAGTTCATCCTCTGCCAATCTGCTTCTTCATGTAAGTTTCTAAAGCCTTATTAGCAAATCCATGTTGTAAATATCCTAAAATCATTACATTCCTGCAGACAATGCCTCTTTGAGGAATAACGTTGGCATGGGTGTAGAATCTGGTTTTCACTTGTTACTTGCATTGCTGGTAGGTTTCTCAAGCCTTTGCAACAAATCCATTTTTGAACACATCCTGCTTTCGTGATATTACATGAGACCATATTTCTTGTAAGGGGATTATGAAATGGATTATGTGATTTTTTTATACTTTCCACATTATGTATACATGCCTACCAGTGCACATGTAACTTCAACATCTGGTAAAAATCCCTCTTTTATTTGATGTAATGGGCGTCCCTACCCTTTTTAAAAACCTCCATTTAGGTACAGGTAGGAAGGCCGTGGGCAAAGGTTGTGAAATTGGCTTTACATCTACCAATAGTTTTTGTTTGAAAGCTTCTAAAGCCTTCTAAATAAATCCATTATGTGCGTATCCTGCAATTTCTATAGTCCATGAGACCACATTCTTTGAGGCAATCTGTCAAACAGATCATGCCTTGTCTATGCTTCCACTTTTACATACATGTATACCGAGCACTTACAGCTACAACATTTGACAAAATATCCCTTCCATTATGTTTTGATAGATGTCAATATCCTGTTCCAAAGCTCCCCCTATTGGCACGGGCAGGAACATGCTGGTAATGGTTGTGGATTTGGGTTTACGCCAACCGTATATGCTGGAAAGTTTTTGTTTAAAACAAAATAAATTAAAACAAATATATTCTCCTTCCCACTTCTGTATAGATGTTTGAGAGAAGAACATAAGTCTCGCAGCATTTTTAGGATCCCAATCAAAGCAACATCATTGTAAATACTCCTAAGCCTATATTCATATGTGATCTACTAGCACCAAGAAAACACATCCATGCAACCACTACAGGTTTAATTGGGATGTCAATAATAAAAGTTTAGGATATCCTCAAAATATGATTCCTTGTTTGTTTGTGCTCTATGCCTTTGCAAGGTATACAATAGGTGAGAATACTAAGATGCATCTCTTGCTATATATTGACTAAGAAGATAGACCTCTAATGGCATCATGGGAGAATCGTCATTAACTACTATTGTTAAAATTTCAATGTTGGTGTGTTATAGTATTGTAGACTTTCCATATGCTTTAGTTGTAAAGGAAACGATAAATAATCTTGGTAAAGGCCTTTTGTATGTTAGGAATGATTACATTGATTTTATAAATAATGTATTTACTATGTGGTTAATTGTATTCATATTTGTTGAACTATGAGTGGACCTTAGTTGTTTTAGAAGTAAACCATATTAGAAAGTGGTGTTAATGTCCTTATAGCCTATGAGAAGTATAGTACTAATTTTATTCTTTAAATATAGATTTTCTTGTTAGCCATATTTAGCCATTTAACTTTTCAAGCAACCCCAAACTCTAAGAGCAAGTGACTATGATTGGTTATTGGATTGTCTTTAGATTGGTTTTGTATACCTCATTTGGTTAAACGAGATGAGCTTAAGTCTAGGATATTGAGTCCTTGTGCATGACCTTGAGCACTTGTAAAGGCTAAGGGTACATATGAGAAGGCCTATCTGTCTGCGAGGCATTGATTTGGGCATGTTGAGTCTCCTTGTCTGAATGAGAAGTGTACTTGATTTGGTGTGGTGCCATCCCTTCGAGCATGCATGATGACTCCCCATCCAATTTGTACTCTAGTGTCTAGTGCCTTAGTAGTCATGAGTAGTACCTAACATTCTATTTGATGAGCATCTCTATGTTGTGACATTGGCTTTTTTTGCATTATGTGTTGTGTCTGCTCTGTGACTGATGTGAGTGTTGGCCATTGTGTCCCTTACCTTTATTCTTCTATTTGGGCCTTGTGACTACCACATGGTTGGGAGGCATTGCCACCGCCATTGGGGACCGGTGATCAAGTTATTGGAGCACTAGATTGGAGATGTTCTCACTCTCCCTTACCCTATCCATTCTTGTACCTTTTTAGTCATTGTATCATATTTAGGGCTATCCATTCTTGTACCTTTTTAGTCATTGTATCATATTTAGGGCTATGTTATTGTACTTGTATATTATACTCATGGTTGTGCCATTACACTGTATATTATTTTATGTAATTTCACTCTCTTAAGAGAGAAGATGTAATCATGCAAGTTAATGAGAAGAAATGAGATGTTTCTTGTTTGTCTTACAGATTCTCGTTTGAGTATCAGATCCACTTGTACTATGATGTTTATGGATCCATGTTTATATCTGGAATGGGACATAGGAACATTTAAATTGGTGTTTAAAATGAATGTAGTTTTAATAATGTTTTCATCTGGAGGGTGAATTAGTCCTCTCCTTTTGGGTTATACATTCGGCCATACTTGGCCATGAATGTTGTCGACATATTGAATCAGTAACCGTTTCATGTGTATGTTATCTATTTATGTCAAAAAAAATTATCTTGTTCTCTTTTGGCCCTTACCTTTCGGGGTTCGTGGGGTGGGATGTTACACCACTTTTGGTCCTGTAAAGCTCTAGAAATCTAGTAATTGCATTGTAAAACACACTAAACATAAAGTGCCAAACATTGTACTTGATAGGGGAATCATATTAGCAACTAGTAATAGGAGGTATTTGTGTTGTTTTTTCCATACACATTTTTTGTACTCATTTTTTGCATCATAGATTAAAGTTCAATTCATCTTCTTACACCATACAACTACTACGAGTGGAAATCTAAAATGGTGATATCCCTATGAAAAGTAGGTTTACATTGAATCACTATGGGTCTAGAACTTGAACCATCTCTAATTGAAGAAAATCTTTAGTGATTTCATAAATGTCATGAGGCATTTAGAATATTGTATTTGTCTATATCTATCGATCTATTCTTTCACATTAAATTCTTGAATTATCCAAACAAAATTTTGACCAAATTGGAAAGTCTATCTAGGACTCAAGATTCTATGAGAGGACATCAGTTGGCAAATTAACTCAATAGTTTGATCTCAGATAATTTTGACACTATTCAAGATGTCTTCACTAAATTGAATTCACTAATACTATAGTTAAAATAGTGTGCAATTGAAAAGAAAAATGAGCAATCGGTCCTTAGTATTCTCTCTAAACTTTGTTATGACTATTTAATTTTTATTTCTACCTTCCATGCCACCAAGAGAATGCTAGGAACTCAATTCAATATTCCATCTCTATACAACTTTGTCATCTCTCACACTAGGTAACAAGATAAGCTCATCAAGATGGGCACTCTAAAATCATCTAAGCAACATGCCCTGGTTTCCAACCAAGACACAAAAGAACAAAAAGGGTCAAGAAATAAGGATAAGAAATACAAAAATAACCATAACAAGGAGAAAAAGGATAAAAAAAATATATCCCCTCAAAAGTATCTTCTGAGACCTCTTCTTCAAAAAGTGACAAGCCTAAGAAAGAGAAAGTTAAATGTTCCTATTGCAAAAGACTTGGCTATATGAACACAAGCTTAAAGAAATAGATAGATCAGTTGACATGTTTTTTGAAGAAGAATAACATCAATTTTCTTGAGTCAATAAAATAAAGTTCACATGAGGGGTCTACCAAGGCAAAATATAAATAAAAAGGGGAAAGGAAAGGACAAGGCCCTCATAGAAATTGCTTCTTCACCATCCACTTGGGTTCTTGATTCAGGTGCTTTGCACCACATGGCTTTATCTCAAGATGAGTTCACATCTTTAGAGCCTTGTTCTATACCAACGATTCTGATGGGTGATAACACTCATGTTGAAGTGTGTGGGAAAGGATTTGTTAATGTGGGGGATGGAAACTTTTAAGATGTTCTTTATGTGCCCCCATTATCAACTAATCTCTTATCAGTTTATTAAATCACTTATACAAGTTTAGGCAAACAAGTTAAGTTTACTCTTGATTCAATGGTTATTAGTGATACATGTAGTGATTCTATAGTTGCAATGGGGAGAGAAGATCATCAGTCTTATCTTTATCTCTTTTCTTACTTCATTCTTGATCCTCCTTTGACTATTTTTCACTCATTCCAATGAGCTGAGTAATTTATGGCATGAGCAGTTTAGCCATCTTAGCTATTGCTTCTTGTAGTAGCTCAACCACTAGAGCATGGTTATAGGGTTTCCTTTAGTTCACTTTTTTGATGGTGTTTTATAGGTTTGTATCCTTGGTAAGCATCCTAAAGAGAATTTTGACAAAGTTAAGGTTTGTAGAGCTTAACAAATATTGGAGTTAGTTCGTAATGATTTGGTTGGTCCATTTCCACATCCTTCAACAAGGCCATATATGTTTTGACATTTATAGATTAATTTTATAGGTATATTTTTGTTTACTTTCTCAGAAAAATTCTAAGGTCTTTGAGAATTTTTAGGGCTTTAAAACTTTGGCAAAGAAATAGTTAGGGAAAGCCATCAAGATTTTGTGCAATAACAATGGTGGTGAGTATGTCAACCATCATTTTGAGCAATTTTACACTTTAGAGTGGATTGGTTTTTAGTGCATGGTTCCATACAATCCTTAACAAAATGGTCTAGTAGAATGAAAGAACATGTCTTTAAAGGAAATGGAGAACTACATCATACTCTCCAAATCTCTTAAACCCTAGTATTGGATGGAGGCCATTAACTATGCTTGTTATATCCAAAACCATGTTCACAGTCAATCCTTGAAAGGAGTCACTCCTTTTAGAGCTTAGAGTAGTAGGAAACCAATATCTAAACACTTCAAAGTTTTTCATTCTCCCACATGGCAGGGTAAACTTTAAGAACTTTCCCTTGGCAAATTTTATAGAAATCCTGGTGAATCCCCTATGTTGCGATATAATTCACTTGGTGATTTGTTCCAAAAATGGAACTGAAGTCATAAAGATGGTGGCTATGTTATGTTAGAATATAATTTTAAAAATAAATTATGGGTGATTTGAAACCCAAAATTATTCTTTTTTAATCAAATTGGCGAATGAGGACCTAATTTTTCCATAAAATATTAATTTAGTTGGCAAACTAAGGCTAATTTTTTCCTAATTTTATAATTGAGGTGGCAAATATAGGTCTGATTTCTAATTTTTTTTGTAATTGAGGTGGTGAATTAATCTTGAATTGCCAAGAAATTTTTAATTGAGGCGGTGAATTAACACCTAATGTAATATAAATTTTTAATCCTTGTGGCAAATCAAAACCTAATGTTTATTTATCTAATTTTTTAATTCTAGTTTTATACTTTTGGTTTCCAATTAATACTAATTTGAAATCTTTTTTTAAGAAAAAGGTGCAGAGCACCTATACTATATTAATATCAAAAGTCATCAAAAATTACATCGAAGGGCTCCATAAAGCTAGAAAAGGCACTATGACCACCATGAAAGCATATAGAGATAAGCTTTTACAATCATTTAATCAAAACAAAAAACAACATATGTTTAATGCCAACCAAAGGTAGTACTAAAGACAAGATAACACATCTAAAAAAGCCACACCACCACAAGACACTCACACCCTTTATCAAGGTCTTAAGAATCCGCAGTATCATCAATAGGAGACAAATGAATAGGAGAAACCAACACATTAGCATGCACGAGAAGAGGAGAAACATTTGGCGCATGTATTTGTAAGAAGTGAATGGAATTAAAAATATCTTTTACATGAACATCAAATCCTAGTGGTAACTGGAATTTGTGCATTTCTAGTACTAAATTTAGAGATTCCTACGGCCAAAACGAAGCATCTTTTAGAGAGTGTTAAAAATACACACCAAAGTAGGATAACTTTTAAGGAGTTGAATGGAAAATAAACCACAAAGAGGAGCTGTACTTTTATACATGTCATATTTTTCCATCACCGACCAGAGTTTTTCTGTAGTGACAAGATATTGATGAATGTAAGAGAAGGCCAGAGTTTCCATGAAGTCTACATCCTACACCAAATCCACCATGTTAGAGAGAAAGATGAAAGCAAGCTTCGAGTAGAGAAGCACCCATGAGAATTCCTGCAACAAACCATCACCAACCACACACCATATTGCAAACTCAACCAGAACACAATCAAAGTCAAAAACCTTCTAGAATTTGGTGGATTCATAGGCCCCCAATTCCATGGGTTCCCATTTCTAGGGATGGATAAGAATATGACAGTTCTTTATAACATTCTTCATAGTTATGTAGAGAGTAGGGAAATTATGAGGGAAAGGAATAAAGTAACAGGTAGAAGTTGCAATTGAAAACCCAACAGCTGGTGATATTTGAAGAGAATGTTTCCATTAATACACACATGTAGTATGACAAGAAATAAGATATCAAAGATTGCAAACATAAATATGAATTTACTCCCAAAACAATCACGAGCAAAGATGACATTGAGAAATAGTGATTTGAAACTTATGTGTGTATAGCTTGCACCACATTGGTGTGATACTTTTTCTAAAAAGACCTTAGAGCACATCATCAATATTTCTAATTAATTTAAGAGAACTTCAAAGAAAATTTGTATCATACGAACATCCATGAGATCGTCATTTATAACATTTGCATTTAATTCTGTATGCCTAAACTATTTGTTCAAATGGTTTTTGAGATACGTAAAAATAATATCCGGATATCTCTGATATTATGTGTCCAATGAATGTGATTACTCTATTAAATTTAAATAAAATATTTATTTAATTTATCTTTCTTCAATTTAAATAAAGCATTCATTTAATTTATCTTTAAATTACATAAATGAAGATGTATCTAATCACATGCTTGACCAATCGTTATAATCTTCCTCCGCTCTCTTCATTTTGTAGAAATCTTATTGAGCTCTTTAAATCCTAACCTATGAGATCATGGAGCCTCTCTTCTTCTTGTGTTATAATCATAGAGAGACTTCTTTCCATCAACCACTGTCACAAAGCAATTAAACATTATCTTTAATTTGCTAATGGATGAGGTAAAGGTGGCCATTAAGGATGTCATTGGCATCAACTACTGAAAACTTGATATCAGGAGTCGTGTCAATTCTGAGGTAGCATCTTATTTCCTATCAAATTTCTTGCAAGTTACACAATCCACGAAATAAATGTTATTAGTGGCAGAAGAATTTGTCTGATGACAATTTAGAGTAGGGTTACCTATAGTGGAAACAATCAACTGGTACTTCCCACAAGATACTTTACTGGTTGTTGGAGATGAGTTCAAATGCATCACTTCAATGGGAGCACTCCAAGAGTTGGATAATAGAATGTTGAGGCTTGCATAGAATAAACACACTAGGAAGTCACATTCACTAGTAATTTGTGAATTGTTGATGTGGGTGTTATGGGTATTTTGGATGAAATGAGAAATCCTTCCATTCATTCTCATCCCTTTGTAGACATAGTTTGATTCGAGCGTCCCCATTAGGTAGCACTATTTATTCTAGGCTTATCCCAAAATACCAAGTGCAAAAAATCCTAGAGGAACATTACTAAGATAGTTTTTAGTAATTAGTGCAGGATTTTATAAATATTACAGTAAATATTATAGTCTTTTTGTAAATCATTTAGTATTTTTAAGATCTTTACTTCAGAAGAAAAGGAACTTCAAGCTCAATTTTTGAACACATGTAATATTTTTTTAAGCTTGATTATAATACAACTATATATGTTATTTTAATATAGTTATTTATGTTTGCCTCTTTGAAACAATGATTGCATTTAAATTATAATATAGTCCCACAAGCTAACATGTCACCATCTCTAGACAACAATGTTGCCCAATTATACCAACTTAGCATTCATTTTACTTTAAATAGATGTATGGTACAAGGAGAATTTATTATATTTTAATGCAGCTAAAACTTAAATTGCAATTTCCATAACAGTTTATGTTCCTACAAATTTGATGGATTATGTGCTAGCTATATAGCCAAGATCAAGGACATGTCATCCTTTCGATCAATCATCCAAGGGCATTGTAACTTTCCCTGACCAACTTCCATTTTTACTTTGATGCATGTATGTCGTTGATGTGGTTAAATGGTTTGATCTGACAGGATGGGATCAATACAATGTTTGAATGAGATGACATACAAGATCTTCTCGGAATAAGATCCGATTGAAATAATTACTAAAAAATAATGTAATCACCTAAATAAATGCATGCATACTCAAAAAAATAGCCAATGGCACTATATGCCATGGTATGTGCTGACAAACATACTTTTTCATGTCCAGCAATGCTTGTCGTTGATGAGGCTAAATAGTTTGATGTGATGGAATAGGATCAATAAAATATGGGAATTAAATAACACACAAGATCTTCGTGTAACAATCTATTATGCATAATTACCAAAAAATAATATAATTTTGCACATAAACTTTAATATGACTTTACAAAATGATTGTGGTTCTAGAGGCCCCATGAACTGAGCACAAACATGTTAGCTATTTGACATACTAGCCAATCATGTGGCTATCTACCCTCACTGATGTACATTTTTACTACTAGAAACACATGTTGATGAGTTTAAATGATTTTATCCAATGGAGCAAGACAAATATAATATGAGAACTAATTGAGATGTAATATCTTCTTGCAATAATCAAATATTTTCTCAAAGTAATTATGAAAAAGGAATGTAATTCTCAAGAAAATGATGGTGGGGCTAGAGGCCACTCCAATTGAGAATTGATGGCATTAAATAGTTTGCATTTGATAAAAGATGTGAATTAATTGATGACATTAAATAGTTTAGGGTTTGCTAGCATTTATCCTTGAAAGCAATATGGTTTTGTGGCTTCAAATTATTCAACAATTTTGAGAAATTAACACAAATGTAAATGCCCATTTCATTTCTAGTTATTGTTTTGTTTAAAATCACAAATATATTTCAATCTTTATAAATACTAAATCTATTCCAATATTATCAAGTAAATATATGTGCACTATATATTTTTGAAATATAAAAAATACAATACAAATATAACTAGTACAAATTTCACTTCACTCTTTCTAACCTTCTCCAAATGCTTTGTCTACAACAAAAACTTGGCTTCAAAACTTGGGCCTAATTACAAATTCGGTCAGTCGGTGAGGTAATGGATGAGACTTTCCTTCAGGGTGGTGATAACCCCTATCCTCTATGTATCTTGCCATGCTTTGGATAATTTTCCCTATATCTATTTTTGGTTGGGTTTCTTGCCGGCCTGGCACAAGTGTCCAAATGATTGAAGGGTACCACTTCAAGCTAATCCACCAGATACCCTTCTCCTTCATACCCCTTATATATTGTCTTGCCCTTGTAATAGTTTTCTAAAAATTTGGATAACCTAAGGGCTCTTTCCTTTTCAATTTGGGTGTGATCCTATCACATAGGTCCTTATAATGGTCTCTACTATTTATGGTAGGTAGCAACATTCCTTCATCTACTTCAATCACTTTATCCTTAGTTCCCTACATCATCTCCATGATTTCTTTATTAGTTGTAAATCTATATAGATTATTGAACACTTTCCTCACTAGAATATATTCCCCTCTTATCATAATTCTTACATCTCTCTCCATGTTGTCATACCTCTTCTTAACAAATCCTCTTTCTATTTGTCCTTGGACAAAAGAACAAAATATTCTCAGCTAAGCATCTCCCATGTATGGATTGGGATTCCATTCTTTATCATTAGATAAGATAAACTTATGTAAATACAACTCACATAGAAGATTCTTTTCTATTTTAGTTTCACTTCCTAAATAAGATTCACAACATGCTACAAGTGTATCCAGGTTTTCCGATGATCTTTCAATCACCCTTTTTATCTTTAGCATGTGGAAATATTATTGTAGCCATAATGCATGCACTCTTGCAGGGGGGCTACATTTGTAGCATTTTACTCACAAGAATTGGTATTAACTTAATTTTGTCTCTCAAAACCCTATTTTCCTCATTCAACTTTTCAATTTCTATTTTTTCTTTTCTTAATTGCTGTAATTTCTCCTTTTGATTGGTCTATGTAATGAACCAATCATTTTTAATTTCTCTAATTTTCTCTCATGTTCTTTTACAAGACGCATTGCTTTATCCTTTACTTGCATTATAGTAACTTCTAATTTTGTAACTTTATTTTTAACTGCACTTATCTCATCTTCTTATTTCCTGATCAACTCACAGGCCTCCTCTAACTCCATTAGACTTGTAGCAAACTCATTGAACCCTGCTATAGGCCAATCCTATTCAATGTCTTCAGCAACAAGATCAACAAGTTCTTCTCATGTTCTATCTTAACTACCTTTGCTATAGGTATCACCGATTCAGGTTCTCCTAGAATAGAGCCTTCTACTAGAATCTTTTCTGTTGCAGGATTCTGCATCATAGAAATTTTAGCTACATGTATTCTTTTATTTCTTTTAGTGCTCGACAACACTATTTCCTCCAAAATCTCCACCTTCGAATCAAATTGATCTTCTTTCTCTAATCTCGTAGCATTTTTACTGGACATGGATGATAAATTTTTAATTCTTGTAGATGACCTTACATTTAGTATTGGAGTAGGGAGTTTTGTGTATTGTTCATTCCCATGTTCAGATTCTTTTGTCCAAATATGTTGTCTCATTCACTTTCTAGTATATCATGTTGCAGTTGTAGAGGGCCCTTCTTTATCTCCAAATCCATACTTGTAGGAGGTATATTACTTGTCTTGATATGCACATCATGGATAGGAATGTGATCATCTTCCTCTACAACATCCTCTCCTTGTACATGTGTTGCAACAAAGACTTCCCAAGTTAATTGGGATTGCCTTCGTTTCAAGGCCTCTATTACCACCAACTTAATTAACCCATGATGCGTATATATTTGACTTTCCCATTTTACACTTATAAAGATACATTTATCAATAATTTGAATAAAAAATAAGGAATATATATTAGAGATGGATGGATAATATTAAATGAGACATGGATCAAGATAGATCAATGATGAATGGTTATGATTAAGTGTGAATGAATGGGTGAGATTAAGTGAGAAGACAAGAACTATAGATAAATGAGTACCTTCCCTCACAAGTCACATACTAAATGATAACACAGGCCACCTTTGACCATAGGCTCTAGTAGTGAGGTCTGCAAGATGTCTTCACTAGGCACCATTTGAGTTCACTCTCCTAGCTTCCAAAACTCCTTGTGAATGCTTTCAAAATTTGTCCTACCAACAGGAAAATACTACTCCCTAGTGTTAGGAAACCCTATAGAAACTATGACCAAATCCACATCAAAAGGAAAATCAATGCCCCTCATTACTATTTTATCCTTCCAACATCCCATGCTAAAATCTAGGGAAACTTGGTCGTCAAATCCCTATAATCATTTGAAAAATTTAATCCAAACTACCACCTTAAAATATGATAAATGTCTATCTTTTCCTTCAACTAGTTAACATCTCACATCTCTTCATGATTATGTCCACCACCCATTATGTTTAAATATCCAACCCTTGGCACCTTACCCTTTGCAACCCTACCCATCTCAATGTGGTTCCACACCATGCCGCTATTATTATTTGTTATCAAACACATCATAAAAAAAAATAAGTGACAAATGTAAGGTGTCTACATTGAGATTGGACAACTCACAACTATTAGATTAACTTAGTAACTTGATAGGATGAGTCATAAGTATATGGTACTTTCTGCAAAAGTTAAAGAGTTGCTCAATATTTTATGAATTTTTCTTGTAAATTCTAATTTCATATCATACACATGTTGATTGTTGAGGATTAAGTGTACCACCTAATTTAATATTGGGTTACATGTGATCTATTCTTATAATCTCTTTATAATTCTTCATCATCTTCTTCCTAATTTTTGAGAGGAGATATGACAATCCATCATCATGGCTAATGTTTGTAGCATAAGCTTCATTCATTGTGTGCATGTAAAGGTTTTAAAGCCTCCTAAATGGACCTTTAGAATTTCACTATAAGTAAAAATATTGAATATCATATATTTTTTTGGGGGTTTTCAAATATTAGGGGTGTTCCTTGTAATATCTAAATGTGTTTTTAATACTTTGGTTATACTCCAACTTCGAGATATTTCATCGTAGTCTAATGATATCATGTACTTTTTTACTTCAAGGACTTTATAATATAATTACCGATGTTTACACATGTTTATCAAAAAGAAAAAAAGAAATGAAGACATGCACAAATATAAATTATAATAACATTCATGCTAATTGATTATATTAAATATATTTTAAAAGAAACAATTTGTTGGCAATTATAAAAAGTAAATACAGATTTCAAATTTTAGAGAAATTGTTCATAACAAAGTTTATTAATCAAGTTCATGAATTTGCCAAATATCTGAGTTGCTTGTGTTTGACATTGGTTGGTAACCATCTTCTTTGTTCTTTGTCCTATGGTTCAACTATCTCCTCTAAAACCCTTTTCGAATTCTTTGGTTGGCCCCCTTCTAACTGAAACAAAATATTTGTCACACCTCTTCTTTAAAATCATCCTTGCTAACACTATTTTTTTTTACTTGAGAGGTCCGTCCAAATTTTACTAAAGTAGTGTAATTCTATCATATACCCACACGTTGATGCTCAAAAATAACCTACATCATTGTACTCCAAAAAGTTATCTAGGTGTTCAAGGTGTTCAATGTCCGTCGGTATTTGCCAACTTACAAACTTTGAACCCATAAATGCTTCAGATTGATTGATATATAGATTGTCCCCAAAGTAAGATGTACCATTTTCCACAAATTTGAATATTCTACAATGTACATTGTTTTGTCTTGTGCCTTATTTGACAAAACATTCATTTCTTCCAACAAGGTAAGAATCCCAGATAGTGTCGATAGTATCTTAGCATCATTGAATAGTGCCAACATATTTTCTTGGTTTGTGTGATTTTCATAGAATAGGCCCAGCAATAATCGATACTCTCTGAACAATATATTTTTTGGTCCATGTAATGATATCCACCTAGTATCCACATCCTCAAGTAGCTTGTTACCTAGAGTAAGTCCTTTAGCAAATCTTTGATACTCTAAAAATCTTTTTGGACTTATAAAAATATGTATACACCTCACACACAAGATATTCAACTTTGGAAATAGATTGAAACTAGCTCACAATTTTAAAAGACAAATTCATTATGTGGGCCATGTAGTGTATTCCAATCATGTATGATGAACATGATGTCTGCAAATTAACAATAAGCCCATTTCTATGACCCTCCATGACTGATGCCCCATCTGTACCAACATAGACTAGCTTCCTTGTGATCACCAAATCATCCACACCTCCAATATCGATCAAACTATTTTTGACTATTTCCGTAAGGTTATCAAAGGTAAAGTTTTCTTTCATTATGAATTGCAAGTAGATGAGGCTAGAGAATATGATTTTCTACAATATAAACGTGCATACACACCCAAGAAGTATTGTCAATGGCCATCACCTCATCTAGAGACAAGGAAAATAAAGTCATAGGTAACTCAATTTCTCCTTTATATCAGGGTACTTCTCCACCATAGCCAGACACTCAACCCATTCCCAACTACTATTGATAGACCAATGGGAGAGTGGAAAGTTGGGCACTCGAATAAATTGCATTAAATTCCTATATTCTAAAAAATTTGTCAACGACCGACCTCTGTTTAAAATATAGAATATAATTGCGAGCTATACAGTTTTGGATAAATGACTCACTTCCATGGCCTTTTCAAATAGAGTAGATATGGAACCTCCAATAGTGGCAAGTCATGCATGCAATTGCATATATTCTTCATACTCAGCTACAATCTGAGCATGAGCAAATTCATCTTTCATTTTCTAGCACATCATTGACTTCAACTCTCCATTTACATTTACCTTTTCATAAACTTTACCTACATGCTTCTCAATAGTGTTTAGTTTAGTTGTAACATATTGTCTCTCTTTAATTTCTAGCTACAAATCTTACAGTGACATAGTTTTGGCACACCCTCTCCATCTTTATTCTTCATAGGTTTAATGAATGGATACTTAGAAACCCATTTGAAATGAAAGTTTCTTGACATGTTTAAACTCAGGTTCACCACCACCAATACCATGGATATTTTGATATTCCCCCTGTGTGATCATCATCACATTATTCATGCTTTCACTACTAGATTGAACCACATCATTGCTACCTCCTTCAAGATTTTTATTTGACACCTCTTCATCCTTAAGGTCATTCCAATAGAATTCCTCGATCTCAAGTAAATTCTTCTCATTATTTACTCTTGATGGACCCTCACCTACTGTAGAATATCATTGATGTTGATTAAAATAGGACTTTATGGTGGCCTTCTTTCTCTTAGATGGAGCTCCTCTCACTCTTCAGTTTTCTAGATTTGTGGATGTCATATTTATCTGACAATGTTAAAAAATTGTTAAAGAAGTGTTCTCGAAGTTGGAAATTCAAAATATTTTTTTATCCATTTGTGAATCACTACTAAATAAAATGAAGAAAGTTGAATTACTTACAAAGAAAGAGAAGAAGATGACACATGTATTTTAATTTTTAATCACTATCACATAGAATCAAAGTATTAATTTAATCATTTACATTTAATTAAAAATACTCCACACACAACCAATTTCAACATCACTATTTCTTACAAATAGCATAGCCTCCCACTCTTAATATATTCTTTTTATGATTGTACCATCACAAGCCATCGATGTGGTTTAATCACACACTGCAGAATAAAATAAAACTTTTGCCATTTTTTATATAAAATTATTACAGTATGTGACATATGACACGTCACTTTTTTCTATAGAATGGTATTTCCCCCTACTTTGATCATCTTTATTTTCTCATTGGAGCCCCATAAGCCATTGATATAACTTGATTCAATGGTTTTGAATAAATAAAACATGTGCCTTTGGTTGATCATGAACGACTGGCATAAATAAAAAATTACAAGTGGGGGCTAGAAAATAAGACAAATACACCAAATACTATAGGCTCATTAACTAACACATCACCTTTTTTAGATAATGGTGCTATTTCTCACTTGCATAATCTTCATTTCAGCCTTTGACCCCACTAGGTGTTGATGTAGCTTGATCTGATGGCCCGGAATAAATAAAAGATGTTCATTTAGATATACAGTATCCTAATAAATTTATACAAGTTGGTCCTAGCACCAAAGACCTATACACTTATAGTTTTATGTATACACTTGTAGGTATGACCTATACACCTATAGCATTGATCAATACCCCTAATACTGCGGGCCTGACAACTGACACATCACCTTTTCTAGCCAATGGCATTGTCTACAGCTTGTATAATCTTTGCTTTGGCATTTGATCCCCATGAGGCATTAATGGAGTTTGATATAATGGCCTAGGATAAATAAAATATGTTTTTTAGTAGTACGAGAAGTTAATAAATTTATACAATGCCCCAGTAGCTAAGATGCATACACATATAGCTACAAGTTGTGCACATGTAGCTAGCATCTATACACCTAATAGTGTGGGGCTGATGACTAATACATCACCTTTTCTAGCCAATGGTGTTCTCTCCTACTTGGATAACCTTCGTTTGTGCCTTTGAGCCCCAACATCCATCAATGTATTTTGATCTAACGGTCCGAGATAAATAAACATGTGGATTTAGTACTACAAGCTTTTAATAAATTTATCCATCTAGACCCTAGTAGTGCATACAAGTCTATGGACATTTAAAATAAAATTATTATGTGACCCCTAGCTGACACATAAGTTTTTCCAACCAATGGCAGTGCCTCCTTATCTTTGCATCTTTATTTTCTCCCTGTAGCCCCACAAACCATTGATTTGGTTTGATCTGACAATGTTGGTTAATTAAAATATGTGTCTTTTTCCTTTCTATGGAAAGGAGACAAGGGACACAGAGGCAAAACTATTGACATATATTTATTTGGAAGGAAATATAGCAAGAACCATTGATATAGTTAATGTGAAAAAGAAATATAAAACTAATTGTAAAAAATAAATATTTAAATCAATATCAACACATGACAAATATGTAGGACTGCAGATGCACATGAGAAATAGAAATACTATTATAGAGATTAATCATATAATATACGATACAAAATGTGATGGAAATTAAAAAATATATATTTTTTACTTACCAGGAGTGGAAGAATGAAGTCAAGTTGTAACTTGTCTATTTCCCATTTTAGCAGCTCCCAGATGATTTATCAAATACTACTCCAGAAGATGAGAAATTGCAAATTCACAATGTAGGATGAAATGGGTGAATCCAAAACCAAATGTCGAAAGAGTGGTTGGAGTATTATTTGGCATAAATACCACTCCATACTACATAGTCATACTATGTTATGCAATGAACGATTAAACACATTAACCCTAAAAGACCTATAATTCTGAGGTGATGGGCCATGCTTTATAAGAACCATCTATAATTCACTAGCTATAATCAATGTTTTCCCATATTTACCTATCATTGCATGGAAATATTACACATTTTCCCTAAATTCAATATAATATCATTGGCGAATGCACCACTATTTTCCCTTATTCATTATAATTTCACTAGTGATCATGCCCCCTTTTGCCTAATTTCCTATAATTTCATTATCGATTGCACCACCTTATGCCCATAATTTATGTAAAGAAGCCAGTGATTGAAACCTAATTAAAAGTTACCTCTATAATATGTCAATGATCAGGACCAAACTACAATAAATAGTATGGCAATCTAATACTATTCTAGGATTTTAAAATATCAATTCGAGGGCAATCTGAAGATACGAGCCTAAAAATACAATCAAATTTGGGTGAAAGTATATGCTACCAAAGCTAGTAATATTCACCATTTCAACCCCGCAAAAGTTAGAAAATTTCCATTTAGCGGCAAATCACCACTAAAATTTTCTCTGCCACATGGGCCCACATTCTTACAATGAAATATAAGGCCTTGGATCTACAAAGTAATCCTTGCATATTTGTAATATGTCTAGATGGTGTTAAGGGTTATCAATTTTTCCACCCTACTTGATGCAGAGGAGAAGATCATTCAACAAAACTTCATACCAAATTTCAAAGCTTGTCTTCAAGATTGATCTCACAAAACCACATAAGGAACTTCATTAAACAAGTTTTAATGCACTTCAGTGATCCAGACCTTCACCAAGGTACAAGAGACTTCCAAAAAGGTTAAATCCACTAACCAAACACATTCAAACTACTCCAAGAGTCAGGAGACTCCATCAATGCCCTTTTCACATATATGCTACTCCATTCCTAGTAGCCCTATTTCTAGGACTGTCAGAGCATAACTCCTTCCACAGGATACTATTCAAGACTGTCAAGGCACTTTCAAGTACCCATTATCCTTATCTTTAACCTGCCAAAAGATCAACATGTGTTATTTTGAAAAAGACTGCTCAAAACAGGACTGTCTCGTTCCAATTTAGGCCTAATTAGGCCTTGTCCATACAAAGGCTTATTGGTTTTATTACTTCCAACCCCAAGTTTACTCAAAAAATGGTTTGATCATTCTTATTTTGTCCTATTTATGCTTATCAAGCCACAAAAGACATTTCCCATGCATGATTTAACAAACCCTAAGGTCTATAATACTTGACTGTCATTAAAACTCTATTTTTCCAGTCTGTGACAGTCCTAAAGCATCCAAAACTGATAGAAATACACTTCTCCTGAATCTTCAAGCATCATTAGAGATTGACAACATTTAAAACATCTTGTTCCACACCCTTCTAGGGTTTGTAAACACTGATAGAATATAAAACTGACTCATTCTCATTCATGACTGTGACTGTCATACACAGTATTGGCAGGACAGTCTTCTCTAAGGATGTGAACGTCCATTCTTTTGCCAAATACAACTTATAGAATATGAAAAGGTTTCTCTTACTACCTTACCAAACTAAAACCATCATAAAGAATGTCCAACCATACTAAAAAAATCATCAAAAACACAAGTTTTCTGCCCATACCAGTCTGAAATAAGACAGAACAGCACTAGGGTGCTTTCAAATACAATACAAACCACGACCATTTGATCTAAACACAGGTCATAAGGAAGGTAAGGATTTTTCCACATCATTTAATTCACGTATGGACTCATTACCATAAGAAAAGATCCAAGAAACTTCACTAAATTGCTCACTGCTACCCTAGATCAGGGTTTAGACTGTTTTTAGAAAAAATGCAATATCTTTCTCTAAACAAAACCAAAATGCATGCAACCAAAAGCAAAGGGAAGGTGATTGATAGACTTTTCATGCAAAATTAGTTTGAAATGAACTCCAGTCCGTACAGAGCCGTACAATGCAAGAAGACAGCATTTTTCTGAAGAAAATGCATAGAAATAGTGCTTTTTGTTATTCCCATTTACACATTCAATCACCTCCAGATTCCTTGGATGTTACAAGGCCTATTAAAGGCATTATACACAAGACTCTTCAGTTTCCAACTTCTCCAATGAAGGAAACTAACCTATGACCTTTGATATTCCCAAAACTATCTTTTTAGCAACATGACTGTTTTTTCCAAATTTGTATTGACAATCTTTACATTCTTGACACAAAACATTAAATGTTGTCCTCCTAATGACCTTGACACTTGAACAATTAATCAATATAACCTTGATACAATCTTGAAGCATATAATTTAATCAAAACCAAGCTGCTCCTGCACCATACTCCTCAGCATGAAGAAAACTATTGTCCCAAGAGTTGTGTATTCTACTTCAAATGACTTCTGCCTCTTTATGTCTTCAACCCTGATTTGATGTCTCCTCTGCTTCCTCTTTACCTTCCAACTGTGACTCCTATTAATGGAGTTTGACTAGCTGCCTCCAAGGTGCATCTGAAGTCCACTCCTTCCTGCTACAACAACACTCATGTCCCTCACCTGGGAGTCCTTTCTTGCCTCTCTCCCCAAGACTGCTGGCAACAACCAAATGGACCATCTCCTCTGGCCCTCTTGACAGACCTTCCTGTCTGCCTTCAGCAGTGAGTGAACTTGCACCTGCAACCAAAAAAAACTTCATAATAGAATTAGATAGCAAAAACCAATGCTTATCCTGAACTCCTGGTGTAGATTGCCTCCTTCGGCGCTCTATCTACACGCTCAGAATCTTCTAAGCTTTGATACCAATTTGATGCAGAGGAGAAGATCATTCAACAAAACTTATACGAAATTTCAAAGCTTGTCTTCAAGATTGATCTCACAAAACCACATAAGGAACTTCATTGAACAAGTTTTAATGCACTTCAGTGATCCAGACCTTCACCAAGGTACAAGAGACTTCCAACAAGGTTAAATCCACTAACCAAACACATTTAAACTACTCCAAGAGTCAGGAGACCCCATCAATGCTCTTTTCACATATATGCTACTCCATTCCTAGTAGCCTTGTTTCTAGGACTGTCAGAGCATAACTCCTTCCACAGGATACTATTCAAGACTGTCAAGGCACTTTCAAGTACCCATTATCCTTATCTTCAACCTGCCAAAAGATCAACATGTGTTATTTTGAAAAGGACTACTCAAAACAGGACTGTCTCGTTCCAGTTTAGGCCTAATTAGGTCTTGTCCATACAAAGGCTTATTGGTTTTATTACTTCCAACCCCAAGTTTACTCAAAAAATGGTTTGATCATTCTTATTTTGTCCTATTTATGCTTATCAAGCCACAAAAGACATTTCCCATGCATGATTTAACAAACCCTAAGGTCTATAATACTTGACTGTCATTAAAACTCTATTTTTCCAGTCTGTGACAGTCCTAAAGCATCCAAAACTGATAGAAATACACTTCTCCTGAATCTTCAAGCATCATTAGAGATTGACAACATTTAAAACATCTTGTTCCACACCCTTCTAGGGTTTGTAAACACTGATAGAATATAAAACTGACTCATTCTCATTCATGACTGTGACTGTCATACACAGTATTGGTAGGACAGTCTTCTCTAAGGATGTGAACCTCCATTCTTTTGCCAAATACAACTTATAGAATATGAAAAGGTTTCTCTTACTACCTTACCAAACTAAAACCATCATAAAGAATGTCCAACCATACTAAAAAAATCATCAAAAACACAAGTTTTCTGCCCATACCAGTCTGAAATAAGATAGAACAGCACTAGGGTGCTTTCAAATACAATACAAACCACGACCATTTGATCTAAACACAGGTCATAAGGGAGGTAAGGATTTTTCCACATCATTTAATTCATGTATGGACTCATTACCATAAGAAAAGATCCAAGAAACTTCACTAAACTGCTCATTGCTACCCTAGATCAGGGTTTAGACTGTTTTTAGAAAAAATGCAATATCTTTCTCTAAACAAAACCAAAATGCATGCAACCAAAAGAAAAGGGAAGGTGATTGATATAATTTTCATGCAAAATTAGTTTGAAATGAACTCCAATCCGTACAGAGCCGTACAATGCAAGAAGACAGCATTTTTCTGAAGAAAATGCATAGAAACATTGCTTTTTGTTATTCCCATTTACATATTCAATCACCTCCACATTCCTTGGATGTTACAAGGCCTATTAAAGGCATTATACACAAGACTCTTTAGTTTCCAACTTCTCCAACGAAGGAAACTAACCTATGACCTTTGATATTCCCAAAACTATCTTTTTAGCAACATGACTATTTTTTCCAAATTTGTATTGACGATCTTTACATTCTTGACACAAAACATTAAATGTTGTCCTCCTAATGACCTTGACACATGAACAATTAGCCAATATAACCTTGATACAATGTTGAAGCATACAATTTAATCAAAAACAAGGTGCTCCTGCACCACTACTACACATCATCTATTTATTAAGAGGAGTATGTGTTTTAAGGAGGGACCTTTGAGTTCCACTCTTGTCACTTCTCCACCACCTCCTTCTACATTCACATTGGAGTCACTTGGGCAAGATGACAAATCTTCTAAGGATTCATATCCACCTAATTGGATTCCTAATGATAATGAGCCTTCTTTCTCCACTTTAGATTATGAGAATGATGATGAGGATTCACCTCCTTTCTCTCATATTCATTATTTATAGGTTGATGATTCTCCTCTTGACTCTCTAACTTCAAGTCCACTTTGGGATTGATAGAAACTTCAATCTATAGGTGATTGGGTTGGAGATCCATTAGAAACTAGGTGAACACATTCATAGTTTCAAGGGATTCCACATGTCTTCATTTCTAGTAGATTTGATCCACAGTCTTTTCGGGAGGCATCAAGCATTTCTAAATGGGATGTTTCTATGTAGGTAAATTATAATTCCTTGATTAGGAACCACACTTAGGATATTGTCCCCCTTCCTAATGGAAGGAAACTTGTTCAATGCAAGTGCATATATAAAAGAAAATTTGTAGTAGATGGGTCAATGAATAAGTATAAGGAACAATTGGTTGCAAAGGGTTTTCCCAATTTCTTTGTGTTTTCTACTGAGACCTTTGCACCTATTGCAAAGATGAATTTAATTATACTTACACTTGCTATTATTATAGAACATCAATGGGAGGTTCATCAAATGGATGTGAAGAGTGCATTTATTCTTGGAGACCTTGAGGAGGAGATATATAGCTCATGGAGTAGCTAAAGGGTTTTTTATAGGACTCATCTTTGGTTTGAAAAATTAGGAAATATATTTATTGTCTAAAATAGACTCCTCAGTCTTGGTATGCCAAGATTGATTCTTTCTTTTGCACACATTGGTTTTCTCATTTCCATTCAGAGCTAAATGTCTGCATTCTATAGTAGGATAACTCACTCCTCTTTCGAGTTCTCTATGTTAATGACCTATTAATAATGGGGAGTTCTTCATCCATTGTGGTAGTCAAAACTACCTTTCATGACATGTTTTTGATGACTAGCTTGGGATTGTTGCATTACTTTCTCATATTAATATATTTTAGTCTACTTCTAGGATCACCATTGTATAATCCAAGTGTGCTCTATATTTTCTCACATGGTTTCACATGGATAACTACAAGCCTACTTTGACTCCCTTTCTTTCTAGAGTCAAACTTGAGGCTCAATATTCTTCACCTTTAGTTGATGGTTACCACCCTGTATCAACAAAATGTTGGGAGCCTTATTTTTTGACTCACACAAGGCCCAATATTTCATATGCTATGGGTATGGTGTCTCAATTTATGTAGGAGCCCCATGAGTTGCATTGGAAGGAAATCAAGAAGATCCTCCATTACATTCAGGTACTCATAGTTTTGGGATTCACTATGTAACAGGCATTCATATCAAATTATTGGGATACATAGATTCAAATTGGGTAGGCAATTCTTAGGATTGCAAGTCCACTTCAGGTTATAGTTTCTCTCTTTGTTTAGGTCCTATTTTTTGGTCAAGAAAGAATCAATTTCTATTTCTCTATCTTTCATTTAGGTTGATTATAGGGGGCTATTAATGCTACTACTGAGGCCATTTAACTTTAGCATATTTTCGTGGACAACTAGAGTGTCATCCATTTCAAATGACAATCAATCATATTTTGTGACAACTAGAGTGTCATCCAGATTTCATGAGACCCATTCCATCATTAGTGGACCAAGCACATATCTAGGTTCATATACACTACATTCGAGAGCTTATTCATGGACATGTCATCAATCATCTTTATTGCCTAACTTCCAAAAAGATTGCCAATATTTTCACCAAACCCTTCATAGAAAGCAAGTATCTTCATCTATGAGCTTGGTTGTGGGTGCGAAAGGCTTCATATTTGGGGGATTCTTAATCCTTCCTTTCTCTCTACTCTGGAGGGTCTTTTCTCTCTCTATTTGAGGGCTATTTTATCTTTTCTTGTGGGGATTCTTCTATTTGGGGGGATCTCTATGTAATGGGTACCCATAAAGATTCATTTATTGGGAGCCATATTCTCATGTGCCTAAACTTTGCTTAAGGGGTGTGTTAGTGTAGATTTTTATTTTCCTTTTATCTAGGTTTTTGCTACACTTTTATTTAAGCTTCCTTAGGTTAATAAAGTGGGTATTAGTATGAGTGGAGTGAGTTTTCAGCATCTTCCATGGGAGTATACCTTCATATTTTTAGTTACTTTGGGTGTACTCTCCCTATTAATTGTATTTTCCACCTCCTCCCTCTCACATAGTCTATATGTACTCACTCTCCTAGGTTGTATTTTTAATTTATGTATCTCTTGATTTTTTGAGCTCTCTTAATGCTAGTTTTATTCTTGAGCATTTGCATTACTCTCACAAAACTTTCTTATGTTATTTTGATTTCTTAAATCAAGTTTGTATTTATGGTTTTATAGGTTCTATTCCTTGGACTTGTTTTTGAGTTTTCATTTGTTTTACATATTTTAACAAGTTTATTAAAAGAAAAAATAATTATAATGAGGACTACAACATTTATTTCAAAATAAAAATAGAAAACATAGTAACTTTAAAGATAGAAACAAAGGAATCTAAAATGCAAAAGTGCAACATAAAGCAAGTAAATAGGAAAGTATTCTAATTTTTAAGACATAAAGTAACATGAAACTAAAAAATTGAAACTTCACTAGAAAAACTCAATGATATTAATTTATAAAATATAAAGTAACATGAAAATAAAATATAGAAACTATACTAGAAAAAATCAATGATATTAATTTTTGAGACATAATTCTAAGTAAAAGGAGTGTTTGACATTTAAGATAAACACATTTAAAAAATAAAAAAATTGATATAAAATATCGGGTTTATAGTTTTCTAAATATGTATATGGGTCCACCTAACTCATGTAGTTATGTTATTTATGTTTACACTTTATTGTTTTAATTAATAATTAGAAGACAACTTCCTTATTTCTAAGATTTCTTAGGAGACATTTTTCTAACCCAAATTTCCCCTAATTATCATGGTATGTAAGTGGCACCACAAGTCATGGAAAATATGGATCATGAGAAAATAATAAGATCATGTAGATCATATAAATAGAATGAATCATGTAAAATAATATCATAAGCACATCTAAAAAGACATAAGGGAAATCAAGTGGTAAACATAGTATAACATAAGTAAATATATAGGTCAAATATAACGTGAAGAAAGGCATGGAAGAAAACATAAGCAAGCATAAAGGATAAACATGAAACACAAGACAACATAGGAAATATGCCCTCCAAGTGGGAATAAACAAATCATATATCGTAATATGGAAGGTGAAATGAGAGTACTTGAAACAAAACAAACATAGAGTAAACAAGGAGGCCAACATGTAAGAGAAAATATAGAAGAAAATAATAATATAAGTACACACACACACAGAGATATATAAATGAATAAAGTATATTAATTGTCAATCTATCATTGAAAATGTCTAGAATATCCTCCTCTAAGAGGTCATCCTTTTCCCAAAAAGTTTCATCATATTCCTTCTCTTAAATTACATGAGTTTTTTGGGACAAAAAATTACATGACTTGCTTTGTCATGACTTTCTTTTCAATGACATGTATTTCCTATTGATAGGAAATTACACTCTTTGAAAACACACTATCAATAGGATGGACATCAAGAGTTTCTTTCTTTACCCACTTGCTTGTGTCTTAGGACATGGTTTCATTTGTTGAACTTTAATATATAATTATTTGGAATCCATGTAGTTGTGTTCTTGGAACATGAAATACTAGGTTTTTCTATATATATGACCTTTATCATTCTTGGGTGGCATAGGCAGTGATCTATGCCTAACCTAATCACATCCCACCTTAGTTTTATCCTTTACTTTCTTTTGTTTTAGTAATTTTCTTTGATATGCATCATGATGAGATTTCTCAGTTTCATATGGAGGTTCCTTAGGATTTGGAATGTAATTATCCAAATTAAAATTACTCAATTCTATAATACCTGTTGGTATGAATTTCACATATCTTTACGAATCTATCCTCATGAACAAACATTACATATTGATGTATGACATAAGCTACAACTCTCAAGCGTTCTAACCAAGGTCTAGCATACAAGATAGAAAATCTCTTAGAAGAAAAATAACATGACATAACACATTTATTTAATACTTAGGGTTCACCTTAGTTGTACTTCAAAACTATAACCCAAAGTTTGAATCAATACTTCATTAGTCATTTTCAGTGATACCCTAAAATGAGCATATGGATTCAACGTTAAATGGTTAGAAACTAAGAAATACTTCCTAAATATGGTGTATTAATTTTTAGCATCTATAAGAGTGTCACTAATGATTGTATCTTCTATTTCACCCATTACATATGATGGACCATAATGGTTATTTTTTAGGATTTCTTTGTTTGAAAATGTAATCAATGGAGTAGTATAGGAGGAAGAAGAAGCATCTCTACAATGTATTGTAGCCACAAACACATTAACAAGTGATTGGACTTAAGAAACAACATGATATTGAAATGGTCTCTCTATCAACATGTGCATGATTTGAATATAATCTTATGCATTAGAGGCATTATTCTATTAAAATGGTTTGGAAACAAATTGGTATAAATATTCAAATTTTATTAGTAGGAGAAACCAAATAATTGCACCCATCATTAACTCTCTATTTATGGATCATGTGGTTACCAATTAATTATTTTACTATATTCTTCAATGCCTTGTAACCTTGTGCTTGATGTCCATTGACTCTATGGGAGTTATAAAATCACTCTCAACCAAGCTTCTAGGAAACCCTCTAGATAGATCTAATGGATGTACATGTTTGGAAGAGTAATCAAACTAGAGCTCTTAATAAACATTGAAGTATTGTACCCAAGGACTCTTTCAACTCAGTAAACTTCATCAAAAAATAAAGACTAAAAGGAGGCACATTAGAAGTACTAGAAACTTGATAAGCAATTTTCTTCTTATATATGTAATTATTACTCTTAGAAAAGGATTTAGTTTTTTGAAATTTTTAAGGGAATGAAGAAGAACTTGAAGTGGATGATATATTTTTTAATACATTGTTTTCTGATAGCTTAGATTTAATAATTTTTGCATGTTCTCAAAGGTTCATAAATTATGTAAAGCTATTAAGGCATACACTATTAGAAATTGATTTGAGTAATCCCTTGATAAAAATATTTTACAACTCTAAATCATGCACTTGGTGTTGAATGCACAAGAAAACTGAGACGGGGGGTGAATCAGTTGTAACTTAAACTTTAGAATCCTCACACACATTTAGATCCACATTGATTCAATTAATCCCTTCAACTGTTAAGATGATTAAGCATGAAAGAAAATAACAGAAACTAAATCAAATCAACATCAAACACAGGAGAACACCAAATTTACATGGAAAACCCAAGAAGGGAAAAACAATGGTGAGGATTAGCTCACAATATAAAGTAATATCAACACCAAAATACAATAGGGCTCACTGTCGGAAGGCTCACTGCGAGAGGGCTCACTACCCAAAAGAAAGAAAGGCTCACTGCCAGAATAGGGAAGAAGATAGAGAAGATTGTTACAAGAAGAGAACTATATCAATACAACAAATAAATCCACCACAACACCATCATCACCTTCGTAGTTATACTGAAGAATTGTAGACACCTTATACTCATTGCATCCAGTAATCTAACACATGAAATTTTGCACTGTACTGCATAAATTTGCACTCTATAACTTTGTAATTCGCATCACATACATCATACTCTTCTATCTTATCATCCTTTAATAGCTTAATTCTTATTTATACCATATTCAATATTAATAACATTCTCCAATGTCGACAAAGCACCTTAATTATGCAAATTCAAATTAGGTCGACACCAAAACATTCCCATGATGGAAAGTAATGAAGGAGGACTACAACACACCTTAGCTTGGACCTAAATCCACTCATACATGTTACACCACACTTCCACAATCATTGAAGCAACTCTGTAATTAGTGTAAACACCCAATGTTGGCTAAACCTGTGTTAACACCATAAACAATTATGCACATGCTTCCTCAAAACCAAAGATGACTCACGGACCACACCATGATTGAACACAATCTAGAGTATTCCAAAAATATCCTAAAATACAACAAATTCCTCCGCAACAACTTTCACCTGCCGAACAAACTTATTTTGTTTACCTAGTATGCTCAGATATCTCTGTTAAGCATTGTAACTTAAGAAACCAACTTGTGGAGCACCAAATCATGAATAAATTCAACTAAAGATAGATATGAACCTTATAAGCACACTTCCAGAACTACAAGACCTGAAACCATTTTGTGAAAAATTGCAGAGCAAAAACATTTCTCCCAGACACCTCTGCTATAACATCCCACCCTGAAACCCCAAAGGATAAGGGGCAAAAGAGGACAAGATATTTTTTTTGACATAAATAGTTAACATTCACATGATATGGTTATCGATTCGATATGCTGACAACATTCATGGCCAAGTATGGTCGAATGCACAACCCATGGGAGAGGACTAAATCACTCTCTAGAGGATACATTAAAAACTACATTCATTTTAAACACCAATTTAAATGTTCCTATGTCCCATTCCAGATTATAAACATGAATCCAAGCATCATAGTACAAGTGAGTCTGATACCCACACCAGAATCTGTAAACCAAATAGGGAACAACTCATTTCTTCTCATTAGTTTGCATGATTACATCTTCTCTCTTAAGAGAGTACAATTACATAAAAGAATATACAGTGCAATGGCATAGCCATGAGTATGATATACAAGTATAATAACATAGTCCTAAATATGATACAATGAATGAAAGAGTACAATAACTGAAAGAGTAACAGAGAGAGAGAACATCTCCAACTGGTGCTCCAATAAAATATTCACCGGTCCCCAATGGTGGTTCCAATGCCTTCGAACCATGCGAACTCATAAGAGACCACCCCACCGTGCTCGGAGGTAGTCACAAGGCCCAAATAGAATAAAGGCAAGGGATACAATGGCCAACACTCACATCAGTCACAGAGAAAACATGGCACACAATGCAAAAAACACTAATGTCACAACATAGAGATGCTCATGGAATAGAATGTCAGGTACTACTCACGACTACCAAGGCACTAGACACTAGAGTGCAGATCGTATGGGGAGTCATCATGCGTGCTCGAAGGGATGGCACCACATGGAAACAAGTACACTACTCATACTGATGAGGAGGCTCAAACATGCCCAAATCAATGCCCTGCAGATTGATAACTCGACGCCTCATAGATGGATAGGCCTTCTCGTGTGCATCCTTAGCCTTTACAAGCGTTCAATGCCATGCACGAGGACTCAAAATCCTATACCTAAGCTCATCTCATTTAACCAACGAGGCATACGAAACCAAATCAAAATAATTCAAATTAAGAACAAAAAGACTTGACTACATCTATCCCCATGAAAAATTAACACTTACACATGAGATACATATTCTGCACAGGTGGGCATAATTACAAGTCATCCTCATGCTATATCAACTTAAGAGAAGATTAGGTAGGAAGCAACTATGGTTGGAATCGGCAATTCTGATGTCGATATTGCTTTGTTGTTTCCAATTTCATATATGTAGAACACCTACATGATTCCATCCGTAAGCGAATATCCTTTTCTTAATAAGTCAAATTATACAAGTTTGTTTTTCTATAAATACATTTTTTCATAGAATTGTACAAAGTATATAGATGAGTTTCTTCAAATTATCACAAGCTTGAGCTCAAATAAAAGAAAACAATACCCGATGTCAATCTCGAGTAGGCATAGTTTAGATGGATGTAAATTTTAATTTTAAAATGCAGAGAATTAATCCAAATCTTTGTGTTGGGTAGTCTCAGATTAATGAAAATGTAGTCTCCATCTATGGAGAAGTCAATTTATAGCACAATTTGTTATATTGTATTTGCAGTTCTGAAGTATGTAAGTATTTGAACTTAGTTAATGGATCTTTTCTTACAATTGCCAGATTGGTAGGTCACTCTTATAGAACCCTATCAGAAACATTGTTGCTTTATGGAGAATGTTGTAGAACTTTTTGGCATCTCCAATGTTCAAATTGTTTGTATGAGGGCAGAGGTAAAATCAAATATTTTGTATAGGGCAGCAATGATTGCAGGAAATGCACAAAATGGATCTGAAGAAATGACTTTAGAAACTTTTAAGCAATGCAACTAGTGGCTATAAAGCTAGACTCCACAACCTTAGCCAGTATCCTTGTTGCCCATGCCAAAATGGGGCTTTGGAATAGGGTATGTACATCCATCAAAAGATAACGAAAGGGGGATTTTAGTCAGAAGTTGTAGATGCAAGTACACTGGTATACATGTATGCAAAAATGGAAGCATAGACAAGGCATGATCTATTTGATAGATTGCCTCAGACTCTTTCAAGGAAGTCAATGTATGACAAACAAAAGGTTTCATGGGACTTAGATCTCTTCATTTATATCATTACGTTCCAGTTTGGTAGTATGGTTTCCCTCATATATTCTCTATAGGATTGACCCCTCTATTTTACCCCAAAAATAAAAATTAGAACCCCTTTGTTTCATTACAAATATAAATCAGAAACCACATAATCTTGCCTTGAAAACCCCTTTATCTAAAGAATTAGGAAAATAGTTCTACATAAGAATAAGCTCAAGAAAGAAGTGATGGAAATATCTTGCATCGAAATAACTTTAGCATGCTTTAAAATACAATCATGGGGTTTCAGTTTTCCTATGCTTAATGAAATAGTAGCAAACAAATAATAGTTTTGATGCTGGAAAAACAACGAACAGAGGTAAATACCTCTTTCTACTTCACACTCCTCTTAGCTCACCTCAGATCTTACAATTTGATATGTCCACCTAAGACTAGTCACCCTCTCCCACATTTTCTCTTCTACCCTATTTTTCTCTCAGCTAGGCCCCAAATCGTTCTACTCTCCCCTAGTCATGGTTTTCAGACCCAAGGGTCCCCTCCAACGTTGCCTTCCTGCCCTCCTCTATTTCTTCCGTTCTCTTCAATAGAGAGTCTCCTCTCCTTATCTTTAATCCATTCACTGACTTTTCCATCTCTACGCCCTCTTCCATCTACCCCAAAAGATATTTTCTTTCTGTAATAACTCCCTCACCCACTTCTAAATACATCGTAATGAATTGAAAACTTCATTTTTAACCAAGGGTCAAATCGTATTTAAATAATAATACCAACTATTTCATGAAAAAACTAATCAAGATGATAAAAAGATCTAATATTGAAAACTTCATTTTTAACCAAGGTCAAATCATATTTAAACAATAATACATCATATTTATACAATAATTCCAACTATTTCATGAAAATCCTAATTAAGATGATAAAATATCTAATATTGAAAACTTTATTTTTAACTAAGGTCCAATCGTATTTAAACAATAATGCCAACTATGAAAATCCTAGTCAAGATGATAAAAAGATTTCTTATTGTAATTATAATCCATTCATCTAAACAAACCAAGACAAAGGTCTCACTCCTAGATCTAATATGCCTTTGTTATTACTTGACCATCAAAGTGGGAAGGATGGGTAGCCCACTGTCTACTAAAGCCACATCTAAATGATAATCAATCATGTGTGTCAAAGCATTTGAAAGAGCTAGATCATTAGAGAAGAGCAAATTTTAAAATCTATCTAATATTGAAAACTTCATTTTTAACCAAGGTCAAATCATATTTAAACAATACTACCAACTATGAAAATCCTAATCAAGATGATAAAATATTTCTTATTGTAATGATAATCCACTCATCTAAACAAACCAAGACAAAGGTCTCACTCCTATATAATATGCCTTTGTTATTACTTTACCATCAAAGAGGGAAGGATTCATATCTAATATGCCTTTGTTATTACTTGACCATTAAAGAAGAAAGGATAGGTAGCTGATTGTCTATTAAAGCCACATCTAAATGATAATCAATCATGTGTATCAAAGCATTTGAAGGAGCTAGATCATTAGAGAAGAGCAAATTTTGAAGGGGAAACCACTAAAGAAATCTTTAATTGAATATTCAATTCCTTACAAATGAGATTTAAAGGCACATATCCAAATTATAAGTCATTTTAAGGTGAGTATATAGCTTATTAGTATTATTTGATGATGTTCTTGTTGGTGAATAGTTATAGCAACTGTGGTATTACATTGTTAACAATGTTGCAGTTATAACTGATATACAGTTATGTGAACTGCATCGCATCATTCTTGTATAAATCTGTTGTGTTGTATCCTTTCAAATTATTCAATAAAGCATTTACAGTTTCCTCATTTGGTATCAGAGCAGCAGAAGCATGACCTCAGCGAGGAGTATTGTTTGTGGAGGAGACCAATAAGTAGTAGAAACCGTTAGAAGCCATGAAGCGCTGCAGAAGGGAACGAAGTGGAAACATTGCAGAGAAGGTTTTAGAAGCCACGGATTGAGATAAGTATGCTGCAATCTAAATGCATTGAGTTGCAAGGAGTATGCTGCGATCTAAATGCATTAAGTTGCAAGGAGAATATTCTAGAATTGTGTGAAGATATTCTGAGGGTGTTGGAATATTTGAAAAATGTCTAGTTCTACTGCCAGCATACATATTATCTTGCTTACATTTTGAGATGTAGTGTTGTTGACGTCTGGATTCTAGTGTAGATCTTGACATTGCTAAGATTAAAGTGTGGATGTTGATATTACTGCGTGTGAAGGGCAGAGAGTCAAGTGTAGAAGAGAGACGTTTAAATGCAATTCCAGAAGCCATTTTGAGGATATGAATTTTTGCCTCTTCAGTGCACAGGAAGTTTGCAGTGTAGGTGATAACTCTTCCATTATATTGTGGGATGCTCGAGCCAATAATAAGTCGTTCCAATAAAAGTCCAAAAGAAGTTGAAGATGATCACAATTTCTTAAGCCATGAAAAATTAAAGTCAAACATTTGGGAAGAGAACCAACAAACAATGATCTGTGTTGCTGCCAAGTGCATTGCTACAAGCCTTCCTCCTTTCCTAAGAGACTGCATTCCTAGGATCCTGATTTCTCTATAGGCGGTTATTGGTTGAGCCGGTTTAGTGGGCAAGTTGGCTAGTGGGAATCTAAATCTGGCACATAGGTATTCTCTATCAAATTACTTGAACTATCAAATTACTGTCAAGTTTTAAAGAATTATTTTTGAGGGAGTAAAAAAATAAATAAAATAAAATTCTTGAATAGGTTAGGGAGCTTAACACTATACATGCAAGTTGGTTGTGAGATGTTAATGATTCTAACACTCAAATGATATGAAGAAATAAAGGAATCTTGTACTAGAGGCATAAGTAGTTAAGTTTTCAAAAGGTGAAGGATAAATATATTTTATGTAGTTAAGATTCCATGTCCTTGTTCATAATAGAAGAGATGTGAAGAAAGAAGAAGTCTTAGGATATTTCATAAAATCAAAGTGTGAAAGGGAGATATAAGTAGTGGAGATTGAATTTATTATTGCTTATTTGATATTAAAAAAATAAATAAATAAATAAATAGTTCAAAAATTGGAGGAATAAGGTTAATGGGTTTTTATTTTGGAGATATAAGGTTGAGTAGTTAATGGGTCCATTATTGGTCAAAATCAGCATCATTATTTTTTAACATTTGAAAATGGTCACACATTATGTTTGTGGTTCTGATGCCATCCATGATAGAAATTTGAGACTTGCATGCTTGTGCTATTGAAGAGTCTAATGCAAATGGACAGAGTGTAACCGCATCATATTGGAGGTAGGCGGCATCGGAGGATGGAGGATTTTCGATCATCTCAAGTTAGCTTCTCGCTTTGAGATGATGCTCTGCATGAGAAGCGTTTTTCGTGTTGGTTGTTTTGTTTTTCTTTATTGATGCTGACGGAGCTGACAAATTTGAAGAATGTATGTTTTGTGAAGATTTTGTTTTGGAGATAGGTTTGGGGTTTGGTGTTGAGCTCAATATGGATTGTTGTCTAGTGAGCTTCAAAGAGTATATGATCTTGAATTATACCCTTTTGCGGTCACTAGAAAACATGGCAGAGATCTATCGTATCTCTTAGGGGCCATTGTCGAATAATTCAAGACTCTGTGATTTGAGAGCTTGGGACTAAAGAGCTCAAGAACACAGCTCAAAGCTACGCCTTTCCAAGGGTAGATGAGACAGCATGATGGAGCTTCACTTGGTTCAGGATTTGTTCTTTGGGAGAAGATCTTCTATAAAATATGTATTCATACTATGTAATCAGCTTTGTTGAGTATTTTAGCATTAAGGGGGGGTCACTTGGTACAATTGCAGGAACAATGTAATAAGGGGAGGAATGTTGGCGAATAGTTATAGCAACTGTGGTATTACATTGTTAACAATGTTGCAGTTATAACTGATATACAGTTATGTGAACTGCATCACATCATTCTTGTATAAATCTGCTATGTTGTATCCTTTCAAATTATTCAATAAAGCATTTACAGTTTCTTCAGTTCTTAACCTCTATTCCATAGATTTACTTTGTAAGCTTATTGATAGACTTCTTATGTTTTGGGTTAAATTCCTATCCCAAAAAACCAACAATATTTTAATGGAAAACTATTGGAAGTGTAGAATTTATCTCACATTGGAAGTGTAGAATTTATCTCAATTATGTACTCATATCAAAATGTTCTATTTTTTTTTTAAAGATTTATTTTTGTTGGAGTTTAAAATACAAAATCAAAAACCTACTTTTCTTACAAAAAACATGGAGAAAATTTGATTCTCTAGATGACTAAATACTATTTCATAGATGAGCACATTTTCTAGTAGAAGGCATTCTTCTTTAGTTGATTGTAAAGACATGGTTTTTTTTAAAGAGTAACGACAACTTCATTTATTTTTCCTCAACATTCCCACTATTAAACATAGTCTCTTCAAAGTTGAATTAGCTCTATAGTGTTAAGTCTCCAAATGTTTCATGGATGAGAAAACTCACTTAGAAAAATAACATGGTGACCATTCTAGACTACTAACACCTACGATACAATTGGAGTACAAAATTATTGAAATAACTACATTATTTTTCAAACTTTTGAATTTTTTTTATTCCATGCATTTGTTATCCAACACCATCTCTTTTAGGATTATTATTCTTTTACTCCTATTGGTCTTTATTAACGTCCCTCCTTTTTTAAGATTTATATTTTAAATGTAAGTAAAAAATGTTTACTATACATTACAAAACATAAAACATCATTTCCATTGCCTCACATTGCAATATAAATATAATTTTTTTTCCTTTATTTTATTCCAAAATGTATTTTTTACATTACTCGACCTATGGGCAAATCCGTTGCGCATAAACTCCGTGCAACTACTAGTTATCCCATTTCTCATACACCTCTATTGTAGTGCCCCTCAACTCGTCGTCTATCAGATTGATGTTTGCTTAGTAGTATTAGACTTTATGATAGTATCTTAGACCGTAGATGATGGATCTCTTTTTATCTTGTTACTTCGTTATGGACCTAACCAGTATAGTAACAATTGTTGATGTTGGATTCTATTATTTTATGCTTTAGAATCTGATAAATGAATTAGATGTTACAGATGTTTTGATGATATTCACTATATGGGATTGTGAGATAGTTGATCATTTTATGTTGTTGACTAGTAAACGGAAATCTTGCTCAATATAGTTAAATGTTTATACATAAACGTGAATGGAATAGTGTCATATTACTCGCTCTCGAGTACCCTACACCACTGCGATTTCCATTCACTACAGGACTGCATGTGGATATATATATTTTGTTATGTGTAACTGTGCGTTGTTGCAGGAATGCAGGTACCAGGCACCGACTCCACCTGATTTACCAGGTCTAAGCGTGCCTTCGCCAATGGATTAGTTGGTTGGAGTTAACGTGAGGTCCCTAGTCAGTGTGGTCTGGTCGTCAGTTTACCCTTGTGGTCGTTGTCTGACGTTTGATCATGACTTGCAGATAGGTTATGTTGTACCCTGAAGTCTAATTAGGTCCGAAGGGGTCTAAGTGTGTAAGGTGTCATTGTGCATTAAATAGAATCATATTACGGAAAGTATAATCTCGATAGTTGTTAATTATTGTTGTAAATAAATTATTATTTTATTAGAAGTATTGTTGTAAATAAAAATTGTAAGAAATTTTGTATTATTTAATATAATATTATTTATAATAAATATTTAAATAAATAAAATAGTTGTAGTCATGTTGTAAATTGTGATTTACAACTTAATTAATAAAATAAATTAAAATATAGTTGTACAATTATAGATTGTTGTAATGTTATAACTTTATTAATTACAATATGGTTGGTCGGCTATAAAGAAATTAAATGTTGTCAGAATTGTGTGTTAATATTTAAAAAAAGAAACCTTTTTGGGATCATTAAATTAAATAAAAATATTTCTTGAGGAGGGAGATGCACGGGACCGCGTGCCGAGTTCCTTGGAAAATGGAAGGGACTATGTTATAAAAGAAAAGTTTGTAGAGGCAAGGAGGGGGGATCTGGCAAGAAGAAGAAGAATCGAGCTTTCCACAACTGAGGAATGGAATTCTGCATTGAATCAAGGATTTAGTGAGTAACATGATTTGTGAGTTATGAATAATTAATTAATAATGCTCTTGATTAGTGCAATAATACTTTTAATGCTTCAGCCGTATAATTGATCCATAATCCTTTTAATTCTAGCTATTAGTATAGCTTTCACTATAAGTTCAATTTCTTATAACCTTGAAACTTTAGAAATCTTTGGACGATAAGATAACCGAGTGCATGAGTACTAGGGAACTATGGAGAAATGATATAGGGTACTTCAATTATTTTTGTGTCTTGAGTTTGTTATACTATAGAAGGATTTGTATAATCTAATGAGCTGTTTTAATAGATGGATTTGTTTAATTTAAATATTTATTGGAGATGAATCAATTGATGAATGTTTTTGAAGTTATTTTAAAGAATTGATTTGATCATTATTGTTTGGATTCTTGTTTAGGATCTTGATACAGAAGGAACTTACTATTGGTTGCGAAAAATAGTTATAAATTGGGATGGTAATTGTTCAGATCATTGATATATTTATATTTTGAAGAGGGATTGAATTAGATAATTAGTTGATATATTATTATTATTATTATTATTATTATTATTATTATTTCAAAAGTATAGTTGATTGTTTAAAAGCCAAATGAAATTGGGAATTTAGAATATTGTTGTCATTGTTTATTTGATTAAAAGAAAATCATTGTGACTATATATTATGGGTAATGAAATTCAATTTAGATTGACATCGGTTTTAATATGGTTTCTTCATTTTGTTAAGATAATGGGTTAAGGATTAGGTATATAATTATTGTATTGGAAATTTGATTTAAAGGTATTAGATAATTAGTTAGTGTGAATTGAAATTGTATGAAATGGTCAAAGTGTAAGTTGTCAAGGGTTCATTTCCAGAGGCCAAGGTTGTTGTGTTTTGACTTCATGTAATGTGTTGATAAGTGTCCTGAGTTAATGAAGTCATGTCGCCTTTTGTTATGTATAAGGAATTTGGTTATGGTGTTGTGAAAGAATGTAAATATTCTAAATGCATCATGATGTGTAGAAAGGCTCTTCATGGATGTTATGAATTATTTATTTGTTTGGGATGTTGTGTTGGGTTAGACAATGGGGGGACATCGGTATACGTGAAGAAGTATTTTTCTTATAAGTTACTTCATTGGAATCCATGGAAAATGTATTAAGAGTATGTCCTTGTAATTAAGTTGATATGCAAGATGGTGAATGCCTTGCATTATTACACATATATGTTCATATCAGAATAATTGTTATGCAAGATGGTTAATGCCTTGCATGGTTCATGTATCATTGTTGTCATGATGATGTTGGCTATGTTGTTGAGTAGGGTCTTCTAGATGCAAGTAGGGGAGTGGCTCTCAATGGGGGCCGGAGCCCAAAGTGGCGTCCAGGACAACCCATGTGGGAGTTTGTTAACTCAGTGATAACCTAAATATGAATTAGGGGGTTGGGTAGTTAATCACACTAAATAAAGATAAGTGGATGCGTCACTCATGGCTCAAGTGCTCGTTTAGGCTTGAGATGAGATGAGAAGGCCTGGAATGGCAAGATCAACTACCTGGTCCTCATGAAAGGTACGTTGATTCCGCATGGGCATTGTATGGGGGCCGGGAGTCGGGAGAGGCTGCCAGGACAACCCAAGATGGGGGCCGGGGCCTAGGAAGGCTTACCAGGACAACCCATGACAAGCCATGTGATGACACTTCTTCCTACTGCAGCCTAGCATTCCCTAGTTGTACTCTCCCCATTCGTTATGTGTTGCCTCTGGAAGTTAAGTTGTGTTGTGTTGTTATTGCCATGTGTTGTATTGGCATTTGATCATCCTTTGTTCATGCTAGTCTATGTCTACCTGACTGTCGTTGTTTGGGATCTCATGTTAACTCCTAGCTCGGCGGGTGGACCTTAGGGTTCCACATGGTCGGGTGGAAGAGCTTTATTATCCATTGGTTTTTCCTTGTCAAGTTCATGTGTAGAAAAGATTTATTCCAGATAATTGTACTTGTACCAGTTGATGAAGATGTATGTGTAATCCTGTACTAGACTTGTGTAACAGATCATTCATAATGTATGTAATTCTGATGTAGTCTGGAAATGGCAATGTAATGATGTACTTATGAGTAAGGAAAGCATGTCAGTGATGTATTTAATCATGTAGATTGTATTACATGATGACATGTAATGAATATGAATAAGCTATTTAATTGTGCATTGGATTCAGATCAATTACTGATGTATGTTAAATTATGTTAGTTGGTTTGAAAAGTAATGCAGCCTTGAATCCTTAGAGAATATGTCGTAATTAGTTATGTTAACATTACTTGTTATCTTAATCATTTAAAAAAAAAAAAAATTCCTGTGTTCATATAGCATAAATGTCAATTTCTTTAAGGTGTTCAAGGCGGGGCATTACATCTATTACTTTATCCTTCTTTCTTTGTTTTGAAAGTCATGGGTTTGAAACATCATATTAATCTTGACATTTCACCTTCTTGAATGTACAAGTAAAGAAGAGTTTTAGATAACAAAACTAAAAGGATACCCAACTCATTTTTTTTCCATTTTTTTACCAAAAACTTTCAATCACTTTTATTATTATTTTAGTTTTATGTATATAAATTTTCTATTATTTTATTAACTAATCAACAATTCACTTGTCTTAATTAAAATTCTACCTAACTTTAATTAGAAATAATTATAAAATAAAATTTAAAGAAATAAAAATTAAATTATATTGTTTAAATATTTTAACAAGTACCATAATTCTCCAATTCAAGGGATGAAGATAATTGATTTTACCTCTTACCCACAAACTGGAATTAGTTGGTCCCCTCTTCCAATGGGATGAGAGAAACTAAACATTGATGGGTTGAATGGGGCAACCTAGGGAATTCAAGAGCATTTTTTATCATTTGCAATGACAGAGGAAAGTTACTTTGTGTGGCCTTAAAAAGATAAGAATTGTTACTAATAATGAAGCATAAGCTTAAACACTCCCTCTTAGTCTCTAGTTATGTAAAATTTCTAGTGAGTGCTATGTGTGGGTGGAAGGTGATTCAATGATCATCATCAACATAGTAAAAAAGAAAGGGTTTCTAAATTGGAAAATAAATATCATATTGTAGGACACCTAGCCCTTATTGGAATCCTTCTCAACATTATCAATTCAATACATCTATAGAGAAATCATAAAAGAAGAAAATTTCCTAGCTAACTATGTTATTGATAAAGAAAAAGGCTCCTTCATTGATAATAATGTAGAGGCTTGGGAATATTTTGGTTTCATGTTTAACCTATAAATATTTGTTTTTTCAATCATTACTCCATAATTTGAATTGGTTTTTCACATCATTACACACACACAATAGCATCAATGGAATGCATTGATAGCTTAAGGAGCATGTGAAAAAACTACTTGCACAATGTATAATGATGTGAAGCACAAAGATTTGATCAATATTTATTTTAGAGTGATGATAGGTATTGGAGTATAAACACAACTCTTCATTTTTGACAATTTGGGAATGCTCTCTTCCTTCCCTTGCATTTTACAACTTAGGCTCATTTCTCCTCCATAGCATGTATTTAAATGTTCAATTGGTAGCAATAAAGAGGTTACATACATTTTTTATGAGTATTTATGAATTACATATCAAGAATGTTTTCAAGACCAAGTCTAGGATTATCATGCATGCTATTATAATAGCTATGGGGAATGAATTTGTGGTAATCGACCATAGGTACGGAGTTAATTCTAATATTACTTCAATGTGCATAGTTGTGATCTTGGATTTAAATGAGGAAAATATACAATTAGAGATATGGAGAAGGCTCTCACTAAACTAACGTGGTGTAGTTGTACTTGTCTTAATCAAATTTTGATTGATGCTATTCTTGGGCATAGCTCCCTAATATAATTATAGTTATGTTAATTAACAATGGAGTGGTCATTGGCCCTTGGATTACCTTCATCACTACCTCAGGAAGAAAAGGAATGGAAGAACAAGCTTATCTAAGGTAGTTAATTTCTTGAAAAGTGTAGTAGGGGTTGCTCCAATTGATGATATTGATTGGAGTTTTTCCCTCTATGCAGATGATAACAATTTTGGTAAATAGTATCACACACATGCAACTCCCATTCTCATAAATATATTGGGTTATAGCTAGCCCTTATTGTAGGACACCTAGCACTTATTGGAGTCCTTCTGAGCATTCTCAATTCAACACATCTATAGAGAAATCAGCAACTAAGCAAATTTCCTAGCTAACTATGTTATTGACAAAGAAAAGACTGCATCATTGACAATAGTATAGAGGCTTGGGAATATTTTGGTTTCATGTTTAACCTATAAATAATTTGATTTTTCAATCATTGCTCCATAGTCTAAATTGTTGAACAACATAGGATTATGCCACACAAACAATAACGTCAATGGAATGCATCAATAGCTTAAGGAGTGTGTGGAAGAACTACTTGCACAATGTATAATGATTTGAAGTACAAATATTTGATCAATATTTATTTGAGAGTGATGATAGGTATTGGAAGCATAAACACAACTCTTCATTTTTAACAATTTGGGAATGCTCTCTTCCTTCCCTTGAATTTTACAACTTAATCTCATCTCTTCTCCATAGCATAGGTACATAATTAATTCTGATATTACTTCAATGTGCATAGTTGTGCTCTTGGATTTGAATGAGGAAAAAAACAATTAGAGATATGGGGAAGGCCCTCACTAAACTAACACGATGTAGTTGTCCTAATCATTTGAATTTTGATTAATGCTATTCTTGGGCATGGCTTCCCTAATCCAATTATAGTTATGGTAATTGGTAATGGAGTGGTCATTGGCCCTTGGATTGATAAAGGAATGGAGGAACAAACTTAGATGGCAGCTAATTTCTTGAAAAGTGTAGCAGGGTTGCTCCAATTGATAATATTGATTGGAGCTTTGCCCTCCATGAGGATGACAACAATTTTGGTAAATAGTATCACACACTTGTAACTCTCATTCTCATAAATATATTGGGTTAAAGCTTCTAAGTTTTCAACAACTTCCTAGATAATATTTTTATTTAATCAATAGTGCTTGGCCAATATTAGCTTCTGATGGCCTCCTCAAATTTTTTTTGATGACTATTAGTTTCTGATAGCCTCAAAGATTTTCTTAAGATACTTACTTCTCTTTAAATAAAGGTTTTTCAATATTTCTATATGCTTGATAAAAGACAATAAGAGATATAAAATTTTCTATTTATATTAATAAAAAAGAAATGGTCCACAAAATCACAATTAATCTTAAAAACATATATATCATAAATCAATATAACCTAAACAAAATAAATGAACACATGTAAACCAAGTATTACACCTTAATCATGAAGAACTATCTAAATGAGCAAAATCAAAGCGCATCCATATATATCTAAAATTAACTTGTTGAAAATGCAAAAGCAATTTGAGCTTCACCTGAAACTTCATAATATACATGCGTACCATATTAACTTTACATTTCTTGCTCATTTCGTTCTGTCTGCTAGTATCTCTACTAGCCGTAGTATTCTTTGGCATTCAATGGGCGTATATTTATAAATAATAATGTAAAACTTATTTATAAAATCAATAAACATTTTATTCAATGCTTGAGTATTGACAAGAAACCATATTGTTAAACCATGGAAGTATGTAGATATCAAGAAAAACAAACAATTCAATATGAATGAACATATATTGTTCCATTCCATTACAAAATATTTACAATTCAACTGAATTGAAAAGAATGAGGTGCAATAGAAAATATGCATCTCCTCAGACATGGCAATAAGAATTGCAGATCGGAAGAAAGTCCTTGCATGGAAATTCCTTCATGTTTTGAAGTCAAAATCCTTCCTTGCATTTGCTCTGAAGCAGTGATGTTGTAAGTCTTCTATTCAATGCAGTCTCTGCATCCCATGTTGATAGCAGCATCACATTCCTTCCCAGACCGCTCTGCTTCATTTGCTCCAAGAAAAGGGTTTTATTATCTTTAATGTCCATCATCAATAGCATCTTCATAATTCCAGTACAAAGAATGATTCTGGGGAATGATCGGTCTCCTATCCAACTCTTTAGGAGACTAAGAATGCCTCTATGCAGGAACTGATCTTGTAATAGTTTGCATTTTGATTGTAAGAGGAGTCTGGCCAGCATGGGGAGCAGTCTGAGCTTATTCAAACCAGGCCGAGCTTCTCTCATTAATTCAATGTCAATCTCTGCTGCAACTTCAAGACCTCCCATGAATTTCTCAACCTCTAATGCAATCTCCTCTTCTTTCCCCTTGTTAATATCATCAATACTAATTTCAAACTTAAAACCAGCGACCAGCTCACACATAATTTCTTCATCTCTTTTTTGGGTATCTGAAAAAGAACAAGTAACAGCAGAAGAGCTGTGCTTTTTACCTAAAGACACTGATTGAGGCTGAGCCAGCTGCTGATGATCTCTTCTCCTGTCAACTACCTCTGCCAATGGCCGGGCCTCCTCATCATCAATTTTTTTTATGACAGATATATAAATAAATTATATAAAAACCAAATACATATATCATAATGCTACATAAATTTTGATAGTTTGTCCAAAATCTCTCCTTTCATATGATACAGTCTTTTCAAAATTTCTAGTGTATTTTACAGCTAAAATGCCTAAATACAACTATACAACTATCAAATTTATGAAAATAAAGTGGAAGTTAAACAAAAGTTACTAATAGGTAAGTACTGTTGATATTGTCAATGTATAAATCTTGCCGACTGAACGGTTTTTGAATTTTAATCGACAAACGACTTGAGCACTCTGAGTGAATTTCATTTGTTCCCCTCGGTAGGTCAAAATCCTATGGCCACACAGCTTTCCGTAAGATCAGATCCTCTGCAGCTTTATTTAATTTTTAAGATAAAAGAGATTTTGGAAAATGTTAAAAGAAAATATTATATATAATTATAATTATTTAAGACAACAAGTTATTTTGTTTTTATGGATATATCTATTTAAGTTGTATATAATAATTTAGATTAACTTATTTTTCAATTAATTATCATTAAAAATAATATTTGTTTTTGCATCATTGTTGTTAATGGTTGGTTTTTTTAATTTATATATATTAAATAGGAATATATAGTAATGGAATTTTATTTTTAAATCAATAGTTCATAAATTTAAACTAGTATATTTATCTTAGATAAATTAATGAAAAAGATGTCTAAAAATATCATTGTGGAGGCATTTATTCTACTTATATCACAAATCTAGTTAAAAATAGGTGTGTTTAGAATCATATCTCTTGGTGTCTTTTACATATATTTATCTAAGATAGGTATGCTAGTAGCATCATTATTTCAATGAATCAATCATTTCCATTTGAGTAATAACAAAGTAATAAATTTACATAAGATATATATTGGCATTAATATGTTATAGTTTTGAAACACAAATAAATTGTGACACCAATAATTCATACATTTAATTTTTTTTTCCAATTTAGAAGTGCTAACCTTGAACCTTACCAAGCTTAGCAGTGACAACAACTCTTTACCACTACTTGCAATTATGTACTATGTAGGAGAAGCTCCTTATATCATGACAAATTGGTTATCAAGTAAGTTTTGAGGGAGGGCCATTTTTCAACAATGCCATTCATAATAAATTAATATAATGCAAAGCAAATGTTATTTTAATATTTTATTTGTAATGGTGAAATTTTTACTCATGCCATTTTCCATTTAGTTTTGTATTTTTTAAAGAATAGTTTAATCCATTTAAATATTCACAAATGGTGTAATCTTATGTGAATTACTAGTACGTTCAACATCATTTCCCTATGATCAAATTTCAATCTAATTATCACATTTAATTTTATTTAATTTTAGTAATTTCAATTAAGTTTCAACTCATTTATCTAAATTAATTGTTTATTATTTGATTAAATTTATTTAATTAACCTAAAATATTTGTTGTAAATGAATTTTTCCTTCTATAATAAATAATGACAAAAAATTAAAATTACTAATCATATAAGACTACTCTATTAAGATATTACATTTCATCTACAAATCAATTATATAATATTAAATAATATCTATATAAAAATTCAATCATAATTGTTTAATATTAAATAATGTCTATATAAGTTGTAGTGCCCCTCCGTTCTCACCTTGGATGTACAGGTGAATTGATCAAGGTGCATGAGGATGAAGGTAAAATAACAGGAATAATTATTGGTAAGGTATACAATTGATGTTGTACAATATAGATAGATGTTTCATCCATGTGAGGTTTCATATGATAGTTAATATGTTTTATTGACAACCTCTATTGCGACACTGATAATGCAGGCTTTGACATTATTTTGCATTCCAATGATCAAGATGTCGATCTTACTACAATTGTTATATGTTAGAATGGATCTCATGGACTGATTCTATTTGATTTATTTGTTATGATGATGCTTCTGGGACTTATTCAATGTCATGCACCTATATGTTTAGTGTATGGTTCTGTTCAGATAATGAGGTAGATTCGAGTGGTTATGATCACATGTTATCTAATCTAGATTGATATGATGTGGAGAGGACGATGTCACATCACTTGCTTGCGAGTGCCCTGTGATATTGTGATTCCTTTTTCACCTAGTGATAGCTTTGTGCATTTATATATATGCTTAACTGTGTCATTTGCTGCAGGATGCAGGTATCTGGCATCGACTCCACCTGAAATAACAGGTCTGAGCGTGCCTTGAACCCAATGGATAAGTTGTTCCGGAGATAACTTAAGGTCCCACATCCCAAGTCATCATCCTCAATCAGGATGCATGACATGTCTAGTTAAATTGTCAGTTCTGTCAGTATGTCAGGTCTTGCAATTGAGGTATATTTGATGGAGCTTCTTTGGTTAAGTGTGTTTTGGCCTGGCTTGTGAACATGTTTGATTCGGCTTTTAACGGCTGTCCTACTCAGTGGGTTATGTTGTATGCTTAGATTGCGTTATATAGTCATGCTATTATTTGATCCACTATAATACCTAACAGGATTACATCAATTATCATTATTAATATTAAATAAGGTTAAAATGATAACTGATAATTACCTAGCTCAAGGTAATTATCCTAAGTTGTTTGAATGTGAATTACTGTTATTAAATTGGGTTATTTGGAGGTAATTATAGATGTAAATAAGTTTTAGTATCTTACTATTTTATTATGATTTCGTAATATTTATTTTAGTTTAGGGAACAATATTTCTCATAGTTATGTTTGTAAAAAGGTTCAAATTATTACTCAGGTTATACTAAATAAAATACATAAATTAATATATGTCTTGGTTCAAAGGTTATACAAATAAGGTATAAATAATTATAACATATATAATAAATATATATCTATAGTATAATACTAAAATAAAACATTATAGTGTTTAGTTGAAAATTAAAGTTTGAGCTGTAAGGAGATAAATTTAATTAATAGTTGTTATAGTTGGCATTGGATCATGTGCCAAGCCTTCTACAAAGGTGGGAAAAATTTGGAAATAAGGGCAGATCTCTCTCTCTTGCTCTCGGGGGGAAAGGGGGAGGAATGGAGGAGAAGGAACAATAAGCAGGGGAGATTGGTTTAGGTTGCAGCCGAAGAGGTTTCGGCATCAAATCCAGGTTGCATCTTTTCTATTTTGGCTGCAGCAAAGGAAGCACATTTTCCCCATTGTTTGCAAGCAAATCAGCAATCTTATAAATTCAAATGTCAGTGTTCGCTTCGCATCGATTGCTATTTCCGTGTGATTATTTCAGAGGGTTTGGGCAATCGCAGGAAGAGGAATAATATCAAACCAGGTATGCGTTCTGATTATTTATTGCGGTAGAATACAGATTTATATTTATTTGTTCCTGATTTTGCTCTTGTTTTGGTTTTGTGATAACTATTTTTAGAGCTCTTGACATTGCAACCGTGCGATTAAAATATGATTTGATCACCCGTGCTCTCAAGATTTTGAAGATTTATTTACAACGAATTCGATAAGGGCAAGGGCGCGGGGTTTTCGTTATGTATATGTGTGTGCGCAACCTAGTTATTGGATTCGTAGGTCAAGATGGAATTGTTATAATGGAAAATTTTGATAAAGAGTCGAAGGGTCTAGTTCAGAAAACAATTTATTTAAATCTGTTATTGTAGGAATGAAAATTTATTTTAATTTTGATTAGCAGAGTAAATCGCTTGGTTTGTTTAAACCCAGGTCAGTCGGGATCTGAGGAAGATCTTTTACGGAAAGGCAAAGGTTGTGATTTTATGTTATGTATACAAATAAGAGCTTAGCTCCCTTTATGTAGCTCAAGGCTTTTTAATTGATTCAGATCTAGTAGGATTTGGGAACAGTAACATAATTGTTACGGCCTAGGTTAGGTTACGGCCAAGTTAAACGCCATATTTGCATGTGAGACATTAACTTCATTTGTGAAGCATGGGATTAGATTTGTCTCCTATCAGATCTGGTAGGAACTGCTTAGTTTCATATAAAGGTGAAATCGAAGGCTAAGATGTTTTGTTTGTAGCCGTCAATTTACATGGGGAAACCTTATTTGCTGGTGAGGGAGAATACAAAAGGTTGTGATTTTAGTTTATTGTCAAGGCTGTGATTATAGACTAAGAAGATCCCTGCACACAATTCTAAACCTCCTCAACCAAGTTCTTAATAAATTGTAGGAAAACTACCAAATTCCAGCGTTTATAGATCAAGCCTTGGATCTGTTTCACATTATCATGACTGGAGGTATTATTCTACCAAAATAGAGTACCTTATGAGCGGCAGGAACCCAGATTTCATAGTAAGAAATGGGCAAACTGTACAGCTGCGTTTATATCATACCTTTTGATCCTGCATGGTAAATAATATATATATTTTCCCGTCACCAGTTTTGGGGATAATAGTAGACAATTCTAGGGTTCCAAATCAACGAAGGAAGGTGGTTAAATATGAAGTTCATCGTATGAAATTAAAATAGCATCTAATATGTATTCGAGTGTTTAATAGTAGATAATTCACACGATTTCAACTGCATTGGAATCATAGGTTTTCCTAGTCCCATCTGGCTGAGCTTAAACAAACGATTTGTCAACATCATAGTTCAGTGTATAATCATTTTACATACCTGCTGTAAAAGTTGACAGGTGGCTCTCAACCGTAGGTTTGTTTTAAACATTTGTATTAGCTGCAATTATAGACCTTGACATTTTTAGTTGTAGTTGAAATGCCTATAAATGATGCACTAAAAGTTGTTCTAATAATTATCACACAGCTTATCTAAATGCCTGTAAATGATGAACTAAAAACTGTTCTAACAATTATCGCTCGGCTTATCTTTTTATACTAAAGCATCTCCATGTAACCATCACAGGTGTAGTTGGCCTCTTAATAATTAAGTTAAGTGTGTTCCCATAATAGCCTCTATTGTTATGAATGTCAACCATGTACTCATATGAATCGATTAAAGCTGAAGTGCAATAGGGATGCTCATGTGAATGTCCAGCTCTTTTTGTCTGTAAACCATCTTCCTTTACCCCTCGGTGGATGTCCATACGATGTTCCAAAGCTCCCATTTTGACGCATGTGGAATGGATGCAGGCATGGGGCAGGGAATATGATTCACCTTGCCATTTCAAAAGCTTTCAAAAAAATTTTCTTTCCTCAGCATAGTTTTCAGGTGCCTAGATATTTGTAAGTCTGCCATAAAAGACGCTTAGGGCAGGCCAAGCTGGTAATTGATCTTCATTAAAATTTAGGGTTGCATTTTCCCATAAATTAGAATTAGATCTGCATATATTTTTAGGTCTGTCATATATTGGCAATAGGTATATATATATCTTAATGCTTATGTCTGCTATATATTGGCGATAGATATTCCTGTATCCTTGAGCTAATGTATGCCATATAATGGCGATATTTATTCTCAAACCCTAAGTTTTGTCAGCCATAAATCGGCATTAGTTATTCACATAACTGAATGTTTGTGTCTACCATATTTATATTAATTTCTATTTGCTTTTGATAAGTATTATACCCTGAGATGCCAGAAACTATAACCTCTTTTCTGATTAATTTATCTCAACATGTTAGTCTGAGTATATCGAGTTTTGCATGAGTAATTCTTTAATCTATATCTAGATTTAGAATAGTTTGATGTATATAAGTTTAATATTTTTTTATGATTGTATTATAGTCATTGGTGAATTGACCTCAAGGCATAGCCATATAGTTACATTGTGGATCTGAAGTCTATTACGTAATGTGCATATTTAATTCATTTAGGAAGAATGGAAATTGCCTTAGGTTATACTATGATACGTGAGGAAGAGAAGTAGGTTGCTGAAGGGACGTCATTAATGATCATTGGTATCTTCAAACACATTTCAATAGTCAATTTTTCTGCTAAATCATTCACATGACTTACAGTTCAAATCTGTGCACCAAGTTCAGTGTCACACTGTGGGAAATTAGTTCTGCATGCATGTAGGTATGCCAAAACCATGTGTCCCATCAGTTTAGGGTTTGATATCATGATCTTTCCAATTAAAGAGCTATATAATGATTGTTTTTATTACATTGGAATAATTTATTAAGTTAAATGCATATGCTCAAGATAGATAAATTATGTATGATGCATGTAATATTCAGTTGTTAATAAATTTAATATTGTAATTGAATTTATTAGGATTTCTTGATAATGGTTTGTTAAAATTGGGAATTGGATTGGTAGGTTGGAATTAGAGGTATAATCATTGTAAGAAGTAATTGATTTATAACAGTTTTGTAACTAATATTACCTATGCATTTGTTTAGCTTGAAGGTTATGTTTATATGTAATTGATGACTGATTTATTATATCAGATAGAATTAATATTTATTAAACTAGATCGAAGATATATGAATTCTTGTGGAGATATTACTTGTATTTGGTTGTTAATATGATTAAATGTAAATTGATATGATTAAATAATTAGTGTGGATGAAATTTAATCTAGGTTGATTGGTTTGGTAAAGATCATTTCATAAGGCTTTTGTTAAGTTGAAGTTGGGTTGAAAGCTTGGAGTTAGGTGAAACAACAATGGACTTGAAAATTTTAGCCTTATAAGTGAAACCTATAGGTAACTGAATAACTAAGAGATTGAATTGCTTTTGTAATAAAAATTTATGTTGTCAATGAGTTGATTAGTTGAAATCTCTTATTGCAAGCAAAATTTTCATGAGAGTGGGTCTATGTGAAAATTGTCAAGTTTAGGATCCAGAGGCATAAGGTAATAGGATTTGTTCGTATGTATTCTATTCATAGTTGTCTTGAAATGAAGATGTTGTAAGAACATGATGTCTCTTGTCTGCGTATGTGGGTCTTGGTAAATAATAATGTAAGATGATGTACATACTGTGTCATGAATTTATTACTATGGGTTTAAATTTCATGTATGTGTTGATATCAAGCTTGTGATTAGTATGGAAATGGGGAGATCTTGTAATTGTAATGAGAAACTATTTTGGTTCATATCTGTGATTGGAAGAGCAAGATGACCCATACCTTGCTCTGGATATGTGTTATGATTATTGCGATTGATGACTGGAAGTTTTTGGACAATGATCTAAAGGTTGGTTATCGTGACTATGTTTTGTATGCAAGAAGGGAAATGCCTTGCATTGTTTATGTATACTTATCAGTATGAAAGTGATTGTCTTGCTTGATGGTTCGGGTTTCTAGATGCAGGTAGGGGGGTGGCTTTCAATGTGGGGCCGGTGCCCAAAGTGGCTGTCAGGATAACCCATTGAAAGTTGTTAATTAAGTGAAAACCCAAAAATAAACTGGGGGGAAAAAAAAAAGGGTAAAATACACATTAACAAGATAATTAGATTTCCTCTCCCATGCCTGTAGTGCTCGTTTAGACTAAGGATGGGTAGAGAAGGCCTAGTCGGCAAGATCAACTTCTTTGTCCTCACGAAAGGAAGGTTGATACCGCATGAGTCACCCTATGGGGCCGGCGCCTAGTGAGAGGCTGTTAGGATAACCATAGATGGGGGCCGGCGCCTAGTGAGAGGCTATCAGGATAACCCATGTTAGGACCGTGCGATGACAATCTCCCTACTGCAGCCTAGCATTCCCTAGTCGTATTCTCCCCATTTGTCGTGTGTTGCCTCTGGAAGTGATTTTGAGTTGTTTGTGATGTGGTCATGTGTTGTGATGGAGTTAGGCTTAGTCCTTGTTCCTGTTAGGCACTTGTCTACCTAACTGTATGATGATGTGGGACCTTATGTTATCTCCTAGCACGGGGGGTGGACCTCAGGGTTCCACATGGTCGGGTGGATGTGCTTTATCTCCATTGGTTTTTTTTTTTCCTTGCCATTATTCATGTGCAAGAAGGTTTTAACTCCTGTAGCAGATTCAGATCATGTACTAGTTTATGAAGACAGTTATTTATGCTCATGTACCACCCCGTGTATCAGGTTATTAATAATGTTTGTAATCCAATGTAAACGAAAGTTGGTGATGTAAACTATATTATGTTGTACCCTCATATGTATGAGAAAACTGTAGTTGTATTTGTTATGGATGATTATTTATTTGATGTCATGGAAATGTATAAGGTTATTCAATTAATGTAATAAATTTAGAATGAATTATTGTTGTCAAGTTAATGTGTGATGTGTGAGAGAACATGATAGTAGTTTTGTCAGTAATGCAGCCATGGAACCCTGGGAGAATGTTACTTAGTATAGATAAGTTAAATGTTACCTTGTTATTCCTTGTATTTAAAAAAAAAATTTGTCCGATTTGTTTAGTGTAATTGTGTTGTTCTCTAGTGTTTCATGGTGGGGCGTTACATAAGTAGTTCATGGCATAGTGTGTTGGTTAAATCATGGCATTGTGATTGTTGCCACCAAGGTTCATTTTAATTTTTTTAAAATTAAGTTGATAATAATTTTACATATTTAAAAATATAATATTTTTAAATTTAAAAGTTCAAAGCATAAAACATATCCCATCCCTGAATTTTCTACACAGACTTTGGTCACTTACCTATATAAATACCCACAAAGACAATGTGTCTTTAAATAATACAGGTTGATTTTCCCATAAAGACAATATTATTTTTAGCAATTTAATTTACATATTTATATAATTTTATATAGTTTTATGAGAAGTTGGGTATATTCTCCAAATTTTTACTTATACTCACATTTACATATTCCCATGCATTCTATTTTATTTTATTTATATTCACATGTATTCTAATATATTTAACATTTATCTTTCCTTTTATTATCCCCCATTACCAAACATTCATATCTCATATATGATATACTTCTAAAAAAAATTATTTCTAAATTTGAAAATGATTCATTTTTTGGGTAAGTGTTGTATCTTTTATTTATGCCATGAGATACTCATGATTCTATTCTTTCATTGAGAATGAATCCACATTTAAACCTTACTATGGCCACCCAATCTAAAAACAATGAAATATTTTTTAGTGTCCATGTTGAGACTCATATAGATGATCAACAAGTCTATGATCATGAATCACACTTGTCTAAACAAGATCTCACACTTACTGGGAAAGCACTAATTAACGTATTTACTCAAATGGAGTATCCTGGTCAATTACAACATCTCTTTTATAAGACATTGGAAGGATGCCCACATAGCATGGATATTTTACTTGATCTTGATTTGTTATTGGCTTTTTTAATGGTGTATTTTCCAATCCATTCTCTTCTTTCAATCCTAGTCATAAATCTCCTCCCACCACTCCCATATCTATGATCATTACTCCTAGTGTAGCCCTTGCCTCCACCATCCCTCCTTCCACCTTCTCCATTGGCTTTCTTCCCCAATATGACTTGCCTCATAATAATACCCCTTCCACCATACCATATTATAATTCATCCATCTCCTCTAGTGTCCCATTTGCATCTCATCCTTCTACCCGCATAGCCATTAGTGTTACACTTTCCATTCATATGCTCCACATTATCCCTCCTTCCCAACCCATGACTCATATTAATTTCCTCCTTCCAAACCCAAGACCCATTCTATTTTTCTATCTCACCCCATGACTAATATTTCCCATAATGTGATCCATCCATCTATAGCTATGGTCTTACCCATCATATCACAACCTCACTATACCTCCTCTCTCATTTCACATACAACCAACACAACCCTTGTCTCCATCACTACTATTATAAGAAAAGGTCATTTTCAAGAAGAAAATCAATTATAGTAAGGACCTTTTTTCTTATAATCCACCACACTACACATCATTAGTATTTGAAGTGATTATATTTGTTTCCTCTTGGGTTCATGGCCGCTATGTATTTGAGTTATATACTAGAAAAGTAGACCCAAATTTTCATACACATTTTATTATGGTTCCTTGCATGGACTTGGCATATGATGATAAGATCCTATCCAAGTTGTTTACATGAACCTTAAAGGACTATGTTATCCAATGATTTTTCTCTTTGCTTCCTAATTCCATAAAATTCTTTGATGATTTAGCTATCACCATCCTAAAGAATTTTCATATAAACATGGGTTTTAAAATCATTGTGAATGACTTGAATAGATGCACTTAACAAAGTAATGAACCTGTAAATGATTATGTTATTCATTTTCAATCTTTATTATGTTATTTAAAACATAAATTCAATGATGATGAGTTAAAAATTATGTTTCTTGAGGGAATACATATTGTTATAAAGAATAATGTGCATTTGAGTAGCCTCCCCTCTTTTGGAGATTTATGTATACTGTTGAGGAATCTTGAATCCAAGCTTTTAGTAATTATGACATTGAAATATGGGTCATTATCTCAAACATGTTTCTCTTCCAAGTTTTAAACCCTCATAAGTTTCAAAATAAATATAATATTTTGTAGGGTAATCATAGAAAGAAAAATGTTATTCAAGTTGCTAAGTTAATTCCTCTTTACTCTCGTTTAAACAAAAATTCCCTAAGAAGTTCACTAAGCTTAAAGAATCCTTTGATGATGTACTTCAAATTTTATTGGTTTCTAGTTTGATCACTCACCCTCCAATATGTCCATTGGATCCGCTCAAACCACTTCCTAAAGCATATATTGAAGAACCATTTTGTAACTTCCATAGAGTCCAAAATGTCATGCCAAAAATATGTCAAAAACAGAAAGCCTAAATAAATTTTTGACATATTATTGGACATAACACACACAAACATGCACCATTGACATGTGTGCCACACAATAATATAGATTAGTACCTTGTTTTAATGTGACACATACACATATGCGGTACCACCACATATGCCACAGTGCAAGGACAACATATGTTGGAGACACATGCCAAGTGTAGTGAAGATTAAGACATAATTAACTTATACAATATTTTAGTTTGACAAGATAATTAGGTGAAAAGAGATGACAACTCAATTAGTTCCACAATCTAAGGACTAGGATGCTGGGCATCTTGAGCAACATTTAACCACATTTAAGAAAAAAATAGTATTGAAATGCTTCCAATAGAATTTTGATGTGCCAACATTAAACCTACTAAGCACTCATTGATTTAATTATAGCCTATAGGGGGTCGTAGCCCCCAAATGGTTGGGGAGGGAAATAGGTTTCAGTCCTATCTACCCCCCAACTAAAAACATTTTTTATAGTTTATTTCATTTTTTAAAACACCATTATGCTTTAGTGAAACAAAACAACGATTTTTAAAAATAACTCTATTATTATTTTTTAAGGGAATTTTAATAATATTTTTTGTTACTTTTCATATGTGGTTCAAATGTGTGTGTGTGTATACATTTCATATACATATATACATACGTACACATGTATTTCTTGCTTTGGTAAACTCAAGTTTTTATCCTAGTCCAAGTCTAGAGAGACCACTTATGAGGGGATCTTTTCTCATTGGATTTATCACTGAGACCACTATCAAGGGGCTCAGTCCCCAAATAATTATCACCTTGTTCAAACTCATTAGCTTAATGGCCTAGCAAAGGCCCACAACCTATGAGCACAATAGCCCCATGAAGGCACACATCCTATGAGCATGTTAGCTTAGTGAAGGCACAAGGCCTACAAGCTCAACACCCATATATATATATATATATATATATATATATATATATATAAACTACTTCAATCCTTATATATTTATATTTCCATATATAAATATGTTTAACTTCTCCTAAATTGCAAACTTGAATATATAAATGACTACACATGAATTAAATGGGTTAATGTCAAAGACACATGATTTGATGTATGACAATAAGGAGGAATATTTATTTATTGTTAATGCACATGTGTGTGTACATACATATATTGCAAGTCCAAAGATTTGAAATGGTTAATTAAAGAGATGTTTGTGTTTTTTCTTAAGATGGAATATTTTACATATACATCGAATTCAAATGTATAAAAATACATATATATTTTTTTATTTATATGAATGGCCAAAGTTAGATTCTTATAGTACATTAAGCCCTTCATGTGTATACATGCATTTGATCACAATGATAAAAATTATAAAGTGATAGACTGAATATTTATTAACTTCCTTAAGGAAATTGAATTCATAATACTTCTTATACAACCAATTATATTTTTTCACACATTCCTTTTCTATAAAAAAACACATCAAATGAAAGGCATTTTACATTAAAGGGTTCATAGGTTAAACTTGGTCAATATAATTTACTCTCAATAATATACACACTACACAAGGCCAAATAGATTTATCATATCATAAACCACTCGGTTGCTTACAACAATGCCATTTTACAAAACTCTTTCTTCTACCAACTAGTTGCATAATCAAATAAATATATTAGTTTCACCTTACAAAGGATGCCCCTCCAACTATGCAAGCCCAAATTTAGATAATAGCTCCAACTAATATTTCCATGAATCAATACTAAAAGGAAATAATAGATAGCATGACAATGGGAGGAGAAATACTCTCAACCCATACATTATGACATCATTAGACCATAAGAGGTCATATCCATCCCCCAAGCTAGAAAAACCATCAAGAACCCATCACAACAAAAGTCTACAACCTAAATATAATAAACACAATGGAAGCAAGAATATATATTTTAAGGGGTTTTCTATAGAAACCTTTCTCATATTTTAATGGGACACTCTTGCCCATCTAACTCACATACACCCCAAATGGATACAACATCACTCAAAATATAACTCAACCATATCTATTTTTTCTTCAAAATAAAAATACATACAACTTTGACACAAGACAAGAGACACTCACAATCACAATTTGGGAGAACTTATCTCTCTACATTGAGTTTGTAGGGATGAAGAACCTCCTTCCTTCTCCAAGACTCTATCTTTAAATTACCATCAAATTTTTATTCAAGTACTCTCCGCCTCCTCTCAAACTCTCTAATTTATTTCATAGCACACAAATATCACCTCTCAAAACAAGACAAAAATTAAAAAACCCAAGAATGATACCCTTCAATCCTAAGGATGAGGTATAAATAAGGAGTGTCATGTCACTTATCCTAATCTAATGAGAGATGACACATGGCCTCCAACTCACCCACTTACTCAAAATCCTAAATCCTAAACAAGGTCACATGCTTCCCATGTGCTCACACATGTGTGAGACCTAAGGAAGAGGAGTGTACTTGCACACTCTTCTTTATGCACAATCACCTATAGGGTGCTCCCACATGTGTGAGGTATCAGGATGGGGGTGTATTTGACACAACCCCCCATCCAAACCTATGTAGGGGAGATTGGAGAGTGATAATCAACATTCCATCTCCCCACACATTAGGTAACAAAATATCCTTCCAAGGGGGCTTTGGAAGGGTCAAACCATCTCCATAGATCAAAATTAGTTGTCCAATAAGCTCCCATCCCATATAAGTGTTTGCTATACGGGTCTATTTTCATTCACAAGCCAAGAAAGATATTTTTTTAATACCATTAAAATCACTCACAAGTGAAAATGTGAGTTTGCAACTTAAATGAACTCACGTCCCTTAACACATACCTAAACACCTTAGACACAAGGTTCTCATCAAAAATAATTCAAAAATTAAAAATAAAAACTACTTATCACAAGGAGAACCTTAGTTACATTAAGCCACAACATTAATTCACTAGGGATCAAGGTCACAACATAAAACTTTATCAATTGAAGTAGTTCAATTAAGGGTTTTGATGATTATCTCATTCTCCCATTGGAAATTTATTATTGCGCATTCATCACAACATCAGTATATCTAATATATGCATAGCCAAAACACCTTAATCATAAATAATCATACTAACTTCCTGATTCCATTAGTATCAAAATTCACATTTCAACTAGCTTTAATTCATATAGATGATGTTCTACTTAATTCACCATAGTAATTGAATTATCATTGTGTTGATGTTCAAATTTGTAGGTTTGAGTGTTGCACCCGCATGCAAACTTGGACCAACATGGGAAACCTCACAAATGTGGGACGTGGCCAAGAAAAATCTAGAGGAAATTGTAGTAGGTGCAGAGAGGAAATGAGGTGCGTGGATTCAAAAAGATCAATGCATTCATTCCAAAGGGTTGTGCAAGAATTAAGATCTTGGCTAGTGATGCAGAGAAATGACCAACTTTAAATTTACAACTCAAACTGACAAACTATTCTTACACCATCTTCATTGGTGCCCCATTGGTGCTCCATTGGTGTACCTCTATAGGACCCTAACATTGGACTCTTTTGAGACTCTTGATCCAACAGACCTTGGGACAATGTAGTTATCATGGAACAAGCTTGACTTGGTATTTAAATGAATATAACAACTCCTATGTGATGACTCAACAATGCAACAATTCATGGGCTTACAACTTGTGATAGTCATACACAATCAGTCCTCTTGGGATAGTCATAACAAAACTTGAATAAATCTTCAAGAATATTCCAAAATACTTTTGTATAGGTCTACAAGACCTCTCACTACATTCCCCTATCATTACTCATAACAAACAAACAAAAATAGACTCTAACTCATCCAATCTTCCTTGTTTATGTTGTCCATAGTCTAGTAGCCCTTCAAGTCCAGCAATTTAGATCTTTTTGGTCCTAACTTTTCCCATGCAACTACTAATAGAGATGTAAAACCAGATTTGGATATCCTTTTGGCCTTAATTAGATATATGTCAAAATGGGATAGGTTTACTTTGTACGGAATAGGTCAAAAATGGACTATTATAGAACTGGGAACCCTAGTTAGGATTCAGACCTATCCTCACAAAAATGGTCATAACTTATTCAAATCTCCATAAAAATGATCCAAAAAAAAAGAAAATGAAAGAAGAAAAGAGTCTCCATCTTCCACAACTAGTTCCAAGTCCTTACTATACCATATATAGTCGTACTAGCATGTTTTCAGACTGTAAATTCTAGAAAACATTGTTAGAACAAAGTAGCCTTCACCAAAATGACCATACCTCACACAAAACTAAATGAAATTTAATGAAATAAAAATAATTGTAACCTAGGAACAAATATCTTTTCATCCATCTATTATAATCCTTGATATGAGGTTGTACCAGGCCGTACAAATTGAAAGAATAGTCTGCAACATTGAGAAAACACAAAAAAAGCTTGCTTTCATTCACCAAAAACTATGAAATCAGTCTTTCCAATCCTCCATATGAATTTGGAGGGTGCATAAATATATTTACAATCAATCCCAACTGATTTGAAATGGTTTCTTGATTTGCATGTAACTATTTCTTGATTTTTTTGACACCTTTCCAAAGTTGCTTGACCACTAACATTGACACTTTTGCAATTTTGAACCAATGAACATATAACACCCAAAATGGATCAAAATGATCTCATATGATCACATATGACCTTATTAGACTCAAACACACCCTATCAACCTAAAACTAAGACATAACAACCATTCTTGCTATGGGGCTCCTAATGCCCCTGCATCATACTCCCCAGAGAGAAAAGATTCAAGTCCATTTGAATAGAGGTCTGCAATGTCTTACATCTCAAGGACTCCTATAATATGTGAAGTTATCTTCCATGCTGCCCTACACTTCATTCAAACTTCCTAATACTGTTTCATTTTTACCTTTGGTCTCCCTAATGCTTTGCAATGACCCTTCTCTTCCGCATGGCATACAAATTAGAATTCACTTCCAAAAGTTGCTCTCACTTTGACCTTGCTACATTATCTACATCTCTAACCTTTTCTAGAAACATGGCTGCAACAACTAGGATATTATCATCAAATTGTGCAATTTTGAAGTATCAAACTTAGATTTCTTGTGTGTTTTGTCTTGAAAATATGTCTGCGCTGCCCCAAATAAACCCTCTAGATAGTAGATTTCATCTTGGTCATGCAAATATGAATATGTACTAGTTAGGTGAGTGCATACATCTTGTGATGACAAATTTTTCTTTTCCTCCCTATCAACCTGTATATCTACATTCTCTTTTTCATATACATGATTAAAACCAAGATTTGCACTTCCATTTTCCTGTTCAATGGTCTACTACATGGATTGTCTTTCTTCTCTAACTTCATTGCTTGTAAACTCCTTTGTGTATGTTGCATGTCCTTCTATAGCATTCTCCAAGGCTTCATGCAACTATAGTTCATCTTCCATTTTCAAAGCAGTTATCCTTTCCTTTCTTCTTTTCTGAATAATCTTCTTTATGGTCCACTTGACAATTTTAATGGTGATGTGCCAACTCCACACACTTGTTCCTATACTATGTATTCCTTATTCAAATTTTTGCATTTGTTCCAAATCTTGTCTTAGCCTTGTTATCTCTTGCTGAATATTTACTTATTTTTCATTCTCATCTTTCTTCTTGTAAAGGGTGGAATTTGAATGATTGGTTTTCGGTAGTTTGGTGTGTGTGTCCTCCTTTCACTCTTTCATTCAAGGACCTAGGGCTGAGTGGCCATGCACTATCATACCCTAGGTCACTATGAGATGTAGGGAAACTTGGATTTGTATGATTTGATTTTCAGTTATGTTCACTCATGCTCAATTATACATCAAAACCCTAATTATGTAAATATGATAGCAAATGGACAAATATTAGAAAATGCTTCTATAGAAAGATGTGAAATGATATATAGATGTGCACTTGTTTTCGAGGTTCAAAAATGGAACAGTCAGGGATTGACGAGCAGGTGCCCAAGTCCAATTCCTAGGTTTTTGCCAGGATATGGAAGCTCAGTCTACAACATGTTCCTACTGTCATAGAGATTTTCCCATCACAAAATCTAGAGGACTAAAGAGTGGGCACCCAAGTCCAGGGTGCTATTTTCAACTCTAATCTACAAATCTGACACTCTGTAATACCCTCCTGCAACTTCACTTTTCCTGTACCTTCAACCTGTAACTTGCAATCACAAAAACTTTGGGAGGGGGTTGTGGTGTTTAGAGGCTTGCCTCAGTCAAGCACCAGAGAGACATTCAAGTCTTATGAATGCCATTGTCAGATAGAGAGTGTGTGCCCTTAGAGGTAAAGGCAAAAACCAAATGATAAATTCTTAAAAACACAAATGATGTCACCTTGTAGTGAAGATCTCATGGGAGGAAGAAGCTCTTCATGCCATGAGGAGATGATTGCTCAAGTCTACAAATACAAACACATAGACAACACAAATCTGCTCTTGCTACACAATGAATGCCTTGAATCACCTTCACATAAACTTGAGAATCCAAATTGCTATCTAGTAATCATCTAATAATCATCTAGTTTACAAATGAATGCCTAAGCATGCTTATATATGCAACTACAAACACTCCCGCCAAGAATTTTGTAATTCAAACTTATCATGTCAGCATATGACCCAAATAACAGTCACAAGTCGACACCCAAAATTTGGGACTAACCCAAAATAGGGCAAGACTAGGGCATGAGCGCCCAAGTCCTCCTCCTATTTTGGTTAGGGTTAGGTTCAAGGGATCCCCTAGGTCCCATTTGTCATGAAACTTAAAGATCATTTCATCGAGATGTCAAAATATGATGCAAGATGTCCTAAATGCAAATAAAAGACCCGAGAGCTAAACCTGATGAGGGAAAACCCCCAAGGGGACATTTTCTAATGTTACACTTCTTCATCTCACTTCTCTCTCTTCTGATCACTTGTTTCTTGCTTGATAACTCCTTACTCTGTAAGTCTCCATGGACTATTCTCCTCAACACTTCCATTCTCCTCTTGCAAGCAAGACTCTTTCACCTTGCTTCTTCTTAATGCTTCTTTTTTTCATGATACCTCACCTAGGTTTTCTTCCCTTTTCCTCACTACCTAGTCTTTTGGCATCCAGGTTCTTCACTTCAACCTGTCAAAAATAATACACAAACTTCCAAAACTTCCCTTGCCTAAATCTTTGGGTTCTGATACCAATTTGATGTAGAGTAAGAACTCAAAAAAGACTAACTTGACACATCCCAAATAGGGTTTCAATACAAATGATACAAATGTGCATTCCTGTTCATTCTTGGCAACTTGCTCTTAAAGCCTAAAATAATGGGGCAGCAATTCACACCTTTTTTGGTCATAACTTTTCCCATGCAACTACTAACAAAGATGTAAAACTCGATTTGGATACCCTTTTGGCCTTAATTAAACATATGTCAAAATGGGCTAGGGTTACTTTGTATGGAATAGGTCAAAATGGATTGTTACAGAACTGGGAACCCTAGTTAAGATTCAGACCTATCCTCACAAAAATGGTCATAACTTATTCAAATCTCCATAAAATGATCCAAATAAAAAGAAAATGAAAGAATAAAAGATATTCCATCTTCCTCAATTGGCTGGAGGTCCGTATTGTACCATATCTAGCCATACTAGAGCACATTTTCAGACTACAAGTTATGGAAAACATTGTTAGAACAGAGTAGCCTTCACCAAAATGGCCATATCTCACACAAAACTCAATGAAATTTAATGAAACAAAAAGAATTGTAACCTAGAAACAAATATATTTCCATCCATCTATTATATTCCTTGATATGAGGTCATACCATGCCATACAAATTGAAAGAAAAGTCTGTAACATTGAGAAAACACAGAAAAAGCTTGTTTTCATTCACCAAAAACTACAAAATTAGTTTTTCCAATCCTACATCTGACTTTGGAGGGTGCATGCATATATTTACAATCAATCCCAACTGATTTGAAATGGTTTCTTGATTTGCATGTAACTATTTCTTGATTTTTTTGACACATTTCCAAAGTCGCTTGACCACTAACATTGACACTTTTGCAATTTTGAACCAATGAACATATAACACCCAAAATGGATCAAAATGATCACATATGACCTTATTAGACTTAAACACACCCTATCAACCTAAAACCAAGACATAAGAACTATTCTTGTTATGGGGCTCCTAATGCCCCTACATCAGCCATAATGCACAAATTCTCCAGTTTGAGAATCCAGTGAGCCACTCCAAGGATGGTGTGAGCCAAGTAAGGTGATGTGCCTATCAAAGGTAGCCTCAAAGAATTAGTCAACACTTGTAGAGAGCTCATGTGATTGACAAGATACTCTCTAAAGAACATGATCCAAGCCATAGTTCTAGTGTAAGTTTATATGAGTTATAACATCCATGAGACATTACATACAACATCAAATTGACTGGAAGCTCTAAATCACTGCATGAGCACTTCCAAGCTTCAGCATAAAACTCCAATGCCGAGCATCATCTAGACCATTGATTGAAAGCAAGATCTAATGGAGGGCACAATAGGTAAAGAGTTCTTATGAAAATTTGATTCACATGGAGCGCCAATCCTCCACATCTTCAAAGCTAAGTTTCCCCTTTAGTGTTAATTTACTAAGTGTCATAACTAGTTGATCCCAAGTTTTAGGAAAAGAATACAATAGTGTAGCCTCTTTATTGAATGTTCTTCAATTTTCACCTCCATTGAAGCCAACTTGGTAATCAGTGTGTTGAAATTATTGAGATGATTTGTGATTGAAGAACTATCATGCATCTTCAAATTATATAACTTCCGTTGTAACATAATTTTTTTTGTCAATGACTTAGTCTCATACAACTTTTTGAGCTTATTCCACAAGTAGTGTCATTTTCTCCTCTATGACATTGAATAAAATTGAATTAGACAGAGATAACTAAATTGTAGCTCTAGCCATGGTATCCTTTTCATCCTATTCCCGTTGCTTCATGGTTGTAGGTTTTGGCATTGTCCCCTTGAGAGCCAAGGTACATCCATCCTTCACCAATAAGGCTTGCACCTTTAGTTTCCGCAAAGCAAAATTGGAACCATCAAATTTTTGAACCTCAAATCTAGTAATTGCGCCTCCTGTCATTTATTTTTACAAAGATGAAAATTCCACAAAACAATTTCTACACAAAACTATATGCTCTAATACCAACTATTTGAAAAATAAGTAATGCAGAATTGAAATAAGCAATGAAATAGAAATAATTCACACAAAATAGACAACACAAATTTATGTGGAAAACTTGGTAATGTACCAAGAAAAACTACAGGCAAAGATCTCTCAATTTTATTCTCAAAAGAAAATTTGTTGTTACAAAAAAAATTCTCATGCCTTCACATTCAAGCTTGACTAAATTAAATACCCATGAAAAATACATGCTCATTATCGACTGCTCGTCATTTTTGGAATATAATAAATTGACTTCACATACCAACAGGGATGAATCTAGGCTTTCTTGGTTTGGAAAGAAAATTTGGTGTATTAGGATAGAAATAGTAATCCATCTAATATATATTTTATGTCTTTTCAAGACTAGGTTTTGTTTAATCAAGATTCTATTTTTAGTTATGCTTTTTCATTTCTACATGTCTAGGTTTAGAAATTCAGCAATTGTTTGTCTTAACTACATATATATCTAAAATTTGAATAATTCTAGATCTCTAGAATATCAGTTATATTCTAAATTAATTTTTCATTTATTCCTCTCTCCAACAAATTGATTTAAAAGAAAAAAATCTATTGTAGGTGCTACGATATTGCCAATGTATTTCCTCGAGCAATCTAAATGAATTTCATATGTTCTTCTCCATACCAAAATATGATGGCCACACATAGCTTACCATAAGATCAGATTCTATGCAGATTTAATTAATTTTTAAGATAAAAGAGATTTTGAAAATGTTAAAAATAATGCTATATATAATTATAAATATTTAATACAAGTAGTTATTTCCTATTTATAGATATAGATTTAACTTGTATACAATAACTTATTAGATTAACTTATTTTCTATTTAATTATCATTAAAATAATATTTCTCAAAAATTTTACGTTAATTTGTTTTTATTTTTCATCATTATTAGTGGTTGGTTGTTTTAAATTATATATTTTAAATAGAATTATAGGAATGGATATTTTTAAAAAATATTAATTGTGAATAAATTATAATTTATTAAATTGACATCTTTATCTTATATAAATATATGTAAAATATGTCAAGAGATATTATTGTGGAGGTGCCTATTCTACTTATATCACACATCTAGTAAAAAATAGGTGCTTTAAGAAGGATATCTCTTAAGCCTTTTACATAGATTTATTTAAGATAAGTATGCTAGTAGTATGTGCAACTATAGCATATAAAATGTTAATTCAAGGCCTAACATTATTTTAATGAATCAACCATTTTTGTCTCAATAATAACATATCAATAACTTTTCATAAAATATGTATTGGTAGAACTTAATATGTTATAGTTTTGATACAAGAATAAATTGTGGCACCAATGATTCAAATATTTAATATTTTTTTTTCAATTTAGAAGTGCTAGCCTTGAGCAGTGGAAACAACTTTGTCCCATTACTTCCAATCATGAACTATATAGGAGAAGTTCCCTATATCCTAAAATAATCCATAGAACCAAACTCTAACCTATGACATCAAGTAAATTTTGAGGAAGGGCTACATAGTTCTCAATTTCAAACCTTCATAAGGTCATAATTTGTGTATACAAACTACTTTTTAGATCCTTTTTTAAGTACATTTTTTTTTCTACATACTCAACGATAGTGCTTTCTATTTCTTTTCATATTCTACTTGAGCTATAGTTTTAATATTTTGGCCACTTTTGGCCCTGTAAATCTCTACAAATCTAGTAATCACATTGTAAAACACACTAAACATAAAGTGCCAAAAATTGTACTTGCTAGGGGAATCATATTAGCAACTAGTAATAGGAGGTATTTGTGTTGTTTTTTTCCATCCACCTTTTCTGCACTCATTTTTTGCATCATAGATAAAATTTTAGTTCCTCTTATTACACCATACAACTACTATGATTGGAAATCTAAAATGGTGATATATCTAAGAAAAGTAGGTTCACATGGAATCACTATGGGTCTAGAACTTGAACCAACTCTAATTGAAGAAAATCTTAAGTGGTTTCATAAATGTCATGAGGCACTTAAAATATTGTGTTTGTCTGTATCTCTCAATCCTTTCATTCACATTGAATCCTTGAATAATCCAAAAAAAAATTAGACCAAATTGGAAACGCTATTTGGGACTCAAGATTCCATGAGAGGACACCAATTGGCGAATGAACTCATTAGTTTGATCCTAGGTAATTTTGACACTATTCAAGATGTCTTCACTAAGAGTATAGTTAAAATAGTGTGCAGCTGAAAAGAAAGATGAGCAATCGGTCCTTAGTATTCTCTCTAAACTTGGTTCTGACTATTCAGTCTTTATTTCTACCTTACATGCCACCAAGAGTGCTCTAGGAACTCAATTCAATATTCCATCTTTGTACAACTTTGTCATCTCTCACACTAGGTAACAAGATAAGCTCATTGAGATGGGCACTCTAAAATCATCTAAGTCACATGCCCTGGTTCCCAACCAAGACACAAAGAACAAAAAGGATTAAGAAATAAGGACAAGAAATAGAGAAATAACCATAACAAGAAGAAAAAGGATCAAAAATCTCTTACCTCAAAAGTAGCTTTTGAGACCTCTTCTTCAAAAAGTGACAAGCCTAAGAAAGAGAAAATTAAATGCTCCTATTGCAAAACACTTGGTTATGATGAACATGTAAGTGTTTAAAGAAATAGATAGATCAATTGACGCATATTTTGAAGAAGAATAACATCAATGTTCCTAAGTCAATAAAATAGAGTTCACATGAGGGGTCTATCAAGGAAAAAGATAATAGAAAGGGGAAAGGAAAGGACAAGGCCCTCATATCAGTTGCTTCTTCACCATACACTTGGGTTCTTGATTTAAGTTCTTTGCACCACATGGCTTCATCTCAGGATTAGTTCACATCTTTAGATCTTTGTTCTATACCAACTATTTTGATGGGTGATAACATTTCTGTTGAAGTGTGTGGGAGAGGATATGTTAATGTGGGGGATGACACTTTTTAATATGTTCTTTAAGTGCCCCCATTATCAACTAATCTCTTATCAATTTATTAGATCACTCACAAATGCTCAGGAAAACAAGTTGAGTTCACTCTTGATTCAGTGGTTATTAGTGATACATGTAGTGATTCTATAGTTGCCGTGGGAAGAGAAAATTATCAGTCTTAGCTTGATCTCTTTTCTTACTTCATTCCTAATCCTCCTTTGACTATTTTTCACTCACTTCAAATGAGACGAGTAATTTATGGCATGAAAGGTTTGGCCATCTTAACTATTGCTTCTTGTAGTAGCTCAACCACTAGAGCATGGTTACAGGGTTTCCTTTAGTTCACTTTTTTATGGTGTTTTCTATGGTTGTATCCTTGATAAGCATTGTAAAGAGAAGTTTGACAAAGTTAAGGTATGGAGAGCTTTAAAACTACTAGAGTTAGTTCACAAATATTTGGTTGGTCCATTTCCACATCCTTCCTTCAACAAGCCCATATATGTTTTGACATTTATTGATGAATTTTCTAGGTATACTCTAGTTTACTTTCTCATAAAGGTATTTGAAAATTTTTAGGACTTTAAAACTTTGGCAAAGAAATAGTCAGGGAAAGCCATCAAGATTTTGTGCAATAACAATGGGGGTGAGTATATCAACCATCATTTTGAGCAATTTTACACTTTAGAGTGGATTGATTTGTAGTGCACAATTCCATACAATCCTTAATAGAATCCAGTCTAGTAGAATGAAAGAACATGTCTTTAAAGGGAATGGAGAACTACATGATACTCTCCAAATCTCTTACACCCTAGTATTGGATGGAGGCCATCAACTATGTTTGTTATATCTAAAACCATGTTCCTCATCAATCCTTGAAGGGAGTCACTCCTTTTGAAGCTTGGATCAGTAAGAAACCAATATCTAAACACTTCATATTTTGTCATTCTCCCACATGGCAGGGTAAACTTTAAGAACTGGCCCTTGGAAAATTCTATAGAAATCCTAGTGAATCCCTTGTGTTGTGATATAATCAACTTGGTGATTTGTTCCAAAAATTGAACCAAAGTCATAAAGAGGGTGGTTATTTTCTGCTAGAATATAATTTTAAAAATAAATTGTGGGTGATTTGAAACCAAAAAATTGTTCTCATTTTTAATCAAATTGGTGAATGAGGAACTAATTTTTCCATAAAATATTAATTTATTTGGCAAAATAAAGCTAAATTTTTCCTAGTTTTATAATTGAGGTGGAAAATATAGGTCAAATTTCTGATAATTTTTTTAATTGAGGTGGCGAATTAATCTTGAATTGCCAACAATTTTTTTATTGAGGTGGTGAATTAACACCTAATGTAATATAAATCTTAACCATGGTGGCGAATGAAACCTAATCTAATATAATTTCTAAATTCTAGTTTAATACTTTTGGTTTCCAATTAATATTGAATTAATACTGATTTGAAATCTTTTTTTAAGAAAAAGGTACAGAGCACCTATACTTTATTAATATCAAAAGTCATTAAAATTTACATCGAAGGGCTCCACAAAGCTAGAAAGGGCACTACAGCCACCATGAAATCATATAGGGATAAGCTTTTACAATTAGATAATCAAAACAAAAAACAACATATGCTTAATGCCAACTGAAGGTAGTACTAAAGCTGAGAGAATGCATCTAAAAAACCACACCACCACCAGAAACTCACACCCTTAATTAGGGTCTTTAGAATCCACAGTGTCATGAATAAGTGACAAACAAATAGGAGGGACCAACATATTAGCATTCATGAGTTGAGGAGAAACATTTGGCACATGCATTTGCAGGAAATGAATGGCATTAAAAATCTCTTTTACGTAGACATCAAATTCTAATGGTAACTAGAATTTGTACATTTCCAGCAGTGAATTCAGAGCATTCCTGTAGCCAAAATGAATCCTCCTTTGGAGAGTGTTAAAAACACACACTAGAGAAGGAGAACTTTGAAGGAGTTGGATGGAAAATAAACCACCCAAAGGAGCCTTGCCTTTACACATGTAATAGTTTATCATCATCGGCTAGAGTTTTTATATAGTGACAAGATATTGATGAATGTAATACAAGGCCATAGTTTCCACAAACTCTGCATCTTACATCAAACCATCATGTTGGAGAGAAAGATGGAAGCAAGCTTCGAGTAGAGAAGTACCCACAGGAATTCCTACAACAAACCATTCACAAACACACACTGTATTGCAAACTCAACCAAAACACAATCAAAGTCTAAAACCTTCTAGAGTTTGTTGGATTCATAGGCCTCCAATTCCATGAGCTCCCATTTATAGGGATGGATATGAATATGGTAGTTCTTTATAACATTCTTCATGGTTATGCAGAGAGCAGGACAAATATGAGGGCAAGGAATAAAGTAATAGGTGGAAGTTGCAATTGAAAGCCTAGCAACTGATGATATTTGAAGAGAATGTTGCCATTAATAAACACATGTAGTATGACAAGAAATTTAAGATATCAAAGATTGCAAACATAAATGTGAATTTACTCCTAAAACAATCATGAGCAAAAATGATATTGAACAATACTGATTTGAAACTTATGTGTGTATATCTTGCATCACATTAGTGTTATACTTTTTCTGAAAAGACCTCGGAGCACATCATCAATATTTCTAATTAATTTAAGAGAACTTTAAAGAAAAGTTCTACCATATTGTCCAAGAGGTTGAGCTTATTTGGTTAAAATATTGGGTTCTCATTATGGAGACCCAAGTTCAAATCCATATAAGGACATCTAATGTGGAAATCTAAATTGTGACTCTTGTTATTCAATTTTTGGCTTCTAATGTGGATGTGATTTCTAAATAAAGTGGATTTTGAAGCAGTGACTCTTGGTCTTCTGTAGGTGATTTCTAATGTGTTTTCTCATAAAGACCTTGTATTGGTCTCATGTTGATGCTCATATGAGTAGATTATTTGTTCAAATGATTTTTGAGATACGTACAAATAATATCTAGACATTTGTAATATTACGTACAAATAATATTAGATATTTGTAATATTATATCCAATATATGCAATTATTGTATTAAATTTTAAAAAAAATCATTTAATTTTTCTTTATTCAATTTAAATAAAACATTCATTTAATTTAGATTTAAATTACATAAATGAAGATGTATCTAATCACATGCTTGACCAATCGTTATTATTTTCCTCCACTCTCTTCATTCTTCTAAATCTTATTGAGCTCTTTAAATCCTAGCCTATGAGATCATGGAGCATCTCTTCTTCTTATGTTCTAATAATAGATAGACAGCTTTCTGTAGACCAGTGTTGCAAAGCAAGTTAAACATTATCTTCAATTTTCTAATGGATGAGGTAAAGGTGGCCATTAAGGAAGTCATTGGCATCGACTACCTCAAACTTGATATCAGGAGTCATGTCAATTCTGAGGTAGCATCTTAATTCCTATCAAATTTCTTGTAGGTTACACAATCCATGACATAAATGGTATTGGTGGTCGAAACATTTGTCAGATGATAGTTCAGGGTAGGGTTGCCTATAGTGGCAATGATCAATTGGCACTTCCTGCAAGATACTTTACCAATTTTTAGAGATGTGTTCAAAGGCATCGCTTCAATGAGAGCACTCTAAGAGTTGGAGAATAGAATGATGAGGCTTGCATAGAATCTTTAAACACTCTAGGAATTCATACTCACTAGTAATTTGAGAATTGTCGATGTGGGTGTTATGGGTATTCTAGATGAAATGAGAACTCCTTCCATTAGTTCTCATCCCTTTGTAGACAGAGTTTGATTCAAACGTTCCTTTTGGGAAGCTCTATTTCTTCTAGGTTTATCCCAAAATATCAACTACAACAAAACCTAGAGGAAGGTTACTAAGTTTTTAGTAATTAGTGTAGAATTTTGTAAATATTGCAATAAGTACTATATTTTTTTTGTAAATCATTTATTATTTTTAAGATCTTTACTTCAGAAGACAAGGAACATCAAGTTCAATTATTGAACACATGTAATATTTTTTTGAAGCTCGAATATAATATAACTATATAAGTTATTTTATTATAGTTATTTATGTTCACCTCTTTGAAACAATGATTGTATTTGAATTATAGTTATTTTAATATAGTCCTACCAACTAGCATGTCACCATCGCTAGCTCATGGTGTTTCCCAACTATGCCAACTTAGCATTCATTTTACTTTAAATAGATGTACGGTACAAGGGTACAAGGAGAATTTATTATATTTTAATGCAGTTAAAACTTAAATTACAATTTCCATGTCAATTTTTGTTCCTACAAATTTGATGGATTATGTACCAATTGTATAGCCTAGATCAAGGACATGTCATCCTTTCAACCAATCAGATGATGGCGTTGTAGCTTTCCCTAACCAAAGTCTATTTTTACTTGAATGCTTGTATGTCATTGATGTGGTTAAATGGTTTGACTTGACAGGATGGGATCAATACAATGTTTGAATGAGATGACATGTAAGATCTTCTTGGAATAAGATCCAGTTGAAATAATTACTAAAACAATAATGTAATCACCTAAATAAATGCATGCATACTCAAAAAATTAGTCAATGGCATTGTAGGCCATGGTATGCTCTGATGAACTTACTTTTTTACATCTAGCAATGCTTTTTGTTGATGAGGTTAAATAGTTTGATCTGATGGAGCAGGATCAATAAAAAATGGGAATTAAATGACATGAAAGGTATTCATGCAACAATCTATTATGCATAATTACCCAAAAATAATATAATTATGTCCATAAACTTTAATGCATAGGAATTTACAAAGCAATGGTGGTTCTGGAGGCCCTCAGAACTTAGCATAGACATGTCAACTATTTCACATATTAGCCAATTGTGCAGTTGTCTCCCCTCATTGACATACATTTTTACTACCAGCAATGTGTTTTGTTGATGAATTTAAATGCTTTTATCCAATGGAGCAAGACAAATATAAGATGGGAACTAATTGAGATGTAATATCTTCTCACAATAATAAAAAAATTTCTCAGAGTAATTATGAAAAAAGAATGTAATTCTCAAAAAAATGACAGCAAAGATCGAGGCCACTCCAATTGAGCATTGATGACATTAAATAGTTTGATTCGATTGAGCGTGATCGGTAAAATATGTGAATTAAATGACATCTAAGATATTATTGAAATGTAATCACATGTGAGTAATAAATGCATACAGCGTATAACAATTACGAATTTACTTTCAATTTGCATTCTAATTAAAAATTACTTGTGAGACATTAATTGAATAGCATTACAGGTAGACAAGTGGCAATTTTTAACGAGCCCATGTGTACTTCAACTTGCCTAGTTTGACACTGGAGTGAGCCTCCATTAATACTCAACATAGATAAATGCATAAGCCCATTTAACTTTATGTTTATCTCCTAGCAGTCTACAAAACATGATAATTTGACCATTACAATTTACAGTCTCTAGCATTCTTGTAAGAAGAGACTTTAGAAACAAGTTTGAAAGATGAGGTATTCTTGTAGCAATCAGGACAAGAAATAGACTAGTAGTAGGGTTCAATGAGCCTGCTAGAGGTTTGATGGAGTTAGAGGAGGCCCGTGAGTTGATCAGGAAACAAGAAGATGAAATAAGTGCACTTAAAAAAAAAGTTATAGAATTAGAAGTTACTGTAATGCAGGTAAAGGATAAAGAAACATGTCTTGTAAAAGAACATGAGAGAAAATTGGAGAAATTAAAAAATGATTGGTTCATTACATATACCAATCAAAAGGAGAAATTCAGTTTTGGAGTAGGGATTTTTGTGTGTTGATCATCCCCATGTTCAAATTCTTCTATCCAAATATGTTGTCTCATTCGCTTTCTAGTATATCCTGTTGTAGCTGTAGAGGGCCCTTCTTTATCTCCTAGAGCCATAATTGTAGGAGGTATATTACTTGTCTTGATATGCACATCATAGATAGGAATGTTGTCATCTTCCTCTACAATAGCCTCTCCTTGTACAACATGTGTTGCAACAAAAACTTCCCAAATTAATTCGAGTGGCCTTCATTTCAAGGCCTCTATTACCACCAACTTAATTAACCCATGATGTGTTAGATATTTGACTTTGCTATTTTACACTTATAGAGATATATTTCTTAAGAATTTGAATAAAAAATAAGGAACATTCATGATTCTTTGATGTCTCAAATGCACTATTAAACAAAAATGAGAACTGTATGATGCAAAAACTGTGAAATATAAATATGGAAACAATACACAATAAAAGTTCCTATTTCATACCTACATCACCTTGGATTAAGCAAAGCACTAGAGGAATCAAACAAAAAAACAAAACAATGTTACCACAATAGTCCTTGTTGTACCATGATAAATGGTGGATGTGCTCCAATGATGCAAGCTTAATAATGATATTTCATATGTATGTTGATTACTCACACTAGCAACATAACTTTACTTGAAACTCATGTGATTATAGATCTCCTTCTTCTCATTTCTAGCTAGCTCTTCTTCTCTTTCTAGCCCTAGGAGAAATGACTTGGTTGATAGTGATATTTATATGATCTTGGGTGATAGGATGGATGACTAGGGTTAAATGAGACATGGATCAAGACATACATCAAGGATGAATGGTTATGATTAAGTGTGAATGGATGGGTGAGATTAAGTGAGAAGACAAGAACTATAGATAAATGAGTACCTTCCCTCACAAGTCATATACTAAATGAGAGCATAGCCCACCTCTGACCATAGCTCTGGTAGTGAGGTTTACAAGATGTCTTGACCAGGAACCATTTGAGTTTTCTCTCCCAACTTCAAAAAATCCTTGTGAATGCTTTCTAAATATGGCCTACCAATGAGAAAATATTGCTCCCTAGTGTTAGGCAACCCTATAGTAGCTACAACCAACTCCACATCAAAAGGAAAATCAATTCCCCTCATTATGATTTTATCCTCCTCACATCTTGTGCTGAAGTCTAGGACAACTTGGTTGTCAAATCTCTGTAATCGTTTGAAAAATTTAATCCAACCTACTACCTTAAAATGCGATAAATTTCTAGCTTTTCCTTCAACTAGTCAACACTTTGTAGCTCTTCTCAATTATGTCCACCACCTATTGTGTTCAAATATCTAGCCCTTGGCACCTTGCCCTTTGCAACCCTACCTGCTCTTTGTGGTTCCACACCATGCCACTATAATTATTTGTTATCAAACATGTCATAAATAAAAATAAGAAAAAGTGACACATGTAAGGTGTCTACGTTGGGATTGGACAACTCACAACTATTAGACTAACTTAGTAACTTGACAGGATGAGTCATAAGTACATGGTATTTTCCCCAAAAGTTAAATAGTTACACTTGAGCTTTTATGAATTTTTCTTGTAACTTCCAATTTCACATCATACACATATTGATTATTAAGGATTAAGTGTACCACCTCATTTAATATTGGGTTATGTGTGATATGTTCTTATAATATATTCATAATTCTTTGTTGTCTTCTTCCCAATTTTTGAGAGGAGTTATGATAATCCATCATTATGGATGACATTTATAGTGTAAGATTCATTCATTGTGTGCATCTAAAGGTTTTAAAGCCTCCTAAATGGACCTTTAGTGTTTCATTATAAGTTAAAATATTGCATATCATATTTTTTTTGGGTTTTTTAGATATTAGGGATTTTCATTGTAATATCTTTGTGTTCTTGATACTTTGGTTATACTCTAGCTGGGAGAATTTTCATCACAATCTAATGATACCGTGTATTTTTTTTACTTTAAGGACTTCTTAATATAATTATCAATGTTTACACATGTGTTATCAAAAATAAGAAAATAAATGAAGACATGTACAAATATAAATTATAATAATGTTCATGTCAATTGATTATATTGACTATATTTTAAAATGAACAATGAGTTCGTAATTATAAAAAGTAAATACATATTTCAAATTTTAGAGAAATTGCTTGTAACAAAGTTTATTAATCAAGTTCATGAATTTTCCAAATATCTGGGTTGCTTGTGTTTGACATTGGTTGGTAACGATCTTCCCTATTCTTTGTCCTATGGTTCAACCGGCTCCTCTGAAACCCTATTTGAATTCTTTGGATGGTCCCTTTCTGACTGAGACAAAATATTTTCACACCTCTTCTTTCACAAGTCAACTTCCAAATTGCAATAGCTCTATCAAACGGAAATGTTTGAACATTGTATCTGGTTGTACAGAGCCTCAAACAATTCTCTAAATTTTTTTCAAGTTTGTTTTGTAAATTTGACTTAAAAATGATAAGGCACTAAAAACTCTTTCATCCCCCACTAAACCCAGAATCATTATTTGGCACAAATCTACAAGTTTGAAATATTCTAAAATAAATTATTGCAAAATTTCGTGCAAACTCAATTGTTTCCATAACTTGGTTATTGATCCATGTTCCAAAGGACAGTCAAGGAATTTATATTGTTCAATCATTGTTGATGCGATTCGAGCAGATTGTTCTACCAAATTTATCTTATCTATTATTCCTTCTATCTATACTCCATTTATTTCTACCGTTCTACTAAAATTCAATCGACCAAGCACCTCACCTTGCCTTGAAAATCCTATGGCAAACTAATAGAGGGCACACTAATGGTGTTCCAATATTGAGGATAAACTATAGTCATTGCTTCCAGAAGTTCATCCTGAGGAAAGTGATCTCTTGTCTCAAAAGACAAACTTCTCATAATTTCCTGCAATGTATCCTTTACAGAAGACACAAGATCTTTAAAATCCCTAGTGACACTTTTTTGTCTGACGTAAGAGTTATGTCCCACTTTACTAAAGTAGTGTAATTCTATCATCTACCCACACACTAATGCACAGAAATCACCCACATCATTTTACTCCAGAAAGTTATCTGGGTGTTCAATGTTCGTCGTTATTTGCCAGCTTACAAACTTTGGACCCGTAAATGCTTCATATTGATTTATATATAGATTGTCCAAAGTAATGCATACCATTTTCTATAGCTTTGAATATTATGCAATGTACATTATTCTGTCTTGTGTCTTTTTTGGTAGAACATTCCAATTTCTTCCAACAAGGGAGTAATCCTAGATAGTGTCAATAGTATCTTGGCATCAGTGAATAGTGCCAACATATTTACTTGATCTATCTAATTTCCATAGAATAGGCCTAGCAATGATTGGTACTCTATGAACAATCTACTTTTTAGTCCATGTAATGATATCCACCTAGCATCCACATCCTCGAGAAGCTTGTTACCTAGTTTAAGTCCAACAAATCTTTGATAATCTAAAATTATTTTTGGACATCTAAAAACCATGTATAAACCTCATGCACAATATATTCAACTTTAGAAACATATTGAAACTAGCTCACAATTTTAAAATTATCCAAATTCATTTTGTGGGCCAGGTAGTGAATGTTGATCATGTACAATGAACATGATGTCTGCAAATTAGCAGTAAACCCATTTATATTACCCTGCATGACTGATGCCCCATCCACACCAACACAGACTAGCTTCCTTACGATCACCAAATCATCCACACCTCCAATATTGATCAAAATATTTTTGACTATTTCCATAAGGTTAGCAGAGGTAGAATTTTCTTTCATTTTATGAACTACAAGTAGATGAGGTTGGAGAATATGATTTTCTACAATATAAACATGTAGACACACCCAAGAAGTATTGTCAATGGTCATCACCTTTATAGAGACAAGGAAAAGAAAGTCGTTTGACTCAATTTCTCCTTTATATCCTACATCTCCACCATAGCCAGACACTCAACCCATTCCCAACTGATGTTGATAGACCAATGGGAGAGTGGAAAGTTGGGCACTCCAATAAATTGCACTAAATTACTATATTCTAAAAATTCTATCAATTGCCAACCTCTATTTAAAATATAGAATATAATTGTGAGCTATACAATTTTGGATAAATGACTCACTTCCATGGCCTTTCCAAATAGAGCAGATATGGAACCTCCAACAATGGCAAGCCATGCCTGTAATTGCATATATTCTTCATACTTAGCTGAAGTCTAAGCATAAGTACATTCATCTTTTATTTTCTAGCACATCACTCACTTCAACTCTCCATTTAAATTTACCTTTTTGTAAACTTAACCTGCATGCTTCTCAATAGTGTCTAGTTTTAGTTGCAACATCTTGTCTTTCTTTAATTTCTAGCTACAAATCTTACAGAATAGTTTTGGCACACCCTCTCCATATTTATTCTTCATAGGTTCAATGAACAGATACTTATAAAACCATTTGAGATGAAACTTTCTTGGAATGTCCCATTGACGTGCTTTACATTTGTTCAAAAGGCTTCAGACTCAAGTTCACCACCACCAATACCATGGATATTTTGATTTTCCTCTCGTGTGATCATCATCACATTATTCATACTTTCACTACTAGATTGAACCACATCATTGATACCTCCTTCAAGATTTTCATTTGATGCCTCTTCATCCTTAAGGTCATTCCAAAAGAATTCCTCAATATCAAGTAAATTCTTCTCATTATTTACTCTTGATGGACCCTCACTATTGTAGGATATCATTTTTGTTGATTAAAATAGGACTTTATGGTGGCCTTCTTTCTCTTATATGGGGCTCCTCTGACTCTTCAATTTTTTGGATTTGTGGATGCCATATTTCTCTGATAATGTTAAAAATTTGTTAAAGCAATATTCTTGAAGTTGTAAATTCGAAATATTTTTTATGCATATGTGAATCACTACTAAATGAAATGAAGAAAATTGAACTATTTACAAAGAAATAGAAGAAAATGACACATGTATTTTAATATTTAATCACTATCACATAGAATCGAAGTATTGATTTAACCATTTACATTTAATTAAAAATACTCCATGCACAACCACTTTCACATCACTATTTCTTACAAATAGCAATAGCCTCCCACTCTAACTATCTTTGTTTCATACTTGGACCATCGCAAGCCATCGATGCGGTTTGATCACACATTGTAGAATAAAATAAAACTTTTGACATTGTTTAAATGAAATTATTGCAATACGTGATGTCTAACACATCACTTTTTTCTAGCAAATGGTGCTTCTCCCTACTCTAATCATCTTTATTTTCTCATTGAAGCCCCACAATCCATTGATACAGTTTGATCCAATGGTTCTAAATAAATAAAACATGTGGCTTCAACCTTGATTATGAATGGATAGTACAAATAAAAAAATTACAAGTGGGGCCTAGCAACTATGACAAATACACCAAATACTATGGGCCCATGAACTAACACATCACCTTTTCTAGCCAATGGTGTTGTTTCCTGCTTGCATAAGCTTCATTTCAGCATTTGACCCTGCTAGGTGTGGATGTAGCTTGATCTGATGGCCCAAAATAAATTAAAGATGTTCATTTAGATATACAGTAACTTAATAAATCTATACAAGTTGGCCCTAGCACCAAAGACCTATACACCTATAGATTTACGTATACACTTACAATAGGTATGACCTATACACTTGTAGTAATGATCAATACCCCTAATACTACGAGCCTAACAACTAGTACATCACCTTTTCTAGCCAACAACATTGTCTACAGCTTGTATAATCTTCATTTTCACATTTGAGCCCCATGAGGCATTGATGGAGTTTGATTCGATGGCCTGGGATAATTAAAATATGTTTGTTTAGTACTATGGGAAGTTAATAAATTTATACAAGAAGGCCCCAGTAGCTAAGATCCATACACATGTAGCTACGATCTATACACCTGTAGCTAGCATCTATACACCTAATATTATGGGGTTGAGGACTAACACGTCACCTTTTCTAGCCAATGGTGTTGTCTCCTACTTGGACAAGCTTCATTTCCACCTTTGAGCCCCAACATCCATTTATGTATTTTGATCCGACATCCCAGGATAAATAAAACATGTGGATTTAGTACTACAAGATTTTAATAAATTTGTCCATCTAGACCCCAGTAGTGCATTCAAGTCTATGGACATTTAAAATAAAATGATTATGTTCCTCCCAACTAACACATAAGTTTTTCCGACCAATGGCAATGCCTCCTTATCTTTGCATTTTTATGTTCTTCGTGCAACCCTGCAAACCATTGATTTGGTTTGATCTGACAATGTCGGTTAACTAAAATATGTGCCCTTTTTCCTTTTTTTGGAAAGGAGTCAATGGAAACAGAGGAAAAACTATCGACATATATTTATTTGGAAGGAAATATAATAGGAACCATTGATATAATTAATGTAAAAAAGAAATATAAAACTAACTGTAAAAAATAAATATTTAAATCTGTATCAACACATGACAAATATGTAGGACTGCAAATGCACATGAGAAGTAAAACTATTATTATAGAGATTAATCATACAATATACAATACAAAATGTGACACAAATTGAAAATATATATTTGTTACTCACTAGGAATGGAAGAATGAAGTCAAGTTGCAACTTGTCTATTCCCCATTTTAGTAGCTCACAGAGGATTGATCAAATACCACTCTAGGAGATGAGAAATTGCAAATTCACAATGTAGTATGAAATGGGTATATCCAAAATCAAATGTCAAAAGAGTGGATAGGGCATTGTTTTGCATAAATACCACTCCATACTACATAGTCATACTATGTTTTGCAATGAGCAATTAAACACATTAAACCTAAAAGACCTATAATTCTGAGGTGATGGGCCATGCTTTATAAGAACCACCTATAATTCACTAGCTATAATCAATGTTTTCCCAAATATACCTATCATTGCTTGGTGATATTACATGTTTTCCCTAAATTCACTATAATATTATTAGTGCATGCACCACTATTTTCCCTTAATTGATTATAATTTCACTAGTGATCTACCCCCTTTTTGCCTAATTGCCTATAATTCCATTGTCAATCGCACCACATTATGCCCATAATTTATGTAAAAAGGCCAGTAATTGAAACATAATTAAAAGTTACCTCTATAATATGTCAATGATCAGGACCAAACTACAATAAATAGTATGGTGATCTAATACTATTCTTGGATTTTAAAATAGCAATTCATGAGTGATCTAAAGCTACGGGCCTGAAAATATAATCAAATTTGCGTGAAAGCATATGCTACCAAAGCGAGTAATATTCACCATTTTCAACCCCCCACAAGTTATAAAATTGTCATTTAGCGGCAAATCACCACTAAAAATTTCATTGCCACATGGGCCTACATTCCTACAGAGAAATATAAAGCCTTGGATCTACAAAGTAAGCCTTGCATATTTCAAGATGGTGTTAAGGGTTATTAGTTTCTCCACCCTACTATACACCATCTATTTATCAAGAGGACTATCTATTTTAAGGAGGGATCTTTGAGTTCCTCTCTTGTCACTTCTCCACCTCCTCCTACATTCACATTGGACTCACTTGAGCTAGATGACAAATCTTTTAAGGATTCATATCCACCTAAGTGTATTCCTAATGATAATGATCCTTCTTCCTCTATTTTAGATGTTGAGAATGATGATGAGGATTCACCTCCTTCCTCTCATATTCATCATTTAAAGGTTGATGATTTTCCTCTTGATTCTCTAAGGTCCACTTTGGGATTGATAGACACTTCAAGCTATAGGTGATTGGTTTGGAGATTCATTAGACACCAGGTGAACACATTCATAGTTTCAAGGGCTTCCACATGTCTTCATTTCTACTAGATTTGATCCACAGTCTTTTCAAGAGGCAGCAAGCATTTCTAAATGGGATGTTGCTATGTAGGCGGATTATAGTTCCTTGATTAGGAACCACACTTAGGATCTTGTCCCCTTTCTTAATGGAAGGAAACTTGTTCAATGCAAGTGCATCTATCAAAGAAAATTTGTAGTAGATGGGTCATTGAATAAGTATAAGGAACAATTGGTTGCAAAAGGTTTTTCCCAACTTCTTGGTGTTTGTTACCCTGAGACCTTTGCACCTATTGCAAAGATGAATTTAATTAGACTTACACTTGCTATTACTATAGAAAATTGATGGGAGGTTCATCAGATGGATGTGAAGAGTGCATTTTTTATGGAGACCTTGAGGAGGAGATATATAGGTCATGGAGCAGCCAAAGGGATTTCTATAGGACTCGTATTTGGTTTGCAAACTTAGGAAATATATTTATTGTCTAAAATAGGCTCCTCAATCTTGGTATGCCAAGATTGATTGCTTCTTTCTTACACTTTGGTTTTCTCATTTCCATTCAGATCTAAATGTCTACATTCTATAATAAGATAATTCACTCCTCTTTTTGGTTCTCTATGTTGATGACCTATTAATCATGGGGAGTTCTTCATCCATTGTGGTAGTAAAAATCACCTTTCATGACATGTTTTTGATGACTAACTTGGGATCATTGCATTACTTTCTCATATTAATATATTGTAGTCTACTTCTAGGATCACCATTGTATAATCCAAGTATGCTCTATATTTTCTCTCATGGTTTCACATGGATAACTACAAGCCTAATTTGACTCTCTTTCTTTCTAGATTCAAACTTGAGGCTCAATATTGCTCACCTTTAGTTGATGGTACCTTGTATTGACAACATGTTAGGAGCCTTATTTTTTGACTCACACAAGGCCCAATATTTCATATGCTATGGGCATGGCGTCTAAATTTATGTAGGAAGCCCATGAGTTGCATTGGAAGGCAATCAAGCATATCCTCCATTACATTTAGGTACTCATAGTTTTGGGATTCACTATGCAATAGGAATTGATATTGACTTGTTGGGATACATAGATTTGAATTTGATAGGCAATTCTTAGGATGGCAAGTCCACTTCGGGTTATAGTTTCTCTCTATGTTTAGGTCCTATTTTTTGGTCAAGAAAGAATCAATTTCTATTTCTCTATCTTTCATTGAGGTTGAGTATCGAGGGCTATTAATACTGCTACTAAGGCCATTTAACTTTAACATATTCTCATTGACAACTAGAGTGTCATCTAGTTCAAATGACAATTAGTGATATTTTGTGACAACTAGAATGTCATCCAAATTTTATGGGACTTAGTCCATCATTAGTGGATCAAGCACATAGAGGTTCACATACACTACATTTGGGAGCTTATTCATGGACATGCCATGAATCACCTTTATCGCCTGACTTCCAAAAAGGTTGTCAATATTTTCACCAAAACTTTCATAGAAAGCAAGTATCTTCATCTATGAGCTTGGTTGTGGGTGCGGGAGGCTTCATATTTGGGGGGATTCTTAGTCCTTCCTTTCTCTCTACTCTGGACAATCTTTTCTCTCTCTATTTAGGGGTTGTTTTATATTTTCTTGTGGGGATTCTTCTATTTGGGGGGATCTTTATGTACATGGGTACCTCATCAAGATTCATTTATTGGGAGAAATCTTCTCACCCACGTAAACTTTGCTTAAGGTGTGTGTTAGTGTAGGTTTTTATTTTCCTTTTATCTAGGTTTTTGCTACACTTTTATTTAAGCTTCCTTAGGTTAATAAAGTGGGTATTAGTATGAGTGGAGTGAGTTGTTGGCATCTTCCATGGGAGTTACACCTTCATATTTTTAGTTACTTTGGGTGTACTCTCCCTATTAATTGTATTTTCCACCTCCTCCCTCTCACATAGTCTATATATACTCACTCTCCTAGTTTGTATTTTTAATTTATGTATCTCTTGATTTTTTGAGCTTCTTAGTATTATTTTTCTTCATCATTTGTGTTAGTCTCATGAAAACTTTCTTATGCTATTTTGATTTCTTAAATAACTTGTATTTATAGTTTTATAGGTTCTATTCCTTAGACTTGTTTTTGAGTTTTCATTTATTTTGTATATTCTAACAAGTTTATTAAAAGACAAAATAATTATAATGAGAACTACAACATTTATTTCAAAATAAAAAATAGAAAACATAGTAACTCTTAAGATAGAAACAAAGGAATCTAAAAACCAAAAGAAACATAAAGCAAGTAAATTTGGGAAAGTATTCTAATTTTTGAGACATAAAGTAACATGAAACTAAAAAATTGAAACTTCACTAGAAAAACTCAATGATATTAATTTTTAAAACATAAAGTAACATGAAAATAAAATATAGAAACTACACTAGAAAAAACCAATGATATTAATTTTTGAGACATAATTCTAAGTAAAAGGAGTGTTTGACATTTAAGATAAACATTTAAAAAATCAAAAAATTGATATTAAATATTGGGTTTATAGTTTTCTAAATATGTATATGGGTCCATCTAACTCATGTAGTTATGTTATTTACATTTACATTATATTGTTTTAATTAATAATTAGAAGACAACTTCCTTATTTCTAGGATTTATTAGGAGACATTTTTCTAACCCAAATTTCCTCGAATTATCATGGTATGTAGGTGGCACCACAAAAGTAGTTTGACCTTTAGAAAGACATAAATCATTTTCACGTGGTAACAATTGACATGAATCTCAACATTGGCATGGAGTTGCTACTATACATTCTCCACAATGGGGAAAATTGTTACCCTTGCTTTCTTTGCCATTTACTATACATTCTCCACAATGTGGAAAACTGCTACCCTTGCTTTCTTTGCCATTTGAGGTTTTTTAAATTATGTTTCTAGTCTTGTTTCTCTGGTTCCTAATTTTTAATTCCATTACTTACTATTTATTGTTGTAAGCGAACAAAGATTCATTATCTTACTATTTGATTGTTGTAAGCGAACAGAGATTCAATTTCAAATTGGATTATACAGCATTGTTTGTCTCTTCCAATAAACAGGTGGCTTGGTAAGGAATATATGTGGGAGAAGCGAATAATTGTAAGTGTCCCCATCATAGATATGGTAGATTGAGATCTTGCAGCATTTGCAATGTTATTTTGAAAATTATGGACATTATATATATATATATATATATATAGGTAAGTGCCATCTTGGGGATGGTTCCCTTTATATATATAATAAACAAAACATACATAGGGCTATTACTTAGAAGAGTAAGCTGTCAAGTTACATAAGCTAAACATACGCAGGGCTATTACTTAGAAGAGTAAGCCAGCTAGTTACATAAGCATGTATAATAAACATAGTCCTTCTGCACATTCATTTAGATGACCAACTTGAACTTGGGAGAATACATCCTCCTGCTCACATCCCTAGTTCATGAAAGCCTCTAGATTCCTGCTCTCAATACCTACCTTGTACGCAGCCAGGGCTTTCCCAACCACCCTCCCATTAGGCCTAGCTTTTGCTACATAAGCTCCAACCAGCACACCTTCTCCTTGCCTTGGTCTAGTAGAGGGAATAGCGGCCATGATTGTTTCATGGTTTCTAGATACAATTAACTGGGCCCCCCAGGAAATTCCCCATTAATCACTCCCCATGACCAAGGCAATATTGGAGAAGAAAAGCTGATAAACTCTCCCATCATGAACATGGCCTTGGCTCCATGGCCCAGCATTGATCACCTTTAGAATTGCCTCCCTTACAACCTCCTCTCGAAGAGAAAACAATCAACCTATCTGCTACTCCTTCGAATCCTCCAAACACCTGCATCCCATGCCCATAACTCTGTTATTGACCATCTTCCATGCTTCTAATCATTTCCTCACGTGGCCATCTATAGAAGGCCTTAGCCTGCCACCAACGCCAAGAAGGAAATATTTGTTCTGCTTGCTCTGATTAGGAATGTTGCTTCCAAATGGGCGCCATCCCATTCTTAGATATTTAGATCCTCCCTGAAAGACCCACTCATCCTACAGCGCTTCACAGCCATAATATGGTTCTTTCTCTACCTCAAGAGTACTCTGGACTGATCGTCCCTCCGCTAATCCCTCAAGATCTGTCTAGAGTATATCTTCCAACCCATCCCATTTGGCAACCTCTGAAGCATAGATTTCCTCCACATTTTCTGATGCTCTTTTATTAGCTAATGCATCTACAGCCTTATTAGGTTCTCTGTACACATGTCATATTGAGAAGTCTAGATTTTGCAGTACCTCCCAAGATTTTTTGACTCCTTTGTTGATCATCCAGTTAATCACACCTTTTTTCTTGATGGCATTCACAACTATCATCAAATCACCTTCTATGTCAACTTTCTTAACACCTCTAATCTTGCACTCTTGGACCCCTCAAACCAAAGCTTCTACTTCTACTACATTATTAGAGTCCACACCCAATGGCCTTGAGATAGCCCACACCAAATTCCCTCCCTCATCTTTGGCAATGTATCCATATCTCGCCTTCTCGAGGTTGCCTTTAGTAGCCCCATCAAAATTGAGTTTTAATCTACTGCTAGGAGGAGCCAGCCACCTAACCTATGCCCTGCCCTTCTTTCCATTGCCCATGCCCTTCAAAACCTTCAGTTCTATCCAAATATTCATAACTTCATCATCCCATGAAGTGAATTTTGATCCTCCCTTCAAGGAGGCTTTGGAATTTAGAATCTCTACTAGCCCGTTGTCCATCTTCCTTATTAGAACCTCAAGATTATTCTCCTTCCCTTCAAAAATTCTAAGGTTTCTCTCCCTTTCAATATGCCATATATATATATGGGATTTAACTCGTCTAAAATTTTAGTTATAACATAAAAATAGCCTTTACAATTTACTCTTAAATTGAAATTACCCTATAAAACAAACAAAATATAAATTTAAGAATTATTTCTTTTTAATAATTATTTCTCTTTAATATTAGGTGTCTTATCTTTTCTTTCTTAAATTCTATATTTTTACCATAATTTTTTAAAGTAAATTTATGGTGGTGCAACAATGAAACACAAGAGTATATAACAATATATAACATCACTTTTATTGTCTCAATCTTCCTTTGTTATAATATATTAACATATTTGTTTGTATTATTCAAAATCAATCAATTATACTTCTTACTTTTATTCAATTAAGATATTTATTTGTATTTTGTATATAAAATCACTTTTATTGTCTCTATCTTCCTTTGTTATAATATATTAAAATATTTGTTTGTATTATTCAAAATCAAAATCAATCAACTAAAATTGTTATGGTTTTATATTTAATCAATTATACTTGGTTACTTATATTCAATTAAGAGATTTATTTTTAAATAATAGTTGTTTTCAAAGTTTATGTATTACATTTATATATTTATATTACTAAATGAATTAGAATATATATATACACACACACACACACACACACATATATATATATATATATATTGAATACATAAATGTCACATCCCTCTTTTTGAAAACAATTATGCTATTTACTTTCTTGCGAATTTTAGTAATTTAATATGTTGTGAATGACATGGAAATTGATGATTTATCTTACAAAGTTGTTATATTGAATTGTGGAATCTAATGATTACGATCAAGGTGATATTGTAGACTAAATGTCTTTATAATAAATGCAATGATGTTTGGATATATTATGTGTTGATTTGAACATAGGTGCTTTGACCACAAAATTGTATGTGAGTCTGTCGATGCAGGAACAGGTGGACCATGTTTGACGGGAAGAGAAAGTATCTTCGAGAGAGAGTATAGACTCTGGAAATTAACCATGGGCGTTTGTTACTGAGATCGCCAAACAGGTAGATAAACCTTGGAACCAACTAGTTACTCTTGTTTGTCGGTTGGGTTAGTTAACTAGATGTCGACATCAAAGGATAAAGTATGATATCCTAGTCGAAAGTCGTCATGTAGAATCTTGGAGTCGTCAATGTCGTTGTAAGTCCATCATAGCAAGTCGACTTATTTAGACGTTTAATATTTTCGTTTATAAGTGTTTATTGAACCATCTTGTGGTGAAATTGTAAATCTTGTCTCGTAGTCGAAAGACGCAAGAAGTCGACTTTGTGCGTCTAACGTCGTAAGAACTCGTTCGCGTTACGATCAATCCGTCGTGATTGTCGTAAAACGCGTTGAACTTGTATTGTGAAATTATTCTATTCTTGTAGATCGATGAATGTCGATTTGAAGCCATAGCGTGAAATAATTTATTTGGTCGTCATTTAACGTGAGTCTTTTCTTCTGTCTTTGACCGCGAGTAGTTGTCAATCTAACTTTGAGCTTTCTTATTAAGTTGGTCTTTGCCTCTTGTTCCTTTTCGACCAAAATGATGCTCTAGTCATTTCCTAACCACCGCCAAGCCGAGCTTAACTCCACAATACATCTTATGGTGGCTTTTGAATTAAATTAGATAACTTGGTATTCGAGTGAAGGCGGAGTTGTTATGTCTTCTAGCAAGCCACGTTGCCATAGGAACCACCACCTTTAGATTGGTCGTGATAAATGGGAAGTCGGGTTTAAAATCAACTATGTCGACCCATATGATTAAATTTATGTCAACCAAGAACTCTTTGGAGAGATTCCTTTTACCATGACGTGAGAGGAAGGTAGTTTGCAATTGTGAAGGAGAGTAACCGATATTAAATGGTGATACTCCATTATCTAGGAAGGTGGAGAGGTTTCAGTGGCTATTGTGCGAAAGAAGAGAAAACTGCGGAGTTTAGGGAGAAGTCGGAGGTAGTTTTGGAAGTGAGGAGATTAATGGAAGGCGGTTGAAAGTTGTTTTAACTTTCTTCGTGGGCAGTAGGAGTGAAGGGAAACGTGGAACGAGAGTTTAGTGAGAAGGTTTCCTTCGCAAGGTGTAAAGAGGAAGGAGTAGCCGTCGTTGAGGGAGAAATGGCAGGAAGAACTGTGAAGAAAGAGGAAGGAGTAGCTGTCGTTGAGGGAGATATCAACGGATAGGGAGAAGCTACGGCAAAAGAGAATAAAAACGGCGGTTATTGTTGTTAGAGACCATCACCAGAGAGGGGAGAAAGCAGTTCGAGGGATTAGTGGTCATGGTTGTGAGAGAGGAGTCGGCAGTAAAAGAGGAGAGAAGGCCATCATCGCGAGGGAGGAGGTGGTGATTGGTAGGTTGAAAAACTGCGGAGTAGAGAGTTAGAAATGACAGAGAGAGAGACGGAATTAGAGCCCCGGCATTGTGAAGAAGGGAAAAGCGGCAGTGAGAGAGGGGGCTTGAGAGTTTAGTAGTGGTAAGAGAGTTTTTGATAGAATTGGCAAGCGTGAGTGAGGGAAGGAGTGATAGGTTACTTCTAGGGAGCGATCCATTTTCTGAGTAGAAAGCAGAGGGAGAGATAACTAAGGAAGCCTGTAGTTGTCTGAGGGTGAACGTTTTCTAAGTAAGGAGCCTGCCTTGACTTGAATTGTGTCCGGCAGAGAGAGGGGTCTGTTTAGTGTGGACTGTCGTTATTTCAGAAGGAGATAAAAGAGATAGCTTCGAAGAAAAGCAGAGGAGAATGTGGAATTGCCACAACAACCACCATTTTTATCAACAGGTTCATTTCCTTCATTACTTTTCTCAGAAGATCAGTAAGTAAGACTCACTTTGCAAAAGATCAATACGTTTAAAATGAGAAGAAATGTATGACAACGTAAACCTAGTATGATATCTGTGTGCGGTCAATCCACGTAATAGTATCATTGCTATGTTTGAGATTTGAAAACTCAGAAATAGAAGTATTGCTGTCTCATCACTGTGTTTCTGATTTAAAAACTCAAAAAAAAGAAGTATGTTGTCTTCTAGAATTCGTAAACTCAGAAATTGTAGCATTTTTTGCCATGAATTAAGTGGTGTAATAAAAGAACGCAGTTCTCTAACGTATATACATTTAGGAATGAACTTATATTGATGCAAGATGCAATATACCTTCCTTGAACGATAACTCCACAGCAAGTAAACATGTTGCTCCGTGTGCATGTTGCGTAGGAGTCAAAAACCACAGTTTTAAGCACGTTTTGACGTAAAATTAGAGTGTTTAATAGCTGGAAAATGCAGTTGTAAACAGCTGATGTCTTAACCATCATACATCTTTAGTTAGAGGTCAACCATGCATTGGTCATCTCTATTGACATAAGAAAGATTCCATAATCATTTATATTTTATTTATGACTCTCATCTTGTTGAACCATGTGAAACTAATGACACGGAAAGAGGAGTAGGAAGATAAAGTTTTAGTAATGATTAGGAAACCGTCATGGTTCTGAAATGAACAATTTGGGTTGAAAACCTGCATGTGAGTTGAAATTACGTTGCATGCGACGGTGCTAGAATCGTTTAATCTTGTAGACCATATGAGTCTAGAATCCTCGAATTTCGGGATAATGGGAAATGGCTTTAAATTTTTGAGTATGTTGTGTAAACATGGGAACCAAGTAAACAAATAGGAAACCACTTAGGAGTGGGCGCTTATAAGAAATGTTTTTACATGAAAATGGATTATGAAATTCTGAACTCGAGATTAGAGTAAAAGTTGCGCCATGCGCTATTGTAGGAGGATATCCTAAACCCTTGAGGTCATCAAGGTCGTCAAATAGTTAAAATTATACAAATAGGAAACTGTAGGATTTCAATCAGTTCAAGTCGAGTAGGGTGGGTGAACCAAGTTCATGCATTCCTAGAACGCTAATTAAAAACAAATCCTTTGGCCAAGGTGATGTACTATCCTCAAGTGCATCGAACGTTCACCGTAACTGGATGGCATTTCTTGTGGAGTGTCATGCATGACTAGAGGGTATCTAGGGATCTACGCGATAACAAGACACGTAGGTTACAACACCAGAGCTCAGATGGCAAATACCGATGGTTATCCTAAGTCTATCCTCTTGAGTAGGGTAGGGCCACTTCCGGTTAGGAAGGAGTGTGGGAGACCGACGATCTGTGGTTGGAGGTTAAGCTCCTCGAAGATACTTTCTCTTCCAAATACTGAGGAATGTCGAGTCTTGAATGTGATGGGTCGACAATCGAGATGCATGATAATGGTATGTTTCCAATATTTGTTGTTTCCAGAAAATTTCATCTGTTAGAAAACAAAATGTTTAATGTATATCATTTCTTTCAGCTTTATGAAAATGAGATCATGTTTATGATAAAATGAAAAATGTTGTATTGGATTATAGATGAGTAACTTTTGTATTTGATTTCCTAGTAAAAAAAAAAAAAATTTACCATTGTAAAAACTTAGTTACTTCTTGTCATTTCAGATTTGGATGTTACATATGGTATCAGAGATAACCAGGTTCAGCACTAGGGCTGATGAGTCCACTAACCTGATTAGGAAATCATCATTATGCGGGTAGCTAATGATTTGGTTTATTGTGCCAGGATGGTATACACCAAGAAAACCGCAAGAAAATCCTTCGCGGGTAAGAAGCGTTATCTGCAAGCTAAGCAGAAATGACTTGCGATGATCAAGACCATAGAGAAAACCAATGACAAAAATGACATATGGCTTGATGATATAGAAACCATAGCCAATGCAATGTCACGACTTAAGCGAGTGAGGAGAGAACTCCTAGAGGGAGAAGCGATGGCGGATTGAACCATGATCAACCGCTGCTCCTGGATTGTAACTGATAGTGTACCTGTTAGTGTACCTGAGAGTGTACCTAGTACTATACCCATGATCACTAGAGATCCACATGTAGTACATAGAGCTGAGATTATTGAGTGATCTTCTGATAGTGAGTCTGAGGGGTATACACCTCGTGATTATGTGTCGGACAATGAATCCGAAGGTTACACTCCACTAGATAACACTATGTAGAAACATGAGATTTGTCTATCTCTAATGATGTTGAAATAATTTTGCAAAGTGAATAAAGACAAAATTTTGGTTTGAGAACAATTATGATTATGATCAAATGTTGTGTTCTTTTGATGATGTTTAATTTAATAAGCACAAAACTGATTAGTATACATTTAATGAGGTGTGAAATTAAACTAGCATGGACCAATCAGGGTTTAACGAGGGGGAGGATCGGGAAGGTCATAACTCTCGGGAAAACTCCACTGACAAGTTGGATAGGATTCTCAACATGCTCACGAAAACCAAGGAAAGATTAAACAAACTGGAAAGGAAAATGGATGAAACTGGCAACACAGAGGGTGGAAACGAGAACTCACACTTCACAAGCAAGAGTAAACATTGGGATAATGGCACGACAAGTGAGCGTCTTGATGACAGTGAAGCCCAAAGAAGAACCAAGGATAAACTTGCCTTAGAGTTATCTAAGGATATGAAGAAGGTTAACCCTCCAAAGTTCGATGGAATAAAAACTGGAGATGCAACTGAAGCATGGTTGACTGATATGGAGAAATATTTTGAGATCAGAAACTACTCTGAGGTTACTAAAGCCGTGTGGGGAGCCTATCAGCTGTCTGGGGAAGCGTCCACTTGGTGGATGAATAAGAAAATGGAGTTGGAATTAAGTCCCTTGAAAGTGACATGGGATGAGTTCATGGAACTATTCCAAAAATGGTGGTTACCTCAATTGTACTTTGATCAGAAGTTAACGAACTTTCAAAACCTCAGGCAAGGTGAACTATCTGTGGTCGAGTACGCAGAAAAATTCACTAGGTTACTAAAGTATGTTCCCCAATACCAAAAGGACGAAAGGTTCCGAATCAAAAAGTTCATCATGGGACTTAATCCTCAGATCGGTGGTGAGGTGGAGGTGCATGGTCCAAGCACAATGGATCAAGTTTATGAAAAGGCAATAAAACAGGAGCAGAAGATTAAATCTATCTCTGCTTACCATGACAAGAAACGCAAGAAGTTTGACAAGAACTACAATGATCAGTCTTTTAAAAGGAAAAATGATAAGGGGTATGGAAACAAGAGGTTTGATAGGGGAAATTGAAAGAATCAAGGAGGATTTGGTAATGAGCGCAGAGGTGAAGATTTTAAGAGAAATGCAAATTTTAAGAAGAATGGTGATTCTGCAAGTAGGCCATCTGAGAAGCAAGGACCTATAGGAGGATGCTTTTCTTGTGGAGGAGATCATTATGCCAACTGTTGTCCCAACAAGAAGCCGAATGGGAGGCCTAGGAACACGGAGCTTCCTTCACAACAGGAAGCCTTTCAGCAAAGGATTCATGCCGCTCTTGACAATCGGCAAGCGGAGTATCAAATCACTCCTATTGAGATGACAGGTACCTTATTTGGAGTTCCTGTTTCTATTCTATTTGATACTAGTGCAACAGAAAATTTTGTGTCACCTAGAGTCTTAGGTAACTTTTCTAGAAAAGCTGGTTTTATGTCAAAACCTTGGACAGTAGAGTATGCAAATAATTCAAAGGCTCAGGTAGAGCAATGTTTGTTCGAAGCTAGGATTGATGTTTCTAACTTTGCCACTGAGGCAAACTTATACGTAGCACCTTTAGGGTCCTACGATGTCATCCTAGGAATGAGCTGGTTGTGGAAACATCGAGCCAAAGTAGATTGCTTTCATAAAACCATTGAGTGTCTGGATAAGACAGGCAAAACTGTAAATCTCCAAGGAATACAGAGGGAAATAAAGGTTAGATCCATTTCTTCAAAACAACTAAAGCGGGCTAGGCGAAAAGGATGTCAACTTTTTGCAGTCAAGATGGACCTAGTAGAGGAAACCTTGGAGAAACAATCATTTGAAGAAAGATATCCATATTTGTGTAACTTCAGGGATGTATTTCCTGAGGAGTTACCAGGCTTGCCTCCGAAGAGAACATTTGACTTTGGTATAGACATTAAACCAGGATCGGAGCCAACCTCTAAAGCTTCGTATCGTATGACTACCACTGAACTTATGGAATTAAAAGCTCAGTTGCAGGAGCTTTTGTCTAAGAATTTGATTAGGCCAAGTGTATCACCATGGGGAGCCCCGGTTATCTTTGTCAAAAACAAAGATGGAACTCTAAGGCTGTGCATAGATTATAGGATGCTTAACAAGGCAACTATAAAGAACAAGTATCCCTTGCCACGGATTGATGATCTATTTGACCAAATGTGTGGCGCATCGGTCTTTTCCAAGATAGATCTGAGATCTGGATACCATCAGTTAAGGTTGAAAGACGAAGACATTCCTAAGACAGCTTTTAGAACGAGGTATGGTCATTATGAGTTTACGGTGCTGCCGTTTGGATTGACCAATGCACCTGCTGCATTCATGAATCTCATGAATAGTGTATTTAGAGATTGTCTTGATAAGTTTGCACTAGTCTTCATCGATGATATTCTAATCTATTCCAAGGATGAAGAGGAGCATGCACAACATCTTCAAATAGTCTTGCAATGGTTAAGAGAACATAAATTGTATGCGAAACTCTCCAAGTGCACTTTCTTTCAGAAAGAAGCACAGTATTTAGGGCACATAATATCAGCCGATGGGATATCAGTTGATCCGGCCAAAATAAAAGCTATTATGGAATGGCCTGAACCTACCAATGTGTCAGAGGTACGAAGTTTCATGGGATTGGCGGGGTATTACAGGAAATTTGTGTTGAATTTCTCAAGCATAGCTAGCCCCATTACCTCTTTGCAAAGAAAAGGAAAAAAGTTTGTGTGGACGGATGTATGTCAAAAGGCTTTTGATTTGTTAAAAGAAAAATTAACAACCGCTACAATTCTGAAAGTTCCTGATCTAGAGGGTGAGTTTGAGGTTATCACTGATGCCTCAGGGGAAGGATTGAGAGGTGTGCTTATGCAAGATGGCAGGGTAGTGGCCTATGAGTCAAGGAAGCTAAAAAATGATGAGCAGAACTACGCTCCTCATGACCTAGAGATGGCAGCAGTGGTTCATGCCCTTCAAATGTGGCGACATTATTTGTTGGGAAGGACTTTTATTTTAAAATCAGATCACCAAAGCCTTCGCTACATATTCACACAACCTAATCTCAATGCAAGGCAAAGGAGATGGTTGGAACTAATAGCCGATTATGACTTTGAAATTTCTTATATCAAGGGCAAGGAAAATTGAGTAGTGGATGCCTTAAGCAGAAGAAGGCATATAGCCTCTATAATTTCCATACATGCTAACTTTAAAGACTTAGTATTGCAAAACTTATCTGGGGATGAGTATTATGAACAAGTGAAATAGGCGTTGTACTCAAACCCTAAGGACCCAAGATATGACGGATTCAGTTTTGAATCCAATGGATTAATGAGATTCAAGGGAAGAATATATGTTCATGATTCAGTTGAACTTAGAAACCTTGTGTGGAAGGAAGTTCACTATGCTCCTTACTCTGGACACCCTGGTGTAACTAAACTGTTAGCAGATGTAAAGCCGCTATATTTCTGGAAGGGAATGAAAAGCGATGCTGCAAAGTTTGTAGCTAGTTGTTTGGAGTGTCAGAGAGTTAAGGAAGAACACCAACATCCTACTGGGTTGTTGTACCCACATGATATTCTGGAATGGAAATGGCAAGTTACTAGTATGGATTTTGTCCAGGGGTTACCAATGTCTAAGAATAGGCATGATGCAATATTGGTTGTTGTGGATAAACTAACCAAGGTTGCACATTTCATACCAGGAAACTTGACAGATGGAGCACATCTTTTGGCTCGCAAATTTGTGCAAGAAATTTTCAGATTGCATGGGGTGCCTGAAAAGATAATATCTGATAGAGATGCTCGGATAACATCACGGTTTTGGCAAACATTATTTTCTGCATTAGGGACTAAACTAAATGTAAGTACTGCTTATCACCCCGAAACTGATGGACAGACGGAAAGAGTGAATCAGGTATTAGAAGACCTTTTGAGAATGTATTGCATGGATCAGCAATACAGATGGGAGGAATATCTACCTCTTGTTGAATTTGCCTATAACAATTCCTATCATTCTACCATTAAGATGGCACCATTTGAAGTATTATATGGAAGGAAATGCAGAACTCCTATAAGCTGGGATAAGCTGGAAGATAGGATAAGCATTGGACCTGAAATGCTTGCTGATATGGAAGAAAAAGTTAAAGTGATTAGGAAGAGGTTGGCAGAAGCCAATGATAGGCAAAAGAGTTATGCAGATCGCAAGCAAGTGCCTAGACACTTCTCTATTGGCGAGAAGGTGCTTTTGCGAGTGAAACCCCAAAAGAGTTCTATAAAGTTTGGTAAATCTTTGAAATTGGCTCCTCGTTATGTCGGACCTTTCGAGGTTCTTGAAATTATCAATCCGGTTGCCTACAAAGTTGCTCTACCTCCAGCCTTGTCTAAGATGCATAATGTTTTTCACGTTTCGTATTTAAAGAAATATTATGTAGGTAATAACCACATCCTAAACTGGAATTCCTTACAGATGCAAGAACCCGGGGTGGTTGTGATCGAGCCACTCAAGGTGCTCGAAATGCGTAAACTTCGTTTACGTAATCGAGAAGTTTTGCAATGCAAAATACAGTGGGACCAATATGGCAAGGATAGCGCCACTTGGGAAGATTACAAAGATATTTACCAAAGATTTCCAAAACTTTTTAAAGACATTAATGTTGCATTATACAAAGTTTGTTTTAAGTTTAAGTTTTTGCCTGATAAACTTAATCATCGGGGACGATGATTTTTAAAGGGGAAGGATATGTCACATCCCTCTTTTTGAAAACAATTATGCTATTTACTTTCTTGCAAATTTTAGTAATTTAATATGTTGTGAATGACATGGAAATTGACGATTTATCTGACAAAGTTGTTATATTGAATTGTGGAATCTAATGATTACGATCAAGGTGATATTGTAGACTAAATGTCTTTATAATAAATGCAATGATGTTTGGATATATTATGTTTTGATTTGAACATAGGTGCTTTGACCACAAAATTGTATGTGAGTCTGTCGATGCAGGAACAGGTGGACCGTGTTCGACGAGAAGAGAAAGTATCTTCGAGAGAGAGTATAGACTCTGGAAATTAACCATGGGCGTTTGTTACTGAGATCACCAAACAGGTAGATAAACCATGGAACCAACCAGTTAGTCTTGTTTGTCGGTTGGGTTAGTTAACTAGATGTCGACGTTAAAGGATAAAGTGTGATATCCTAGTCGAAAGTCGTCATGTAGAATCTTGGAGTCGTCGATGTCATTGTAAGTCCATCATAGCAAGTTGACTTATTTAGACGTTTAATATTTTCATTTATAAGTGTTTATTGAACCATCTTGTGGTGAAATTGTAAATCTTGTCTCGTAGTCGAAAGACGCGAGAAGTCAGCTTTGTGCGTCTAACGTCATAAGAACTCGTTCGCGTTACGATCAATCCGTCGTGATTGTCGTAAAACGCGTCAAACTTGTATTATGAAGTTATTCTATTCTTGTAGATCGACGAATGTCGATTTGAAGCCATAGCGTGAAATAATTTATTTGGTCGTCGTTTAACGTGAGTCTTTTCTTCTGTCTTTGACCGCGAGTAGTTGTCAATCTAACTTTGAGCTTTCTTATTAAGTTGGTCTTTGCCTCTTGTTCCTTTTCGACCAAAACGATGCTCTAGTCATTTCCTAACCACCGCCAAGCCGAGCTTAACTCCACAATACATCTTATGGTGGCTTTTGAATTGAATTAGATAACTTGGTATTCGAGTGAAGGCGAAGTTGTTATGTCTTCTAGCAAGCCACGTCGCCATAGGAACCACCACCTTTAGATTGGTCATGATAAATGGGAAGTCGGGTTTAAAATCAACTATGTCGACCCATATGATTAAATTTATGTCAACCGAGAACTCTTTGGAGAGATTCCTTTTACCATGACGTGTGAGGAAGGTAGTTTGCAATTGTGAAGGAGAGTAACCGATATTAAATGGTGATACTCCATTATCTAGGAAGGTGGAGAGGTTTCGGTGGCTGTTGTGCGAAAGAAGAGAAAACTGCGGAGTTTAGGGAGAAGTCGGAGGTAGTTTTGGAAGTGAGGAGATTAATGGAAGGCGGTTGAAAGTTGTTTTAACTTTCTTCGTGGGCAGTAGGAGTGAAGGGAAACGTGGAACGAGAGTTTAGTGAGAAGGTTTCCTTCGCAAGGTGTAAAGAGGAAGGAGTAGCCGTCGTTGAGGGAGAAATGGCAGGAAGAACTACGAAGAAAGAGGAAGGAGTAGCCGTCGTTGAGGGAGATATCAACGGATAGGGAGAAGCTGCGGCAAAAGAGAATAAAAATGGCAGTTATTGTTGTTAGAGACCATCACCAGAGAGGGGAGAAAGCAGTTCGAGGGATTAGTGGTCGTGGTTGTGAGAGAGGAGTCAACAGTAAAAGAGGAGAGAAGGCCATCATCGCGAGGGAGGAGGTGGTGATTGGTAGGTTGAAAAACTACGGAGTGGAGAGTTAGAAACGACAAAGAGAGAGACAGAATTAGAGCCCCGGCATTGTGAAGAAGGAAAAAGCGGCAGTGAGAGAGGGGGCTTGAGAGTTTAGTAGTGGTAAGAGAGTTTTTGATAGAATTGGCAAGCGTGAGTGAGGGAAGGAGTGATAGGTTACTTCTAGGGAGCGATCCATTTTCTGAGTAGAAAGCAGAGGGCGAGATAACTAAGGAAGCCTGTAGTTGTCTGAGGGTGAACGTTTTCTAAGTAAGGAGCCTGCCTTGACTTGAATTGTGTCCGACAGAGAGAGGGGTCTGTTTAGTGTGGACTGTCGTTATTTCAGAAGGAGATAAAAGAGATAGCTTCGAAGAAAAGCAGAGGAGAATGTGGAATTGCCACAGCAACCACCATTTTTATCAACAGGTTCATTTCCTTCATTACTTTTCTCAATTTAGATCAGTAAGTAAGACTCACTTTGCAAAAGATCAATACATTTAAAATGAGAAGAAATGTATGACAACGTAAACCTAGTATGATATCTGTGTGCGGTCAATCCACGTAATAGTATCATTGTTGTGTTTGAGATTTGAAAACTTAGAAATAGGAGTATTGCTGTCTCATCACTGTGTTTGTGATTTAAAAACTCAAAAAAAAGAAGTATGCTGTCTTCTAGAATTCGTAAACTCAGAAATTATAGCATTTTTTGCCATGAATTAAGCGGTGTAATAAAAGAACGCAGTTCTCTAACATATATACATTTAGGAATGAACTTATATTGATGCAAGATGCAATATACCTTCCTTGAACGATAACTCCACAGCGAGTAAACATGTTGCTCCGCGTGCATGTTGCGTAGGAGTCAAAAACCATAGTTTTAAGCACGTTTTGACATAAAATTAGAGTGTTTAATAGCCGAAAAATGCAGTTGTAAATAGCTGATGTCTTAACCATCATACATCTTTAGTTAGAGGTCAACCATGCGTTGGTCATCTCTATTGACATAAGAAAGATTCCATAATCATTTATATTTTATTTATGACTCTCATCTTGTTGAACCATGTGAAACTAATGACACGGAAAGAGGAGTAGGAAGATAAAGTTTTAGTAATGATTAGGAAACTGTCATGGTTCTGAAATGAACAATTTGGGTTGAAAACCTGCATGTGAGTTGAAATTACGTTGCATGCGACGGTGCTAGAATCGTTTAATCTTGTAGACCATATGAGTCTAGAATCCTCGAATTTCGGGATAATGGGAAATGGCTTTAAATTTTTGAGTATGTTGTGTAAACATGGGAACCAAGTAAACAAATAGGAAACCACTTAGGAGTGGGCGCTTATAAGAAATGTTTTTACATGAAAATGGATTATGAAATTCCGAACTCGAGATTAGAGTAAAAGTTGCACCATGCGCTATTGTAGGAGGATATCCTAAACCCTTGAGGTCATCAAGGTCGTCAAATAGTTAAAATTATACAAATAGGAAACTGTAGGATTTCGACCAGTTCAAGTCAAGTAGGGTGGTTGAACCAAGTTCATGCGTTCCTAGAATGCTAATTAATAACAAATCCTTTGGCCAAGGTGATGTACTATCCTCAAGTGCATCGAACGTTTACCGTAACTGGATGGTGTTTCTTGTGGAGTGTCGTGCATGACTAGAGGGTATCTAGGGATCTGCGCGATAACAAGACACATAGGTTACAACACCAGATCTCAGATGGCAAATACCAATGGTTATCCTAAGTCTATCCTCTTGAGTAGGGTAGGGCCACTTCCGGTTAGGAAGGAGTGCGGGAGACCGACGGTCTGTGGTTGGAGGTTAAGCTCCTCGAAGATACTTTCTCTTCCAAATACTGAGGAATGCCGAGTCTTGAATGTGATGGGTCGACAATCGAGATGCATGATAATGGTATGTTTCCAATATTTGTTGTTTCCAGAAAATTTCATCTGTTAGAAAACAAAATGTTTAATGTATATCATTTCTTTTAGCTTTATGAAAATGATATCATGTTTATGATAAAATGAAAAATGTTGTATTGGATTATAGATGAGTAACTTTTGTATTTGATTTCCTAGTAAAAAAAAAAAAAATTACCATTGTAAAAACTTAGTTACTTCTTGTCATTTCAGATTTGGATGTTACAATAAAAAATAATTATTTGTTTTGTTTATTATTTTGGAGAAAAAAGATATATTTTTATGTTCATAGAATGTTATTTCATAAGTTAAATTCTATTTTCTAATCTATATGGGCTACCTAATTTTAATTTTTTTCTTTAAATTTTTTTCAACATAAATTTAGATGATCTAATAAGACCATTACACAATTGAAAATAAATCATAATGAATTGAAAACTTCATTTTTAACCAAGGGTCAAATCGTATTTAAACAATAATACCAACTATTTCATGAAAATCCTAATCAAGATGATAAAAAGATCTAATATTGAAAACAACATTTTTAAAATACCAAACATTTCATGAAAATCCTAATCAAGATGATAAAAAGATCTAATATTGAAAACTTCATTTTTAACTAAGGTCAAATCATATTTAAGCAATAATACCAATTATGAAAATTCTAGTCAAGATCATAAAAATATTTCTTATTGTAATGATAATCCATTTGTTTAAACAAACCAAGACAAAGGTCTCACTCCTATGTAATATGCCTTTGTTATTACTTGACCATCAAAGCGGGAAGGACTCCTATCTAATATGCCTTTGTTATTACTTGACCATCAAAGTTGGAAGGATAGGTAGCCCACTGTCTACTAAAGCCACATCTAAATGATAATCAATCATGTGTATCAAAACGTTTGAAGGAGTTAGATCATTTGAGAAGATAAAATTTTAAAGATCTAATATTGAAAACTTCATTTTTAACCAAGGTCAAATCGTATTTAAACAATAATACCAACAATGAAAATCCTAATCAAGATGATAAAAAGATTTCTTATTGTAATGATAATCCATTCGTCTAAGCAAACCAAGACAAAGGTCTCACTCCTATCTAGTATGCCTTTGTTATTACTTGACCATCAAAGCAGGAAGGATAGGTAGCCCATTACCTACTAAAGCCACATCTAAATGATAATCAATCATGTGTATCAAAGTGTTTGAAGGAGCTAGATCATTAGAGAAGAGCAAATTTTGAAGGGGAAACCACTAAAGAAATCTTCAATTGAATCTTCAATTCCTTACGAATGAGATTCAAAGGCACATATCAAAATTATAAGTCATTTTAAGGTGAGTATATAGCTTATTATTATTATTTGATTATGTTCTTAACCTCTATTCCATAGATTTACTTTGTAAGCTTATTGATAGCCTTCTTATGTTTTGGATTAAATTCCTATCCCAAAAAACCAACAATATTTTAATGGAAAACTATTGGAAGTGTAGAATTTATCTCACATTGGAAGTGTAGAATTTAGATCTCAATTATGTACTCATATCAAAATGTTCTATTTTTTGTTTTTAATTTTTTTAAGATTTACTTTTGTTGGATTTTAAAATGCAAACTCAAACACCTACTTTGCTTACAAATTACATGGAGAATACTTGGTTCTCTAGGTGACTAAATACTATCTTCATAGATAAGCACATTTTATATAGAAGGCATTCTTGTCCTTTACTTGATTGTAAAGACATGGTTTTTTTAAAGAGCAATAGCCACTGGGAACTAGCTACCACTACTTCGAGTTTGTAATTGCATTTGTTTTTTTCTTAACACCTATGATACAATTGGAGCACAGAATTATTGAAATAACTACATTATTTTTCAAACTTTTGAAGTTATTTTATTTCATGCATTTGCAATCCAACACCACCTCTTTTAGGATTAGTATTCTTCTACTCAATCTTTGCAAACTATTGGTCTTTATTAATGTCCCTCCTTTTTGAAGATTTATATTTTAAATGTAAGTAAAAAATATTTCTATACATTACAAAAAATAAAACACCATTTTCATTGCCTCACATTGCAATATAAATATTTTTTTTTCCTTTGTTTTATTCCAAAATGTATTTTTACATTACTCAACCTATGGGCACATCCGTTGCGCATAAACTTTGTGCAACTGCTATTTATCCCATTCATCATACACCTCTATTACTTTATCCTTCTTTCTTTGTTTTGGAACTCATGGGTTTGAAACATCATCTTAATCTTGACATTTCACTTTCTTAAATGTACAATTAAAGAAGAGTTTTAGATAACAAAACTAAAAGTATGGGCACATCCATTGCGCATAAACTTCGTGCAACTGATATTTAATATCCCATTCGTCATACACCTCTATTATTTTATCCTTCTTTCTTTGTTTTGGAACTCATGGGTTTGAAACATCATCTTAATCTTGACATTTCACTTTCTTAAATGTACAATTAAAGAAGAGTTCTAGATAACAAAACTAAAAGGATACCTAACTCATTTTTTTCCATTTTTTTACCAAAACATTTCAATCACTTTTATTATTATTTTAGTTTATGTCTATAAATTTTTTATTATTTTATTAGCTAATCAACAATTCACTTGTCTTAATTAAAATTCTACCTAACTTTAATTAGAAATAATAATTATAAAATAAAATTTAAAGAAATAAAAATTAAATTATATTGTTTAAATATTTTAACAAGTACCATAATTCTCCAATTCAAGGGATGAAGATAATCGATTCTACCTCTCATCCACTGGAATTAGTTGGTCCCCTCTTCCAATGGGATGAGAAAAACTAAACATTGATGGGCTACATAGGCAACCTAGGGAATTCAAGAGTAGGTTAAATTATCAATCACAATGACAAAGGAAAGTTACTTTGTGTGGCCTTAAAGAAGTTAAGAATTGGTACTAACAATGAAACATAAGCTCAAACATTCCCTCTTGGTCTCTAGGTATGTAAAATTTCTATTGTGTGCTATATGTGGGTGGAAGGTGATTCAATGATCATCATCAACATTTTCAAAAAGAAAGGGTTTCTAAATTGGAAAATAAATACCATAATGTAGGACACCTAGCCCTTATTGGAGTCCTTCTCAACATTCTCAATTCAACAAATCTATAGAGAAATCAGAAAAGAAGCAAATTTCCTAGCTAACTATGTTATTGACAAAGAAAAAGACTTCATCATTGATAATAATGTAGAGGCTTGGGAATATTTTTGTTTCATGTTTAACCTATAAATATTTGATTTTTCAATCATTACTCCATAGTTTGAATTGTTTAACAACAGAGGATTTGGCCACACACACAATAGCAACAATGCAATGCATCGATAGCTTAAGGAGCATGTGGAAGATCTCCTTGCACAATGCATAATGATGTGAAGTACAAATATGTGATCAATATTTGTTTTAGAGTGATGATAGGTATTAGAAGAATAAACACAAGTCTTCATTTTTTACAATTTGGGAACGCTCTCTTCCTTCCCTTGCATTTTACAACTTAGGCTCATTTCTCCTCCATAGCATGTATTTCAATGTTCATTGGTCGCAATAAAGAGGTTAACTACATTTTTGGTGAGTATTTATGACTTACATATCAAGAAAGTTTTCAAGACCAAGTCTAGGATTATCATGTACACTATTAAAATGGCTACAGGGAATGAATTTTTGGTAATCGACCATGGGTACAGAGTTAATTATGATAATACTTCAATGTACATAGTTGTTCTCTTGGATTTGAATGAGCAAAATAGACAATTAGAGATATGGAGAAGGATCTCACTAAACTAACGTGGTGTAGTTGTACTTGTCTTAATCAAATTTTGATTGATGCTATTCTTAGGCATGGCTTCCCTAATATAATTATAGTTATGGTAATTAACAATGGAGTGGTAGTTGGCCCTTGGATTACCTTCATCACTTCCTTAGGAAGAAAAGGAATGGAGGAATAAGCTTAGATGGCAGTCAATTTATTGAAAATTGTAGTAGGGGTTACTTCAATTGATGATATTGATTGGAGTTTTTCCCTATGCGGATGATAACAATTTTGGTAAATAGTAATAGACACATGCAACTCCCATTCTCATAAATATATTGGGTTATATCTAGCCCTTATTGTAGGACACCTAGCCCTTATTGGAGTCCTTCGCAGCATTCTCAATTCAACACATCTATAGAGAAATCAGAAAATAAGCAAATTTCCTAGCTAACTATGTTATTGACAAAGAAAAAGACTAAATCATTGACAATAATGTAGAGGCTTGGGAATATTTTGGTTTCATGTTTAACCTATAAATAATTTGATTTTTCAATCATTACTCCATAGTCTAAATTGTTGAACAACATAGGATTATGCTACACACACAATATCATGAATGGAATGCATCAATAGCTTAAGGAGTGTGTGGAAGAACTACTTGCACAATGTATAATGATGTGAAGTACAAATATTTGATCAATATTTATTCGAGAGTGATGATAGGTATTGGAAGCATAAACACAACTCTTCATTTTAAACAATTTGGGAATGCTCTCTTCCTTCCCTTGCATTTTACAAATTAGGCTCATCTCTTCTCCATAGCATAGGTAAAGAGTTAATTCTAATATTACTTCAATGTGCATAGTTGTGCTCTTGGATTTGAATGAGGAAAATAGACAATTAGAGATATGGGGAAGGCTCTCACTAAACTAACATGGTGTAGTTGTCTTAATCAAATTTTGATTGATGCTATTCTTGGGCATGGCTTCCCTAATCCAATTATAGTTATGGTAATTGATAATGGAGTGGTCATTGGCCCTTGGATTGCCTTCATCACTACCTTAGAAAGTTGGGCAGAAAAGGAATGGAGGAACAAGCTTAGATGGCAGCTAATTTCTTGAAAAGTGTAGCAGGGGTTGCTCCAATTGATGATATTGATTGGATCTTTGCCCTCTATAAGGATGATAACAATTTGGTAAATAGTATCACACACTTGTAACTCACATTCTCATAAATATATTGGGTTATAGGTTCTAAGTTTTCAACAACTTCCTAGATAATCTTTTTATTTAACCAATAGTGCTTAGCCAATATTAACTTCTGATGGCCTCCTCAGTATTTTTTTTGATGAATATTAACTTCTGATAGCCTCAAGAATTTTGTAAGATACCTACTTCTCTTTAAATAGAGGTTTTTCAATATTTCTATATGCTTGATAAAAGACAATATGAGATATAAAATTTTCTATTTATATTAATAAAAAAGAATGGTCCACAAAATCACAATTAATCTTAAAAACATATATATCATACATCAATATAATTTAAACAAAATAAATGAACACATGTAAATCAAGTATTACACCTTAATAATGAATAACTATCTAAATGAGCAAAATCAAAGCGCATCCATTTATCTAAAATTAACTTGTTGAAAATGCAAAAGCAATTTGAGCTTCACCTGAAACTCCATAATATACATGCGTACCATATTAACCTTACTTTTCTTGCTCATTTCGTTCTGTCTGCTAGTATCTCTACTAGCTGTAGTATTGGCATTCAATGGGCGTATATTTATAAATAATAATGTAAAATTTATTTATAAAATCAATAAACATTTTATTCAATGCTTGAGTATTGACAAGAAACCATATTGTTAAACCATGGAAGTATGTAGATATAAAGAAAAACAAACAATTCAATATGAATGAACATATATTGTTTCCATTCCATTACAAAATATTTACAACTCAACTGAATTGAAAAGAATGAGGTGTAATAGAAAATATGGCTTTTATTATCTTTAATGTCCATCATCAATAGCATCTTCATAATTCCAGTACGGAGAATGATTTTGGGGAATGATCTGTCTCCTATCCAACTCTTTAGGAGACTAAGAATGCCTCTATGCAGGAACTGCTCTTGTAATAGTTTGCATTTTGATTGTAACCAGTCTGAGCTTACTCAAACCAGGCCGAGCTTCTCTCATTAATTCAATGTCAATCTTTGCTGCAACTTCAAGCCCTCCCATGAATTTCTCAACCTCTAAGGCAATCTCCTCTTCTTTCCACTTGTTAATACCATCAATGCTAATTTCAAACTTAAAACCAGCGATCAGCTCCCACATTATTTCTTCATCTCCTTTCTTGGTATTAGAAAAAGAACAAGTAACAGCAGAAGAGCAGTGCTTTTTACCGGCTGCTGATGATCTCTTCTTCTTCATCTCCTCATATGCTTCCCACCTGCAACTATGACAGCGGCTACTGCTGGGCTCTTGAGTTTTTAATTTTGATGGGGTTTATGCCCACCCCATCATCCTTTTTCACTACACTTCTGGGGTGTTTTATTTTCTTCATTATTTTTCCATTCTCAAGAGAAAGCTTAGATTTTGGCTCCAACTCCATCAAACGCATTGTTTTCTTCCTCTTGATTATCTTCATTATTTTCTTCTTCTTTCTATGCAGAAGGCAGAGTTTGATACCAGTTGCTATGAATCTGGGCTTTCTTGATTTGGAAAGAAAATTCGGTGTCTTAGGATAGAAATAGTAATTCATCTAACCTATAATTTATGTTTTCTCAAGACGGTTTTATTTTTCCTATATTTTAGTTATGTTTTTTTCATTTTTGCATGTCTAGGTTTAGAAATTTTAACAGTTTTTTTCATTTTTGCATGTCTAGGTTTAGAAATTTAACAGTTGTTTGTTTAATTACACACATATAGAGAGAGAGTAATTCTACGTCTCTAGAATAGGAGATTCTAAATTAATTTGTTATTTATTGATTTATCATTATCATTAATGTATGAAATGGTGTCGGTCTTTGCATGCTACGAAATAAGGAGGACAGAAGCCAGACAAATTTCCATTGTCCCAGTGCTTATCAGCAGGCGTCTTTTAAAATAGAATTAAACTTGGTCCACACACTACAAGTATCCCAATGCAGGAGAAGTTTGTAATTTTGTACCTATCGGATTCCATTAATATAGCTATTAAGCATTTATTATTGTTTTATTAAGTTGAAAGATATGATTTATTACCCATGTAAGTTAACAGATAATTTTTTTTTTTTAACCAGAAAAGGTGGATGAACACCCATAGATTAAGATAGATTGAAAATATTACAAAGATCATGGCCGAAGCCAAGTCCAGATTATGAAAAAACAAGACCAAAATCCATAGCAGCCCTAAGCCAGATAATTTAAAATAAGAAAATATTAAGACTAAATATAAGCATCACCCGTGCGAACACCGCTAAAACTGCCACAACACGGACGGACAAAAAGACCATCCCCGAACCAAAAAAGACCAGAGCACCCCATACCACCTTTGAAATAGACACGGACAAGCCAACCCAGCCAACCACCCAAACCAGAACGCCAAACACGCAACTCGTCGCCACCTCTTCACGCCGCTGCCGGAGCTGCTGGGAGATTCTGCTCATCCAAATCCACGGCTGTAGAAGGCTGAGCTCCTTCGTCAGGATCCTCCAAAGCATAACTAGGCATTCCTGGAGCTAGATCAGGGGCATAAATCCTTAGGAACCGGATGGTCGTGTACACATCCTTGATCCTTTCCATTTTTTTCTTGGTAACTAGGAAACAGTGAGACCGCAACGCATCATCAATTTTCCCGCTACTCAAAGATTTGATATTGGCTTGCAATGCCCTATAGATTGCTTGCTGCAAGGGAGAGGTACGCATAGCCGCAAGATTAAAAAGGCCACCAATAAGAGCATCACCCTGGTCCATTCTATATGTAGAGACCACCGATTCCCACCTTTCAACAGTATAAATATTTTTGAAAAATAAACTAGCCGCTAGAGCATGCACGAACTCACCATCCATAACCAGGTCCATAATGTTGGATAAGAGTTGTGAGACCACATCTGAATAATTGAGCACATGCCCCTCGTATCCTCTTATCCAAGCGTGGCCGACTATGTTTCTAACTGCAAACTAGATGAGGGTGCAGTCCCAATCGAGCAGAGTCATCAAGGCTGCCGACTTAAGCCTCCCTCTAATCTCCAGTTCCCAATCGAGAGCTGGGAAAAATAGTCTCTGATTAAGACGTATGTAAGCCATATATTATGTCCTTGAGAGGTGGAAAAAGTAGAAATAGGAGGAGCACAAGAAAGGAAAGATGACAAAGGAAAATGTAGAACAAAGCAAGCAAGCGACTGAATGAATAGAGCGAATTTCCTTTATCCAACCCAATAACACCAAGAGTAGTAGGAATAAGAAGCACGATGTCATTATGATGGAAATAAGATGGTGAAGGGCATCGATGACATCATATAATCAGAGAGCGTAGGTGACAAGATATGAAGTACGCTGCCAAAATCAGCCCACCATATAGATCTTGCAACGTGTCCTCTGCTAGAACACCCCGTCGGAGAAGATGAAACCGTTGTGCCACCAAAGAAATCACACTTAACCAGGGCAGTTAAGACTAGTCACTTCTTTTTAATAAGGCGTGAAATGAGGGCGGATTCGCAATCCCCACCTGCCCACAATAAAAGTTGAAATAGCTTAAACAAAAAGAATTAAACCGCATTTAAGGTGGCGCACCTCATGTCAGGGGGCGATGCTAGTACAAACCAAATTCAAACTAGCCTAATTCCTGTCATAAATTTCATCTCTTGCGCCAAGAGATTTGACAAGGTGTGTGCCATCTAAGAAGATGAACTTTAAGGGATAACTTTTTAAAATGCCAGCCTATCATTGCCCGCGCAGCTAAAAATCAAACTGAGCTACTACCCATCACATCTTCCATCTCATTTGATAGAATGTTTGACAAGGTATTTTAGTGGATGTGGTCTCCAAGTGGGAAGAGCACATATGCGCTATCAAGCTCAATAGCTATATTTGCTAGCAGGTCCGCCACCTTATTGCCTTCCCTTAACGTTTGGGAAATGAGATAATTATCTAGCCTGTTGAGAAGGGTGCCAGCCTACTAGAGAATATAGTTGAGTTTCCAGTTATCTAATCCTCTTCCTTTGATGGCATTGATCATCATTAGGGAATCACCCTCAATCAACACATTTTGAATTCCTTTTTCAACCACCAATTGTAACCCATGTACTAACGCCCATGCTTCCGCCTCATTGTTGGTTCCTACGGGTAATTTAGACGATTTGGCTGCAATCAAAGAGCCATATTTGTTTCTAATAACACACCCTGTGCCAGATGGACCTAGATTTCCTCAGCATGCACCATCAAAGTTTAGCTTAAAAAAGGAGGGGAGGGTGGAATCCATTTTACTTGATCTCTTTTTGAGGTGGTCTTGGAGGCCCCTGGGAAACTGCCTAGATCTAACTTACTGATTGACGGCCAGAATGAGATAGTTGCCGCATCCCACTTAAACCATACTGATTTGCAAGTGTTTGTGCGTTTGAGATATGTCACCAAAAGATCAGATATCGCCACTTCTAGTTTGTCGTAGACCTGATTCATAGAGCTTGCTTCCTTCCTAAAAATACGAAGATTTCTTTCCCACCATAAATATCAAATGATCATCGAGGGACCTATATCCCATAAATAGGCTAAATATGAGTTAGTAAATGGATGAGGACAATTCATAAACATTAGAAACAAAGATTTAGATATGGGACTGGACCAATTTATCTTTCTAAAGAACTAGAGCCAACATTCTCTACTAAAGGGGCATAGGAGAAGAAGATGATCTGTAGATTCATCCTCACTTCCACATAGCACACAAAGGAAATTGGAGCCAATGCCCAACCTTTTAATTCGGTCTCCTGTAAGAATTTTGTTATGGAGCGTACACCAAGCAAATGCTCCTGCTTTAGGGAGTAATGCATTTCCCCAACACAGCTTTGAGGGCCACTCTGATGTTGCTTTTTGCATACAGAATATATATCCATCTCTGACTGAATAAAGGCCCAATTTTGAAGCCGTCCAGGCCACTTCATCTTCCATGTTTGAGACAATAACCAACTTCTTTCTTAGTAGATGACTAAGCAGCACTTTTTGGTTCCTTGGAAAATTGCAGTCTCGAAAGCTCTTCCAGGCTTATGGAATTTATTATTATTATTATTATTATTATTTATGGAATGGTTTTTGTTAATGTTATTTTCTGATTTTGACAGTCCAGATCAACTGTTTTATGATGAGCACTAGAGGTTAATTGCAATCACAGAGGATTGAAATGTATGTTCACCAGATAATCAAAGACAATCAAATGGAGACAATGGGTGATTATTAGAATAAAAATTGTGGTTCTATTATTCAATAGACTAGTTGTGGTAGACCCCACTTAATGTCCTAGTTTAATTCAAGAAAAACTTAAAATCATTTTCATAAAATTAAATTGAATTTATTAATTTAGTTAATCATAAAATAGTTTTAATTAATTATTTATGAATTAATTAAAATCTTTATGTGAAATGTCATACATGCATTTTTAAATCTTATATTATAAATGTTAGGCTTAAATTTGACAGTCAACTTTGCTTGTGGAACATTTTTTTATGACAGATATATAAGTAATTTACATAAAAACCAAATACATATATCATCGTAATGCTATCTCTCCTTTCATATGATACAGTCTTTTCAAAATTTCAGTTATAGTTTACAACTAAAATGCCTAAATACGACTATACAACTGTCAAATTTAAGCCTTGAAATGATTAAAAATTAAGAAATGAAAATAAAGTAGAAGTTAAACAAAAATTACAAATAGGTAACTACTGTTGATATTTTCAATTTATAAATCTTGCCGACTGAAGGTTTTTAAATTTTAATCGACTCGAGCACTCTGAGCGAATTTCATTTGTTCCTCTTTCAAAATCCTATGGCCACACAGTTTTCCGTAAGATCAGATCCTGTGCTGCTTTATTTAATTTTTAAGATAAAAGAGATTTTGCAAAATGTTAAAAGAAAATATTACATATAATTATAATTATTTAAGACAAGAAGTTATTTTGTTTTTATGGATATATCTATTTAACTTGTATATAATAATTTAGATTAACTCATTTTTCAATTAATTATCATTAAAAATAATATTTGTTTTTGCATCATTGTTGTTAATGGTTGGTTCTTTTAATTTATATATTTTAAATAGGAAATATAGTAATGGAATTTTTTTTAAATCAATAGTTCATAAATTTAAACTAGTATATTTATCTTAGATAAATCGATGAAAAAGATGTATAAAAATATCATTGTGGAGGAGTTTATTCTACTTATATCACAAATCTAGTTAAAAATAGGTGTGTTTAGAGCCATATCTCTTGGTGTCTTTTACATATATTTATCTAAGATAGGTATGCTAGTAGCATCATTATTTCAATGAATCAATCATTTCCTTTTGAGTAATAACAAAGTAATAACTTTACATAAGATATGTATTGGCATTAATATGTTATAGTTTTGAAACACAAATAAATTGTGACACCAATAATTCATACATTTAATTTTTTTATCAATTTAGAAGTGCTAACCTTGAACCTTACCAAGCTTAGCAATGACAGCAACTCTTTACCACTACTTGGAATTATGCAGTATGTAGGAGAAGCTCCCTATATCTTGTTAGTTTGTCTGAGGAAAGGAAACTCATCATTTGCAAGTGGGTGTTTAAAAAGAAGTTCAGAGCAAATGGCAAGTTAGAGAGTTACAAATCTAGACTGGTGGCTAAGGGATACTCCCAAAGAGAGGGAGTTGATTTTAGTGAAATTTTCTCTTCTATTGCTAAATTGTCTTCCATTACATTCCTACTTTTATTGTAGTTTCTTGTGATTTTAAAGTAGCGAAATTAGATGTAAAAACTACTTTCTTGCATGAAAGTCTTGAAGAGAAAATGTACATGCAAGATCCAGATGGATTTGAGGTAAGAGGGAAAGAAAATTTGGTTTGTAGGTTGAAACAATCAGTATGATTTGAAATAATGACCTTAGATATGGTATCAAAAGTTTGATACTTTTTCATTCAATTTGGGTTTTGTTAGAAACAGAGAAAATCATTGTGTTTAAATTAAACGTATTCACGATCATATTCTAATTATTGTCTTGTATGTTGATGACATGTTGTTTATTGGTAGTAGTAAGGTGATGATTAGGGAGCTTAAAACTCAAATTTTTGGTGTGTTTGACATAAAGGATTTAAGGGCAGAAAAATTCTTTTAGGAATAAAAATTCTTTTAGGAATAAAAATTAGTAGGGATTGAGTTCACAAAAATTTTTGGCTCAATCAAATTAAGTATGTTAACACTGTTTTGCAACGTTTTGTTATGCACAATTACAAACTAGTGAGTATTCATTTACCTTTAGCCACTAAGGTTTCATTGGATATGTGTCCTAAGTCAGATGACGATTTAGAGGATATATATAATGTCTCTTATGCTAGTTTTGTTGGTAACCTAATATATGCAATGGTTTGTACTAAACTAAATATCACTTAAGTAGATGGAGTTCTTAGCAAGTTTATGTCTAACCCTGGTAGGTGCATATCATCCTAGAAGGGATCAAACTTCTTCATCTTTAGTTTATTGTAAGTTTCAACTAAAAATATTTCCTTCTTGAGATGTACCATGAATTCATCTCCAACAATAATTTATTTTTCTTCTTGTCTTGATATCCTTATCCTTATACCTCTCATTCATCTGTTCTAGGTGTCTTTTTACTTCCATGTGTACTTGTTTCATGTGTCTTGCAAAATCTTCTTCCTTTGCACTCCCTTTATCTTCTTTACTAATGTCCCTTAGTTATAATATATTCCTTGAACTACTATCACTCACAATTTGAAATGGTGTTTTCTCGGTACTCCTATTTAGTGAATTTTGTATGCAAATTTTACCTAGGATAGAACCAATTCCCAATTTCCTATCTTCTCTCCAACCAAACACCTTATTACATTTCCCAAACTTCTATTTACAACTTTGATTTGTCCATCAGTCTACGGATGGTATGTTGAGCTGAACTTCAAATGTATTTTCATCTTCTTCCACAAGGTCCTCCAAAAGTATCCTACAAACTCAATATCCATGTCTGAAACTATACTCCTTGGTAAACCATGCAATCTTACAACCTCTCTAAAAAATAAATCAGCTATGTGCACCATGTCATTTCTCTTCTTACATGGGATGAAGTGTGCCATCTTAGAAAACATTTCCACTATCACGAATATTAAATCATTCCCTCTTTATGTTCTTGGAAATCCTAACACAAAATCCATTCTTATGTCCTCCCAAGACTTCTTCAATATTGGTAAAGGTTGAAAATAATCCCACATTCTAACTTTTCCCTTTGCCAATTTGGCAAATTCTGCAACCTTGGACAAATTTCCTTACATCCTTGTATAATTTGTAGCCAAAACTAGTTCTCATTAATTGCACCATTTTATCTACCCCAAAATTTCATGCTAATCCACCACAATATTTTTCTTTGATCAGATTTTCCCTCACGGAGCTCCTCTAGGCATACACAATTGGCTACCCTTGATTAACATCTTGTTCTAAACCAAATAGTCTAATCATTTACTTATGTCCATGCTTACGAGTTCCTTACATGCCTTCCAAGCCTCCACAAAGCCAAGATTGGCTTCATATAAATGTTTTAGCTCCTCAAAATTGGCTACTTCTACTATCATCTATGTTTAGCAAATTTTTTCCTTTACATAATGCATCTACAACTTTGTTTGACTTCTCGATCCTATGTTTTAGCATAAAAGTGTAACTCTACATGAATTCCACCCGCCACATATACCTCTAGTTCAACTTTCCTTGGCTATTCAAGTATTGTAGTGCTTGGTGATTAGTGTACAACACAAATTCTTTGGGCATTAGATAATGCCTCCATTTCTTTAATGATTGGCATAGAATTCTTAGTCATAAGTTGAATATCTTATTCTAGCATCATTCAACTTTTCACTAAAATATGTTATTGGTCTCCTTTCTTGCCCATCACTGCCTCAATTGTGTTCCTACTTGCATCACAACCAACTTGAAATATCTTGTTGAAGTCTGGCAAGGCCATTACTAGTAGTTCTTTCACCTTATTCTTTAGCAACTCAAATCTTCTATCTACTCTGGTGGTCCATTTGAATTCCTTCTTATCCCCCCTCATTGTCCTATTCAACAGTGCACAAATGCTACTAAAATTTTTGACACATTTTCTAGTCCATGAAAATATCTCACCTCTCTAACATTTTCTAGTGTAGGTCACTCCACAATAGGTTTAACTTTCTCTAGATCCATTTTTTATTCTTCAGTTGAGATTGTAAATACCAAATACACCAATTATTCCTTCATGAAGCTACATTTCTTCAAATTGATTAGCAACTTCTTTTCTCTTAACCTCTACAATACTAATATGATATTCTCCATGTGTTCTTCCTTAGTTTTACTAAAAATTAGAATATCATCCAAGTAGACAATCACGAACTTACCCATAAAATTTCTCAGTACCTCATTCATTAATCTCATAAATGTGATTGACACATTTGTCAATCCAAAAGGCATAACCAACCACTCATATAGTCTTTCATTAGTCTTGAATGTTGTCTTCCATTCATCCCTTGTCTTATCTTGATCTAGTAATTAACCGCTCTTGAAATCAATCTCGGTATAGTACTTCACTTCACTCAAATTGTCCATTATGTCATCCATCCTTGCGAGTGGGAACTTATACCTAACTGTGATCTTATTGATTTCTATGGAATTAGTATTGTTATTTAGGAAAAGTGGGATGATGGGAAAATAGTTAGATCCTCCTTTCACTACACACATTCAAGGACATTTAACTGAGTTGAATCACAACTTTTGCAAGAGGATTCACCTACAAGTTGGCTGTCACTTGTAATGATAGGGAAATTCATAATTTGTCAAATAATGTATTAATTTAATGCTCAAGTATGCTCAAACCCCTAATTATGTAAAATTGTAAGCAAATGGATAAATTACGATAAATGCTCAGAAACAAAGATAGTTGACAAAGATTAGTTACTACCATTTTTGAAGTTCAAAAATCTGAACAGTCGGGGGCTTCATGACTAGCACCCTAGCCCAATGCAATGTTTTCTTCAGGGTGTTCTAGACTCCTTCTGACACTGACGATCACTATTATGTCTATTTATAGCTCTGTAGATGCAGAGGGCACTATGACTAGCACCCTAGCCCAAGGCAATATGTTCTTCAGGGTGTCGGGACCTCTTCTAATGTTAATTATCACTGTCACAGATATTTTTCTACCTACAACATTGTGTGGCTTTATGACTAGCGCCCTAGCCCCGACAATGCACCAAACTGCTTCTTTTCGTCAAATTTGGAATCCTTATCTTCTGCAACCTACCTCTGTAAATCCACTCTGTGAAATCTGATACCTATAACCTGCAATCACAAGGAGAGGCATTGGGGGTTGTGGTGTTTAGGAGCTTGCCTCAGTTAAGCCCTGGAATGGCATTCAAGCCTTCCAACATCATTGTTTGATAAAGAGTGTGTATCCATGCGGGATAGAGGCAAAAACAAATTGATAAATTATTTATTCAACACAAATAGATATCACCTCAAAGGTGTAACTCATATGTAGATGAAAATCCTTCAACACATGAGAAGATGAAGCTAAATCTACAATCACAAACATAACAACAATATTCTGCTCTACAACAATGAATATTTTGAATGCTCTAAAATCATAAGTTTGCCAAAAGTTCATAAATATCTTCTAGTTTACAAATGAATCCCTAAACATGCTTATATATGCATTCTCTCTTTAATTTTGTAATTCAAACTTAAGATATTGGCATGGGACACCTTTAATGGTCACATAACCGACATTCAAATTTGGGACCTACCTAAAATAGGACAGGACTAGGGCACAAGCACCCAAGCCCCTGGTACCTATTTTAGGGTAGGTTTAAGTTCACAAATGTCCCTCAAGCCCCATTTGACATGGGTCTCAAGACATTTTGTTCCGGGAGTTAAAATGAACATGTAATATGCAAAACAAGGGACCCGAGAGATAAACTTAGGAGGTAAAAGTCCTAGGGGGATATTTTATGACATAACAAGTACACATCCCCCACTCACTATATTTTTTGGTTGCAAATAATACAGATACTACACATGGACTTAAACTCTCCCTAATCAGTCCCTTTCTTAGAAATTCCTACACTTGTTTGTTTAACTCCTCATTTTCTGTTGGTGTCATCTTGTGCAAAGTCTTATTTGGCAATCTAGCTCCTGAAACCAAGTCTATGTGGTGACTAATACTCATTATTGGTGGCAAACTCTTGGGCATATTGTCTAATATAATGTCCTTGTATTCTGTAAATAAATTTGGAATCTCTTGTGGTGTTTCATTATCACTTGAGGCAATGCCTCCAGCGTCTGTAGTGCTGCATGTCCTAAAAATCAATGCAAAACAAACATTCTCATGTTGTAATCCATCCAATAATTTTCTCTCATCCACCAAGCATATCCTAGTGTTACTACAAAATTGGTCTTCTCTATCCTTCAGGGGCATCAACCTATGTCTCCATTCATTTCATTTTGTAGTGTAAGTGTTTTCCCTTCCATCATGTATAGCTTTCTAATCAAATTGCCATGGTCTCCCCAATAGCAGATGACATGCATTCATTGGCATCACATCCCATGGAAATTCTGTTGCAAGTATGTGCCTAATCGGTGTTGTCATTGATGTCAACATATCCTTGTTGTCATTGGTGTCAACTGTATCTTATTCTATTACTTGTTTAAAAGACTTGTATGTTGAGGATATTGAGAAAATTAGCCTCTCCGGAAGGAACAAGTGAGTTACAGAGAAGTGCAGTACAGACAGTGAGTTGTATGCTGAAGAACAGTCCAGTAAACTACTCTGCATTTATTTTTGCTTGAAGATCATGGTTTGCAGATTGGAAGTAAGTTAGAGGTATGACTAAGGATGCTACATTCCATGTTTAAGCCCTCCGCATGAAGATCTAAGTGAGTTGTGTTCACTAGAGTGAAACCTACTTTTTCTATAAGTTCAGTTAAGATAGGAAGAAAGTATTCTGCTCTGAATTCCTCTGCAATACAATATTTTTCTCTGTGGTTCTAGAAGGAAGTTTGGGATGATGATAATTGCCTACAGTTACAATGGTTCATGGTTTGGTGGTCTGCAAGCTATTTTTCTTTTATGATAGTTGAAGACAGTGAAGTTCATGTGTTTCGATGAGAAGATTCCTATGGATAAAGTGGTTAAGGTTCGTGTGGTTTCTCCTGATGATTATAACGTGCTTGTGGATGTCTCCTAATCATGTTCCTATCTAGACTTTGGTCTGAGTTAAGAAATTAAGATTATGTTTGAAGATTATTCCCAGATAATGTAGCATGTAACCAGTCTTGGTCAACCTAGTTAATCTCAGTGATTGCGGAGATCTCTGGAAGATTGTGGAAGCATGTTGTGGCATGGAAGATCATGTTTGAGTCCCAGCTAAGGCATAGTGTGATCCGCATTTCATTTCCTTTGCACAATGTTATAATAGGTCAAGACCTATTTTGTAAATGTTTGTAATACCGACCTTGGAGATTGTTCCAATGGTTGATGATTGTGATGTCGACCTTGATGATCATTCCAAGGTTGATGTAGTGTATAAATACTGGTAGTTGAGTCATGAAAAAGGTGTCCTTGAGTGAAAATGGAAAGATAATAAGGTCCAAAAGGCAAAGAAGAGGAATTATTGTACTTCAATTATAGACATAAGAAGGTGTTGATCATGGCAGTGAGTCTGGCAGTAAGCCGCCAGTAGGGTCTAACAGACCTCAGGGTTTAATAGCCCTTATTGTAATCTTGCTAGGTTTAGGGTTAAGGCAGTGAGCCTGCTAGTCCTAGTTGTTCTTCATGGCAGTAAGCCAATATGTTTAGGCCCCTGGAGTGACCAAGCCTGAACATCATTATTTGAAGATTGTAATATATATTGAGAGCTAATCCTCTCTGTGTTTTTTCCCCACCTTGAGGTTTTCCACGTAAAATCTGGTGTCTCTTGTGTTTGATGTTGTATATGTGGTTAAGTTTCTGATTTCATGCACTCATTGTTAAATCATAATAATTGTAGATAAGTGATGAATGTTTAACTGCAGAAAGTGTTTAAGTTTTTGGGACAACTGATTCACCCCCCCCTCTCAGTTGTCTAGTGTATTTCAACAAATTCATCATGGTAACCTCTTATCTTGAATTTTAACCAATATTTCACATTGACCATTACATTATGTTCCTTCTACAACCAATAAATTACATAAGGGTTTGGATGTTGTAGCCTCTTCAAATTCAACTTCTCAACCATCTCCTCAAATATCAAGTTATCTATACTCCCATTATCAATGACAACCTTGCAACAGTTTCCCTTGCCTTACACCTAGTTCTAAATAAGCTCTTTCTTTGCATTGATCCTTCATCCTATGGCCACTTCAACAAGGTCATCCTCATGACTAGTGACTCACCATGTTCTAGGTCATATTTTCATTCATATGATCTCCAAGGTCCTTCATCTTTAAATGTAACTCTTGCAATACCCATGAACTTGGAAACATTCAAATGCTTGATGTCCTCAACACTTGAAACATGTCCCTCTAAAAGTTCTTTCATTCATCTCATATCCTCCTCTATCCATCTATATGATATGTTTCATTGCCTCCCTTGTCTTTGTGGTAGGGTTTATTGTAATTTGGTTCCTTGCGATCGAGATTACGGCCCCTTCCTTCACTGCAGTAGGTACAACTATATCTACAATAGGTACTATCCATCTTTCCTCTTAGTAAGGTCTTTTGTCACTACACCCTGATCTTTCCCTATGGGGTCTATCTTCCTCCCTTCTATATCAATTTTGTTTATCTTCAAACCTCTTGTTTAGTTTGTCTTCCACCTTGATCACTAATTGGTATGCCTCCTCTATGGTAGTCAACCAAACCAGACTTAGCTCTTATTGGATGCTTTCCTTTAATCTATTGATATATCTTGCAATCTTCTTCTTACTTGACTGTTTCTTGTCCTAATAATCAGCTTATGGAATTCTTTAGTATATTCTATCATGAACCTACTTCATTATCTCAAATCTCAAACCTTGAAATTTATTCAATAGTTCCAATTGATAATCCATGGATATAAATTACCTCTTCAGTTTCACAACCATCTTGTCCCATTTTGTTATTATTTCATTTCCCCTCCTATTTCTTTCTAACTCTACTTCCTTCCACCAAACAATAGTGTGTCTTTTTAACATAGTCTTTACAAACTTAAATCCCTCTTGGGATCCTCCATTTCTTCATATTTAAAATATTCTTCCAAATCAATTACCTAATCAATCAATTCAATAGGCTCCAAATTGTGACGATAGTTTGAGATCTCATTTCTAGGCCTCTAACCAATTTTGGAAATGGCTTTCAACACCTTCACTTGTTCAGATTATTCTTCTAGGTCTTATAGGTTCTATACACCTTCTTCCACGTCACTTCCAGTGTCATCTCTCAGACTTTAGCATATTTTCCTATCTTCTTCCAAAGATTTCAATCTAATTTGGTTTTCTCTTACCTCTTTCAATACTTAATCCAACTTTTTGGCAATGCTAGCAACTCCTTGGATTCTTTATAGTGGCATCTTTCTAATAGTTGTAAATAACATTATTAGGTCAGCAATCCACTAACAATCACCCCTTGCAACTACCTCTTAGTTGATGATTTGTTGACAAGCTTATTATAGGTCACCTCAATTTGGTGATCTGTTCATAAGAAAAACTCTAGAACACCCACTTTCTCTCCTCAAGATTTAAACCTTATGCTTTGATACCATTTGATGCAGTCATGGGCAAAGGATCCAATGAAGGATTATACAAGCATTTAACCAAATAACAATCACACCAAACAATAAAACCTTACAAAAATAGCAACACTATTTGTAAGGACCACTCCAATTATCTAGAATAAAATAATAATATTCTAATTAAATAATGCAAAAATGGGAGAAATTTAAAAAATTTCTCATATATTAATAAATCATGAAATAAAGTTCACAAATATCTCTCAATAAATATATATTCAATAAAAAGAATATTACATAAGCTATTCAACATAAGCTTAGAGTACAAATAGGACTAAGTCATTTGCAACAATATACAACAATGAATTGCACCATACAATATCACCATTGAACATGGTGTCCAAAGAGAGCATAAGGCTTATGCCTCCCCGATCTTAATCCAAAACAGGAGTAGTCTGACCCTTCACAAGGGGTCTAACAAACTGAAGCTGACATGCATGAAAGAATTTGGTTCAGCATGATATCTCTAATATTTAACAATAGAAAAATAATTGCAAATAAACACATATTATGATATGGCAAAGTAACTAAATCAAACCAGTGCAAATACATAATTTGATTTATAAAAGCTTTGGCCAAAGCATCTTTTACACTATTGACGATAGATAGGTTGTAGGAACACAGACCTACCCTTCTCTGTAACCCCATATTCAACACTCATCCATGCTCTTTATCTATCTCTACTTACAGAAATAACAGAAGTAGAGGATGCATCATACAATAGAATACATAAAACATACAACATCTAGCAAAGATGTAATCAACAATGAACATTCACAAAAGCAAATTATATTTAATCCAAAGACATGTCTCAAACAAACAATAGATAGTCTCTAGTTAGCAGTAGTAATCCAATGAACCTTTTAGATATCTTCTCATTCATAATTTTAGTCTAAGATATATTATTCTCATAAATTTTATTTCACAAAACACATTTAGGAAAAGATCAAAATCCTACTACATTTTAAAATCATCCATAAATTACCTCATTTAGTTTTATTCTAATGATCCAAGTGTATTGTCTAATAAAGAGTTCTACTTTCCAATTTAAGCCAAAACACATTTTCCATACATAAGATGAGTTTATTACAAACTCTAAAATCAATGTAAGCACATTGCCAATTGTACTAATTTTTCTTGATTATGCAATATATGAGAAATGAAGATATATCTACCATTATTGATCTATACCACCTAAATAATCTATTCCATATTACATACATAAAATTGAGAAAGGCTTGATGTCAAGACTACTATTTAAGTTTTGATATTACCTACAATTGGGATCAAAAGTTGACACATAAATAGTTTTTTTTACAATGGAAAACTAGACAACAGTAAAACATCCATAACTTTTTCATTACCTAACAAAAATTGAAAATTGAAAATATTGTGGAAACATAAGTAAACCAAGAATAAAACCTAGAAAAGAATTAAATATATTCATTAAAATAAGAGAGTAGTGTTTATTGTTATCAATCTATCACTCAAGGTAGAAAAATAACAGTTCAATAGAAACTAGACAGTAGAAAAATAACTATAACTTTAAAATTTCTCAATGGAAATCAAAAGTTGAATATGTTCTGGAAACATAAGAAATCCAAGAATAAAATTCAAAAAGGAATTAAATATATTCATTAAAATAAGAGAGCATTTTTTACTATTATCAACCTATCACTCAAGGTAGAAAAATAGAAGTTCAATGGAAAAACTAGATAGTAGTAAAATAACTATAACTTTCTCATCTCCAAACAAAAATCAAAACTTGAATGTCATTGAAAGATAGAAATCCAAGAATAAAACCCAAAAAGGAATCAAATATATTTGTTAAAATAAGAGAGCAATTTTTACTATTATCAACCTATCACTCAAGGTAGAGAAAATAGCAGTTCAATGGAAAAACTAGATAGTATTAAAATAACTATAACTTTATCATTTCCCAATGAAAATAAAAAATTCAATATGTTCTGGAAAGATAAGAAATCCAAGAATAAGTCGATGATAGCGTGGTTCGGTGGTTAAGTCGCTCAGTTGTAGTGGCAGCCACCAGAGTTCAAACCCCTGTTGGGCCAACGAGCTCGCAAGGCTTTACACCTTCGTTGGGCCAATGAGCTCGCGGGTTTGAAGTGTTCTTGCTAGGGGATGAGGTCCCCCATGTTGTGGCCTCACCAATTCATTGCTCCGGGCAAAAGCATTCATGTGGAGCCGGAGAGCGTGTCGCACCAGCGTCGCCGGTCACGTTAAAAAGTTTACCATGCACATTATCTTTAAAAAAAAAGAAGAAATCCAAGAATAAAACCCAAAAAGAAATTAAATAGATTTATTAAAATGAGGGAGCAATTTCACCGCAATGAGTCTCTTTAGAAAGTAATATTTTAACCACAGACAATAATAATAGTAGAGCCCAAATATAATGTACTCACCTTATCATAACTATGATCCACACTTATTGTTTGATCCTGAAGCTACACTCTCCTTCCTTCCTTCCTCAAATGAATAATTCTTCTTTCCTCAGCTATGATCCACTCTTACTCTTTGATTCTGAAGCTACCCTCTCCTCCCCTTCCAATGTCTTCTCTGATAATCTTTCTCATAATTATTTTCTCATCGTAAGAAGAAAACAAATAGAAGACCATTTTCTTAACAGAAAAAAGAAAACCAAGAGACCACCTCAAGACCGCCTCAAGAACATGCAAGGTGAGTGAATAATAGCCCTGTGAGTGGGAAGAAGGAAAATAAATATAACTCCAGAATCTTCTAAAATTAGGATAATGTAACTCCCAAAACTCGTCACTTACTATTTTAGGCACTTTTGCTCCCTCTAGATGTCTCCAGAACGTCTTTTAATCATTAAAATATAGGTCCCTCTATTAGATAATCAATATAGAGATCTAATTTTACATAGTAATAAATAAAAATAACACTTAATGACTTCCAAAACTTTCTCTCATGTTCAAATCCAAGATTTCAAGACATTTGAAAGAATTTCAACCACACTCCACATAAAATAATAAAAATAAAATAAGAAATATAATTAATACATTCACACAACACTTAATACATGATGACCTTAATCCTCTCTTAAGATAAAGTCTAGGTATACTGGAAACGATATAATACATTTAAATAACTCAATAAGAAATAATTTCTCATATTCTCTTAAAGAAAAAATTAATTGTGTTTATGATATGAAACTGTCACTTCTTCCTTGTGGCCAAAAGAAATAATAATAAATAATGATGAAGCATGAAATAATTTTTCTCCAAAAGATATTTAAATAACTAAAAATAATTAATTAGAAATATTACAAATTAACCATTTTGCAATTAAAAACTTATTTGTGACTAAATATTTGACTTAGTCTATTCTCCAAAATAATTATTCTAAATGTAATAAAAATAAATGCAACATTTTCACAGACACACATACACATTGATGCAAGTCTAGTCTACATGATGACTAAGTGGTGTGTGCATATTCATTTCAACACAATTTACCTTTAGTCGGCTAGACACCCTATCCTCGATGATACTCTCTCTCCGAAACATTGAGTGTTGTTCCTGCCATATTCACAATAAAGTTAGTCGATTAATCCTCAAAAAAGAATTAATAATAATATTTAATTTCATAATTAAATATAAGAAATTAAGGGTTGTGACACTATTTTATTGAATTAAGGAATATAAACTAATTATAATGTGTTGTAGTGAGATTCTTACATGCTAGTTCATAGCCATTTAATTACTAAAATGGAAAAATATCAAATGAAACTAAGTACACTCCATTTCTTTTGTGTCTTCATCATCAAACTCCATCCTGAAGCCTCGTCTTGATGTTTGCACTCAAATCTCTAATGTCTTGCCGCAATTCCTCTATATTCTCCTTGGTTGCAATATGATTGTAACAAATATATAGCAATCTCAAACCTCCAAAATGATCTATGTCTACAAGGTGGTGCAAAGCTCAATACTTCATGAAACATGTTGTCGACTAGTGAAAATTGGTTCCTCAAACAAAACAATGGTAACAAAAAATAAATATATGCGGTGCTTAGTTTTTGCTTCCTAGGTCCAAGGAATCTTCACGTGTTCCTTGATTGTTGCAAACTTCAAATGGTCTAGCATTAATGGTAAAATTATAACTATGATAGTCTACAAGTCTGGTGTAAGTCTTCAAACCAGATTATGTAGCTCTATGCATCCAATTGTCCACAAACATTGGTATGACATCAAAATACCTCTATAAAACATTATCTCAAAATTGCAAGACCAAAATGCAAACTACAATAAAGTGAGGTGGCTTCTTCCACAACTGACTAGTAAATGAAAACTTGCAAACAAATAAAATAAGTGAAAGAAAGTATTTTTAGGTGATGCAAGATTGCTCATCTCTAGGGATGCTCCTTCATCAATAAGGCTTCCTACAATAGTAGCATATGGAATTTTATACATCTCTTCAAGTTCATCATCTATTTTAGGACATTGTTCTAGAGATAGCCCAGTGTCAATCAAAAAGAGAATATTAAATGGTTTACAATCATGTATGGAAAAACATTGCAAGATAGTGTCAACATACTTCTTTTGATTTAACCATATTTTTTTGTTAACTTGATTCTTGCAAATTTTCATACCCAAAATGTATTTTTTTGCCCCTAAATCTTTCATATCAAATGTACTAGATAAGTAACCATTAAGTTCCCTAATCATCCCCTTATCATTTCCAATAAATAACATATCAACATATAGGACAATGATTGGTATTTGATCATCGATTAATTTAAAATAAACAAAGTGATATGCCCCACTCCTTATAAAGTCATGATCCAATACAAAAGCATCAAATTTCTGATTCCACATTCTCAATGACTATTTTAAACCATATAAAGATCTATTTGACTTACAAACTAAGTGTTCATGTCCCTTCACCACAAAATTATCAGATTGTTTCATAAATATTTCCTCATCAAGATCCCCGTATAAAAAAGTTGTTTTAACATCTATTTTCTCTACTTCTAAATTGAAAGTAGAAACAATAGATAAAAAGAATATATTAGAAATTAGTTTAACCATAGAATAAAAATATCACCGAAATCCACTCAAGCAACATGGGAGTAACTTTTTGCCACTATTGGGCCTTGTATCATTCCAACTTACCATATTTTCCAAATTTCTTTTTAAATACCCATTTACATCCAATGGCTTGCCTTCCCTTAGGCAGCTTAACTAGATCCCATGTGTCACATTTGTCTAAGGCCTTTATTTTGTCTTTCATGGCCTCTAAGCAAGACTCGTGCTCATATACTGGCAAAGCCTCCTTCATAGATCTAAGTTTGTTGTCAATACATGATAAAATAAAGATACAAGGAAAATCTAATGGACTATATCCATACCTATCAATGGGTTTCCATTGTCTAGTGGATCTTCTTAGAGGTGTAACAAGATGCTCTGGTTGTTCCTCTTCAAATCTCTCTTTTGAGCCTTCTTATTCCTTTTCATGTTCATCACGTTGTTCTACAGGTGCATCTTCTAGTGGTTGTTCTACATGTGCATCTTTCTATGGTTCAACCTTAATATTAAAATGTGTTGTTTAGTTAGGCTTCACATGAGATTGTTTATCATTTTTAAATTCCCTAAGCTCCCTAAATATAACATTTTCATTACTACAAGATCTAAAAGCTTATAACACTTAATATTCTTGCCATAACCCATGAAGGCACACTTGTTAGCCCAAAACATCAATCTTAGAATGTTTTTCTTTAGCAACATAAACATATTCCTTGTTAGGATTTTAATGGCAGACCAAAGCAATACCAATTAGCAATTATGATGCAGATTTAAATACACAAAAATAACAACATTTGAATAATAACACAAATGAACACAACAAAAATTTAACATGGTTCACCTAATGTGGGCTACATCCACATAAATAGTCATCCAATGTTTTATTATCCAGTAAAACTCATGAATTACAACTTTGCAACCTTGCAGCTTATCTATTACAATGCTACATGAAATACACTACAATCTCATTCGTGTCCCATCAATGACTCGTGACCTTTCACATTCTATAACCACTTATTTATGAAGCTTTTTGGCACTTAACAAAATTGATTTTTCCATGTCAGCTAACAACCAAACTAACTACCAATGCCTTTATAAAATATTAGGCATTTTTTTCTTTAAGGGTGCTGCCCCCAGCAACCCCCACTAATAATTTTGGGGGGAAACCGCAGTTGACAAAGTCACCAAAATTTACCTTTCTACGTGTACCCATGGCCCTACAACATGATTAGTCACTACATACTAACAATCTCCCACTTGTGGACTGATCAGGCTCCACACCAAACAATCTCCCACTTGTGGACTGATCAGGCTCCACACCAAATAATCTCCCACTTGAAGATTGATCCTGGAGCAACACCGTTGTACCTGTAGCTCCTACTAGATGAAGCGCTTGGACTTGGTTGATTTATCATTTCCACCATTATCATTCATGAAGGCCACCAAAAATTGATGAGGAAATTAGTTTCTCCCATGTAACTGCCTTTGTAAACATATCTGCAGGATTTTCACTTGTGTGAATCTTCTCAAGCTTCAATTGTCCATCCTCCAAAACAAACTAGATTAAGTGATACTTGAGATTAATGTGCTTTGTCTTTGAATGAAGTGCAAAATTCTTTGCAAGATGAATGGCACTCTAGCTATCAGTGTACGACGGGCTATCTTCCTACTTCTTAGCCAATTCCTCCAGAAAATGTTGTAACCAAATCATCTCCTTGCTAACTTTGGTAGCAGCTACATACTCAGCTTCAATGGTTGAAAGTAAAACAACCTTTTGCATTCTTAAAATCCAACTGACTGTTGTTCCTCCTATGATAAAAACATACCTTGTGCTTTGTCTTTGGATGAAGTGCAAAATTCTTTACAAGATGAATGGCACTCTAGCTATTAGTGTACGATGGGCTATCTTCCTATTGCTTGCCCAATTCCTCCAAAAAATGTTGTAACTAAATCATCTCCTTGCTAACTTCGGTAGTAGCTACATACTCAGCTTCAGTGGTTGAAAGTGCAACAACCTTTTGTATTCTTGAAATCCAATTGACTATTGTTCCTCCTAAAATAAAAACATACCCTGTAGTGCTTATTTTGTTGGCTATATCACCCGCTAGATTAGAGTCAACATATCCTCATAGAGTAGTGTTTGATCCTCCAAAATAGAGTTTCTTTGTAGTAGTACCTCTCAAATACTTAAGAATCCATTTTACAACAGTTTAATGTTCCATTCCCAGATTGCTCATATACCTGCTCACAACTCCAACAGCATGTGCAATATTTGGCCTTGTGCATACCATTGCATACATCAAGCTTCCAACCACTGATGAATATGGTATTTTAGACATTTTGTCTTCCTCCACTAGTGTCTTTGGATACATCTCCTTAGTCAATTTAAAATGACTAGGCAAAGGTCTACTAACTACTTTTGCATTCTGCATGTTAAATATTTTCAACACCTTCTCTATATACTCACTTTGAGACAAATATTTTTTATTTTCCCTGTCCTTGAAATCCTCATACTAAGGATTTGTTTTGCTACACCCAAATCCTTCATAGCAAATGTATTTGCTAATTTTTACCTAAAATCATTTATATGTTGCATGTTAGACCCGGCAAAGCATGTCATTAACATAGAGTAACAGGATAATATAGCTACCACTATCCAATCTTTTAAAGTAAACATATAATCAAAATGACATATGTTATAACCTTGTTCAGCCATAAAACTATAAAATTTCAAATACCATTGTCGGGGTGCTTGCTTCAAGCCATACAGACTCTTCTTTAACTTGCACACTAAGTCCTTACCTTTGACGTCATATCCCTATGGTTGCTACATGTAGGATTTTTCTTCCAAATCCCCATGGAGAAAAGTTTTTTTACATCTAGTTGTGCAAGATGCAAGTCTTCTGTAGCCACAAGACTTAGAATAGTTCTAATTGAAGTTATTTTACAACCAGAGAAAATATTTCATCAAAGTCTATACTTTTTTTGTGTAAAACCTCTTACCAGGTGTATGCATGGAGTTGTGGGACCAAAAAGTCACCACATGACTTTTTGGTCCCATGCAGAGAAAAATGTGACCACTCTTATTTTAGGCTCCATAACCGAGCCTAATTACTTCATGATTTCTTCGAGAGTGGGTTTGGTGAGGTGGAATCGTGAAAACATCAATCTCTCTTTGCACTTTCTTGCTTTTCCCTTCCTTGAACCTGTTCGCGTTATGTCACTAGTTTTTTTTCTCTCCAAACTCTATTTTTGGTCGCAGGTATAAGGAAATATCTATTTTTTTACTTTTATGTAGAGAAAATAATGAGTGCATTGTAATGCGCTTGCATTTTTCTTTGCATAAAAGTAAAAATGGCATTTCCTCATACCCGTAGCCAAAAATAGAGTTTGGAGAGAAAAAACCAGTGACATAGCACAAGTGCATTCAAGGAAGGGAAAATCAAGCAAGCGCAAAGAGAGATCAACATTTTCACGATGCCACCTCACCAAACCCACTCCCGAAGATGTCGTGAAGCAAATGTAGAGGGTTTAACAACCGAAGAAGGTAGGGTTTGATTAATTTTTGTGAGTTTGAAATAAATTTTTAACTTTTGCAATGTGTGATTAGTTTTTTATATTGAATTTACAGCTAATGAGGAGGACAAAACATAAATCTAGCTAAGGAGGGTCTAAAATACCCTCAAAACCCCCCACGTTCACGTCCTCACCATGAAAGAGATACTCAAGAAAACTATTTAGGGAAAATAGAAGAAAATAAAAAAAATCTTCAAACCCTAATTGAAATGTTAAACAATACAAGTGCAAGCACCGATCGTAGGAGAGTGCTTGCGAAGTCATTAGCGATGATTGTTTCTCACATTGAATTGGCGACAAAACAAATCACCGATTTGTCTTCAAATCCTTTAACCGAGGTATAAGCCAATAACATAAAAATTTCATTTTGTATTTCTTATTTTATCTCATGTCATTTGATGTACATAAATGATATTTACGTTTAGGCAATTTTGCTTCTTGATGCTTCTCACAGGAGGTCACAACTCTAAACTGTCCAACTATAGATGAAGAGAGAGAAAAGATGATCGAGAGTGATCATCGGGTAGTGGTAAGTGATCAATTACATATGTGATGTTATATATTTCATGTTTTCTATAATAGTGTGCATATTGTTTGGTTGTATTAACAGGTGGAGCTGTAAAAAGCTTTGTTGAGGAGGTCTACTCAACGGGAGAGAGAGGATGAGTCACTGATTGGCTCTCCATCTTCACGGCCAAGCAAGGGTTGCCGATTATTTGATGAAAGTCCATAGGAAACTAGATTTTGGGACATTTTTTGTATGCCTAGATGGATTTGTATACATACTTATGTATGTTACCAATGTATATTTTGTATATTCCTATATGGCTTTGTTTGGACATGCCTATATGGATTTATATATAGACTAGTTGTTATGTTCATGGCATTATGTATATGACAGTTTATATTATATATTTAATATGATGATCAATTATCATTATAGGAATTTGGTTTTACACGTGCTAATCGCATTTGCTTGAAAGTTTATAATTTTTTTTCAAATAATCCATTTTGTGCATATCTTGCAATCATTGCATTCCATGAGACTGTGCATTTCTTTGAGGCATCATGTCAAACAATTCACGCACCTCGTCTATGCTTCCACACTTTCCATACATTTCTACAAGGGCAAATACAAATAATATATGTGACAAAATTCCTATATCCTTTATGCTTTGATGGTTGTCCACACCATGTTCCCTAGATCCAATTTTGGCATAGACAAGGAGGATGCTAGATAAGGTTGTGCAATTTGGTTTTAGACGTGCCAATTGCATTTAGTTGAAAGTTTCTTTTGTGCATTTTCTTGAAAGTTTCTAAAGCCTTATGAAAAATCTATTTTGTGCATATCTTCCAATCATTGCATTCCATGAGACAACATTTCTTTGAGGCATCATGTCAAATAGTTCACGTTCCTTGTATATGCTTGCACACTTTGCATACATGTCTCACATTTTAGTTACAACTACAACATTTGACAAAATTCATATATCCTTTATGCTTTGATGGATGTCTATACTATGTTCCAAAGATACCATTTCTAAGGTTTTGGAATTTGGCTTTACACCAGCCAATTGCATTTTCTAGAAAGTTTCTAAAGCCTTATCAAAAAATCCATTTTGTTCATATCTTGCAATCGTTGCATTCCATGAAGCGACATTTCTTTGAGGCATCATGCCAAACAGTTCACGTTCCTTGTCTATGCTTCCACACTTCACATACATGTCTCGAAGGGTAGTTACAACTACAACATCTAACAAAATTTCCATATATTTTATCCTTTGATGGATGTCCATTTTGGCATAGGTATGGAGGATACTGGATAAGATTGTGGAATTTGGCTTTACACCTGTTAATTGTTTTTTCTTGAAAGTTTATAAAGCCTTATCAAAAAATTTCATTTTTTGCATATCTTGCAATCATTGCATTCCATGAAATGGCATTTCATTGAGGCACCATGTCAAACAATTTGTGTACCTTACCTATGCTTCCACACTTTGCATACATTTCTACTAGGGTAGTTGCAATTACAAGATCTGACACAATTCCCATATCCTTTATGCTTTGATGGATGTCCATACCATGTTCCAATGATCCCATTTTGGCATATGAAGGGAGAATGTTGTCTAAGGTTGTGAAATTTGTCTTTACACCCACCAATTGCATTTGCTTGAAAGTTTCTAAAGCCTTATCAAAAAATCCATTTTTTCATATCTTGCAATCATTGCATTCCATATGATGACATTTCATTAAGGCATCATGTCAAATAATTCATGTACCTTGTCTATGTTTCTACACTTTGCATACATGTCTACTAGGGTAGTTGCAACTTCAAGATCTGACAAAATTCCCATATCCTTTATGCTTTGATGGATGTCCATACCATGTTCCAAAGATCCTATTTTGGCATATGAAGGGAGGATGTTCGCTAAGGTTGTGGAATTTGTCTTTACACCCGCTAATTGCATTTGCTTGAAAGTTTCTAAATCCTTATCAAAAAATCCATTTTTTTCATATCTTGCAATCATTACATTCCATGTGATGACATTTCTTTGAGGCATCATGCCAAACAGTTCACATGCGTTGTCTATGCTTCCACACATTGCATACATGTCTCCGAGGGCAGTTGCAACTACAACATCTAACAAAATTTCCATATCTTTTATGCTTTGATGGATGTCCATACCATGTTCCATAGATCCCATTTTGGCATAAGCAAGGAGGATACTAGCTAAGATTGTGGAATTTGGCTTTACACCTGCCAATTGTATTTTCTTGAAAGTTTATAAAGAGTTATCAAAAAAATCCATTTTTGGCATATCTTGCAATCATTGCATTCCATGAGATGGTATTTGATTGAGGCATCATGTCAAACAATTTACTTTTATCTTGTCTATGCTTCCACACTTTGCATACATGTCTACTAGGATAGTTGCAACTACAAGATTTGACAAAATTCCCATATCCTTTATGCTTTGATGGATGTCCATACCATGTTCCAAAGATCACATTTTGGATTTACACCTCTCAATTGCATTTGCTTGAAAGTTTCTAAAGCCTTATTAACAAATCCATTTTGTGCATATCTTGCAATTATTGCATTCCATGAGATGGCATTCTTTGAGGTGTTACGTCAAATAGTTCACGTGCCTTGTCTATGCTTCCACACTTTGCATACTAGGGTAGTTGTAAATACAACATATTTGACGAAATTCCCATATCCTTAATGCTTTGATGGATGTCCATACCATGTTTCAAAGATCCCATTTTGGCATAGGTAGGGAGGATGTTGGTTAAGGTTGTGGAATTTGGATTTACACCTGTCAACCGCATTTGCTTGAAAGTTTGTAAATCCTTATCAACAAATCCATTTTGTGAATATCTTGAAATTATTGCAACATATATACTTTGAGCTTAATTATTGCAAAAATATACACAATAACAATTCCATAAATAAGGGTTTCCTTAAAAATCATTTTAGAGTTACAATAAAGCCATAGGCCTATCCTATAGCCCTTGCAAAAATTTCAAATTCTTTTAAGGTAACATTTTTCTCATATGCACATACATAATTGTTATCCACATATTCAATCAAAGTAAAGAATTTTCACTTTGTTCTTAAGGGCTAATAACAATACATATTATCAATGAGACTATACACATGAAACTAATAACCACAATAATATTCAAGAGAAAACTAGTCATTTTAGAAGGTACTCTACTTTTTTCTTTACCATCATCTACAAATTCATTCTAAGCATATTAATAAAGGGTGTAGGGACAAGTTGATCCCACCATGTGGTTTTTAACCCAATATTGGCATTTTATATTTCTATTCCAACTTTATACTCCACACGAGAGAGAGAGAGAGAGAGAAGTTGAGTATAGGTATATTACACTGCACAAGCCTCTAGGGTTTGTCATTATGACTAACACAATGCCATTGATCTTCACCATAATGATCATAAGATAAAGTCCAAATGTATAATACTTCTCGAGAAACCCAACCATTTTCCACCATTCAAAATAAAACCTACATAATATTCATCACACTCAACTTCACAAACACCTTCACAAACCCTTATCACTATTGTAAAACAAAATCAACCCAAAGAAGTGACACTTGAGAACCCACTTGAATCCAACCATGTAATAGGGTCATAGTACCCAAAGAGAAGAAACAACAAGAAGACTCAATATTACACAAAATTTACAACAACCAAGCCTTCACCATGAAGAATACAAGCCCTCAAACATATTCATGATAACTTCAAGTGAAGTACACACCAAGAATGAGTAGTAAGATAAACCACAATGAAATCCAAAAATCATGTGTTCTATCAAACAGTCCACATGCCTTGTCTACGCTTCCACACTTTGCATACATGTCTACAAGGGCAGCTGTAATTACATGTGACAAAATTCCTATATCCTTTATGCTTTGATGGTTGTCCATACGTTGTTCCAATGATCCTATTTTGGTAGAGATAGGAAGGATGTTGGCAAAGGTTGTCGAATTTGTCTTTATATGTGTCAATTATATTTGCTTCACAACAAATAATAGACACAATTAATGAATTAAAGAATAGACACAATTAATGAATTAAACTCTTTTGTAACATGTTACAATAGTGTCGGGAGATGGCTACCTCAAGATAACTACATTTCTGCATTCAAGATTGTTGTAACATTCTCCCTTTGATATAATATGTATAGGGTTTTCTTAACCTACTATTCATGTAAAATTACAACCCCTATTTTAGCCATGATCACCCTAAATGGAATAGTAAATTCTTTGGGTTCCTAATGAGTTTTGTGATAATCTTAATAGGTTGTAACAGTAGGGGAATATGACAATCCAGTCAAAGATAATTCCTTGCATATGAATAATTGAGTGCCAATAATGACTCTAAATATGTGAATCATGTGTGATGAAATTGTATACAACCCTATAGATAATTCCTTGAATGCAATAAGACATTGATCTCCATATCCCTGCATCCCAAATAAGATCAAAATATCAGCCCTATTACATAAGTACAATGATCAAACTAGATTGTACCCATACAAATGAATCAAATTGAATCCCTAACCATTAGTTTATGCAATTAGACCTAACTCCCAATTGAAATTATTCATTTAAATCATACAAGATCTGGAAAATATGAGCATCCAACACCATGAAGGCCTCCAAACTCTTTCCACTACCATAAACTATCAAGCCCTAGGCTGAAAATGCTAATTCAGGCAAGGAATTTATTTTTCTCTCTAAGAATGCCTTCAATATGCAAAACAACTACACTTTGATCAAAGAAGAAAATGTTAAGACTTTGTATATGTACTAAGGCAAGTGTGGAGGAGCAAGCATATGAAATAGGCATTGAAATTGGAAAGTATAGGTGTAAACATGGTGATGACAACTACTTTTAAGGAAAAAAATGCCACTTTTTGATAAAATAAATAAGGTTTTTAAACTTTCCAAAGATTATCAAAAACCCTTACTATACATACCCACGTGTGGACCCATAAGGAAGGTAGGTTGGTGCTCAAAATGCAAAAAAAAAACTCATTTTTCAATGCTCATACCCCTAAAAAAATTTCCAAAAAGCTTATGATGTTCAAAAACTCCATGCTCAAGCTTTTGAAGGGTAAGTTGGCTATCATTTATAAAGCAAATGGATGAAATATGTGTCCTCAACACCTTGTCTGTACATGTGTATTGCAATGGAAAGATGCTAGGAGTGACATTTTGCATTCCATAGCTTGTGGGGCCGAACCAACTGTGCTAACATGTCAGGGTGGACAGGTAAATGCCATGGGAAGTCTCCTTTCATGTGCCAAGCGTCCCAGTTGTCCAGGGTAGCAGGCTACTGACAAAGTCCCTTAAGATCCCTAAGACCAAAAAATTGTAAAACTATGATGGAGTAGTTCTCAGAATTCGTGGTAGCTCGAAACATTCTGTTTGGACCTATAGGTGTACGTGGGGTCCATCCAAAATAACCTCTCTCGTTTTTGGTCAACTCCATTCTATTTGACCATGTCGAAATCAAATACATTCTTGCAAAATGCTTCATTTTCATGTAGTGGAAAGGTGCTCGAAGTGACATTTTGCATTCCATAGCTCGTGGGGCCGAACTGACTGCGCCAACGCGTTGGGGTGGATGAGTAAATATCAAGGCAGATCTCATTTCGTGTGCCAAGCATCCCAGTCATTCGAGGCAATAGGCTACCGACAAAGTCCCTTAGGACCCCTAAGACTAAAAAATTTCCAAACTATGATGGAGCAATTCTCATAATTCATGGTATCTAGGAATGTTCAGTTTGGACCTACAGGTGCATGTGGGGTCCATCCACAATAACCTCTCTTGGTTTTGGTCAACTCCAATCCGTTTGACCGTGCCGAAATCAAATGCATTCTTGCAAAATGCTTCAGTTTCTTGCAGTGGAAAGGTGCTAGGAGTGAAAGTTTGCATTCCATGGCTCGTGGGGCCGAATCGACTACGCCAATGCGTCGATGTTGGTGGGTAAATGCTAGGAGAGGTCTCGTTTCATGTGCCAAGCGTCCCATTCTTCTGGGGCAGTAGGCTACCGGTAGAGTCCCTTAAGATCCCTAAGACCAAAAAACTACCAAACTATGACAAAGCAGTTCTTGAAATTTGTGCTAGTTGGGAACATTTTGTTTGGACCTATAGGTGCACATGGGGTCCGTCCACAATAATCTCTTTCGATTTTGGTCAATTTCAATACGTTTGACCGTGTTGAAATCAAATGCATTCTTGCAAAATGCTTCAGTTTCATGCAGTGGAAAGGTGCTAGAAGTGAGATTTTGCATTCCATAGCTTGTGGGTCCAAATTGATTGTGCCAACGTGTTGAGGTGGGCAGGTAAATGCTAGGTGAGGTATAGTTTCATGCACCAAGTGTCCTAGTCATTCGAGGCAGCAGGCTACTGGCAATGTCCTTTAAGATCCCTAAGACCAAAAAGCTATCAAACTATGATGGAGCAGTTCTCAGAACTCGTGGCAACTGGGAATGTTTCGTTTGGACCTACAGGTGTACATGGGGTCTATACACAATAACCTCTCTTAGTTTTGGTCAACTCAAATCTGTTTGACCATGCCAAAATCAAATGCATTCTGACAAAATGCTTCAGTTTCATGCAGCACAACCTTGCCAGGTGCCATATTTTTTGATCTACTCATCATGGGGCTGAACTAACTGCGCCAAACTATCAAGGTGGGTGAGTAAATGCTAGGGGAGGTCTCATTTCGTGTGCCAAGTGTCCCAGTCGTTCAGGACAGCAAGCTACTAGCAAAGTCCCTTAGGATCTATAAGACTGAAAAAATGCCAAACTATGATGGAGAAGTTCTTAAAATTTGTGGCAATTGGAAACGTTCCTTTTAGACCTACAGGTGCACGTGGAGTTCGTCCACAATAACCTCTCTCAGTTTTGGTCAACTCTAGTCCATTTGATCGTGCCGAAATCGAATGTATTCTTGCAAAATGCTTTAGTTTCATGTAGTGGAAAGGTACTAGGAGTGACATTTTGCATTTCGTTGCTCGTGGGGCTGAATTGATTACACCAACATGTCGGGGTGGGTGGGTAAATGCTAGGGGAGGTCTCATTTCGTATTCGAAGCGTCCCCGTCATTCTAAGTTGTAAGCTACAGACAAAGTCGAAAGGTGCTAGGACTGAAATTTTGCATTCCATAGGTCGTGGGGTCAATCTGACTATGCGAACACATCTAAGTGGGTGGGTAAATGCTAATGGAGGTCTCGTTTCATGCACCAAGTGTCTCAGTCATTCTAGGCTGCAAGCTACCACCAAAGTTGAAAGGTGCTAGGAGTGAGATTCTACATTCCACAACTCATGGAGCTGAACTGACTGTGCCAACATGTCATGGTGGGTGGATAAATGCTAGGGAAGGTCTTGTTTTGTGTGTCAAGTGTCCCATTCGTTCTAGGTTGTAAGCTACCAAGAAAGTCAAAAGGTGATAGGAGTGAAATTTTGCATTCCATATCTCGTGAGACCAAACTGACTGCACCAACATGTCAGGGTGGGCGGTTAAATGTTAGGAGAGGTCTTATTTCATGTGCCAAGTGTCCCAGTCATTCCGAGCTGCAAGCTACCGACAAAGTGACTTTGTCGGTATCTTGCAGTCTAAAATGACTGGGATGCTTGGCACATGAAACGAGACCTCCCCTAGAATTTACCTTCCCACCCCAACGTGTTGGCATAGTTAGTTCGGTCCCATAATGAGCAGAACAAAAAATATGGCTCCTAGCAAGGTTGTGTTGCATGAAACTGAAGCATTTTACAAAAATGCATTTGATTTTGGCACGGTCAAATGGATTTGAGTTGACCAAAATTAAGATAGGTTATTATGGACGAAACTACGTGCACCTGTAGGTCCAAGAGAATGTTCCCAGCTACCACAAATTCTGAGAATTGCTCTGTCAAAGTTTGGCAGTTTTTGCTCTTAGGATCTTAACTGACTTTGTTGGTCGCCTGCTGCCTCAAATGACTGGGACACTTGGCACATGAAATGAGACCTCCCCTAGTATTTACCCGCCCACATCAACATTTTGGCACAGTCTGTTTGGCCCCACGAGCTATGGAATAGAAAATATCACTCCTAGCACCTTTCCACTGCATGAAACTAAAGCATTTTGCAAGAATGTATTTGATTTCAGTATGGTCAAACGGACTGGAGTTGACCAAAATTGAGAGAGGTTATTATGGATGGACCCCAAATTCACCTGAAGGTCTAAATGGAATGTTCCTAGCTACCATGAATTCTGAGAATTGCTCCGTCATAGTTTGGCAGGTTTTTTGTCTTAGGAATCCTAAGAGACTTTACCGGTAGCCTATTGCCTCGAACAACTGGGATGCTTTGCACATGAAATGAGACCTCCCCTAGCATTTACCCACCCACCCCAATGTATTGGCACAGTCAGTTTGACCCCATGACGAGCAGAACAAAAAATATGGCACTTGGCAAGGTTGTGCTGCATGAAACTGAAGCATTTTGCAAGAATGCATTTGATTTTAGCACAGTCAAACAGATTTGAGTTTACCAAAACCAAGAGAGGTTATTGTGGATGGAGCCCATGTGCACCTGTAGGTCTAAATGGAACATTCCCAGCTACCATGAATTTTGAGAACTACTCTGTCATAGTTTGGTAGTTTTTTGGTCTTAGGGATCTTAAGGGACTTTGTCGGTAGCCTGCTGCCCCGAACAACTGGGATGCTTAGCGCATGAAATAAGACCTCCCCTAGCATTTACCCTTCCACCTTGATGTGTTGGCATAATTGATACGGCCCCACGATGAGAAGAACAAAAAATATGGCACCTGGCCAGATTGTGGTGCATGAAACTGAAGCATTTTGCAAGAATGCATTTGATTTTAGCACGGTCAAACGGATTTGAGTTGACCAAAACTGAGAGAGGTTATTATGGATGGACCATACATGCACCTGTAGGTCCAAATTGAACATTCCCAGCTACCATGAATTCTGAGAACTACTCCATCAAAGTTTGGCAGTTTTTGCTCTTAAGATCTTAAGTGACTTTGTTGGCAGCCTACTGTCTTGAATGACTGGGACCCTTGGCACATGAAATGAGACCTTCCCTAGAATTTACCTACCCACCTCGAAACATTGGAACAAACAGTTTGGCCCCACGATGAGCAGAACAAAAAATATGGCACTTGGCAAGGTTGTGTTGCATGAAACTGAAGCATTTTGCAAGAATGCATTTGATTTTGACACGGTCAAATGGATTTCAGTTAACTAAAACCAAGAAAGGTTATTGTGGATGGACCCCATGTACACATATACATCCAAACAAAATGTTCCCCGTTGCCATGAATTATGAGATCTACTCCATCATAGTTTGGTAGTTTTTTGGTCTTAGGGATCCTGAGGGACTTTGTCGGTAGCCTGTTGTCCTGAATGAATGGAGCGCTTGGCACATGAAACGTGACCTCTCCTAGCATTTACCCACCCACCCAACACGTTGTCACAGTCAGTTCATCCCCACGAGCTATGGAATGCAAAATCTCACTCCTAACACCTTTCCACTGCATGAAACTGAAGCATTTTGTAAGAATGCATTTGATTTTGGCATGGTCAAATGGACTGGAGTTGACCAAAACTGAGAGAGGTTATTGTGGATGGACCCCACATGCACCTATAGGTCCAAACGGAACATTCCCAGCTACCATGAATTCTAAGAATTGTTTTGTCATAGTTTGGCAGTTTTTTGGTCTTAGGGATCTTAAGGGACTTTGCCGGTAGCCTACTGCCCCGAACGGTTGGGATGCTTGGCACATGAAATGAGACCTCCCCTGGCATTTACCTTCCCACCCCAATGTGTTGCACAGTCAGTACGGCCCCACGAGCTATGGAATACAAAATCTCACTCCTAGCACCTTTCCACTACAAGAAACTAAAGCATTTTGCAAGAATGCATTTGATTTCGGCACGGTAAAACGGACTGGAGTTGACCACAACTCGGAGAGGTTATTGTGGATGGACCCCACATGCACCTATAGGTCCAAACAAAATATTCCCAACTACCACGAATTTTGAGAACTTCTCTGTCATAATTTGGCATTTTTTTGGTCTTAGGGATCCTAAGGGACTTTGTCGATAGCCTGTTGCCCCGAACGACTGGGACGCTTGGCACATGAAACAAGACCTCCCCTAGTATTTACCTGCCCACCCCGATGCATTGGCATAGTCGATTCGGCCCCATGAGCTATGGAATACAAAATGTCACTCCTAGCACCTTTCCACCACATGAAACTGAAGCATTTTGGAACAATGTGTTTATTGCCACCATAGACAAATGAAATTGAGTTTTAAAAAATTGAGGTAGGTGTTTGTAAGTGGACCTAACATCCACCTATACATGCAAAGAAGATGTTCCTAGGTGTCACAGTTTGATGGAATAGTCGGTCCAAATTTTGTCACCTTTTTTTTCTTAGGGCTCTTGAGACATTATCTGTGTTCGATATAGCCAAGAATGACCATGAGGCTTTGCCACCAAAAAGACATCTCCCCTAGCATTTTCTCACCCACCCAGATGCATTGGCACCATCTGTTTGGCCCTAGGAGATGTTGAATGTAAAAATTTAGTCATAATATCTTTCTAGTAGATGAAAATTCAGTACTATAAAGGTATTCTCACTTGATCCAATGTCTTGTAGGGCATCAATTGAGGTCACCCTTACCATTGCTATCAATTGTTTGTCATTAAGACTCGTTATGAAATAGTAACATCGTTAAAATGAATTAAAACTCATAGTAACATCATTAATACTCATTATGAAATAGAAAGTAAAGGACATATCATCGTGAAATAATCATGAAAACCTACCTTACTTTCCTTCCAAAGGCAACTTCATAAGGATTATGCCTACCTCCATCATACTAAAATCTTGCATGCAAATGCACTTGCACTATTTAGCTAAAATGAGTAGCTAAAATATACAAGGTGAAATGAGGATAGAAAAGAAAAATAACATACCTTTTTGTCATTCCACTAATTCAATCCAATGAACCATCCAAGTCTACTCTACTCTTTATTATGTCAAGTATTGCCTTGTGATCAGACTCACGAACCTTCCACAAGGTCATGTTCAATAATCTACCCCCATATTTGATCAAATAAACATTTGATACCATAATAAGGTTAGAATAATGAAAAATATTCCTATGTGTGTCAAAGTCCTTGAACAACCACACATCAGACATCTTCACTAGGTACATTCTAAGCCATGTTCCAGTAACAACCATTGATCCTGTAGGGTACTTGATGTTTCCTCCATCTATAACAGGGGAATATAATTTCTTTTTTGCCCCAACACAACAACACAAATAATAATCCATTCCTTCTTCATTGTCTTCAGTTGCAATAACTGCATAAACATGCCTTGCATTGATATGTGCATTCAGTTCGATGAATATAGTCAACAATAAAAGAACAAAATAAGATGGTATATTGAATTTTATTAAATTTGAATGTTGATAATACCTGGTTGAACGAGATTTGAAACATGGTCAAAATCAACTGATGATTCAATCTCTGTGATTTGTAGTGTTGTCGGTGGTCGATACTTGTCAATCGGGCTTAGGCCTCTTGTACACCAATCATCGACCCACTCCTTTGACTCACAATCATACCAAGCTTCATATGTACATGAAGAACAAAATCATGCCATCTGCCACGTATGAATATGCCATGAACCTACATTAGAGCTTCTAAAAGAGTATAGCTCACTCGATCCTATCAATGTACAATAGTCCTCATATTTTTCAATGTTAGTATCATTAACCAACCAAAAATATCTACGAACTGTAGACTTACCTTCACTACGTGGACCCATTGTAGCATTACACCATTCGACAATAGATCTCACATCTGTCAACTTTGCATTATCTTTGTACTTCAACTCTTCTCGTGCTAATGCTCTTTTGATACATGCTCCTGCACCATCATGCCCCTCCTTTCCGTGCCTGACCTCACAAAAATTTCACATATGTTGAACACCATTCATCTTATGCATCTTGTTCAACCAATAGAACATCTGTGAGTTCTTGAATTGTGATGCACAATTATTTGACTATATGATATGCTGACGAAATGATATACTCCTACTAGCCAAATCATGGTAGAACATCTGAAAGCAACCTTGCATGAACTCCATAGAATGTATGTGATCATCACTAATATAAAAATGATATTCACTCAAGATCTTTTTATCATCCTCTGTACTATCTTCTAAATGAATGAATGCTATTTGCACAAATATAACAACCTGCATAGAGTTGTAATACTGTGATTGCACATCATTATGTGGTTATAGTGTGTAGTTCTCTGTAAAGTCAACAACTGAAATGATGGTACCAAGTGGAAATGTATCCTTGCATAACTTGAATTTCAAGTCCAACCATCAAGCTCTATGGGTATGCCTTGCATACTCGTAAACTATATCATCTCAGAAAATAGAGATAAACTGATACACTAAAATCTTTTTAATGACCAATTCACACCTTTTTGCTTCTTTGTCATCTTTCAGACTATATGCCACTGTCTTGTATTTACCAAAACTTACTACCTCATTTCCAATTGCATGTGTGTTGTCCATATATTTACAAATTGGAAAATGTTGCAACCCACCACAATGGTCACACGTGCCATCCCATCATCAGCTATTGTGCAATAATTGACCATGCACTCTCTGGCATAAGATGCTTGATATGAAATCTCGTGAAGATCTAGGTGGACACTTTATATTACACTCCTGCAAAATATCGTTAGTATGCAAATCTACACATATATATCTATAAACATCATAATGATTAGAAAACTCAATATGTACTCTGCAACAAGTTGTGCATGTGTGATTTATTTTGACATAAAAAGGATTTACCATTTCAAAATACCATTGACTAATTTTGACTTGAGGATACATCTCTTGAAATTTTTTAAAATTTGTGTTTGAGTCACACCCAAAAAAATGCTTTGGATGTGGCTCACAGTTTCAACAACCAATTCTCCTTCTTACAACATCTCTTGCATTAGGAGATACCCTTGTGTTATTTTCCAAAATTCTTCGATGAGGGATCTCAAGGCTTCAACAACTTTGTCTTTCCATGGGAGTCTCCCAGAGAATGCCCACAATTCATTATTGTTTCGGTCCTCAACTCTTTCACATCTTCTAACGGCTCTCATTAGAGTTTTTCTACTTATTTTCAAGGCTTGACTTGTCTTTCTAATGAGGCAAGCTTTCTTTGTTTGTTGGCTTACTATTGTTGATATAATGACACATCGTGTGACATTACTATCCTTGGTGCGTGAGGTGGAACCCACACTCTCATATGCACTCATTAGATTCTTTACAATTGATTTTTCACTTGAGGCATCCGATGTTCTTAGGCCAAGAATCTTCATAATGGGCCTAAATTTTAGACTTCTCATCAATTCAAAAAAATTTTGACATCTTCCAGTTTAATTTAAATTATCAAAGAATGATTTCTCAAACAAGCTTTCTTAACCTCTCATGGATACACCTACTTAAGACAAGATATAAGAAGTCACTAGCACTAAGGAGAGTTATGACAAGCACATTGTGATGGACCAACCATTTCGAATGGAGACTCACAAGGTAAAACTAGACCTACCATGTCCCTCAACCTTTATCTCCTTGTCTCTCCCCTCGGTCTCCTCTATATCTCCCTATCGGTCCTCTCTCTCTCTAAACCCTAACCTAAACCTCTAAACCTTAACCCCTAACCCCTAAACCATAAACCCTAAATAATGCCCTTAAACCCTAACCCCTAAATCATAAACCCTGGAACCAACCCTAAACCTCTATCTCCCTATCTCTCCTAATCTCTATTGGTCCCCTCTCTATCTCTCTCTAAACCCTAAACCCTAAACCCAAGCAACCCTAAACCCCTAACCCCTAAACCCTAAACTCGAGCAACCCTAAACCCTAAACTTGAGCAACCCTAAACTCATAAACCTCAAATAATGCCCCTAACCCCTAAACCCTAAACTCGAGAAACTAGTCTAAACCCCTAAACCATAAATAATTCCCCTTTAACCCTAACCCATAAACCCTAAACTTGAGCAACCCTAAACTCATAAACCCTAAATAATCTCTCTCTAACCCCTAACCCCTAAACCTGAGAAACCCTAAACCTTTATCTCCCTATCTCTCCCTTATCTCCCTATATCTCTATCGTCCCTCTACCTCTCAATCTCTCTCCCTATCTTTCCCCTCTTTCTCTCCCCTCCATCTCCACCGTATCTCCCTCTTCCTCCCTCTCCCTCTCCCTTATCGACAAAGAACATGGAAACAAGAAAACTAAGACATACAAAGAGGGATGAGGATATAAATTGGTAGGATGAAATAGAAACAAGATTATTTATGAAAGTTCATTGGATGGGAATAATGATGAGAAGAGGGAGAGAGTGAGAGAGAGGGTAGGAGGTAGAGAGGGGAGGTAAGTAGAGAGTGAGAGAGAGCATAGGAGGTAGAGAGGGGAGGGAAGAAGAGAGTAAGAGAGAGGGTAGGAGCTAGAGAGGGAGAGAAGTAGAGACTGGGAGAGAGGGTTAGAGGTAGAGAGGGGAAGGAAGTAGAGAGAGAGAGGGTGGGAGGTAGAGAAGGGAGGGAAGAAGAGAGTGAGGGAGAGGGGAGGAGTTAGAGAGGGGAGGGAAGTAGAGATTGAGAGAGGGTAGGAGGTAGAGATGGGAGAGAAGTAGAGTGAGAGAGGGTAGGAGGTAGAGAGGGGAGGGAAGAAGAGAGTGAGAGAGAAGGTAGGAGGTAGAGAGGGGAGGGAAGTAGAGACTCAGAGAGAGGGCAGGAGTTAGAGAGGGGAGGGAAGAAGAGAGTGAGAGATAGGGTAGGGGGTAGAGAGGGGAGGGAAGTAGAGAGTGAGAGAGAGGGTGGGAGGTAGAGAGGGGAGGGAAGAAGAGAGTGAGAGAGATGGTAGGAGGTAGAGAGGGGAGGGAAGTAGAGAGAGGGTAGGAGGTAGAGAGGGGAGGGAAGAAGAGAGTGAGATAGATGGTAGGAGGTAGAGAGGGGGAGGAAGAAGAGAGTGAGAGAGAGGGTAGGAGGTAGAGAGGGGAGGAAAGTAGAGAGTGAGAGAGCGTAGGAGAGAGAGCGTAGGAGAGGGGAGGGAAGAAAAGAGTAAGAGCAAAGGTAGGAGGTAGAGAGGGGAGGGAAGTAGGGAGTGGGAGAGAGGGTAGGAGGTAGAGAGGGGAGGGAAGAAGGGAGTGGGAGAGAGGGTAGGATGTAGAGAGGGGAGGGAAGAAGAGAGTGAGAGGATAGGAGGTACAGAGGGGAGGGAAGTAGAGAGTGAGAGAGGGTAGGAGGTAGAGAGGGGAGAGAAGTAGAGAGTGTGTGTGTGTGAGAGAGAGAGAGAGTAGGAGGTAGAGAGGGGAGGGAAGAAGAGTGAGAGAGAAGGTAGGAGGTAGAGAGGGGAGGGAAGTAGAGACTTAAAGAGAGGGTATGAGGTAGAGAGGGTAGGGAATTAATGAGTGAGAGAGAGGGTAGGAGGTAGAGAGGGCAGGGAAGAAGAGAGTGAGAGAGAGGGTAGGAGGTAGAGGGGAGGGAAGTAGAGTGTGCGAGAGAGGGTAGGAGGTAGAGAGGGGAGGGAAGAAGAGAGTTAGAGAGAGGGTAGGAGGTAGATGTTGAACACCCAGAATACTGTGAGGGGGGTGAATCAATATTCTTTTAAACCATTCAAATATTGAACATTCAATCCATTTTGTATAATTATTTGCAATAAATGAAATAAAACATAAAGCATGAGACAACCACACATAAACACATGAACACCAAGATTTTTACGTGGAAAACTCAAAATGGGAAAAACCACGGTGAGGATTAGTTCACAATATATTATAATAAAGCAATCGGTTATGGTTGATACAACTAGTGGACTCACTGTCCAAGAATGCTCACTACGGGTGGCTCACTGCCAAAGGACTCACTATCTTGAAAGAAAGAGATAGAAGAAGAGTTGTGGCTCACTACCAGAACTGTTACAATTGCATCTAACTTATGCATGAAATACAGTTCCAATGAAGCTCAAATCATATAATCAAAACTATTCACATTGATCTGAAATATCACACTACTATGCTTTGCATTCTCAATTCACATTCACAAGCACTTGTCGCATCACTTGGATCACATATCTATCATTCTACATACTTAAACACCAAAAACAATCTTCTTTAAATATTTACTTCACTCACAATATCAATTAGGTCGGTCTAATTGGATGTAACGTGCAAAATATGTCATGTAAGACTTGTCAACTCCAAACCTTGACACACACACTTTGCAGAAAGATTCAAACTTTGAAACAAATTGAAATAGGTCGGCATGGACCTAAAATCGCTACCACACAATGGATCAAAACATATTCATCTTCTGCAAGTCACTCAACTAATTGGGTCGGCACCAATGAAGACCTAAATCAAAAAATTTCCATCTATACATTCACATCCTGACATGCAAACCTCCACAAATCATGAAAACTGGAATATGCCATCTATTGACACCTATGAACATCTCTTTTGAACAAAAAATCCAGAAACTTGTCTACAGAGGAATGTGGACTCATTTGCTCACATGCTCTATACCACAGACAATTGTTACAAATTATCAATCCAAACTTCTATCAATCACAGCTTTCACACCGAAGATCACAAATAGATAAAATTCTAGAATTAGACACTCCTAACTTCCAACAAACACATATTAGAACCACAAAGCCATATCTTCAACAATGGATCAATGCAGACCAAATTACTAGAGCTCTGTAACTCAGAAATGCCAGAACTGACACTTAGTCAAATTTCATCATGGGGTTCTTTACCGGATCAAAGCTTGTTGCAAATTGGTCTTCTAAAGAAGATCAAACCCTCTTGCAAAATTATCAATTATCCAAAATGATCTGTACCTTACCAAAATTTAATGTTGACATCAATGACAACACTGCAATGTATGACTGTATGCTCATGTGGCCAACAATAGGATCAATGACATCTCCTCATTCTTCCAACAGTAGAGAGGGGAGGGAAGTAGAGAGTGAGGGGATAGGAGGTAGAGAGAAGAGAGAGGGTAGGAGGTAGAGAAGGGGAGGGAAGTAGAGAGAGAGAGAGGGTAGGAGGTAGAGAGGGGAGGGAAGTAGAGAGTGAGAGAGGATAGGAGGTAGAAAGGGGAGGGAAGTAAAGAGTGAGAGAGAGAGAGGAGGGAAGTAGAGGTGAGAAAGAAAGGAGGGGAGGGAGTGAGTGTTTTAGTTCAGCATAATGCAAGCACATTATAACGTACTCGTGTTATGCTTTGCCTTGGAAATTTCCAAGCCTTAGGCTTGGATTTGCCTTGGGATTCCAACACAAAGGCTTGGACTGTGTTTAGGTGGTCCAAAGACATGTTTTTCTAGATTCTAACAAAATTTAAATAATCTAGAGCGTGCTCCCCATTAGGATTGCACTTTTTTCAATGAAAAGTCAAAAAAATACCACCATAATCTTAAGCTCTTTGTTAGCTATCTAACCATATAATATTTTTCACATTTTAAGTATGTTAAGGGTTTCACTTTAATTTTTTTTGTTAGTGTATCTATTTTTGTCAAAAACCATTGTCTGGTATTTTTGACTTTTTTTAACTGTTCATCAAAATTTCAAATAAGTTACATTTTTAGAAACTAGACTCCATTCTACATGTATTCAAAAAAAATTAATTTTCAATTAGTTTTCAAAAAATTTAGGGAGAGCACACTCAATTTTCTATTTTTCATGATGTGTCCACTTTGAAAATTAATAAAAAATCAATTATTCATGAAAAAATTATCAGAAAAATCAGAGATAAACTATATGGTGTTAGCTAATTTCTCACTAAAGTAATTTTTAAAATACTAAAATAAAAACATTTTAGGGAGCACACTAAATGCTATGTTATGTTTTTTTGAGTAAAATAGGACCAATTTGTGTGCTCGCTCTTTTTTAGCCCCTTAATCTCAACCATTTTTGAAAAAAAATAGTAGTTTAGAAACTAGATTCGAAACAATATGACATGTTTTTGTTGTATCTTCAAATTTTGAGTGCAACTATCTTCAATTTCTCATCCAACATCAGTCTTTCCTGATTTTAGGAAAAAAGTAGCATCTTAAGACCCCCTTTTGGTCCCTCATCTTTGTGCACTTACCCTACCACGAGTCTAGCCTTATACCTTTTCCTGCCTCCATCTTCTTCCTTCAGCCTATAAAACCATTTATTTGGCAATGCTCTTTTCCCTACAGGCAATTGGATTGTCCCAAGTCTAATTCTACAGCAAGGAATCCATTTCCTCTTTCATGCCTTGCTCCCACTATTGTTTGGCATCTACTTGCATTACTTCTTCATATCCTTCAAGTTCACCAAAATCAATTAGTAATATAGAATATAATGAAGGATAAAATCTTTCGAGAGGTCTACTTATCCTTGTGGATCATCTACCACTTGCAGGAGTTTGTGGGATATCTTGTTTTTGCTAAGCATCAGGTACCAATGGTATTTTATTTTTGAGAATTTCATCCAGTACCACATATTCCTTTCTTGTGTATTCATGCTTTTTATCCTACAGCTGATCTTTATACATAACCTTCTCATTGAATATAACATCTCTGCTCCTAATAATTTTCTGATTTTCATAATCCCATAACTGATAACCAAAGTCATCTATTCCATATCCAATGAAGGTACATTTTTAAGATTTTGCTTCAAGTTTGGTTATGTTCTCAATATCAACATGGACAAAAGTTTCACAGCCAAAAGTTTTCAGAAAAGAATAGATTAACTTTTTACCTGCCAATGCCTCCTTTAGAATACCATCATCCAAAGGATTTGAAGGTCATCTGTTAATTAAATAAACAGCAGTATGTATAGCATCTGCCTAGAAATGTAAGGGTAGTCCAGCATGCAACCTCATGCTCCTTGCACACTCCATGATGGTCATATTCATTCTCTTAGACACACCATTTTCTTGTGGAGTTCCTGGAACTATCGTTTGCCTACGAATTCCATTGTATGAATAGTAGTTTTTAAATTCTCTGTTGCAATATTTGCCTCCATTATCAAATCTAAGACACTTCAACTTTTTTTTGTCTCATTCTCAACCAAAACTTTCCATTTATTAAAGGTTTCAAACACATCTAATTTTCATTTTAGGAAATACACCCATGTTTTCCTAGTTGCATCATCAATAAAAGTAAAATAGTAATAAGAGTCAGCAAGAGATGATACCTAAGTTGGTCCCCATACATCTGAATGCATAAGCTCTAATTTCTCACTCTTCTTTTCTTTCCCAACTTTTAGAAATCTGACTCTTTTATGTTTTCCATAGACACAATTTTCACAAAAATCCAAGTCAATCCGCCTCGGTCCTAGTAGTAACTTTCTAGAGTGAAAGATCTTCATCCCTTTCTCACTAATGTGCCCAAGTCTATGGTGCCACAATGTTGCATTTGTTCCTACAGCAACAGTTGTGTCTCTGCAGCAATTGTTCATGTTGTAGCTATCCCTGCAGCAACTATTGTAGTTGTCCCTGCAACAATTGTTTATGTAGCGGCTAAAGAAGAATGGGTATTAACAATACACAAATACAATGTGCCTACCTTTTCACCTTTAGCTACTACTAATACACCTTTAGTGACCTTCCATACTTTGTTTGCAAAGGTAACTATGCAACCTTCACTACCCAGTTGTCATGCAGAGATTAAATTTCTCCTAAATTTGGAACGACTTACCTCTTGCAACAACCATTGATTTCCATTCTGCAATTTGATTTTTATCTTACCCTTTCCAACAATCTAACAGGGTTCATCATCACCCAAATATACTTGTCCAAAATCACCTCAAACATAATCTAGGAAATATTTCATACTTGGTGTGGCATGAAATGAGGCCCCTGAATATATTACCTAAGAATCATTTGCATTATCTAAACACAGAATTAAAACATCTTGTAATTTATTACTTGCAACATTAGCTTCCTTACTGTCATCTTGTTGTCTGTCTCCTTGTTTGCCTTTCTGAGACCAACAATCCTTCTTCAGGTGTCTTGGTTTTCCACAGTGCCAACAATCCTTTCTTCCTCTGGATTGGGATCTACCTTTCTTCGACTTCCCTTGTGACTTCCCATGATTTGTTGGGTTTTTTTGTCTCTTCTTTGGTCTTCCCTCATTCTCTATATTCAAAACATTAATTGATGTTGAAGTATCACCTGTGCTTTTCCATCGCATTTCCTCACAAGGATAATACCAACATCATCAAATTTTAATGTATTTGAACCAGAGATAGAGTTACTTATAGCCATGACCAAGCTATTCCAGCTTTTTCACGAAAAAACATAAAGTCAAGAGCCCTCATCTGTTCATCAAAATTCACTCACAAAATTTAATTGGCTAGTGACTGTATTGAATTCATTTAAATGATGTCGCAGATCCTCCTTCAGTCATTTTCATGTTAAATAAACACTTCATAAGAAATACCATATTTGAGGCTAAGGGTTTTTTCATACAATTGAGCCAACGCTTTCATCAAGTCATCAGTCATTGTAGCTTTTGATATATTGAATGCCACAGATGGTGTCAGGCACAACTGAATAGTTCCCAGTGCCTTTATGTCCAGAATCTCCCATTCTTCATATGTCATCGTGGATAGTTTCTTCATTTTTTTCCTTGCAATGGCCGCCACAAATCTCTCTGATATAGGTGATCTTCCATCTACATCTTCCATCTGCATCTTCCATAATTGGTAATTCTGGTCGTTGAACTTCTCAACCTTCAATTTGCCTTCTTTCCATTGCTCCCACTCAACTATGAAATTCTCTGCCAATTAACCGAAATTACACGACTTGGATACCAGTTGTTAGGATTTGAATGGCAAACCAAAGCAATACCAATTAGCAATTATAATGCAGATTTAAATACACAAATAACAATAAAGAATAACACAAATGAACACAATAGATATTTAACATGGTTCACCCAATGTGGGCTACATCCACAGAAACAACCATCCAGTATTTTTATTATCCAACAAAACTCACGAATTACAACCTTGCAACTTATCCGCTGCTATGCTACATGAAATACACTTCAATCTCATTCATGTCTCATTAGTGACTCATAACCTTTCACATTCTACAGTCGCTTATTTATGAAGCCTTTTGGCAGTTAACAAAATCAAGTTTTCCATGTCAACTAACAACCAAATTAATTGTCGACTCCTTTATTAAATATTAGGCATTTTTTGCTTAGGAGGCGCTGCCCTCGAGCCCCCGATCGAGGTGCTATCCCCAACAACCCCCGTTAATAATTTTGGGGGGAAACCACGGTTGACAAAGTCACCAAAATGTACCTTGTTGCGTGTACCCCCAGCCCTGCAGCATGATTAATCACCACATACTAACATGCCTCACTATCAAAAATTCTAAAATGAGAAACCAATGGTCATTTACATATACATACCTCATATAGAGTTTTATCAACAAGAGTAGAAGTAGGTGACTTGTTAACCAAGTAACAAGCAGTATGAATTGCTTCAAGCCAAAAACATTATTCAAGATTTGCACTACTCAACATGCTTCTAACTCTAATCTTTAAAGTCTTATTCATCATTTTTGCCCCTCCATTTTGTTGTGGGGTATATGGAGTGATTTTATGTCTAACAATGCATCATGCCTGCAATAGTCATCAAAGGCCCTAAAGCAAAGCTCACCACCATTATCCATTCTTAAAACCTTTACTTTTCTATCTATCTTTTTCTCAACAAGTGTTTAAACTCTTTAAATGTAAAATAAATAGCATATTTTTTCTTCAAAAAATAAACCCATGAATATCTAGAATAATCATTAATAAAGAAAACATAGTAGTGAGACTTTCCAATAGAAGACACATCCACATGACCAAAGACATCACTATGAATAACCTCCAAAAATTGTTTAGCCCTAGTACTTTTTGATTTAAATGATACTTGATGTTGTTTGCCATACACACAGTGTTCACAGAAATTAAAATTGGTAGAGTAACTAGACAAACCATCAACCGTCTTCTCATTGATGAGAGTTTTGAGACCCTTCATGTGACACATCTTTTGATGCCACATTTTAAAAGATATAAAGTTATCAGTTACATTAACAAAGTTAAAAAATGTAGATGCTTCTAGCCTAAACCAGGTGTCACACCTAGTAGCTAACACCAAATTCTCTCTATTCAACCTACAACCACTCTTCACAAAAGTGACATGCACTCCTAAATCCTTCATTTTTTAAACAAAAATTAAATTCTAGCTAGACCAAGGATATGCAATAAGTATTAGTGTTTTAACCCTCCCATCACTGAAAATCAATTTTACCTCTCCTCAGCCAACAATTTTTTGTGTTATGCCCGAAGAAAACTCCCGCCATCATAAGTTGAATCTGCTAAAAAACACTCTCCTTGTGAGGAGTCATGTGGTAGGATGCACCTGAACCTATCAACTAGGAGTCATCAAAAGTCATGTTAGTAACAATAATAACAGCATCAATAGCTTCATCATCAAAGGATTTATCTATTATTTCTTCTTATTCGTACATTCATTTTTTAGATGCCCCCCATTTACCATAGTTCCAACACCTCAATCTACTCTTACCAGGTGTTTTAGACCTTCCCTTCGACTTTGAACAGTCCTTAGACTTGTCCTTATCACCCTTCTTGTCCTTACCTTTCTCCTTAGATCTACCTCACACATGCAATGCATCATTAGACCCCTCTAAAGTCTTTCTCCTCATTTCTTTGGAAAGCAGAGTGGCAACGAGAGCATCCAACTTTGAATCATCTGTAAGAAAACCACTAATTGCAAGGATCAGATTATACCATGATTCAAGCAATGAACATAATAATAGAATACATTTATCCTCCTCATTTATATTTACATCAACTCACTATAACTGGCTCAAGATTAGATTAAACAAATTCAAGTGTTCTGCATCTGAGTCCCCATCCTTCATTTTAAGAGAATACAACTTCATTATTAGAAATAACTTATTATAAAGACTCTTAGTTTGATATATATCTCCTATTCTATTCCACAATTTATAAGCAGTAGCTTCACCAAAAGCATTCAATAAAATAAAATCTGATAAATACAAACGAATAGTGCCACATGCTTTTTGCCTATTTTTACCCATTCCTTATTTGACATGTTGTATGGTTTCTTCCCCTTTTACACGACAATCCATCGATCTCTTCCTTCTCAAAGATCCTCCATCTTTAGCTTCTAAAGCTCATACCCTGTGCCGTTAAACTTTTCAATCAACAACCGAGATGAACTAGCCATGATCTTTTATCACCCTAAACTTGAAAATGCAAGCAAACACAACAAACTCCCACTGGAGCAAAAAACCCAATCATACACTCAAAGAAAAGGTGTCCCTCTCTCTAATCAACCATGTGTCTCCGATACCAAATGCAAAGTAGGATATAACTTTACAGTGAAAATTTGTTGAAAACTTCAAACATCCAAGTACATAAACAATGATAAATAATAGGCCAAAAATGGAAACAATCACAGAAGATATGCAAACCATAACACAATATATACGTGGAGAAACCCTTGCAGCAAAAAACTCCACACATTAGAACTTCTCTCTCTGAATTACTACAACACTTTGTTACTTCAACAACCTGCAAAACAACTTACTTTTCCTTCAACTCAAGTACTTAAGATATAGGCATGAGGAAAACCAAAAATTATGAATGGCTTCTAAAACCATGTGCTGAAAACCACTAGCTAATTGAGGCATTCTTATCCATGCATAAATCACAACACCCAAATCAAGAGTTAAATTAGAAACTTCCTCTTTCAACTAAAGCTGTCCACTTGCGATCTTATCTGCCTTTTTGGCGATCTTCGATCTTCTTCAAGTCCACATTTTACTCTATTATCGTGTTCTTTCTATTTCAACAACTCTTACATACTTTAAGTTATCATAGTTGCATTTAGCAACTCCCATGACAGCTAAGAGATAATTACAAATTGTCAAAATACAAACTACAAGTGATGACTAATGCCACTCCAAGTGGGTGTAAACAATTAAATAAATACTTTTGATATTAGAATATTGCAAGGTGTATGACACCTATCCCAACAATATATAGAAACATGCTATGTTCATTAATATGGACTCCAGAAAAATCATGTCTATTAATGTAAAAATTGTTATTGTATGCCTAGCCGACGGTGACTGACCTTAGCCATAGTGGCATTAACAACAATGGTGCTCCAATAATGCCCTACCCTGTTACCCCTCTCCCCAACTGACCCATGTTGTGTGGCAACACTTTCCATATTGTGCATGGCAAATAAGATTAAGGTTTTCTAATTATCAACCACATAATGTTAACAATATATTATTAAAATCGCTTTTTTAGGGTTAGATGTGTTTAATGTGGAGGTCTGTACACATCAGGTACTGAAGAGATTTTAAAATGGCATTAATTGGTCATGCAGATAAGAGTAATGAAAACAATGTTTAGTCATTGGTACCATCAAATTCGAAGTCCAGATATCGCAAGTGTCTACCACAGTTTGAGAGTTTTAAAAGCCTTGTTTCCAACACTTTCTGAAAAACAGTGATGATGTGGCCACATGGAGTTGACTTAGACCTTCACACAATCGGTACAAGTAGATAAGATGTTAAATTGACTACAGAAAAATTTTGATGTCTTAAAATAATGTCATGTGGGCTCAAAGTTAGGGTGCACAACTACCAGGTCTTTTTAATGTCACCTTCATCTACTTTTTCATCACCTCCATCTACTTTTTCATCATACTTAGCAACATATCTCCAATGTCATTTTAATCCTTTAAATTGCCTAATGCCAAATTACCTTTCCTACCACCAGAATGTTGTGATTCACACCCTCAACCCCATCCCTTGTGTTACTGTTGTATGCATTAGCTGCTATGTCTTGGAAAAAAGAAAAATCTTTGCAATATCCTCCTTTCTTTAACTAGCTTCCTCCACCCCATCCCTTGTGTTACTGTTGTATTCATCAGCTGCTGTCTTTTGAAAAAAAAAAAATCATTGCAATATCCTCCTTTCTTTAACTAGCTTTCTCACTTACTGTTTGTAGGACTAAAATGTGGTCAATTCATCATGAAGTTATATTACTATAGGTAATGGTTAAAATGGTAACAAAATTATCCAAAAAACTAGAGAATATATAAAAGCAATTGCCACGAAATCATCAATTTCCTTTCGAAGTGTTTCAAGTTATCTATGGCATCCTTCAGTGATCAGAAATAATACCTACCTTAGTTCTGTTTGTAAAATGCTGTTAAACTTTCCCAAACTTCTTTAGCATTTGTAAAATTGAGCGCATGATTAATCAAATAATTATAATGAAAATGGCATCGACGCTTACCCATTTCTATCATACATGTCCAGTTGGGCAACTACAATTTTATCATGTGGTCCTGTTATTCTCGAAACAATCTTACTTAGATGAAGCAGATTCCCAATTAAACATTTTCATTAGCAAAGATTTACACTTTCTAAGTTCCATGCAATTGTGCAGTGCAACTATTTAAAGCGGAGTCTTGACAGTCATTGATTGTCTTTTTAAGCAAGATGCCTCCATGGAATACCCTCAATCAGTTCCATATCCCAAATTTTGAGGAATTAAATAAGAGGAACCAGATGAGCTATGTCCTAAAGATAATCTTTGGCATGCCCATGAGAAGAAAAGATTCAACTCCTGATGATATGGATAAGCAAATGAGGCTGTCAGTGGTTCTCTCCTGACCCTGGACACAACGAGAACAAAAAGCAGATAAAGTGAAATGCTTTCCCTACGGCCTATGTCCATTCTCTGAGTTGTGTTTAGGTGCCCAAGGGCTTGCTGCACCTGTTAGAAATGTATTTAATAAAATTCAAGAATTCTGTCAAAAGAAATTTTAGCTTAAACATTCAAAACCAAAAACATGAAAACGCACAACCACAGGACAAGTAAAATGTTAAAACACAAATTCCAGTCTTACCATGGCCAAATAAACTTGTAAATGACAGTTTGAAAAGCATTCCACCATTTCAATACACATATCCACCTCAAATATATAAATATATTTACAAATTGGGTACCTTGCATTCCTTCAAGTTAAAGGAGACTTATTTGAAGCTGCAGCATCACCGCTACAGGAAAGAATTAAGACTAGAATTGTACATGATTTGGTGCCGGATTAACAAGACCTCAAAAAGTCTTACCTCAAAATTTTATCTGGGAAACAATAGGATTCCCAATACTTTACAAAACTTATTACAAGGTTGTAAGACATGGATGGCTTTTAGCGTAACTACTTTGACAAATGCCACAAGAAGAAACACTAACATCTTCGAAACAATCTGGGGAAGCAATCAATTTGTTAAAGGGGATATATCTGCCCTCATATATTCTGGCAACATAGACTGCTGTTCCTCATTCAAATTAATGTACCATTTCTTTAGAATATTTAAGTGAGTTGAATGAATTGCTTCCCTGCCAACAATTCTTTGAGCAGGTTCTATTTGATTTGCTCTGGGCCTTTTCATGTTTCCTGACATAAGCTCAAATAAAGATTGGGCTGCAGCTAGCTGACATGAGAATGAAAATATATGCCTGCCTTTAGTCACACAGTGCAGATCGAGCAATGTCGACAGATTCCGTCTTAGCTCTTCAACACCATGTTGTTCAAATCCATCATAATCAATACCAAACCTGCAAACATCATTTCAAGAAAAAAAAATCAAGGTTGAGTTACAAGAGTCAAACAAAAGAATGATCCAAGCAATCCCACTTATTGATTTTAAATGAATCTCACTAAATAACAAGAAGATTGTCCTTTGTCAAAGCAAGTTTGTACCATGTTAGAAATTTATACTTTGCTTTTCATCATTATGGTTGAAATGACCAAAGTACCTTTTAACTATAGATATTACCAATTTACAAAAGATCCATATAGACATTAGTGAAATTGGGAAGCACCAAGAACAGCTGTAATAAAAGAAATTAAAAAATAAATAAAAATCACACCTATAACACGTCACTAGGATTCCACCACTCTCATCTATAGTCTGATAGCACATCATCATTGTAGATGCATTCACAGAATCAGCACTGACAGGAAATGATTAATTCATTATCATCCTGGGAAAATAATAGCTAGAGAAAGTTCTCTTGAAACTAGAGAATCCCAGATGGAATAACATAACTTTCCATAACCTAACCACTTCTCATGGGCCCTAAGTCAGTGTCCTTGGTTGTAGAAAATTAAAAAACACTCCAATTGTGCTTTCAATTGGATTGGGGGGCCTCCAGCAATAGAGTGATAGTTGGCATTTTCCTGTTTACAGCCTTCCCATTTGAGGCTTGTTCACCCTCTTTTGTAAATTTCATTGACACTACCTGCTAGATTCTTCTCAGCCAAACTCAATAGACAGAAATAGAAGTAATCTTAACTCTGTCTCAAGGATTCCAGTGATAACCAACTTGAAGATAATGTATTTTGCCTAAACGACCCACTACATTAATCATAAAAATACTTTATTTTGTTGTCATAGCCCAGATCATAAGCTTCATGCATCAGCTAGTCCTGACTCATATCAGACAGAGAATGCCTGGACTATGGTTCCTGTTTTGTTGAGAGCCCAATTCAAAATACTCTGCTGGCTAAGAAAAGAGCCCTTCTGACACCTTTGGCACCAACTTCTCCCATGTTTAATGATAGTAAAGATACCTAGTCTATGTTTCCTTATAAGGGTGTTTTAGCACCCTTCAAAAGGATCATATCAGAGAAATCCATCTTGAAGAGCACATGACCAAACACATCCCAGAAACAGCCAAGCACAGTTACAAACAGGCTCCTTAAGGACCAAACAAGCAATGGGTTTGTTAATTACCAAACCACTCTTGAACAAAACAAAACTGAGACCAATCACCCATCCTTGGAGGATAGACCAATTGATTTGCTGTCTATTGCATTGCTATGTCATTTGCAGGTTTTTGAGTCAATTCTCCAGTATGCTTTGGTCAAGTTGTGGAGGGAGCTGAAAAATCATCTAGCATTTGAGTTTAGAATTGCAGAGCATAGGAGGGTAGATAGTAGATAACAGAGATTGTGGAATGCAACAAAGAAGATAGGTTATTCAATATTGGTTGCATCTTATAGCCTTGTGAGCTTCTTGTTAGTGTAGGATTTTTATTTTCCCTTATATTAGGGTATATTTCTTTTTCCTACGCATATATTTAAAGCTTGCTTAGGTTATTATAAATGGTATTATAAGGGTCGATGGTATCTTCTATAAAAGAAGTGTACTCCCACCTATTCTTGGTAGTTGGAGTTACCTAGTCTCTTGGATGCACATGCCACCTCTCTTAACCATTTATTCGACTTTACCAAGTAGTGTAACCGTTTGTTTGGCATCTTCCTAGTAGGTGTAACTCCCACCTATTTTTGGTAGTTGGAGTTATTCCTATTGGTTGCATTTGCCTCACTTCTATTTATATATACTCTACTCATCCCTCATTTCTGGTGATGAAAAGTGAGCTTCCTTTATGTTATTTATGTATCTATTGCATTGTTGGTAACTAGCTCTATTCTGCTATTTTGATTCTAGGATCATTTGTTTAAACCATAGAAGCAGATATCTTTGCAATATCCCGATATATTCCAATATATCTTAACATTTTCTTGAAAATATCGCAGAGTTTTTCAAAATATCTGACCATGAGTTTGACCGAAATTTTCACCAATATATTGTGAAATTATCGGTGATATACCACTAGTAATATCACAATAAATTAGTTTTTTTTCTATATAAGCATCAAACCTGCAATTTTTGGATTATTCCTCTCTTGAACTTTTATAGACGGGTTATACACCTTGAATGGTGTAAGTAGGTAGCTGTTAAGATTTTGAGGTGTCATTACTGTATAGCAGTTAGATTTGTTGCAAAGGGGAAACGGCAATTATTGTTGTTGTTGTTTCAAAAATGAATGTAGTTATCTACAATTGTGAAGACACCTGGTATAATCATGTTTGAAAACCTTGTGAATAAGGAATGTGACTATCACTATTGTTATTGTGATTAGTGATAATCGTTGTTGCGTTTGACAACAACAAACACTCTTGTCATTATTTATGATTCATGGGCATAGTCATTACTAGACAGAACTGTCAAATGATTATGCTATCTTTTGACTTGTCATTATTATTGCATCACAGATGTTAGTGTTGTCATTTGTACTTATCAATGGATATTGTTGTCGTTTATAAAATAGTTGTATTATTGAGGCAATTGTTTGACAATTTTCATAATTACATTGTTGTTGTTAATAATGTTGTGCCAGTTATGATTGTTGTCGTCATCATTGTCTTTTGACATAACTATCCTTTTGTGATTAGTGATCATTAGTAGCATTCTGTCATTATTGTGACCTATACATTCTTGATCAGTAGGGTGTTTAATAGCATCCTTATTAGTATTGTGGTCAATTAATGTGGGCATCAATACTGCAGTCAACAATAATAGGAAATATTATTGATGAAAATGATTAATATGAAACATTGTTGAGATAGGACATTGCTGTCCTGAAATGCTTGCCGCTGCATTAAATTTAAGAGGTATTTGAAGAGGTTAGGGAGACTGTTGTTGTGAACTGTACTTGTAACAATCCCCGTGTTCGTATTTTGTTGTTGCTTTTCCCTGATGGATTCCGATGCTATTATGATGTTGACATGATTAGTTATTATGCTGGATTACAAGCTTATATGTTTATATACAGATATCATTGCTATTGTATGACTATGGACAAGAAAGGGATGATGTCGTAATACTCGTATCCGAGAAGCTTACGATGTCATGACCCTCTTTCTGATGCTTACTGTTGCTTCGGCTACGATGTATGTTATATGCACATGTGCTTTGATGTGTGATCGGAGTGATGCAGGTACTGGGTATCGACTCCGCCTAGATTCACAGGCCTGAGCGTACTCTTATTCCCCAATGGTGGTTACTGGAAATAGTCACAGGCCAAACGTTCCCTAGCCTAGCCCATTGCACCCAGTTAGTGCAGTGATTCTGTGACGTGTTTACCTTCCGCTTACCCTGCGGTAACATCCGGATTGCCCATCTGGTCTTCTGTGGTTTGCCAGTATTAGTTGTTGAGGTAGTTCGTTATGGGTTGTCGGTATTTTATTATGGTTTTGCATTAATTTATTATGTGGTTTATTTTGGTATTTTATGTGTATTAAGGGAGCTTGATATATTTGGTAATTTTATTCGAAGTTTTGGGTGAAGTTTTGTAGAGGTTTTTACCCCATTTCTGAGTGCTACATTTTTTTTATAGTTGATGAGATTGAAGGTGCCATATCTTTAAGGGTCACAGCTGCAAACATATATTAGCCGCTTCCTATATTCAAGACAAGACATTATTTTTGGAATGCAGCGACAACAAAAAGTGAAGTCGTGGTATTGAGAGAAAAAGGTCTTAGCGCTGAGTCACATGAGAAAAGGGGGGGGGATAAAGAAAGAAAAAAAAAGGAAGGAGAGCTAGGGTTTCAGGACGGGAGAGAGGAGTATCTGGTTACTCCCTATTCTCTACAATTTTTACAGCTCTAGGTATGTAGACATGTTCTCCTTACCCACGGTCACCAGTGTAGATTACTTATGTTATTTGCTTTCACATGATATTGCTCTGGATGATATTTGATGAATGCCCTTACTCTATTTTAAATTTCCCATTTGTGGGACTGTGGAAACGAACAATGTATTCATGAGATCTTCGAACTCAAACAATAAAACTCCCCTTGGTTAAACTGTACGTTGTTGTCCCTGAGTATACGTATTATATCAAGTTTAATAATGATCCATGTTTCCTCTTCATCAACTGGCTACCAGAGCAGGCCACGAGGGTATTTAACCAACAATGCACATGCATTGTCTATGCTTCCACATTTTGCATGTTTCTGCCAGGGCAATCGCGGCTACAAGATCTGGCAAAATTCCTCTATCCTTCATGCTTTGATGAACGTCCATACCCTGTTCCAAGTCCCCATTCTGGCGCAGGGAGCGAGGATGTTGGCAAAGGTTTAGGAATTTGGCTTTACGCCTGCCAACAACATTTGCTTAAAAGTTTCTAAGTCGTTTCAACAAATCCATTATGTGCATATCCTGCTATCATTGCAGTCCATGAGAATACATCGCTCTGAGGCATTCTGTCAAACAGTTATGTGCCTTGTCTTTGCTTCCCCATTTTGCATACATGTCTGCCGCAGCTTTTCCAACTGCAACATCTAACAAAAATATCCCTTCCATTATGCTTAGATGGATGCCAATACCCTCTTCCTAAAGTCCCATCTTGGCACAGGCAGCAAGAATGCTGGCAAAGGTTTAGGAATTGGCTTTACGCCAGCCAGTGGCATTTGCTTAAAAGATTCTAAAGCCTTTTTAACAAATCCATTTTGTGTGTATCCTACAATCAGTGAGTCCCATGAGATGACATCGCCTTGACGCATTCGGTCAAACAGTTCGCGAGCCTTGTCTCTGCTTGCACATTTCGCATACATGTCTACCTGGGCAGTAACGGGTGAAGGGAGGGCTACATATTTATGGAGATTTAGGTTTAATAAATGTCTTTTAGAAGGAGATGACTTCCAATTAACTTGTCCATTCACCCAATCATCATTTACAATTGGGATAAAGCTCATGAGCTGGGTCAATATCCCCCTGTTGTAGTTAGATGATTCTCATTGATCAAAATTAGTAGTGATTGCAGAAAACTGGAACAAGTTGTTGGCACTATTTCTTGTTTCCACAAAATTTGTGTAGTTGTGCTCTCGTGCTCTCATAAACCTATGTTGACAACCGTTCAAAGACAACTTATGTTAGGGCTTCTAGTATGTGTATGGTTGAGTTTTGGTTCTAGGCATTGGTCTTAATGGTGGTTCCTTATCCTTACTCATGTTTATTTCATTATCTCTTGGCATCTATGTTTGTATTGCCTAGTCTGCCAATTACTCCTCCGGAACCCCGTCATCAGCTTTGTTACTTTTAGAGTTGTCACTTATATGCTTGTGCGCTGTCTTAGTGCCCTATAGGCAGCGACAGAAAGATGAATCTCTTATTACAGCAGTGGAGTAGTTTGAATTTTGATGATGAAATATGGATTGTTTTAATTATTATTATTAAAAGATAGAATTTGTTCTTGCTTGGCTGATGTGAATATTCAAATAGCGGTTTTTACTTGACGGATTTAATTGATGTTATCATGGATTGTGACTGGTTATTGAATTATTTTGATTTGGTTTTGTATGCCTCGTTTGGTTAAACGAGATGAGCTTAGGTCAAGGATATTGAGGCCTCGTGCATGGCCTTGAGCGCTTGTAAAGGCTAAGAATGCACACGAGAAGGCCTATCCATCTGTGGGGCGTTGAGTTATCCGTTTACGGAACGTTGATTTGGGCATGATTGAGTCTCCTCGTTTGTATGAGAAGTGTACTTGATTCTTTGTGGTGCCATCCCTTCGAGCACCATGATGACACATCATCCGATCTGCACTCTAGTATCTAGTACCTTAGTAGTCGTGAGTAGTACCCGACATGTTATTGGATGAGCATCTCTATGTTGTGACATTGGCTTTATGCATTGTGTGCTATGTCTGCTCTGTGACTGATGTGAGTGTTGGCCATTGTATTCCTTGCCTTTATTCTTCTGTTTGGGCCTTGTGACTACCTTCGAGCACAGTGGGGTGGTCTCTTTTGAGTCCACATGGTTAGGAGGCGTTGCCACCGCCATTGGGGACCGGTGTACAAATTATTGGAGCACCAGTGGAGATGTTCTCTCTTGTACTTATTTTATCAGTTATTGTATTTTATCCATGGCTATGCCATTGTACTTATGTCTATTCTTTTATGATGTTCGTACTCTCTTGAGAGAGATGGTGTTAATTATATTAATGAGATGAAATGAGATGTTTTATATTTGGCTTACGGTCTTCCGGTGTTGGTATCGGACCCACTTGTACTATGATGATCATTATGGCTCTATGTTTAAAAGTGGAAATGGGTATTAGGAACATTTGCATTAAGGGTTCATTATCATTCTAGCAGCCATTTACTAACATTGGTAAAGAGATTTATATAAAATTATCTATAATCAACGATCTCAAAATTAATGAGAAAAATCCATATTTCAAAATTCATGTTGTACACTCTCATTTACTTTCATGCTCATTTTCTATGCAATTAGTATGACTTTAAATGTAAAAAACATCAATTATTTCTCTTTTTTAGAAATTTTACTGCATTTTTTGGGTTTCCCGATTTTTTCCCAGTTTTTTCCAATAATATCCCGAGAAATTGAAAATATCTTTATCTTTTGGGATGCCGAGAAATTCCCGAGAACAATATCGGATATTTGCTTATGGTTTAAACAATTCTATTGTATCTTATCCTACACTACGTCTTGGATAGTTTCTTTCTTCTTTGCAAAATCTAACACTTATGCCCTTGCATTCATTGGTGATGGTGGGTTGTTAACAACTCTCTATTAGTATAAATAATGTAATAAAGTGCATATAATTAGTGTTGTTAGGTGTAGGTCCTTTAGTATGTTAGTTGTAATAGTATCTTTTCTAACTTTATATAATGTTGCTTTCCCTCTTTGTGAAGCAAGCCGTTGTTACAAATTTCTCTTATCTCTCTTCTTTGTATCTTTGCTAACATTGGTATCAAAGCCACCAAGATAGGGTTAAGGTTTGTACGTGTGCAAAGGAGGTCAGGAAGAGGTCGTGCAAAGTCAGCTAGGGCATGGGCATCTAGAGAGGTGAAAATTTCATGACATTAACAGAGGTAATTCACGGCCTAGTTTTTTTGTCAAAATCATGGGTTGTTTATAAACAAAATCACGGTCTATTTTTTTGTGAAAATCGCCTCTTTTTTGTCAAAAATCGCACAGCTTATTTCTGGTGAAAATCGCATGTTATTTACCTACAAAAATCACGTGGGATTTGCACTAGTTTTTGGCAGATTTTCGAGGGTTTGCAGTCATATTTTTTGGTAAAAAATCTAGGGTTTTCTGCACACGAAAATAACTGAAAAAATTGTGTTATTTCAGATGTGCAGCTAGGGCACATGAAAAGACCAAAAAATAAAGCAATTTTTGGACCCGAAAAAATACATGAAAATCATGCCATTTTCAAACGTGCGGCTAGGGCACACGAAAATTACAATTTGCAAGTTGTACAATCGTTGAGTATAGGATGTGTGACAAAATTATCCTAGGGACCGAAACAAAGAAGCCCTACTGTTACTCAAGCTATCAGTATTTGATGACTTAATTCCTAAAGTCCAACGCCACATCTGCATTTACACTATGGGATAACCTCAAAAACAAGTATCAAGTCTCGAAGAAAAGTCAGGTTTTGTATTTGAAGAATTTGTTATTTTCTACATAACTGCATGAGGGTGGGTCATTGTCAAAACATCTCCTAAATATCAAGAATCTTAGTGATCAACTTCTTGTTGTCAATAAACCAATGGATGACGAGGACATGGTTGCTCTAACCATTAACAGCCTGCCACCCTCCTATGAGACCTTTGTGGAATCATTGAATCTACTGGCTAAAAGTCAAACTTTGACTTTTGATAAGGTGAGTCAGTATCTATTGCAGGAGCAAAGACAAGAGCAGATAGGGGAATCTACATCCGAGACCACGGAAAGTGTTTTTGCTACTCATTTTAAGAGCAAACCTCAGAACTCATTTGACAACAAACCTCAGAATTCTTCTAGCAACACTTCTTCCACTCCATCCAAGAAAAAGATGAAATGTTTTTACTATAACAAATTTGGACATGTTAAAAAGGAATGTAGGAAAAGGCTATACAATCTATTATGCAAGAAGCACGGTGAAGCTAATATGGCCATTGTCAAGGAAGAGCATGGTTCAGATGACGAGTTTGCACTCACGGCATCTCTTTTAGACAGTACTGACAACAAATTTGGTTTTTGATTCAAGAGCATCCCGACATTTCACGTCACAAAGACTGGTATATAAAGTTTACTATTGATTCTAGTCATAAAGATACAATTTCACTTGGTGATGGTAGATCACATGTGGTCGAAGGGATAGGAGATGTTAGGGTTATATTAAATGATTCTCTAAAATTTTTAGAGCACAATATCCGATATGTTCCTGCCATGAACAAGAATTTATTATCTATTAATCAGCTTACTAAGAACCCTAACATTCAAGTCAGGTTTTATGGAAAGACGTGTATTGTATCAAATATGAAACAAGACAAGGTTGTTGCCATAGGCATTCGACAAGGAGGCCTATATAAGCTCATTGATCTTGCTACAACTAATTTGCATCAATGTTACAAGACTCGCTAGGACTTGCCAAGACTCAGTGAGTCCCAAGGCGAGCAGGTCAAAACGAGTCCCAGGGACTTGTGACCCGGGTGCTCGGCAAGTCTAGTCAGACTTGCCAAAACTGGCTAGTCCAGCTGGGAAGACTCAACCAAGTCAATGAAAATCAAGGAAAAAAGAATAAAAAATGTAAAACGATTAAACATAAAAGCATGAAAGTCGAGCGTTATTTAAGGATTTGGAGGACTTTTGAAGACTATTTAAAAGCAATAAAATTATGAAAAATGGCATGCGCCATGAAGGTCTAAGTGGTCTCAAAGGCTTTAATTTGGTCTCGACCCCGCATACAAGTTCTAAAGCCCCTAAAATAAAGTATCACATAGTTACCCATCATTCCACCTATCAAGTTTTCTCTACAACGATAAATATGATCTTTTGCCCTTTCTATGTCTCGAATCTCCCCCACACTCCCCTACTTTTCTTTCCCTAAACTTGGTTTGTTTTCTAAATATCCTATACACATTGCCGACTATTAGTAAATTAGATTAAAGATTTGTTATAATCACTTGGACCTCCACTCCATCCCTCTCACTTCACCTTTCACTGCAACCCCATAAGTCCCCACTTCCTACAACCTACCCATCCTCCTTTTCCATTCATCCCATCTAGCATTGTTTCTCTTCTTTTATATTGGGTAAATGTGTACAAATATAGCTCATACAAGCAGCTGAAATTCAAATCTTAACAAGTGTGGCTCCCAAAGAGCACCATGTTCAAGGCAACATTTAACAAAAAAGCTCACAAGGAGCATGAAACCAATTACCGTATATAAGCAATTATAAGAAAACCCAATATTAGAAAGAAAAAGAAAAAAAAAAGATCATTGTCATAGCATCAAGGTTGCTTGCTCTTCCCTTTCCATTTGGCAACTTCTTGCCTCTCCAAAGTTTCCAATACATGTTTGATCTGATTCTCGGCAAATTTTACTATGTGCTCCACACTTTCCCTCAACCACTAGTTTGCATGTGCACTGACAAGAACAAGAGGATAATTAGAAGCTTCCTCATCATCCTTATTAGTAGATTCGTTAGATTTCGGAACGCCTCCCTTAGCAAAAGGTCCTCGTGTTGGCCAACCATCAGCACCATACAGAACATTAAGAGAATCTAAATCTTCAACCCACCCTAGAGCACCAACTTCTTTTCCCTTGAGCCCACAAGAAATTAGAGGACCCTAATTGGATCTCTCTCCCTAGCCTCCACCCAATTTACCAATCTTCTCAACAAATCCAATATCAAGGATATTCTTCCTCACAAGCCATAAGGCTATGCCCACCAAAGATAGTAACATCAGACTAAACTGAGACTTTATGCCTCTTAGATGAGGAGTGTTTGAAGGACTCCCTAGCACTTTTAAGGCTAGTAGAAACCCCAGAGACAGCAACACACCCAAATTTTGATTCAATATGGATGACTAGGAAACGAGGACTTCAATTGAGGGAGATGCAATCTCATCAAAACAATCTAAATCTCTTTTACTACCTTCTACATCCACCTCGGCATCTGAGGACCCTAAATTATTGAATCCTTCTTGAGACAAGGACAACTTCTCCTAACATTTCCATCTTTTTTATAGAGAGAATGAGAATTGAGACCACCTGTTGATGATTGTTTTTAGACAGGGCAACAATAGAGTAAAACACTAGAGTATCCCACTCTCTCTTGAATAAAGCCTCTCCAGTGCTAAACTGTGTGATCAATCGAGACAACTCCAATGTTCCTTGTTTATGATTCATGATTGGTTAACTCAATGATTACATGTGATCTTGCTGATTATCACAAAGGGACTTACATTAGACTTCTTCATACTTTATTTAGCTTATTCCTCCTTCAGTGTGGATGATGTATAATAATAAAGAAAAGCAAAAGATAAGGGTTCAGAAAGGGCTAATCTAAGGTCAATGAAGTAGTGATGATGCATGAACAGACAAACTCCTTGATAAACCTAACTCCACTTTGCCAAGGATGCCTGCAACTACATGAAGTTGGTGCAATCTCCTAAGGATAGCGAAAGGTTTTCAAATCATGAAGGCTCATACAAGCACCCATTAAACGGCGCATCTCAAACAAGCATCCACAATCGAACTTAAGCAAATGAAGCACAGACTAGCTTTACACAACACTTCACCAACAATGAATGTCAAAAGCATGAGCTAGGAGTTGATCAAATATCCAATACATACATGCATTACATCAATGAACTTCTACTCTACTTCTAATCTACTTAGAAACATCTCTCCACTTCATCAAAATACTAGAAACCATGTCATTCCACAAGACAACACTTAAACACCAAGTGAACTCCAATGTCCTTGCATTAACCTTGAGAAATATTTACAACTTCAAGTCCTCTCAAAAAATTTCGAGAGTCTCTTCTATTCTACTCCTACTTGCCTACAATCTAATATCTAATCTAATAATTTACAAATGAGGCAACAAGGCCTTTATATAGAAGTCCAGATTACAATGAATGGCTAGGATCAATTCACGTAGCCAAGGGTCCAGATCATGCCAACTCAACAGGTAGTTACAACAACTTGCTATTTTTAGTACATATGAGAGGCAATGAAGGCACGTTTTCCAAGAAGATAAGATAAGATGGAATCTTTGGAGCATCTTCCACATAGGCGTCCTCTTTGGCTTCTTGTTTGTTGTAGATACATTGAATGCAGTTGTAATGATGTAGCTGATTATGATTGGATGATGATGTGTACTTGCCACATAGGTGCCACCTTAGCATACTTATGGATTTCAACAGTTAATTCAATATGCTTTTTGGCATATTCCCAAATTGTATCATCAATGTGATGTCTTCGATGTAATCGCTTTGAACTTGTATGTTTGGGAATGTATCTTCAATGATCTTGCCTTGTTCATTCTTCTTGTAAACTGGATGAGTATGATACATGTCGCTTCATTTGTCTAACTTTATTCTTCTTCTCTGTAGGATGTAGGAATGATCTTCCTTAATGCTTCTTCATGAAGAGTAATGTATATGATGATGATGCTTCCTTTATGACTCGGAGTAGATGATGATGATGACATATGAAGTAGAGTAGATAATGATGCTTCATTCATGAATCGGAGTAGGAGATCTCTCTTGGACTTGAAGATTGCAAAAGAACTTGAAGCTTGGATGGATGATTGAACACGATGCAATTTGATGAAGTATGATGTCATTGATGTTTCCTCTGCAATAGCAATTTCTTGACTTCACTCCTTGGATGAAGGTGAGTCCAGGCGCTTGCTCCTCATATGACTCCTTACTCCTCGCTTGAAGGTGATTCTATGTGCTTCATTCCTAGCTCCATTGCTTCTCCTGGATCAACATTCCTGCAACATAGATAAACAACATATCAAACAATTGATAACCTTGCATAACATAGTATATAAGAAACATGTTTTAAGCATTCAACACCCTTCTAGGTCTAGGCGCAAATCTAGGTGTAATGAGGAGCAAAGTGCGCCTAGCACAAGATAACTTCATAATTGTCATTTTAGATGATTTCAAACAATTAAAATAGCTTAAAGTGACTTCTCCTTTCAAGGCGCCTACTTTTAAACATGAATTTGAGTGATTTTCCTTAGGGCGCCAATTTAGTTGGTATGAAGGTGAAAGGGCGCCTCGATCAATTTGGCCTCTATTTGCTACTTTTAAGACTTTGAATAATAAAACACATCTTAAAGTGATCCCTTTCTCTCTAGGCGGCCATTTAGGTTCAAATTTAGGTGTTCTTTTCTAAGGCGCCAATTTAGGTCTTTGGAGAGGCAAAGTGCGCCTAAACCATATGGGGTCTTGGATTGGCATTTCATTATTTCAAGCACTTTCACTAAGCTAAATTTGGTGATTTCCAACACTCTGCATTCCTAGGTGCCAAAACTAGATGAAAAAAACAAGAAAATGCGCCTTGATATTTAAGGGACTACTTGCTCCATTTTCATGGGTTCAAACACTTGTTAAGGCTCAAATAGAAGTGTCTTACTCCTTCAACTTGATGCATGTCTCTTTGATGCTAGGTGCACAAACATATTCCCACCTCCTAGGCGCTCATGATGATTAGAACCACAAGAAATGGTGCCTAAGGTTTAAGAGATGTTTATTCCAACTTAAGGCGCTCTTTGATGATAATTTGAACATGTTTAGGCACCTAACCTTAATGTGATGTTTACTTATAAATTTCATGATCTCCAAAAGTTGTATAAACTCCTATAAAGTTGTTCAACTTCAATGCATTCATCATTAATTGATCCCAACTGGATTCCTCTTGTAGGCGCCAAAATGATATTAAACATGGGGAAACTAGCGCCTTAAGCTATGATGCTCAATTTGATGTATTTATTGGAAGCTCAAGGTGAATTGATGCTATTGAAAACGCCACTTATATACTCCTCTTCATAGTGATTGATCAATACCCCTTTAAAACTAGGCGCTCATTTTGACTCTCCAGATGCGATACGGCACCTTAGCATATTTAGTCCTTTTCTTGGCAACTTGATGACTTCATATCACTTGTTCAAAGCTACAATAGATCTCTCTACACTTAGGCGCTACATCTAAAGATTTACAACGTTTTTTCTTCAAGGCGCTAAAAGTGACTCTACAGGGGTTGATTTGCGCCTAGCAATAGATAGGTGTTCACTTGGACTTTTAACGATTTTAAACTATTGTGCATGTTCAAGAAAGAGTCTTGACCCTTAAATTCCCTCACAATTCATGGAGACAACACACTTCTACTTAGGCGTATTTTTGACTATCTAGAGGTTGAAATGTGCCTTACCTTCCTTGGGTTGTTTTGGCTTTATGGAACTTCAAACTCATGTGTAATCCTTTAGACTCTACCTTTGGGCGCCAGTTCATGGTTGAACAAGTGAAGATTAGCACCTAGATGTGTTTCCCTCATCATGATTAATCAACATCATTTCACAAGCTCAGAGAGAAACCTTAAACAGTCAAACATCATGAAATCAAGGGTACTCCGCCTTGGGCGCCAAAATGGGTGAATTGAAGGCAAAGAGCACCTTGACTTGAAGATGGTAATCTAGCTCAACTTGGAGGTTTCAATGCAACACGAAGGTATCCAGAAGACTCTCTACCTCAAATGACATCAAACTCCATGTTTTCATGCCTCCTTTTGCTTAGGCGCCATTTGTTATTGGTTGAAACATCCCTGTCATGCTAAGGCGCCAAAATCATCTCTGGAGATGAAAAAGTGCGCCTAAGGACTTAGGGGTGTATTCATCAAGTTTCAAGTGATCTTTACTAAGGCGCTACCTTCTTTGACAATCTCCAACACCTATTTTTCAAGGCGCCTAACTTACTTCACCACTTCTTGCATCATTTGTTGAAGGCACAACTTTGGGGTTCCTTGGATAATAAAATGCGCCCTGAGTTCTAGGCGGAGCTTTGAGGTACTGCAAGTGGAGAAACGCATCTAACAAACTAGAGCAATTTTGCTCCCAGAAATGAAAGTCCCCAGGGTCAGGTATATTGAAAAATATATTTAAGTATAAGTTTAATACTAGATCCACCCGATCTCACATGCAAATTCTAGATTTTGAAGGATCCACCAGATTTCAAACTTAGCCAATTTTGAGGATTTTTAGGATATCAGACTACCAGACTTAGTTATTTTCAGGATCTCAAACATACATCTGGATACCAGGGCATCAGGGGACTATTGTATCCACCACAAAGCTATAGACTCAAATAATACTGACTTCATCATGAAAAGGACATCATCCAAGACTTAATGCAAAGCATCAGAGCTCAAAAAAAAGGGGGGTCCCCATTTGCAATGGGGCGATGTGTGATTTGGTCACAACACCACCTAGACCATTACTTTTGCATGTAAAAGTAGAACTATGAAGTTGAAAGAAAACTGACCTAGGAAAACAAGTGGCAATTTTTAAGGAAATTAAAGCCTTAGCATTCATATGGGGCAAGGAAGATCTCGTTTCTTCAATTTTGTTAACTTCCCCTAATGGTTTCAAGACATGAAGAAGCAAAAACCAAATATGAAGGAAAACATCACATGTTTCAAGCCATCTAAGAGAAGGCCGTAGAATAACATCTCCAAGCTTAACCACAAGGTCCCAAGGAAAGGCCATAAACATATACCAACCCACATTCCAAAAAATTCTTAGCAATCACTCTCTTGTACATATTCTCGTTCTGAAAATGCACAAAGAATAAACCCTTCTGCAACATTCTACTGAAAGAAACATAAAGACGAAGTGTTTTACCCCAAATTGATGCAATCTAGTAATTAGAGAACTTCCTAAAGGGAAGAACATCAAAAGTAAAACAAAAAAGATTCAAACATTCTTTAACCTTTTTTCTTCTTTCTCTAAAATAGACTATATAGCAACATTTGGGGTCGAGGATAAAACCAAGAGGGCCTCACCTTGCCCGCCATTTATTTCCCTTTATGCTTGGATGACTCCTCTATAGTCATCAATGACCTCAAACTCAGCTCCTTCCAAAATTTCTACCCTCATCACTATCCAAGGCTTACTTAAAGGTTTAGCTTACCCCCACGACACCTCATTTTTTCCCAACATCCTTTTCTACTATTACTTGCTCTACAATCAAAAGCAAATCCCATCCATAACTTCCCTTGGGAGGAATGAGAACCATGTACCATTGTCAAGCCTTGCCCTCATACACAAACACAAACTCTATAGAGAAAGACTAAAAAGACCCCACAACCAAATCAAAAACTAAATAGAAAAAGTAAAAACACAAACTAGACCCACAAAAAATCAAAAACTAAACATCAACCAGAAGAACAAGGAGGCAACCAAACATACATAGGAAACCAAGGGCACCAAGAACAACAAGGAGCATCAAGAGGGTGATCAATGGAGGATGACGGTTTGTCTTCCTCGCCAGAGCTCCTTCTCAATCTCCCAATTCTCTTTATAATTACAATATTCTTATCTAAAAATGCACGACAATCCTCATTCCATCACAATTATAACACCAACACATACCCTATTTACATTGCTTCTCTCATGCTCAATGAACTACAATAAGTACTTGAAAAAGGTACCCTCTTAGTCCCAATAGTCAGAGGCATCCTCAATCACCATTCACGCAGTACCCACTTGAGGGACCATATTGATCTACAAATGCATACATGGTACCACAAACCATCACCTACTATAAACAACAAAATGCGCAAGTGTTGTGACTAGTTACGGCTTTATGCTCATCCAATAAACAAAGTTTATAAAATGCATGACTACAACCACCCATTCCCCAAGGCATCCACATTACCCAAATACCACCCCCCCCCCCCCCCCCCCATCCAAATTTTGATGGTGGAGGCCTTGGTTATTACAATTAAGAAGTCAAACTTGGGAAGAATCACCTATGAAGCAATAGTGATCAACACGGCTGGAATGGCCACCTAAAGGAAGACTCCAACACAATGTTGCTGTTGGTGACAATTAAACAATACCAATGAGGGATTACTTAGGATCCACAACTTTAATAAGGTTTGGAATCTAGCATACTCTTTGTACTTGCAATTTGTCATCAATTTTTTTGTTATTCATGCCCCTTTGTAATTTTTAATGTTTCTCCAATTTTCCAAGGCGGTGGGGGGGGGTAAAGCATAATGACACATTTCCAGAAGAGCCAAAAAAAATCCCTTTATGGTGGCAATAAAGGGAAGGTGATTGATTACATACAAATAAATAATACAAGAAAATTCAAAAAATAATGAAACATCATTGAATATTCGAAAGAGCTGAAATAACATCCACATCATCAAACATTGAACAACGAGCATTAAACATGAAAAATAGAAAATTGAGGTAACACAAATAAACATGAATATCTGATTCAGGGTTGTTATATTGTTATGAAAATAACTAGAGGAGTCTCATACAACATTGATAATTTAAATTTTAAAATATTAGTCATATTTAAGATACAATACAGTCTGAATTTTTATATTTATGCATTTCTACATTTTAAAGCTGAATAACATCAGGAACATCTTGGCGCTACCAGGACAATTGAGGGATGTCCCCAACAGTTGAGACAGTCCGTAATGTCCTCAGATATGCAAATAATGGGACATCTCCAAGATAGCATTCAGAGGCACCAAAACATCCTAAGGACATGGGGAAGAGATGGGGGGAAAAGGGCATGCAGGGGGGGGGCATTTAGTCCATCAGAGCAATAGCAGAGATCATTCCATATGCCTCTAGAACTCCAAATTCCTAAGAAAAGAACTAAAACTTAACTCGTAAGAAATAAAACTGCAATTAAATAAGCCCTCCATCCATCACTCCAATGTAAGTACATAACATAAGAAATTAAACTGAAATCAAAGAACACCTACATCCATAACTCTAGAGTGAGTCCATAACTGTAACTACTAACCATGTACACATTATTCACTGATAAGGTATCCCAATATTATGAAATGGAAGCAATTCAAATAATACAATATGCCAACTGATAATTGAAAATATTCAATTTTGATAGATGAGATGAAGTTTGAAAGTAGCGAAAATCATCAAAGCACAAAATATAGCAGATGTTCTCAATAATCAACATAACCAAAAGAACAGGAACCCTATTTCTCAACTAACATGTGAATTATTTTGCAATAATAGCTTTTAAGATTACTTTCAAAAAATGCAAATTTGAGCAAATCCTTACATTAAATAAACAGAGAAACCAAATTCAAGGTATAGCTATGCCATGAATAAGGTGGAAAGTTATACCTTCCAATAATCCCTACCAGCAGAAAAATGGTCATTATCAGCACGTCTGGCGCATTAGGTTGGGCCATTCTCCAGAAATGAGGAATAAGTTCATTGTATGTCCAATCCCATCCCTTAAAACCATAATCCAAGAATAATCATGAGTCCATAATCCAATAAGCACCAGCATCATGGGCGTAAGATATATAAAAGGTTTGTCTAGTACCCATAATTGTAAACCTTCACTCTAAAATCAAAAGAACTCATTGCGAATCAAAAACAAGACATGCCACACAAACATTAGCTGGAAAACAATACAACCATTTACATTTCATATGATTATTAAAAAAATGACTTTGCAATTTGGAATTTAAACACACCATTTTCTCCTCAAATCAGTAATACTTTATCTGCTCTAAACAATCAGCTAATAATAATTCTCACTGCATTGAGTTCAACAAAGAAAACGAGGATAGGCAATGCTGTATGTAGGTGATCATTATCTGAATAAAGTTTCTGTACAGGTTCCTCCTCTCATGTACTTTTGGAAATTCTTCTAGCACTAACTAAATTGTCATAATTTATGGATATTCTGTGATCTCCATTTTATACGGCTCTGATGCAAGCAATTAATGCTATAGCCATAAAAATTGTCACAACTTATGGATATTCTGTGATCTCCATTTTAACTGTGCATCCCAAGCAACTACTCCCTCAAACATATATTATTAAAAGGCTTTAGTAAACAAGTCCAGTATCAGAACATACCTTTCTCTTTTTATGCATTTGGCGTTTCCAAATCCATAGTGCATTATCATGTATATCACTTTTCAGGAATCAGCTGTGTTCATATCAAGTCAAATGTCATGACCCATCTTTCTTGAGTAAGTGATTCACAAACCCATCAGAGATGGGTTCTTCTAAACCACTGCTGGTGAAAGAACGGTCACGAAGTTTGACTGTTAAATAACAAGCAGCTGATTCTTGAATAACAATATTAAATACCTTGCCATGTTTTAGACACTCAAGCCTAATTACCACAAACCAAACCATGAATAACTATTAAAATTGTTCAATATATTCCAAAGTTGCATTGAAACAGATACAGTATCCAATATGGATACGGTATCTAATACAGATACGGCTATTTTTTAAGACCCCTAATATGGATACGGCTATATGTATATACTAATAAATTTACTAAATATACATAAAATTACTATCAATAATAAGTGATTAAACTTTCTAAATTACAAACTTATTAAATATAATTAATATTAATAAAATTATAAATTATATATTTCTAAAATTAAAATTAATAACATTATAAATAAAAAATATCAAATTTATAACTCTCCCACTTTCTAACGTCGCTACCGAACTTTCGGAATGCTCCTGTAACTAGGGCTTCGAACCAGCCCACCCGCCCTCACCTAGACGCCCCTCCTTTCCTACAGTTTGTGGATCATGGAGGTTATTCAATGGAAGAAAGGTCGCGCCCTCCGCTGGATCTCTCTACATAGAAAATGGGACTTAGAGGGAGATAAAAAGTTTTTCGGTGCGCTGGGCAAGAGGTGGCGTCAAGAACAAATGGAGGGTAGTCGTCTATCAACTGGAGCGATAGCAACTCCTTTCCTACTTTGGAGGCCAAGAATAAGGCAGCAGAAAATAGCAATTTCGGCCCTTATCAAACTGTGGTGTGCAGTAGAGTCTCTAACCTTAGATCTAGAAGGCGCAATTAGAAAGTAATGGAAAATGAAACCTATTTTGCAGAGTATGGATTAATTGGAAGATTTATTAGATTTTGGCCTAGTTTAGCGGATTTGCATAAGTGGATCACAGAGATTTGGAGCCCTATTTTGAAAGGTGGTGTTCAAAATTCAGATCTATCCCTATGCCCGAGGTTTTTTCATAGTGGTTTTTGATAAGTTACAAGACTAAAAGGCTATTCTTTGTGACTACCAATGAATCTGCGAGGAGCACTTGCTTATGCTTAAACCATGGCATCCAACATTCAACCCTCTATCGGAATTCTTTTCGATCACGCCCATTTGGGTTCGTCTCCCTAACCTTCCACTCCAGTTCTGGTTTGAGTCATGTTTTGAAGCTATTGGCAACAAACTGGGGAAATTCCTGGTTGTTGATGAAGGCTTCTCAAATTTCCTCCACTCCACCTTTGCACGAATCTTTGTTGATCTAGATCTCTCTAAGAATCTCCCGGTTGAGATCTCCCAAAAAACTTCAAGTCGTTGGACTCATGTAATATGCAACCCTGATTTTTGTTTTGAAAACCAAACAACAACATTGAAGTTAAGTGTAGCAATGATTCTTCCACACTCTTTTGATCACCCAAATCCCGATGTGGGCAAGTGAGAGCATACAAGTGCTTCCGAGTTAGCATTCAAAACCAAACCAGCAATAAAAACAACTTCCACTTATTCAGTGGGCATCCGCTTATACAACAAGCATCCACTTATGTAGTGGACAACCACTTATTAAGTGGAAGAAAACAGGAAGGAAAACTAGGCACATCCACTTATTCAACGGGAAGCCATTACAAAAACCACTTATTCAGTGGGATAAGAAAACCAAAGCATTAAACTATCAATCCCACTGGCGGTACTACCTTCCAGGGGTTACAATGAAATATTGCAACTAAATTAAATATTCATAATGTAAATATAGGCTGCAATAACATCCAGTAACCCAGATTTCCAACTTGATTGAACTGCTGAAACATGTTAGCTCATGGAAATCACATGAATGATGAAAAGAGATGCTAACTGATCAATATGAACACCAAAATATACAATACAAGAAACTATGAAGGAAGTTCTGAATGAAGTCTTTTTTGTCACTATTGTAGCTCTGTTGCAGGTCTGAAATCTTTGTCAGCAATGCATAAACTCTAACATCAATCCCAGATCATAGTTTTTCCACCTCCAAACTCATGGCATTGACTTCCACTATCATTGGCACCTCACAAACAAGTGATAAATGCTCCCAAAACTAGGCGATCCTCCCTCCAAGTGCTCATGGCCCATTTCATGTTGTACGACTTGCCATGGTGTATGGCCTGCCATAGGGTCTCTTTGACTGCTGCAAACTCACCAAAATCATGAGTGTTGGCACCCAGGCATGGAGAGAATTATCCTTACTTTATTGCAATGAAAAACACTTAATGCTGATCCAAAAATCCAACGCCCAAGTTGCACAGGTATGGCCTGGAATGGTACGGCCCGCCCCTCAAAGAATGCTAAACTCCAATCAACAAACATTAGATCATTCCAATAATCTAAACAAATAAAATAGCATCAATCTCCAATCCAAAATCTTCAGAAAACATCAAAATCCATTCAGCTCTATGTGATTCCTGAATGAAATCACCCCAAACCAGCTAGGGTGGATCTCTCACCACCGAAACTGATCTTCTTCTAGAGGGTTGATGTCCTCAAGAAGGGAAGGAAGAACACGCAGGTTCAATCCAACATCATAACGATATCAAATCAATAGCAAAACCAAACAATGAGCTCTCATCCCCCTTATATAGGCACTCTGTAAGTTACACAAGAATATAATTCTTTTTTGGAAATAATTACTTTTTTTCCTCCAACTTAAATATTCTCTTTTCCAAAGCTTGAGCGCTCATTTTATGTACCTAAACAATTAATATATCCTTTAACCTTTCCAATGAGCTATAACACTTAGGCACTTTTTAATTATTTCCACCCTTGGAGACAAAAGTGTAAATAATAATTAAATAGCTCATTAATCCACTCAACTTTACAAAAAATCCCAAACATAATCAAACTGCAAAATAAACCATACCAACATGCTCCAGGAAGTTTGGGATGAAGAATGATGCCATCTGAGTGATTTTCCAAAAATAGACGGCTTCTCCAAGAAGTTTGGAGAGCAATCCAAGACGCTGAAAAAACTTTTGAAAGTTGCACTGCAATCCTAAACAACAACTGAACTCAATGCCATCAACTGAAATCAAAAATAACTGAACTAGTGATCTCCACAAACAAAGAGTTCCTTACCATATCACATAGCCTATCAGAACTCAAGGAAATAGGCTATTGGACCCACAACTGGTTAGGCTCGAGAAGGGGACATTACAACTTAGATCTTGGACTATGAGGGTTTACCTTTCCGCAGACACAGATGTTACAACACTAACCACCTTGTTGCCAATTGCTCAAAATCCAAAAGCAAAAGTGATGGACAAGGCACATGGTGGAGGAATGTTGATACCCACCATTATTCTATGGAAAAGGGGTTTCTATTAACCACTAGAAGCTTACTTCGCAAGAAACTACTAAATTAAAATCCCCCCAAAAATGAGAAAACTCTAGACAAAGTCAGCCAGAATGGATCCCATTTCATTTCAGCAACCTCTGATTCACAGGCATCCAAGTCTAAGATTACCTTTGTTCTAGCTATTCCAGATACTAAATCACAAGATGCCGAAACCCTGGTCATTAATAAGGGGGCCTCTGATGACGGGGCTGCTCGAAAATCAGATTAAGTTGAGGTCACTTCAACTACGGTGGACTGCTCACATATTGATGTTGCGACCTCAGAGGATGGGAATACAAATGGAATTTGGACAGAGGTGCAAAATAAAAATAAAAAATAAAAATATTTTGATTGCTCATAATATGCAGTTACGCTCCCATTCCAAATCTAGTGTTAACACTTTGAACCCTGGTGTTTGATTGCAAAGAATTTGCACTCTCACAGCCCGCTGGCTAAGTGTCATTTTGGCAAGGTGGATTGGTACTTTTAGTCTTAGTATCAAAAATTGTTGCACCCCCGTTTATGGATCTAATGCTCTTCATGTATTTTGTTAAACTTTTTTAGTTCAATGGGAGTAACCCCCAAAAGGTCACAATTCACACAAAAAAAACATTATAAATAAACTTAAACTTAATATTAATAACATTATTACCTCTTTAATTACAATACCTAGCCGCACAAACTTTATTATTATTTGCAATACAAAAAGGAAAACTAATGCAAAAGAAACTTTATTAAAAATTAAAAAAAAAACGAAAGCCATATCACAAAAGAAACTTTATTAAAAATAAAAACTAATTGGCACATATCACATCAGCCGTCGATCCCTCGAAACGAGGACACCTGTAGCTACTTATCCCTCGCCCCACCCATTCCAATCCAAGCAAAGCAATCACAGTATGTGTTTTCATCTGCTATCTTCCGCCATCGAACTCCTGCTAATTTGCGTTGTTTCGATCTTTTTGCTGTTAAGTATTTGTACACATTAACCAAGCCATATCACAAAAGAAACTTCATTAAAAATAATAATAAGAAAAAAATGAAAGCCATTTCTGCTCGTATTTTTATTAAAAATAAAAATGAAAGCCATTTATGCTCGTATTCCTATTAAAAATAAAAAAATAAAAATAAAAACGAAATCCATTTCTATTATCAAGATTCGGGTTATTTTTTCAAAAACCAAATCCCTACAAATCCGACACAGCTACAGAGATGAAAATTTTAGGGCATGGGCAGGTACGGTATCTGAGACATATCCGTGTCGTACCATACACGTCTTTGTACCAGATACGCTGGTACGCGAGAAGTGGTGTATCCTGCAACTCTAATATATTCACATTTTTATATCTCTATTGAAAGTCTACTCACAAATTCTCTTTAGAGGCAGAAATAATGAAATAATATTTAGGGTAGATCAAAGTTTGCTAACATCAACTTTAAAATGAGACAAAAACTCGTGATCATAACCCTAGAGACCAATGAAGTTACATATTTGCCCTCTATAAGCAATAATCTTTTAAATTTTAATATTTGGTCTACTATGTGATTACATTCATAATAGCAAGTGCCATCGAATATAATTGTTTCTAGATTTTAATTGTGTAGTAATTTTTATCATCAACATTTCAGATCACACTTGGTGATCAATCATCAGGATGAAGAAAGCAAGAGAGGAGAATGCAAAAATGATATATAAGCAAGTACATGTTTTTGTTGAAGGGGCTGAGTAATCTCTTTCTATATTGCTCAGATATATATGTGCCAAATATAAGTGACCCTTTCCATTAAGAATCTTGTTCTACAATCTCCCAAAATATAACTGGTACCTCTATAGAGCAATAGACAGAGAAATACCAATATTAATCATCTCAGTCCCCATTGTCTACAACCTCTACCAACCAAGACACTTCATTCCTTCATACCTTGTTACTGTTACTTCAATGGATTTTCTTGAAAGGCTACAAGAACAGTAACTGAAGCTCTAGTAACCCTTCTAAGGAAGACTTGACCTTTGATTGTGAAAGATTGATGTCTTCTTCATGAAGAGTTACACTCTATTAAAGCCTGCAATGTTTAAAGGTATCCCAATCGTTACGACATTTAAGCTACCATCCTTAAGCGAGCTCTAGTTTTCTTTCTCAATAAGTACCATTGTCATAATGATGTCACAAACAAACATTATTATGCTTCATAGGCATTTTCTTCAGTATATGATCCATTCTAAACCCACAGTTCCTCAATAGACAAATGATCACATTTGCTTCAGCATATGGTCCATTCAAATCATAGAGTTCATTAGTGCAACATCCAGGATGAATTTGCAGCCTAGTCTCCTCATCAAGAATATCCCTAGGTAATTCTTCTCTAGGTCAGAAGAAATACCCCTATATAGCCCTCTACTCTCTAGAGAGGATTGCCTCCCTACATGATCCATAATCAGCGTGGATATTCCACTACTTGACTTACCAACACAAATCTTGTTTATTCCAATCACAATTTGAACAACTAAGTTGCTGATTGTAATGTCAAAATGCATAAGGCAATCCTTAATACCTTAGAATTATTGGTGTTAATTGCAAAAATTCACTAAGGAAGATTATAACAGTAAATTAGAGAGCAACAAGAAGCAAAAAAATGGAGTATACACAGCCTTTAACCTGGAGTACTGAAAAAAGGGATAAAACTCCAAAAGAGTAAGGGATCTCCTCCTGGTGCCACTATCTCCTTGCTGGTTTACAAAGATTTACTGCCCTCTTGAGACCTTCATAGACATCTTACACATTCAAGAGTATGCCTAAACACCCATACAGCAATGGTAACGTTCTCAATTACAATCCAACATTCATAGGACTACTTGACTGATGGAACAAAGAAAAATTACAGTCAATTACAGCTGAAAGGAACCATTTTACAATGTGCCATAAGTGGTATTATAGCTCATGAATCACACGAGCTTCAGAGGAAAGCCCAAACATATCAGAACCAAGAGATGAAATTCCGATGCTCCAACTTCCTCTCTATCTGCAAGCTCTGGCTTTTTGTCTCATGTAGGATGGCTTTGACAAAAGTTTTAAAATTCGCAATTCGGTAAAACTCAGCAGACCCAATTTTGACTCGGACTTGGCGAGTCAAGAAAAATTCAGCAAAACTCCACAAATTTAAAAAATGCTTAAATTAATTAACTCAACAAAACTCAGCATAGGCAAGTAAATGGGTGAGTTTCTCAGCCTATTTACTGACTCACGAGTACTCACAATTTCTGCAAGTTTTGGGCAAGTTTTAAAACTATGGTTTCGACTACAGACAAAACCATTTTGTATCCACAGGATTATATGGTGACAAATTCAGTCACAGCCAAAACTGTAAGATGTTTTTCACTGGGGTTGAAATCATCACCAATTCTTGTTTTTATGTTATCTGTCCCTTAAGATCCAGATTACTTTGGTGACTTACTGTACCTGTTTTGACCTGCTGAGCTCTTTGTAACTCTGTTCTTGATCTTTGCTATACGGAAATGGGTCCTACATTTATCTTGTCATTGAGAAGTCTTCAAGAAGACATCCTAGTGGTGGTGTTAGCCAACTGTATTACTATTAACATGTCTAATCCATTTTGGATCACTGTCTCCTTGTAAGAAAGTGCTCTTGCTACTCTTTGCTGCTTCATCCTTTTGGCATCACCATAAAAAGACTTCTCATGATATTCCTAGATCACTTGTTGTAACCTTCTTTCCAAGAAGGATGTGACTACTAGAGTTATTGAGAGGACACTTATCAGCAATATATTCAGGTCATTTGGACCCCTCTTCCACAGCCTCTTGAGTCCCATGATGGCTTTATATGCTAAGCATTTTCAACAAATTATTGCAGTCTGTGAAGTTGCTGATTTTGCAGGCTGATTACTATATATATAGGTATTTCTACTTATCTTTTGTATATTTCAAGATCAATACCATAGTGAGTGATACAGCTCTCTTCTTTTTCTTCAAATTTGAAAATAGATAAGAAAATTATAATACAGAAAAGATAAAAGCATAGCTAAACAAAAGCAGGGGAAGAAAGAACAAGAAACGGCTTACCAGATATTGTGCAACCAGCTCCAGGGCAAGAACAGTATCATTAAGAACAGATAGATAGCATGAAGCGTCTTCTTTTTTATTCTGGAAATGATCTCTGTGTTCTGACACATCTTGTAAATTATTCAAAGCTGCAGATCCATCCTGTTGACAGTAATTCATTTTCTGACTTTCTACTTTCCTTTCAACATTATATATAAAAGCTGATTTTTCACAATCCAAAACTTTAATCGGTGTTTGTTCACCTTTTTTATTTGAAACAGGATAATGCTTCAAGGTCTCCAGCAAAAAAGAGATATTTCCATCCATGCTAAGCACATCTTCTGCAAAAGGGCAACGCATAGACAAGGGATGCGTCTGTTTCTGAACACTAACGATATCAGAATGATTCAGTAAACTTTGGGGAACTCCTTTTTCATGTCCTTCAAGTAGAAGGATAATAGCACATATTGTATTCCCAAGCACATTGCTTCTGCTGACTTGCAAACAATGCTTCCAACATAGAAAAGTAATTGAATGCACCACAGTGAGAAGCCAAATGGAATCTTTCTTGCACCATCTCAGTACCATATACATGACTTCATACAAGCAATTCATGTTTCCAAGTGCAAGGCAAAATGAAGCCAATACGTGACTCCCTGCTTCTAGTTCTGCAATAGTAGCTATGTGCCGCAAAACCGAGAACTGTCCATGTTCTGCTTCCATGAGTGTCCCATTATACTCAGCAGAAGCCGTATAAACCATGACTTCACCCTCTATTAAAAACTTTGTCATGAGACTGACTAGAATATCAAGAACAAAAACTTTTGAAAAGGCACCCTTTGTCGCATTGTTTGAAGAAACTGCCAGAGAATAACACCAAGTTTGTGTTAAAAATCCTATAGATCCAAATGAAAGTAATATTTTTCATTTTTCTATAAGAAAAATCAACCAAATTAACTTCAAAGCCAATTATAAAAACAGTCTTCTTTCTGAACTTTTTAACCAGCTAAATTAAATAAGCTACCGTATGGAAATAGTTATAGACACACATCCAAACCATACCATAACATTAAAAATAATCTTACAAAGAATGACTGCAGCTTGAAAATCAAAACTATGTATACAGTTACATAGTTAAAAATGTATGGAAAGTGTGCTAAATTGGAGCATCTGAAACACATTCCACCACTTTCTATATTCTTAAGTGGTTGGTTCAGTATGTAGAATACTAAATTTCATATAGTTACCAGTGCTATTTGGAATATTTATAATTCTACTGTTGGAGTTATAGACCACCCAGTGGATAAGATCTACCTTATAGATATAAGGCCCCTTTGTTTAGGAAAAATTTATGAGACCGTTGATTCTATGTTTGAAGCATGGTACTGAAAATTGACAAACACTTGTCAGGTTCAGAGCTAAGTCAACCCTTTTGAATCCCAACATCCCAACATGTAGACTTGGCGAGTCTGCCAAAACAACATAAAAAAATTCTTCTATTCCTGTTTTAACTCACCCATTAAAAATAAAAAAATGTCATCCACATCTGTTGTTTTTCTTCTACCCTCCTCTATTGGTGTCATTTCCAATTTTGAAAGCTTTCAACAGACTTGATGCTTGCATCTGCAGTTGTCCTCCTGATATAAGACTCATGCAGGATCGTCTGAAAATGTTATGTACTTGTATATATCAGAAAGTTACCTTTATCGACGATCATGAAGGACATTTAAGCAGACGGTAAAAATTTGCCTTCAAGGCTAGAATTGTCACAGAATTTTATATCATGTCCATTCATCCTCATTATATGATATTAGTTAGTATTACTTAAACTTAGGACACGCCATCTCATTTACCAGAATCTCAGTAGAAGTTTCTCATGCCCTCTACAACCATTTCCCCAAACTGCAAACTATCTCCCCTCTCTTCTAGGCCAATACTTTCTAAATCTGCTTGCCTAAGCCAGCAACCTCTTCCCATGAGAAGATGCTATGGCCTCCTCTAGAATCTGGCCCAAGCCAGTAAGAACTTCAAGGCAATTGCAACCCATAAAATCACCCAGATTTGTAAGGATCTCCAATCCTTTATTTCCCAACATGCACAATGAAGCATGCCAAAACCTGACATACCCTTTCCCAAAGCGAATGGATGCTACCTCAAACAGTCAATACCTTTCAAGATCTCTTTCTCGATCGAAGAAATGCAATAAAGAATCTGGATGCTCAAGGAAAGGGCCCTGATCTGTACATTCATTGGAGCTTTCTCAAGACCCAAGACTCTAAAGTATTGAGTCCAAGAAAACTGGAAACTAAATGAATCAGTTAATCTACTCTTGTTGGCTAAAGACTATTTCCTGGCGATCTTTGCCTTTAAAGTGGAAAAGAACAAATCTTTCAGCGTCTTGGTTTCTTAAAAAACTAGACCTTTTTCATAAAACATCAGACCTCTGCTTTCAACCCCACTGAAGATCTTCCAAGCACATTTCCATTGCGAATCAGATTAACTCTCCTCCCAAGTGAATACTGGAAAGAGTTCTTTTCTACGAAAAATCGGTAATGCCATTGATGAATATATCACTTCTTCAGACTCAGAACCCAGGATTTCTGTTAACTGGTTTCTTAAAAAACTAGACCTTTTTCATAAAACATCAGACCTCTGCTTTCAACCCCACTGAAGATCTTCCAAGCACATTTCCATTACGAATCAGATTAACTCTCCTCCCAAGTGAATACTGGAAAGAGTTCTTTTCTACGAAAAATCGGTAATGCCATTGATGAATATATCACTTCTTCGGACTCAGAACCCAGGATTTCTGTTAACCTCAATTTAGACTTCGTCTACCTACCTGACCATCATAGATATGGGTGAGATTTAATGGAAGGGTGAATTGATAACAGAACATCACCTTCCATTGCGACTACAAATCCATAGTACAAAAAAGGGCAGACAAGTCAATCCAATAAGTTTCAAGAACTGCATGATAAAAGAGGCTTAGGACAAAACAAAATTCATCTTGCAATTCCACCTCAAAACCCATTTGAGGTCCCATGAAAGAAGATGAACCAGCAACCTAAACAGTGGAACTAGAGCTGGATTAATAGTATGGAGAACAAAAATAAAACAGCCACAAAGGAGAAAATCAAAGAGCTGGTCACATTCGCCTCCAAGGCCAAAAGTCAGGCCCTGACTACTTAAAGCACATCCAAAAATAAGGATGCCCTTGTCAACCTTGTGGCCACAAGTCTCTAGATCTGATCTCCTGCAGTAATAGGACACAAAAAAAGATGTGAAGATGTGGAAATCCTCTCTTGATTCCCTGAATGCCCTAGAGGATTTCAAGGACACCGGATCGGCATATCAATAAAATGCTACAGATCTGGACTCCAAAGGACATGAGAAACCAGGTAAGTGGACTGCCTGAGGAGTCAACTTCACCAAGTTCTTATCATGTGAATCCTCTCTTGGAATATAAGAGGTATTGGAGTCACCAACAAACTTCAACTTCTCAAAGCAGCAGTGCAAAAGCATGGAATAGATCTGACCCTCTTCCAAGCAACCATCAAATCTGAGTAAAGAAAAAAAATGCAACATAATGTTTCAATGGGATCCCTCCAATATGTTCTGACAAATTTTCTATCACATGTTTGAGGTACTACAGCAGGTATTTTCACCTCACAATGGTAGGAAAACTTCAATGTAGCCAATTATCTACACTCCCCCCATGGGCAATCGTGTATAGATTATCTCCAAGATTTGTTTAAATGGATTCTAACAAATAAAGAAGAGAAGCTTATACTAATAAGAGATTTCAACGTCATCAAATCAAGGGAGGAAATGCAAAGAGGGAGGCAATTCAACCATACGATTGCTGCAAAACTTTATACCTCTCATTGATGTGGACCACCAGAATGGGATATACACATGGACCAATAGGAGAAAGGAATATGCAAGAATAGCATAAAAATTGGACTGAATCATGTTATCCACTAACAATATGGCCCCCAACAAAATAATAATCGAACTAATCCATGAAACAAGCCTCTTGGACCACTGGCCAAGTATACGTCAAACCCTGAATACACCTCACAAGAGGCCTTAGCAATTTAGAATCAAAAGGATGTAGGTAACCCATCCAAATTTCAGAATGGTGGAAGTATGTGTCTAACCCACCTAGATTTCAGAGGCAAGATCAAACAATGGCAGGCAAATATACGAAATTACACAGGGCATGGCATGTAAAGAGTCCACAAGAAGCTATCATAATTGAAAAAACCTATCTTTGAATGGAATGTCCACTCATTCAGTAACATTTTTCATCAAGCAACAGAGATGGAAACAGAACTTACTGAGCTAAAGGGCAGATGCGAAATCAAGAATTTATAAAAATGCATCGGAAGTAAAGAACGATCCCTTATCTCTAAGCTAGCTATTCTCTCTCAAAGAGAGGAATTGTTCAGGAGACAATGATCCAGGGACAAAAGAATTAATGCTGGGCATTTTAAGACAGCATTTTTCCAGAAGTCTGTCACAAATAAGCACCACATAAATCCACTCCCTAGCTTCAAACACCACTCATGTAACTTTGTCGATACAATTCAAGGAATTCCAGGTCATGCAACTAACTATCTCAAAGATATCCTCACTGATACTAGATCCAATGAATGTAATAACACAGCTCAGGCAAAAATTCTCGGCAAAATTCCTACTCTAAGCAACACATAATGCTAGTCTTATCCAACCTGTTACTGAGGGAGAACTCAAACAGATTATTTTGATGTTTTCTCTTTCAACAAAGATAAAACGAGCAGGACCAGATGATTACTTAGTGATGTTATCTCAGAGTTTCTGGGATGTCTTATAAAAAAGGATTTACTAGAAATGGTGGAAGAATCAAGCCAAAATAAGTAAATTATGAGGCAACTAAATAAGATCTGACTAGTCTTCATCCTCTAACATTTCAAAGCTAATAGCATGGATCATTTTCAATCAATTGCATTGTGTAATATGGTCCATAAAATAATTTCTAAATTCATGGCCAGCAGAATCCAGCCCCTTGTACCCAAACTAATGTCTCCAACTTAATCGGCCTTCATCCCAGAAAGACAAGTTGTGGATAACATTAACTGTCCAAGAATTACATCACTCTACTCATACACCACATAGACCTAGAATTTTCTCAAGCTCAACACATCCAAAGCATTTGACAGAACCAATTGGAACTTTCCGGAACAAATTCTCTAGCAAATGCAATTTTATGAGGTCTTGAATCTTGATTGAATGGATAAACTGTTGTATCAGCACACCCACCTTCAGAGTTGCAGTCGATGGTTGTCTTGGACCCCACTTCTCCCCATCTCAAGGATTATGACGAGGTGATCCCCTAAGCCCATACTTGTTCATTACTTTAAATGAGTTCCTTCTCAAAACACTCTTTGTCAAGCAACAAGTGAGGAAATTCATGGCCTCCCTATCATAGGTAAAGGGAAGAGGTATACAGTATATCAATTTGTAGATGACAGTCTTTACTCTCACCACTGTGGCATCTGAAGTTATGGAGATTCAATCAATTCTCACAAAGTACCAAATTGCTAAGAGACAGCCCATAAATTCAGGGAAATCAGCTATTATTTTCTTGAATACAGCACAGCAAACTACATCCAAAATTCTTCAAACCATGGAATTCAAGGAGAGGCGCTTCAACATAACCATCTAGAGTTCCCTCTTCACATGAAATACAATAAATAAGTCTGGAATCACATTCCCAATAAAATTCCGAACTGCCTCAACTGCTGGACTAATATATGGCTTTCTTTACCATGACGAATACAAGTGTTACAATGCTGCTAGTTGTGTGGCCACTGAGAAACTTTTGATGGAGAGGTATTCCGTGTTGTTTTGCAGCCCATGTGCAGCACATTGTCTCCATTTAACTGTGTAAGGCATTAGCAAATTTCCATGGGTTGAATGTGTAGTGGAGAGAAGGTGAACCATTACAAAATTTATCTGCAATCACACATGGGTGTTGAGTATGATGTACACCTTCATGGATGGTAAGGAACTTCTTCGCCTAGAGGCAACGAGATTTGCTACCCACTTCTTTGCATTGGAGACCTTTGTCCATAGAAGATGAACTTGAAATAAATGTGTTTCAACTTAGTTTCTATTGAGATTGTTTGGTCGGGTGCGCAAAAAATTGTACAAAATTCAGATCCTTTGGTCAGAATTTTGAGACTAGTTGATAGGGAAATTTTCCTCATTGGCTATTTCCATGACACCATAGATAGGACCAAGGGGGCTATCAACACCAAGATGCATAAGGACATGGGGATGTACATAATGATATCGGAGATCATTGATGACAAATGGGATCAACAAATGCATTGCTACCTCCGTGCCACTAGATACTATTTGAAGTAAGTGTTGTTTTAAAGCAAGTCTGTTAGAGACGATCTAGAGGTGATAAGGGCCTCTTCAAATGAATTGAGAGATTTTTCCCTAATTTAAAGATACAGCAATCAGCTATTGCAGTGTTGCCCTTACCAACAAGGAAAGGGATTTCTCTCCAATGTATGTGTTATAGAAGCCAAAACAACCGTGAAACCAAGAATTTGCAATTAACCTTTACCTTTTTCTCTCTTTGAAAGTTTGAACTTTGAACTTTAAAGTTTGAAATATATTATAGATACAGCCATGCAATTATTCTACTTGTGAGCGCTCTTGGAGTGTGTTTGAATGCATATACTCCACTAAACAGAATTGTTTGATCTAAAAGCAGATAAACCATTTGGTGTTTGTTCACCACAACCTCCGCCCTTGGCTCAAGACAATTCAATGTCCAAAAAACTTGCAATTATATTTCTAACTATTGTCACAACTTGCAAATTTGAAATCAATTTGAATTTGTTGCATAATGTGCATACTTTTTTGTATATGTCACGAACTTATGCCTTTAATTTGATCATATCAAGGAGCATCAAGGACAACCAGCCGATTGAGCTTCACAAGATTGATCCACATTCAAAATGGATCGCAATGATGAAGAGCCACTGATGATGCGGACCTAGCCACCTTGGATGAGGTATTTGATGAATGTGAGTGCAATCAATTGCACGTGAGCCCTGAAGCTTCAACATCACAGGCATAGCACCCTAGTGGATTGTAGCCTCATAGACTCGTTCTCTTTTTCATTAATTTTCAGTTTGTATTTTGTAATTTGTAATCAATTTCTAGGTTCGAACTTAGAGAAAAAGAATAACTATGTACTATACATTGAAAACGACTTCAAAATTAATAAACAAAATCCATATTTCATGTCTTACACTCTTATTTTGTTTCATTTTCTATCTCTAGATGCAATTTATTTGGCATGAAATTAAGAAACAGCATCTATTTCTCAATTTATAAGATTTTTTTTGCATTTGTTAACTACTTGATTAGTTGAACTACTATTTATCTTTTGATTTGCCAAGTCAATCCTGAAAAAGATTTGTGCTACTATGGTTATGGTTTTCTATAGAAACATCTTCTACTTAATACTGTTGTGTCATAAAATGTGTACACCCACATTTTACACTTAGTTTAGCACCTGGGTGGACTTAAAATGTTTACACTTGTTAATTAGGACCTATTTTAACACTTTTTTGAGCATTAAGCGTGTAATTCTTGATCCCGATGCACAAAACCTAAAAAAGTAATTATAAGGCGGGGTTAATGACAATTTAAGTGCCTTATCCCAGGAGTTTGGGGCTAAGGGACCAAGCCCCTTGTCCCTTTTTAGCCCTGACCTAAATTAATGTCTTGTTGGCTTGGGACCTCTTAAATGATTCCCAATGTCAGCCTCATGTGGTTTAATTCTCCAAAAATCAGTGGGAATGCATATAAAATTAAGTTATACTATTCATCTGAACATCTAAGTAATCTAGGCACTCTTGCACTCTATCTATAAGTTTTCTCTAACTTCTTGAAAGATTCTTCTTCTCTCTCATGCTCTCTACCCTTCTCTAAAGCTCTCTATTGTGGATTATTGCTACGGCACTAACTTATTGCAGGTCTTGTGAAGAGCTTTCTACTTCTTTGGGCTACACCAACTTCTCGAGTGAAGTTGTGACACCGCATCAAGCATGCTAGGGTTTCCATGCTCATGGTGACTTATTTCCTTCATGCTTGGTTCTAGCACTCCATTCTACTTCAAATTTGCCTTTGCCCTCCTAGGGCACGCACTCTTTATCTATCATCTTTGCTATTGTGGAGGTGGAAACATCATTCACGGAGCTTGACTAAGGCAAGCTCCTAAATAGCACCCAACCATTTTCCTTCTTGCATGTGTGCAGATCAGATCCAAAGAAATTGCCTAAAGACAAGTTGCAGAGAACAAAAGTACAGCAAGGTGAAGACATTTGTGACATCAGTTTCTGGCTCTGCTAACCCTAATCAGGGTCTAGGGCGCCCAAGTGCCCTTGTCTTGGGAGTTTTTACCTTCGGATCCAGGTTCTGACTAAATCCCTGATCTCTATCGTCCATTTGGTTTCTAGGTTTCCGCTTCCGACAATCTATTTTACTCTGATCTTTGTCAACTAGGGTTTGGTTAATTTCTCCTCTATACAACAAAAGGGCAGAACCCAAGTAGTTTGGCTCTCCTTCTTGGGTAGAAGCCAAGCTCGGTTTGTGCCCCAATGTTTTGTAGAAGAGGGTTTGACCTAGTTTGATCTATTGAGCTAGTCTTTCTTTTCTACACAACAAATACAATTCAACTTTTATCTAAAAAATACTAATCACTTAAACTTATAAACAGTGTTGAGTTATTTGTAGCTTCGATCAGATAATGTATTACCAAATAGCATGATCGAATAGCATGATCGAATGATATATATCATCTACATTCTAAACGGCGATTAGTAATTGTTATCGGTGAAACGACTTCATTAGAAACGGTGACTATGGGAGTCACACCTGTGATAGGTGTGACTCCTTGAGGAGTCACATCTATCACAGATGTGACTCCTACAGTCACTAACATATATATATCAATGTCTTTGCCCAGCAATACTATGAATCAACACAAAAATCAGAAGTGTATGAGAAGTAGAAATTGCATCTGGAAAAACAAAAGACAGTAATAAATTAACTCTGCAATACAAATATCCAACCTTCAGAAAATATCCAAATCAGAGATTATAAGTTCGATTTGAATTTACATGGTATCAAAGCCAAGTTAAGCAAAATCTGGGCAGAAAATCGAACTTGAGAAATTCAGATTTAATACATCCCATTTCTCAAATGGCAGCAGCAATCCGATTCAAAGACAGATTGGAAGGAGGAAATAACTTCTCATCATGGAAATTCAAAATTATGATGATACTGAAAGAAAATAAAGTTGATTCATTTGTGAGAGAAAACAAAACGGAACTAGAGAATGATCCTGATAAAATGACATGGATTGAAGGAAATGACAAAGCCATGAAAATCATAGTTGGAGTTAGAGATCATATCATGCCGATTCTAACAAAACAGGAGATTACATATCATATGTTTAAGTCACTTGAAAGCAATTATGAAATTAATAACTCCAGCAGAACCTTAGCCCTAAAGAGAGAAATAAATCATATAAGTATGAACAAAGGAGAATCTATCAATGCATACTTTATGAGAATATCTGCACTAAGGGATCAACTATCAACACTTGGGTACCAAATTGAAAGCAAGGAACTAACACTTATTGCCCTAGATGGTCTCCCAAATTCTTGGGAGACATTTGTTCAAGGCATTAGTGCAAGGTCTAAATTTCCAAAATTTGACCGCCTAAGATCAGACTGTCTTCAAGAAGAATCTAGACAAACAAAGAAAGGGTCAAAACAGAAAAATATAGATGAAGATCTTCATGTTCTAAATACAAACTCTCACAAGAAAGAGAAGAAGAAACACTTCAAGAAGAGGAAAAATCATCACAGGAAAGGTTCATTCAAGAAAGACATTTCTCACATCCAATGCTTCAGATGCGACCAATATGGACACTATGCAGTTAGATGTCCTGACAGAACCAAGCAACAAGCATCTTATGCCAAAATAAAGGAGCATGAATCCGAGAAATATGTATTCTACTCTGCACTTTCAAACCAAGTAACAAATAAATCCAACACCTAGGTTATAGATAGTGGTTCATCAAGACACATCACAGGGTTCAGGGAACTACTAGACACCATGGTAGAAGAGACTGACGAAAAAGTAACAATTGGAGATAACTCTGTACATCCAGTCAAGGGTGTTGGCACATGCACCCTCCATCCAACTTACTGGAGTATTGTTTGTCCCAGGCATCAAAAGAAATCTAGTCTCCATATCTGCACTTGAAGATAATGGATATAGGGTGACCTTTATGGATAGCAAAGTATTGGCATGGCCAAAGAATTCTACTATTCAGAAAGCCAAAACCATAGGTCATAGACAAGGGTACTTGTACGAGTTATGTACGGAACCAAATCTAACCCTAATTCATGAAACTGCAGACTCTAATGAAATATGGCATAGAAGACTAGGACATCTAAATTTCCGTGCCCTATCTTCCATGGAAAGACTAGTTACAGGGTTACCCAAACTCACAATATAATTCAAGGGTATGTAACGGGTGTGCCTTAGGAAAAAATACAAAGGGGTCCTTTCAAAATAGTTCTAGCAAAACAAATAACGTATTAGAACTAGTTCACTCAGATTTATGTGGACCCATGTCTGTACCCTCCTTAGGTGGGTTTCTATACTATGTAATCTTCATTGATGACTTCTCCAGAAAGACATGGATCTATTTTCTTAAATGTAAAGAATCACAAGAAATCCTTAAAAGATTTAAGGAATTCAAATCCATTACTGAAAACTCTTCCGGGAGAAGAATCAAAACCTTAAGAACAAATAATAGGAGTGAATACACTTCAGACATTTTTAAAGACTTTTGTAAAAACACTGGGATTAAGAGGGAGTTCACTGTACCTTATAATCCTCAACAAAATGGAGTTGCAGAAAGAAAAAATAGAACCATTGTAGAAGCTGCTAGGGCTATGTTATTTGATCAGAATATAGACACTTCACTTTGGGCAGAAGCATCTAGTACTGTTGTCTATATACAGAACAGATGTCCTCACTCTCATATTGATGACAAAACTCCTGAAGAAGCCTTCACTAGCACAAAACCAGACATTAGTCATTTAAGGATATTTGGTTGTCCTATTTACATTCATGTGCCCAAAGAGAAAATAACTAAGCTAGAACCTTCTGGGAGAAAAGGCATCTTTGTAGGCTATAGTCAAACATCAAAAGCTTATAGAATATATATACCCGGTCAAAGACAAATTGAACTAAGCAGAGATGTGATTTATGAGGAAGACATAGCTTTCAAAAGAGCCAAAAATTATATCGAGACAGAAATTCAAACTTCCAACTCAGGCATAGAAGAGGATCCTACACCTGAGTTTCAAAGGGAGTATACTGAGGAAGATGTAAACCATGAACAAATCACATCACTAGAAAATCCGAAGAAAAGACCACTCTGGGCCACCAAAACAATGGAAGAAGCTAAAAATTATGCCGCTCCATAAGGGACTTTTAGGGAAAGCACAAGACCTAAGAGATTCTCTAGTTATGTAGCTTTAATGAGTGAATTCATTAAATCAGAACCTTCTAGTGCTATAGAAGCTCTTAAGCACCAAGCATGGAAGGATGCCATGACAGAGGAGTATCAATCCATCCTGAAGAATGATGTGTGGGATATAGTACCTAGACCAAAAGGGAAATCTGTTGTTTCTTGAAAATGGCTATTTAAAATCAAACATGCTGCAGATGGCAGTATAGGGAAATACAAAGCAAGATTTGTAGCCAGAGGATTTTCACAAAAGGAAGGAATTGATTACGACGAAACCTTTGCTCCTGTTGCTCAATATACATCAGTCAGGGCAGTTCTAGCTATTGCAGCAGCCAAAGGGTGGAAAGTCCATCAAATGGACGTAAAAACTGCTTTCTTAAATGGAACCATTGAAGAAGAGGTTTACTTAGAGCAACCCAAAGGATTTGAGATTCACAATGCAGGATCCCATGTATGTAAATTAAAGAAAGCTCTATATGGACTTAAACAGGCCCCCAGAGCCTGGTACGAAAGAATTGACAGTTACCCCTTGAAATTAGGCTTCTCAAAGAATGATGCAGATCCAAATCTCTACTTCAAACAAAGCAAAGGTGATATGTTAATATTGATATTATATGTCGATGATCAATTGATTACAGGAGAAGATCACATTATTGATCAGTGTAAGAAAGATCTAGCTTCAGAATTTGACATGAAGGACTTAGGTCTATTACACTACTTCCTTGGACTAGAAGTATGGCAGAAATCAAACTGTATTATTCTAAACCAAGGGAAGTACACAATTGATATATTAAAAAGGTTTGGTATGATGGAATGTAGACCTATGTCTACCTCCATGGAAACAAATCTTCATAAATTGAAGGAAGCAGCAGCAGATTCTCCATTGGCAGATCCCACTCTTTACAGATAGATAAATGGATCCTTGATGTATTTGGTCAATACCAGACCTGATATTTGCTATGTTGTAAATGCCCTAAGTCAGTTTATGTGTGAACCCAAGGAGATACATCTTGTGGCTGTGAAGCATATAATGAGATACCTTCAAGGTACTCTAAATTATGGCTTAAAATATGAAATGGTTGACTTAGATCTACATGGATTCACAGATTCAGATTGGGCTGGAAGTGTAACTGACTGGAAGAGCACCTCCGGATGTTGTTTCAATTTAGGGTCAGCAATGATGTCGTGGATCAGCAAAAAACAATCTTCAGTTGCTCAGAGTTCTACAGAAGCCGAATATATTGCAGCTTCTATGGCTGCTAGAGAGGCAGTATGGCTTAGAAAACTGCTTGTGGGATTATTTGGTAAACCTCCGAAACCAACTATCATCCACTGCGACAATCAAAGTTGTATTAAGCTATCCATGAATCCAGTATTCCATGATAGATCTAAACATATTGAGATTCCTCATCACTATGTGCATGATATGGTGGAAAGGAATGTGATTCAGTTGGAGTATATCAGTATAGGAGATCAAACTGCAGATATTCTTACCAAACCACTCCTCAAGGTAAAAGTTGAATACTTCAGGAAAAATCTTGGTATGATTGAAATGTAAAATTCTAATTGATTTGTACTAATATATTAAAGATGTTTAATGTGTAAACATCTTGTGTCATATGTGTGACTCTATGACATTATGGGCCTACCCATTCTGTGTTTATTTCTAAAAGGTGATGATCTTTTGGATAATCTACACTTGTACCTAACATTATAAGGTGACGATCTTATAATGTTCATTAGACTGATATCATGTGACTTGATATTGGTATGAATCATGGAGTTATCATGATTAAGTTATGGTAGACATTATGTGACTTAATGTCAGTGCACATACCATAACTGGGATATATAAGGAGAATGTAATGTTCTCGAGTATAGTATATCCTTTAGTATCATGAGGTAGGTGATGCTACGTATCACGGGATAGGTGATACTATATATATCATGAGTTATGTGATATTAAATTACTTTGAGTAATTCAATACAGATCAAATAATTGATATTCACAGAGATTATTGTGATATTGTTATCTTCCCGAGCTAAGAGGGAGTGTTGAGTTATTTGTAGCTTCGATCAGATAACGTATTACCAAATAACATGATCGAATAGCATGATCGAATGATATACATCGTCTGCATTCTAAACGGCGATTAGTAATTGTTGTCATCGGTGAAACAACTTCATTAGAAACGGTGACTGTGGGAGTCACACCTGTGATAGGCGTGACTCCTTGAGGAGTCACGTCTATCACAGATGTGACTCCTACAGTCACTAACATATATATATCAATGTCTTTGCCCAGCAATACTATGAATCAACACAAAAATCGGAAGTGTATGAGAAGTAGAAATTGCATCTGGAAAAACAAAAGACAGTAATAAATGAACTCTACAATACAAATATCCAACCTTCAGAAAATATCCAAATCACAGATTATAAGTTTTTGGGATGGGGTTGGCAGGGGCCAAGGGGAACATGTTTCCGATATGACTTTTCCAAGAGGCAATTTTTTAGTGGATGACAAATTAAAAAATAGAGAAAATTGAAAAACATAGGAAATTTCAAATAGCCATATGATAAGGCTTCACCATATTCATTATATAACCATATTATGAAACATTAAAGCTGAATTGAGAGTTCACATGAGTTGGCATACAAATTAACAACACTTCAATGTCTAATTTGAGTTTTCATTATCAATGTGCACATACAACAAATGAAAAGAACAATATATTTTTTGAATTGTCCAATGTTCATAAAAGGTGCATATTAAAATTAGTAAATACTAAGATAACACATGTTAGACAAGTAAATTTAAAACTGATTTTATTAACAAAACAAAAAGAAGAAAGGTGATGTTCAAAAAAAACTGGCATGGTAAATGAAAAGAGAGTGAGAGAGACAAGAAAGTATGGTGAATAGTGCATCTCTAGTTGTCGTAGTGTAGCATGGAATAAGTAATGGATCCCATAGTGCTCTCAACCATGAGACTAGATGATGCGACACCTCCACCCATATTCAAAGACAAAGTTGATTGAGAATAGACTGCTCCAACCAACAGCAAACAACATAGATTGCTAGAATCTTGGTGGAAGGCAATTGTGGCATCTCTTTGTTAGGGTTTATGAGCACTTGAATGGCTTGTCTTACAAAAGGGCATAACTATGGATCAAGATGCAAGCACGCTACACTCAAGATCAGCACTCTTCTTATCTGCTCTTCATCATGACCAAATCCTTCCAATTTGGGATCCACACATTGCAAAACTCTCTCCTGGCTATAAAGCCCCCCAACCCAATCCACCAAATACCCTTTAGCCAATGGAGACTTGCACTCCACCACCCGCCTACCCATTGCCACCTCCAACAGCATGATCTCAAAACTAAAGATGCCCAACTTTGCCATGGCCTTGCCCACATGATCCAAATTTTTCTCATTTTTGTGTTTTTTTTCTTAAATTGCTTTTTTAGAAGTCTAGGTCATAGGGGATAGCTAGTTGTCCTCGAGATGGTCAGAGGAAAGGGGGTGGCAGTTCTACACATCCTATAGTCGTCCCAAGGACGGCTAGTCATCCCTGGTGTTTCTGAATTTTTTTTGTGTTGTAATGGGGACATTCTTATTTTTTCTGCACGTAGGGTTAGGTAGGAGGCTATTTTTAACTTGTCCCCGCATCCCCAAAACATTTCCAGTGGCGAATGGGGTCAAAAAACACAAGGGACACATCCCTAGACTGCATAGATGGAAACTTATAAAAGTTTGTACATAATATAGTATTATAAACATATAAGATATTAATTTTATGTCTGTTAATGTGAGCTATCAAAAAGCTATATACACTTATTTTATATAAAATGTAAGATACGTGTAAAGTGCTAACAAGATTTTTTGTGTGTTTTAACCAATGTTTGACAAATTGTTCGTTATACATTAAACATGAATGGTGTTTTTCATTGAACAGCACAACATGATATTATCAATGGACAACTAAGCATTATATCTCTGCAATGATGATATAAATCTAATAATATTGTTGTTGGTGTTAACTCATACATATACAGAGCTAAAAATGAATTATTCTGACCTCAATGATACAGTAATGAGAATGTAGAGTTCCTTGGATAATGCTGATTTAAATAGTTGCTGCAGACTGTATGTAGTTCTGGAATAAAGAAACAGATCATATAAATCTGCAACCCCAAACAGTAGCAAAAATAATGGTGCGGCCAGCATCTTTGTAACCAAAGACTATGAATAAGGGAATCGATACGCTTTTATACATCCACGATTCCTTTCAAAATCCCCAAGCTTTGAAGACTTCACAAGTTTTAATAAAGGAATCGCTTCCTTGAATTTTCCATGACTCCCTTCATATATCATGCACCCTTCTTCTTTATGTGATACGCATGCTTGGTACGGCCATCTTGGCCAGCAATATGGGTACAGCTGGTTTAGGAATAATAAGCCAGCAAATAAAAATATGAAATTCCAATTTCAGACCTGGAATTATTTTCAATGTAAATAATCTATAATATGTAGTTTGTAAAAATATACCTTCAACACTTAACTCAAACTCTTCAATGAATAGATAAAATTATTTGCTTGCAAATCTTTCTTTTTAAATCTCCACTTGTAAACCTTCAGAAAATAAAACACCAAACTGGAATGATATTTAGCTCTTCAGCACAAATCTCCACAAATCCCTATCATTCAGCACACTTATGAATCCTATGTGAATCCACCAAAAATTGGCTAGGAGGGTTTTCGTCCGTAGGGTTTTCATACTAGGGCTGAAAGTTGGACAAATGCTCAAACTCCACAACTGGGGTTTTAGAAAATGAAATGCCAAGAATATAAATCTCTCTTTGCAACCTCCCTTTATAGTCACTTTTGGAACTTTCGAGAAATTATATTTTATTTCTCCCATAAAGTGACTTTTAATTTTAATTTGCTTTCTAGACCCTAGAATAAGTCACTTTATAATAAAATGTTCAACTTTACTAAAATAATTAATTAAATATAAGTTGTCCGTAAAAGGATAATTTAAGACAACTTAATTTAATTAATTAACTATTCCCTTACCAAAATCTCAATTAACCTACGGGAATTAAAATAGGCTAAGGGTCTTCATCGAATGCTCACGCCTAAGAAAGGGACATTACAGTCCTCCCCAAAATTACTTGTCCTCAAGCAATTGCAAATTCAAATGCTTAAGTACTTGCTTTCCTTCCCAAGTAGCATCTTTTGGAGGCAAATCCTTCCAACGGATCAAATATTCTTTGATGCTTCTACTTCTCATCCTTCTCTCCCTTACATCTAGAATAGCCTCAAGTACCAATATCAATTTACCTTCTTCATCCAAAGGTGGAAGCTCAGGAGAAGGTGAAATATGCAGCCCAAGTGCCTTTTTGAGGCAAGAAACATGAAACACATTATGGATCTTGTTGTGCTCTAGCAGTTGTAACTCATAGGCAACCTCTCCTATCATCCTCACAACCCTGTATGGACCATAAAACCGTGGCTTCAGCTTCTTAGCTCCACTCTTCTTCAAAGAAGACTGTCTATAGGGCTGCAACCACAAGAAAAACAAGTCACCAACCTCAAAATATCTCTCCAATCTCTATCTCTTTGCATAGATCTTCTGCTGGTTTTGAGCCTGCTAGAGATTATCCTTCAGCAATTTCAGAATATCCTAACTCTCTTGAACCCAATCCTTGGCCTTTGAAATCTTGCTATCAGCAATGACTAGAACCACAAAAGATGTAACATCATACCCATACAAAGCTCTCAAAGGAATCATGCCAATAGACATATGATGGGTGGTGTTGTAGCAGTGCTCGCCCAAATATAACCACCTGATCCAAGCCTTCTGCTGCCCCGCTACATAGTTCCTCAAGTATCCTTCCACCCACTTGTTAACAATCTCCGTCTGTCCAGCTGTTTGCGAGTCATAGCTAGGTCTCAGAGTTAACTCAATACCTGTCAATCTGAAAAGCTCTTGCCAAGACATACTAAGAAACCAGTTGTCTCTATCACTGACAATAGTCCTAGGTAGACCATGGAGTCTGAACACCTCTCTAAAAAACAACTCTGTAACTTGAGGTGCCTTGAACTCAAAAGGTATGGCACAGAAGTGAGCATACTTGGTCAACCTGTCCACCACAACAAAGATGCAATCCTTACCCTGCACGCGTGGAAGACTAGTAATGAAATCCATAGATATACTCTCTCGTTTATGCTCTAGAATAGGTAGGGGCTGCAATAATCCTACTAGAAAAGTATGTTCTGACTTACTCTGTTGACAAGTCAGACACTCCCTAACATGCCTCCAGACATCATCCTTGAGTCCCTTAAGTCCCTTCCATGTGAACCTCTCCCTGATTTGCTTGTATGTCTTAGAATAACCAGGGTGTCCTGTTGAAGGTGTCATGGATAGCTCTCAATATCTTCTCGTTCATCTTCGATTTTGGAACAAGGTAAATTATGTCCTTGTACAAAATAAGATCATCCATTACCCTGTACCTATCATCCTGCATCTTCCCTTCCATAACATTGTAAGCAAAAGTATTCTTGGAATATTCCACCAAGAGATGAGACTTCCAATACGCTGAGATCTCTGACACTGAGCACAAGGTAGACTTCCTGGAGAGAGCATCTGCAAATATATTCTTTTTTCCCTTAACATACGCTATGTCAAAGTCATAGGCCTGCAATTTGCTAACCCACTTTTGTTTTCTTTCATTCAAATCCTTCTGATTAAGGAAGTATTTCAGGTTATTATGATCTGTCCTTACCACAAATTTACCCCCTACTAGGTACTATCTAAATTTAGCCAATGCATGCATAATGGCTAGCATTTCCTTGTCATAAATAGAAAATCTTCCTTCTATTTTTTTGAGTTTCCTACTCTCAAATGCAATAGGATGTTTGTTCTGCATTAGGACAATTCCAATGCCCTCAATAGAAGCATTACACTCCAACACAAAGGGCTAAGAAAAATCTGGCAATGCTAAAACTAAACACGAACTCATGACCTCCTTGAGTTTGTCAAAGGTCTGTTGTGTTGCATCTATCCAAGTGAAAGACTCCTTCTTGGTCAAGTCTGTTAAGGGTGTTGCCAGCTGTGAAAAACCCTTAACAAATCTCCTGTAACAACTAAACCCAAAGAATCCCCTCAGATGAGACAATGTCTTAGGTGGTGGTCAATCCAAGATAACCCGAATCTTATCCATGTCTACTTTGACCCCTTCTGCACTGATCACATGCCCCAAACACAGAATCTCTGTCATCCCAAATTCACACTTAAATGCTTTGGCATATATTGATTATGCCTCCATGATCCCTAAGACCTCATCAATATGTCTAAGATGGTCTTCCAACATTTTACTATATATCAGAATGTCATCAAAGAAGACAAGTACAAATTTCCATAATTGCTTGTTGAATACATGATCCAAGCATGACTGAAATGTAGCAAGTGCATTGTTCAACCCAAAAGACATGACCATAAACTCATAATGACCATAGTGGTATCTAAATGCAATTTTGTGGCTGTCCTCTTCTCTGACTCTGATCTAGTTATACCCTGATCGGAGATCAATCTTCGAAAGTAGACTGTCCCATGCAACTCATCAATCAACTCGTCAAACCTAGGGATAGGGTACCTATTTTTAATTGTTTTCTTATTGAGAGCCCTATAATCAATACACATCCTCATAGTTCCATCCTTCTTAACCAAAACCACTGAAGAAGCAAAAGGACTGGAACTGGGTCTGATATGCCCCATATCAAGTAGCCCTCTAATGGTCTTCTCTATCTCCTCCTTATGCCTTTTTGGAAGGCGATAAGGGTAGTAATGACGGGCTTGGCCCCCTCCTCTAACTCGATGACATGCTCAAAGCCCCTATCTGATGGCCTATCAAGAGGAATGTTGCCAAACACTAAACTATGTTTGTCCAATAGTGACTAAATATCAACATGATAATTTCTCTTAGCATTAGAAGTTTTAGTAGACACAAAGCATTGGGCTGCCCATGCAACCTCACCATGTCTGAAAAGAGCCTCTATTTTCTTTGTTGTGACTACTCTAGGAGCTCCATTAGACATGCCTCAAAGAACCACCTTTTTTCCATCATCTTTGAATTTTAGTTCCATAGTCTAAAAGTTTTGGGAGTACTTTGCAAGAGAGTGCATCCATTGTATCCCCAATACTAAATCTGTCTCTCCAATCCCAATACATAAAAATCATTTGTCACTCTATGGTTGCCTAACATGATACTCAACTGTGATATTTTCTTTGTGCAAGGCATAGTAAACCCATCTACAACCATCGCATTAAACCCTTTGAAATCCTCTACCACAAATCCTCTTTTTGCCACTAGGCCCTCATCAATGAAATTGTGGGTTGCCCAACTATCAATCAACACTATCACACGTTGACCCTGTAGTACTCATTACTATAGTTTGAATTGAAAATAGCTATTAGAGATAGAAGGGACCCATAATATATTATGAACAGATATAGAATACTGAGAAGATAGAGAAAGACGCCATTCAAACAAGTGGAGATTAGAAGAGGATGCTTGCACCATCTGGCATCTGAGGAAGATATTAGAACATGTAGAGGAATCACAAGCCATTCACTCATAATTTGTTTCGCTTGTTTGCAAGCAACTTGCGTTTTCATCTTTGGAGATAAAGATAGAGAGGAACATGAGAGATTCAACATATTGGCATACACTTATTGCTACACATTTTAGAGAGCTACACAAGTTTATCATTTGCCTGTTCTTTCAAGTGGTGCCCTTTTTCTTGCGCGAGGATGGAACAAGATTTCATTCAATATGTGCAGAGAAATTGTTTGACATCAAGAAGAGGAGAGAACCCAATGTTCACCCATGCCAGCCTTTTGTTGATGTCAAGCATTCTAGGCCCTTCCAAGCAGAGCAATGTGAATCCCAAAAGCACTTCCCTCGAGAACGAGAGTTCCATGCACTTCCCTCGAGAACGAGAGTTCCATAGATGTCCTCTCAACGTTGTTTATGACTCTCAACTACCTGTCAGTGACACTCTTGAGAGTGGAAAGTTCCTTCACCAGCTGTTAATGCATTGCTTCCTTCCTTTCATCTTACACTTTACAAGATCATTGATGAATTTCAGAAGTGGACTACTGATGTGGTTGAAATTCCATTGTCAAACTCTGAATTTTGACATAATATCATTATGATGATCAAAGACTATAAATAAAAGTTTCAAGTGATTACTTATATTGGTATATCTTCAACCATATTGGGTGAAAGGGAAGCTTATACTTAAAAACTGATAGAAATTTGAATTCTTCAACAAAATCGATTCAAGTGACATACATGATTGGATGGATGCATAGCAATATCCAGAAACCAAACTAATCAAAAAGCAGTATAAACTCTGAAGCTCTTTGCACCCTGCAATACCCATGGTTTAAGTACGAAGCATCATGAAGAAAGAAAAGCTCACCATCTACAGAGTTAAAACTTTGTCATGCACCAGGGCTAACGATTAAGTATGTCTTATAACTATGCCTTATCATATAAGAATGCATACAGAATCACAAGGTAAACATCATTATCAGCAGATATATTTATTAGACTAACCACTTCTCCATAATGAATGTTTTATTTGCTTTAAATTTTATTTTATTAGTCGATATGAAATTTAATTCATTTTGTCCTTCTACTTCAATATGAGTATCTTGTTGAGCAAAACAATTACAGAATAGCATACATAATGATAAAACATTCTTGTCTTTTCTGTCCTGTAATTATTAATATTCATCTTTTTCTTGTTCCATATCTTGTGGAATATCAAAAATATTTTGTTGCAATAATCTCTTTATACATCACAAATTTCAAATTTGCAAAATAGTTGTGTTAAGTACAGACCTTTGTTTATCTGATCCATCAAGTTCTTGGACCAAAGAAAGGATGTGGGATCTGGATCACACAATCTCCTTGCCTTACTATTTGCCATGAGAAAAGCGAACTTGCTGACCAATGCTGAAACACAAATGGAAACCATTTCCCTGCAAAAAGCATATGAAAGTTCAAAGAATGAAAAGCTTCATAATTTACCTAAAGAGAATCTAAATTACTCACCATTGCTGAAAAACAAAACGAAACTACTTCCCTTAAAAAACAGTTCAGATATTAGACAAGGACCTCATTCATTTTGCATTACCTTGATACATATTGTATAAATCATTAAATTTTAGTATAGTTTATATAGATTAAATAATAAATAAATAAATATTGTTAGATTAAATTATTAATGTTAGTTTATAATAATTATATAAAATTGGGTAGTTACTTTTAGTTAGTTTTGTACGGGAAAAGAATAGTTTTATAAAGTTATATTGTAACGTAATGTAAATCATTCCAGTTGAATATGTGTATGAAATTCTGAATCAATACTATATAATATTATTCTCTGCAATTTATTTCTGAATCATGGTGTGATATTCTGCAATTATGTGCTCAACATTTTGTTAATTTGGTATTAGAGCATTTATCATAAAAAAGCATAAAACACAGAATGATTACCAAGATATTTGATATTAACTAAGGAGCGAAAGCATCCTTAATAAGACATTACAAAAGTTTTATCCAAAAAGGATAAGAGCGACAACTAATAAAGCAAAAGGATAAGAACATAACCAACAAAATAAAGAATATTCCTAAAGTCTATCCTAACAACTAATTGACCATTAAATATTACAATAATACTTTAATACCCTCCCTTAGTGGTCAATCTACTATCTACACCAAGGTTATCCTAAATCTAGAAAGCATAGAAAGCTGACTCCTCATAATGCTTTGCGACATGAGCCTTTAGTGGAGGCCCTCCCTAGTTGGATTGCTTTTCAGCCAACCTCTTTCTACAATGCTTCTTTATATGCCCAAGTTTACCACAATAGTGACATGTGATACTTTTCAGATTCTTCGAAATATCCTCATTATCCGCTTGATCTTTCTTCTGAGGCCATTTGCTTGTGCCTTTGTCCTTGGCTGCAAATGTTTGTTCCACACTCTGTGTATCACTGCTGCTGCCAAACTGTTTCTCCCATCTGTCCTGTTGCAAGAGCTTAATGCACAACTCTTCAAACTTCAAGTCAACGCTAGTAGATGTGATATTGAGTGTTTCAATAAAATGTTTGTAGGCCTGTGGTAAGCTTTTCAACATAATAACCACCATATCTTCTTCTTCTATCTTTCGACCTATGGCAGACAATTGGTCTCTGATATCCTTAATTTTGAGCAAATGCTCCTACAAGGATGTTGTCTCATTCATCATAATCAAAAAAGCATTTTTTTGAGGAAGAAGGCCCTACCTTTATCTGACGTCTCATGCAAATTTCGCAAGTGCTTCCAAATTTCCGCAGCAGTTTTGTATGTCTGAACCTCCGGAAGCATCTCATCAGTCACTGATAGCTTGATTAACATGACGGCTTCTCTATCCCACTAGTCTTTACTCGCAGTCACTAGTCCAGCATCGATACCGAGGACGATCTTGTCGAGACATCTATACTCGAAGATTGTGAGCATGTGCTACTTCCAAGTGTTATAATTTTTACCACTAAAGCGTTGGTTGCCTTCCAACATAATGTTGGGTAATGAAGCCATCCCTCCTGCAACTCGAGATCACAAAAAATAATGAAAAAAGCCGTTGTTATAGCCACAATTTTATAAAAAGTCGTCAAAATCAAGTCTGAAACTTGCCATAAACCCTAGGCGTCACCAACAAAAAAGTTAAAAACCACGATTTTGGATTAAAATCGCCAAAAACATGTGAAAAAGTTTCACAAACAGGTCTGTAAAATGCCCATAAACCCTAGGCGCTTGCAAACAGACCACAATATCCACGATTTTTTAAAAAATTGTCAAAAAATCAAGAGATACACCACGATTTGTATAAAATCGTCTAAAAAACCAATTCCGGCCACAACTTGCAAAAAATCACCTAATATAGGCGCGATTTCTGGAAAAAAACGTCTGATAAAAATGCTTGAAAAAGATCTGCATAGAAAAATGCCTCATAACAAATCACGATTTGTATAGGAATCGCCTGAAAAATGTGGTCCTGCCTGTGCCCACATGGAGATCAAAAATAACACCAAAACTTTGAAGAATTTATTGCGACCTGCGAAGAAGAAAGGCCGTCGTGATTTTCCACAAGAAAATCATGATTTTCTCAATCAAATCCGCTACCAAAATGCTCTAGAAAACAGGCGCGATTTAGGGTATAAATCTGCCAAAAATGAACCTCTCCAACGTGAATGATTTTCAAATGAATAAATGACGCGATATTCCAAACAAACAAGGGCATGATTTCCTGCAAGAACCCTCAGAGAAATCCCACAGTTTTATTCAAAAAAGCGCCAAAAATTTCGAAACCAAAAACTTGCATGATTTTTATTAAAAAAGAGATTTGCCAAAAACTAGTGTGATTCAATCACACGAAATCCACAATTTTTTTTAAATCGCCAAAAAACTTTTGATACACTGTGTCACCAATCCTGAAGTTTCCAACCCATACCATAAAAAATATAAAGCACAGAATGATTACCAAGATACTCAATATTAACGAAGGAGTGAAAGCATCCTTAAATAAGAGATTACAAACACTTTATCCGGAAAGGATAAGAGCAGCAACTAAGTGATAGCTAATGAAGCGAAAGAATAAGAACATAACTAACAGAATAAAGAATATTCCTAAAGTCTATCCTAACAACTAATTGATCATTAAATATTACAATAATACTTTAATATATCCTTCCTATACTTGTGAATAGTGCAGCCCACTCTTGTCTTGAAGCAATAGAGCCTTCATAAGGGAGAAGCAATATTTTAACACAGTGCATTGAGATTGTGAAACTTATTAAAAGATGCCATGGAGATTAGATTCACAAACGTAAAGCTGATGAAGAGAGGAACAAAACCCAGAAATGTTTTGAAGACATACAACCATGGTTTGCGATTCAAGTTTTGGCATGACAGTTCATCTTTGAGTGTCAGGAATCAGATATTACCCACTGCTATTGTCTATTATGTTCCCTAACATTAATGAAATGAAAGACAACCTTAAATGATAGAACAGATCAATATAAATTGGAGCCATGATTGTTTGATTGGGCTCATAGATTGTAGATGGTTTGTATTTTTCCCTTCTTTATTTGCAATTTGTAGTTTGGCATTGGTGATTTAAGATTTGTTTGTGAGTTATTTGAAACCACAACTTATTGGAGGGTTGGAGATATATTGTGGCAATTTGAATAGAGCATTTATGTTGAGAATATGATCTAGGTGATAACTAAAATGCTATGAAAAGAGAAGTGCTCCAAATCATGGTGTAGAATAGTTGCTTGGGAGAGAACTTGGGTAGATCACAGTTTCAAGTCTCATACTTTTGTTTCTTCTAAAGGCTTTCTACATATCACATATGAAGTTAATAATTTATTTGGCAAGAGCATGTTTAGAGTAGTTGGAGATAAGGAAACTTAAGATGTTGATATGACTTTGAAGGTTGCTAGTTCAAAGCCCATCAAATATTTTCCAGTTATTTTTGCACATTAGTTTCGGTAACTTCTGGATCCATCAAATACATTATTTTTTGAGAGTTTTTGTTTCGAAGAAAGCAATTTGTGTAAATGGAGAAACAAGGACATTATTGGAGTCTATTTTATATTTGGAGAGATTTATTGTAAGGTTGTATTATCAATTGAATCCGACACCTAACCTCTTTCTTTTAATTATGGCCACACATATATCAAATATTGCTTGGGCTATCCATACTACACCTGACAACATTTTTGAATATTCTAATGATACATCTGGCCAATAAGGACTAAGTAAATCAATTGGAGGTTGGAGGCACTGGAGGATGGAGGTCTATTATCATCTCGAGCTAGCTTCTTGCTCAAAAATGATACTTTGCATAAGAAGCACCAGTTTCATTTCAAGGAAGGCATGGCAGTTTTGTTTTGGTTTGTGGATAGTTGAGTATTTCTCAATCCATAGATTTGAAGGATTGTATTTGTGGATAATTGAGTAAGTCTCGATCCACAAAAAGAGTGTTACTGTGAATAGTTGACTCACAGTTGGTTGGTATTTTTCTTGTGGATAATTGAGTTTGTCTCGATTCACAAGAAAGGTGATGTACTTGTGATAATTGAGCATGTCTCGATTCACAGGTATTTTGAGGATTTGCAGGTTTGACATTCAGTTCATCCGCTGATTGGTTCAGTTTGGTGTGTCTTGGGTGAGCGAGGAGATTTGGTTGAGATGCTTCATCAAATTTCCAGATGGGCTGCCATATTCAGTCCATGATGTAATAAGGGGGGGAATGTTGGAATTATTACATCTTAGTATAGTTTATATGGATTAAATAATAAATAAATAAATATTGTAAGATTAAAAAAATAATGTTAGTTTATAATAGTTAGATAAAATTGGGAAGTTACTTCCCCGTAGGAAAGTTTTGTTAGTTTTGTACGTGAAAGAATGGCTTTATAAAGTCATACTGTAATGTAATGTAAATCATTCTGGTTAATGTGTGTATGAAATCCCGAATCAATACTATATAATATTATTCTTTGCAATTTATTTGTGAATCATGGAATGATATTCTGCAATTATGTGCTCACCATTTTTTCAATTACTACTTCCCTTAAAAAGCAGTTCAAATAATAGACAAGTACCTCATTCATTTTGCATTACCTTGATAGATATTGTATAAATCAACACTAACAATACAGACATACTACACTTTACTTTCAGATACAACTAAAGCTGGAATGGTAAGCACATCAAACTAATTCGAAGGTTTTTTTGAATTTTGGCATTGAAAGGCAGGTCAGAAAACGGGAGAGTCTAAAAAGACCTTCCCAATTTCAAGGGTACATGCCAAAGACCAAATACTTTAGCAGGATATAGCTACAAAGAAAACCCCAAGTTATCAGCACAAAACATATCTTCCAATAGTGAAAAATCTGGTTGAAGCCCTCAAATGGGACACGCGGCTGAGAACCTGCATACATTTTCATAGTGTCAAAAGAACTGACATATGCTGTATTGCCAAGCAAACTCCTCTATAAACTCCTCAAGTTGTAAGAAAGCGGGATATATAATTATAGCTTATGACCCTGATGATCCAAAAATATTATAAACAGATCTCTAATCACTTAGGAGTAGGAACATATAATGTGAGCAGACTACTAGATCATTAGATAAAGCAAACTTTATCTGCATGGAAAGATAGTATGACAGATTCCAATGGTGATTTTATTCCCATTCAAGGAAGTAGACATGGCCAACTGGCTCCTGAAAAGACGAAAATGATTCAGTCCATGAAGTTATTTATGAAACATGAGGCGAGATGTTGAGGCTAGAAGTTATTTATGAAACATGAGGCTAGATGAAAGTGATACTCTCCAATATGTTGAGGAATCCTTTGTGTGCATCAGGTTTCCAATCAGGGTTCACTGTTGAGTTTTGCAGCGTGTATATGACGGTTATTACTTGCAGTTGCACTTTTGATCTTTATGTACATGATCTGTTTCAGATGCATAGCTCAGTTGCGCATATGCTAGATAGTGTGTATGACAGCTTAGCTTGCGCAGTTATGGGAAGCAAACATTGTCGGTATTTAGAGTTGCTTCCACTTAATGCTTATGCTCCTGCGACACCTAGTGTTGGGGTTGATTTGATTCGACAGGATCTATCAGTTGTACTTATGATGGTGTTACAGGAGTTGATTAGTGACAACAGGGACATTACACAGTTCTAGCCCTGGGATCTTGGTGGAGTTGTGGTTCCTCTTCAGGCAGAGTACAGTGAGCTTCCAGATGAGAGATTGCTTGGGGACAAGCAATTTCGGAAGGGCGGACTATACTGTCCCCATTTTAGCTCACCATGGTTTGTAACGGGATTAGCCTATTATTGGCCCTCGTAGGCTAAGGCAGATGGTTAGAGGGTTCCAGTTGGCAGAGCGGGAGGCATATTCCCATCTAGAGTTCAGGTTTAGCCTTTGTTTGATTCAGATTCAAACACTTTTTATAGTGAGTGACTATTTCAGGATAGTCAAGGTTACTATCTATAGCAGGGCACCTGAACAAGCTTCATTTGCAGTGTCAATCCCTTACATCATTGGTTTGATCAGAAAATGAGGGATTTACTATTTATAGTGAATCTGTGGTTGTAAAGATGGACCCCTGCTATTTTTGGTAAGGCGGTGGGATACACAATGGACATAATGGTGAACCTCCGTGTTTAAATGGAATTAGAAAATCATAAGTATTTAAGGCGTATTAATTTTTAAAGTGGCCTAAATGATATTTAATTATAAAAGGTATATTATAAGGTTATAACTTAGCCTTATGTAAGTGGGGCCATTTTGACTTTAAAAGCAATTAATGAGTTATATGACCTTATAATATATGGTTCATTTTATAACATAAGGTCATTATTTAAAGGGGACTTTATTATGAAAAGGTGATATATGGGTTAAATGGAAATTAATAAAATGATATAATACTTTATTAATTTATATGTTGAAAGGGAGACATAAGGACTTAATTAAAAGGTGGACTTCAAAGGCAAATTAAATACATTTCATTTGGAGAAGTTATAAAAGGGCATAAAAAAGCAAATAGATTCATTATTGATGATCATTTGCCTTTGCTTTTTGTGAGAGCTTTGGAAATTGTGAAGGAAACCTAGGGTTTCTTCAGATTTCTTCATTTTCAGCATTGGAGAACGAAATATCTTCAGTGTTTATGCAATCTTGAGGCTATGAAAGACCAGCTGAATCATTGCTTAACTGTGGGCTTCATACAGAGGTCCAGATTGTGCACATCGGTGAAGTTTCAGAATCTTCAAGGGGTTTCAGAGCACATCTTTTGCAGATTTAAATACATTGGAAAAAGATATTGTTGACTATCTTAATTGCTGTTGGTGCCTCTTCTTCTAGGCACGTAGGCATCATATTGTGCAGATTTTATAAGGGTTTGATGCAGCATTGAAGAGATTATTAGCTGCAGACCCAAGGAACATTATTGCAGCCATTGAAAGCATTAATTATATGCTGATTTGAAGTAACAAATCTAAGTTGCATGTGCTTCAAGGAGTTGTATTTCATTTGCATACTGCTGTTCTGCTGTTTCCAGCCATGTATTTCACATTTCAGCAAATGGGTATGTGATACTGCTTCATATTTTGGCCATACAATTTTCTGAGTATTTGTGATTTAGATATTAGAGGATATTCTCTCAACTGGGTTCTTAATATTTTGACAAAATACTGAATATTTTTTAAGATATAGAAATCTGGAAATTTCAACAGTGCATTTCCTTTGAAATATTCAGTTAGTGTGAAAAATATATACATTGCAATATCTCTTTCTATTGTACTACATTGTTATACCCAACATAGCATAAATATAAAAAAAAAATCAGTCATTAGTTGCATAAAAATATCTCAGAAGACAGGAGGGATATTACAGCAATATCAGAGCATTTAGAATTTTTAGAGAATATCCTAAGCAGGATATTACAGTGGTATCAGATCTAATTGCCTGGTCATATTCAGCAAATGCAATTGATTACCATCATTTATGAATGAGTTTGTGAAAGATTTAATTTGCTGCTAGCAACCTCTATTGGCAGCCACGTGGGTATTTGAAGGTCTGTTCCATCTGTTGCAAACAGGCCGTAATATCTCTATCAACTGGGCATGTAGATTATGGAAAGAAGCAACCAGTTTTCACCTTGGCATCATTTCTACCAGGTCTGAGATATTTATCACTTTATGTAATTTGTCTTACACATTTTATGTGGTGCGAATGGGTCAAGGCTGCCTAGTATAATATTCTGAGTGTCTAGAAGTGTTGTAGACACTGCTGTAGCTGCACAGTATTGTCTTGAACCATGTTTTAAAGCTATTTTCTGATATATTAGTCTGCTGTAGCAAACTGGGCTGTATAGGTGTTCTTTTTAGAATTAAGCATACTCAGAAAATGCCCTGTGAACTGTATAATTGCGGCTGTTAATGCATTCTCTGGCTCATTTGTCAAACCAGTCATAAGTGTGTCTCAGAATAGAAAGTTCGGTTCAATCTGCACTCCAAGTTGTAAACTCAGATCATATGAATTCTAGAAATGCAAGTGTCACAGAATGGATAAACTGTTCTTTCAGATTTGCACATTCTTCATGATTGAATTGTTATCTTGACTATGGAAATGGAAAACGCAACATATGAAGTGAACTATTTGAAACTGTTGTTACATGTTATTGGCAATCTGAAAACATTGAAACTCAGACCAATAGCATACAAAATGTTTAACAAAATGTCCCATGTGTCAATCTAAAGAAAAATTAATTGTGCTAAATTGCAATAGAGCTTGTTCCATCTGGGGTGGGACATTACAGTGGTATCAGAGCGGTTTCCTGCCATCCTGTTGGGTTATTCAGAAATATTCAATTGCATGTCAGGGACTTCATGTTGCATGTCAGAGATTTTCACTTGCATGTTAGTTTTGAGACTACCCAGATGCTTGCATATCGATTCTGGGGGTTGCATGTTAGTGATCAGCACTTGCATGTCAGTTTTAATGGTTGCATGTCAATGCTCAGTGGTGGCATGTGTGGTATCAGCAGTTGCATGTTAGTACTTGTGATTGCATGTTAGTTTTTTTCATACTTGTGATTGCATGTTAGTTTTTTTCAGAGCATTGTTCCTACCAGCCTGTGGTGTTAGCAATTGATAGATATGCCTTCTACATCTAGAACTATGGAGGTAATGGAGTTTCATAGTTATATTTATACCAAATTTATTGAATATCAATCTCTTCCTAAGAAAATCCGAGATGTTCTTACCTTCAATCAATTATTGGGTGGACCTGAAGAAGAGGAAGTATAAGTTGTGAGAAGGAAGGAAGGAAAGGAAGGAGGGATGAAAAGTGAATTGCTATAAGATGATTTGCAGCTTATAGATGTACCAGAAAGGCTTGAACAGCAGTGTGGTTTTGATCAAGAAATAGAGTCAAACAATGAGGAAAGCAACACATGTTCATTGCAGCAGAATGATGCATTGTGTGAAGAGTTAAATGTGCAAAAACAAGAAAAGAAAGGAGATTTGTTAAAGGCCTATCCATGTTCATGATAAAGACAAAATTCAGTCAGCCTATGACAGCCCTATGGTGGAAGAAGAGAACAAAGATGTGTTTCAGCCTACCTGTGAGGACTCTTCAAGTGTTTTGGCTAACAACACTGAGGATGGATTGTGTGTTGTGTCATTTCTGCAGGAAGATACAACTAGTTGTGTTGACAAAGAATTCAATAATGTTATAGGTAATAGCTTCACGAGTTTCTTTGTGGGCAACTTAGAGATTTTCCTTGACAAATCAGCTGATGAGATGGATTCTTTGGTTGGTTCAGTGAGTGATACTACTGCTGATCCTACTTCACTCCATGAAGTATCTTTGTCATCTACAGTTGAGTTAGGTGTGTTTGGTGATGCTCACACAGTGACTAGTGAGCTGGATTGTGTTTTGGCACCAAACATTGATGATCCTTTGATTGGAATTATTGCTGCCCAAGTTCCATATCAGCAAGTGTACCATGAAGATGACTTTGAGAGTGTTGAATCTGTTAGTTCAGTTGACAGCATGAATGTGGACAGCAGTACAAGACAAGATTTCCAGGCTCAATGTGAAGATTTAGTGTGTGAATCAAATTTGTTTCAAAAGGCCAATTCCTCTCACAGTTTGGAAAAACAATTGAAAGTCAATGAAGACTAGATTGAGGCTGCATTGACTCACTTTGATAGTATCCACAAGCTGATTGAAAATCAGCTATGGCATGATCAGCTTGTGAGGAGTCAAACAGGAACGAAGAAGAATCTTCCCAACCACACTTACTGGTAATCAATGAGGCTTTGATTGCAATGAAATCAAACTATATGCATCTCCTCTCCGATCGAGATCACCTCCTTGATCTTGCTGAAATCTATTCAGGTGCATTCAGCGGGAAGGAAGAAGTGGATAAGTTAATTCGTGAGCTTGAGGTTGCTCAGGGTACGTTGGTGAGCACTCAGTTGGCTCTTCAAGCAACAAAAAATCAGATTGAAGAACTTTGTTTGGAGTTGAGCATTGCACGAGCTTCTTCATCCACAATTGAAGTACAATCATCTTTGGCAGTGCCAGTTCAGGTGGATGATAGTGGCATGAGTTCTTCAGTCTGGGACACTCCATATGCAAGTGTAGAGCCTCTTGTATTGATTGACCAAGACGAACATTCAAAGTGGCATATTTATGAGGAGAGTTCTTCGCAGTTTAGTGTTGATTGCAACCAGGAGGTGGTTGCCTTGTCACACTTGATAGGTGGACATGATGTTGATTGCAAATCAACCTTGGATAGAGATTTGGGTATCAGTATTGCTAGGGAGTTCATAGGGAGAGAAGACAGTGCTGATGGGTTTTCCTTGTCTCGTTCTCCTCTTCATATTGCTGGTACTTAGTCACTTTGCAGAGACAATTGCTCCAGTGGTTTTAGATGCACTACCATCACAGCAATTGAGCATGATGATGACATTTGCGTAGAGTATATTCAGTATGGGGCTGTTGAGCTTGGTATGCCGATTGTGCATGTTGGTGTGAATTCTTCACACATCGATCTGCATTGTTCAATTCTTGATGCAGGCAGTGTATTGTGGAATCCTAGTGCTGATTCAGGATTCCCAGAGGAGTTGGTTAGTGCATCACATTATGATTACATTGTGTGGGATGCATTTGGTTTTCCATTCAACCCACATACAGTGTACTTGCTATTCCAGATGACATTTAGGTGTGGAATGGATGACTGGTATGTTATGCTTCCCTTCACGAAAGAGGAAGCCATGTCGTGCAGGGTTGTCAGTTTGCCCCAGAATTATCATTGTGTGTCCATAACCCACAGGTCTCAGTATCAGGGAGCAACCTCTTAGCAGATTATTGATCCAGTTGCAGACAGTATGGTGCAGCAAGTGCCACCAGTTGTCGTTGGTAGTGGATTGTTGATTCTGTCTTGGGATCCTGGTGGTGACATGTTTGATTCATCACTCTATTTTGGTCCTGATGAGGTGTTCCACCACTCTTGGTGCGATGTCGGAGGTTTATACAGAATGGTACAGTGGAAGTCAACAGGTGCACTTTGTGACGGACTTCCAGTTTGGCATTGGGACCCAGGGATTGATATCAGAAATAATATGTTTATTTCAGCTGCAGAATTGCACAATTTGCTAAGTTTTGGCAGGTTCTATGGCTGCAGTTGTTTTCAGCGAGATTCTGATGCAGTTCCTTATAGATTCATTTGGGATCCGGGCATTAGTTGTGGGATACTCTCCAGTGTATTGAGAAATCCTTTGTGTGCATCGGGGTTCCAATCAGGGTTCACTGTTGAGTTTTGCAGCGTGTATATGATGGTGATTACTTGCAGTTGCACTTTTAATCTTTATGTACATGATATGTTTCAGATGCATAGGTCAGTTGTGCATATGCTAGATAGTGTGTATGACAGCTTAGCTTGCGCAGTTATGGGAAGCAAACATTGTCGATATTCAGAGTTGCTTCCACTTAATGCTTATGCTCTTGCGACACCTGGTGTTAGGGTTGATTTGATTCGAGAAGATATATCAATTGTACTTGTGATGGTGTTACAGGAGTTGATTGGTGACATGAGGGACATTACACAGCACTTTCCTTGCGATCCGGGTGGAGTGGTGTTAACTTTGCTGTTGAGATTGCTTAGGGACAAGCAATTTCAGGGAGGGTGGAATATAATGTCCCCTTTTTAGGGTGATCATGTTTTATGATGGTTCAGCCTATCACTGGCTCTCGTAGGCTAACTCAGATGGTTAGAGGGTCCCTTTTGGCAGAGATCAGTGTGTTTTCTCCATCAGAGCTCAGTATGGGTTCAGGTTTGGCCTTTGTTGGACTCAGTTCTACACACTTACTATTTATAGTAAGTCATCTTTCCAGAGTTTCTATTTATAGCAAGGTATCTGATCATGTGGTGATTTCAGTGTTGTTCCCCAATTTCAGCTGGTGATAAGGTTGTTTAGAGGTCTCTGGTCCCGTATTGGAGACTCTTGCTATTTTTAGCCGACAAAAGTTGATTGCGATGGACCCCTGCTATTTTTGGTAAGATGGTTGGATGCATAGAGGGTGTCATGGTGAACCCTCGAGTTGAGACGAAATTGGAAAATGATGTTTAACTAAGGAGATATTAATATTTTAAGTGGCATTAATGATATTGTATTTATTAATGATATATTATAAAGTTATCATTTAACTTTATAATTTAATGTTGAGTTTGGAGCCACTTAAATGATTAAAAGGTATATTATAAAGTTAAAATGTAACTTTATAAAGGGTGGGGCCATTTTAAATTAATGAGTAATTAATGCCTCATTGAAAAAAGCATGCCATTATAAGTTTATATTATAAAGTTTTATTAAAAATCTAAAAAGTGGACTTCAAAGGCAAATTAAATACACTTCTTTTGGAGAAGTTATAAAAGGGCATCAAAAAACAAATCAACCTCATTATTGAATGATCATTTGAATTTGCTTTGCGGTTTTCTGGAGAAGACAAGGGTTTCAGTATATCAGCCATTAAAGAACGATTCATTCTTCAATGTTGCAGCTATTCTGAGGTGGTGAAAGACCCATTGAAGATAGCCATCATGAGAGCTTCACTCAGAAGTTCTATTTGTGCAAATTGGAGGAGATTTTCTTAAGTTTTGGATGACATTTCATTTCAGATATGATTGTCTGATCATATTCAGCAAATGCAATTGAATACCATCAGTTATGAATGAGTTTGTGAAAGATTTAATTTGCTGCTAGCAACCTCTATTGGCAGCCACATGGGTATTTGAAGGTCTGTTCCATCTGTTGCAAACAGGCCGTAATATCTCTATCAGCTGGGCCTGTAGATTATGGAAAGAAGCAACCAGTTTTTACCTTGGCATCATTTCTACCAGGTCTGAGATATTTATCACTTTATATAATTTGTCTTACACATTTTATGTGGTGCAAATGGGTCAAGGCTGCCTAGTATAATATTCTGAGTGTCTATAAGTGTTGTAGACACTGCTGTAGCTGCACAGTATTGTCTTGAACCATGTCTTAAACCTTTTTGCTGATATATTAGTCTGCTGTAGCAAACTGGGCTGTATAGGTGTTCTTTTTAGAATTAAGCATACTCAGAAAATGCCATGTGAACTGTATAATTGCGGCTGTTAATGCATTCTCTGGCTCATTTGTCAAACCAGTCATAAGTGTGTCTCAGAATAGAAAGTTCGGTTCAATCTGCACTCCAAGTTGTAAACTCAGATCATATGAATTCTGGAAATGCAAGTGTCACGGAATGGATAAACTGTTATTTCAGATTTGCACATTCTTCATGATTGAATTGTTATCTTGACTATGGAAATGGAAAACGCAACATATGAAGTGAACTATTTGAAACTGCTGTTACATGTTATTTGCAATCTGAAAACATTGAAACTCAGACCAATAGCATACAAAATGTTTGACAAAATGTCCCATGTGTCAATCTAAAGAAAAATTAATTGAGCTAAATTGCAATAGAGCTTGTTCCATCTGGGGTGGGACATTACAAAAGAAATCTGAAGAAACCCTAGGTTTCCTTCACAATTCCCAAAGCTCTCACAAAAAGCAAAGTCAAATGATCATCATTAATGATGTTGATTTGCTTTTTGATGCCCTTTTATAACTTCTCCATAAGAAGTGTATTTAATTTGCCTTTGAAGTCCACTTTTTAGGTTTTTAATAAAACTTTATAATATAAGCTCATAATGGCATGCTTTTTTCAATGAGGCATTAATTACTCATTAACTTAAAATGGTCCCACCCTTTATAAAGTTACATTATAGCTTTATAATATACCTTTTAATCATTTAAGTGGCTCCAAACTCAACATTAAATTATAAAGTTAAATGATAACTTTATAATATATCATTAATAAATACAATATCATTAATCCCACTTAAAATATTAATATCTCCTTAATTAAACGTCATTTTCCAATTTCGTGTGAACTTGGGGGTTTACCATGACACCCTCTATGCATCCAACCATCTTACCAAAAATAGCAGGGGTCCATCTCTATCAACCTCTGTTGGCTAAAAATAGCAAGAGCCTCCAATACGAGACCAGAGACCTCTAAACAACCTTATCACCATCTGAAACTGGGGAACAACACTGAAATCACCACATGACCAAATACCCTACTATAAATAGAAACTCTGGAAAGATGACTTACTATAAATAGTAAGTGTGTAGAACTGAGTCCAACAAAGGCTAAACCTGAACCCATACTAAGCTCTGATGGAGAAAACACACTGATCTCTGCCAAAAGGGACCCTCTAACCATCTGAGTTAGCCTACAAGGGCCAATGATAGGCTGAACCATCATAAAACAGGATCACGCTAAAAAGGGGACATTACATAATTATATCTTGTGACCCTGATGATCCAAAAATATTATAAACAGATCTCTAATCACTTAGGAGTAGGAACATATAATGTGAGCAGACTACTAGATCATTAGATAAAGCAGACTTTATCTGCATGGAAAGATAGTATGACAGATTCCAATGGTGATTTTATTCCCATTCAAAGAAGTAGACATGGCCAACTAGCTCCTGAAAAGACGAAAAATGATTCAGTCCATGAAGTTATTTATGAAACATGAGGCTAGAAGTGAACACGTGGTTGAAATCTTGCTTGATAATTGTGGCAATCATCCTCTTATGGTTGATACTCACAAAGAGGCACTAACAAAAAGAAAAGAAACGGCTACAAGCAGCCTCCAAATACACATCACCTATGCCTCCATGTGAATGCCATTTTTGCCTTAATATGAAAAAGAAATGCAAGTGCTAAATTTGGATTGGGAATCATGTCTCAATGATTGAGAAACCTTTTTTTACAGCACTTCTAGGAAATAAACCTATGCCTAATGTTTGCCTTGAAGTTGAATGGCCAGGCCTAGAGCATGCAGAAAGCTATCTAGCAGAAAAGAGCCTTTAGAAACAATTGCCTTCTGTGCTAAAGCAGAAACAGAGCTCCACTATATCTTTCACGGGTAGAAGTTGTTGAAGCACCTCACAATTTGCAGCTATTGGTTTAGATGGAATCAAATTTCTTTCTAAATTTTGTCAAATTAAACATCTATTTCTTGTGGATAGAGATAATAAGGCATTAAGATCCATCATCACAATTAGTTATAATGCACTCTAGTCTTTTTTGTTTCAGCCCACCAAACAGAATGTCAGAAGGTTTAAGGGTTGTCTTGGCCCCTTCCTCTCTGGCTCTAGAGATGCTATCAATGCCAATAAATGTAGATTTTATACTATCAACACTTCTTTAGCTGAAAACAGAAGTTTTTCCCAAATCCTTGAGTTTGCTCATGGTGGGCATGGGCCTTTAAATATCTTGGAGTTCTTATGAGCTTCAAGCTCAAGAACGCCGACTGCTGGTCTCCTTTATTGGAAAATTTTAATAAACAAATCCTCAGCTTCAGCATTGGGTGGTTAAGTCTTGCCAGCAAATTGGTCTTAATAAAATCTGTTAATCTCTAGTCTTCCTCCAGCCTCTATCCTTCTTGAGTTGGATAAAAGAATCAGGAACTTCTTATGGCAAGGAGGCAAACAGTCTTTCCAGAAAAGATTTCATCTAGTCAATTGGAAGCAAGTCTCAAAAGAAAAATCAAAAGGGGATCTGGGTATCCGTACTGCTGCTGTCATGAGAAAGGCCCTTGGAGCTAAGCTTATTTGGAATTTGATAAACCCTCCTAATGGCCTTGCTCTCCTCAACAACATCCAACATAAACCAGGCATCTCCAAAGTGTGGTCTTTGATTGTTACATCTGCTAGTATAATAAAAGATAATATTCTGTGGTTTCCAGGAAATGGAAGCAGCAATAAGTGTTGGGACGAGCCAATCCTTGGAAACAAGCCTCTAAGCCTTTCTATGCCTAGGCACCTCCTTCAATTCATGCTCCATCTTGGCATCAAAAAGCTTGCTCAACCCTTCACTTGGGATGGCCTTCAACCTAACTGGATTCTGTTGAATGTCAGGAACACTGAGAGGGGGGGGGGCCGAATCTGTGTTCTAAAAATCTTTTGATGCACTTTAACTTTCAACCATTTTCTAAAATTAATTAAACAAAGGCACAACATGCATATGAACAGCAACCATAAAAACATGACACATGGACACCAAGATTTTTACGTGGAAAACCCAAAATGGGAAAAACCACAGAGGATTAGCTCTCAAATATATATTGAAATCTTTACAAATAATGATGTTCAGGCTTGATCACTCCACGGGCCTGGAACATGTTGGCTCACTGCCATTAAGTACAACTAGGTCTAGCAGGCTCACTGCCTCAACCCTAAACCTAGCAAGATTACAATAAGGGTTGTTAAACGCTAATGGAGGCTCACTGCCTTGATGAAGAAAGCTCACTGCCAAGTACAAAGTAAATTGCACATGAAAACTGAATTCTGCATAAGCATATGTCACTATGCTAGGGCGCAGTCATTTAGCAACTGAATTCAGAATCCCAAATCTTCATCACTGTTGATCTTCTAACTCTGCTCTACTATTCACATGCTCGCATCAATCACACACGCCTCTACCTTCTCACAACTGAAATTCATCGCCTTCTTATATCGGCATCATGATTTGATCCACAATCAAGTCAGCATCCAAGAAATGAAACGTGTACATAGAAAGATGTAGCTTGTCGGCTTAATCCAATGCACTATATGTTGTGCGGACCCAAATCTTTGGTCAAGCGTGTTCATATAGGTCGGCTCTAATCATTAAATCACTTACATAGATACTTTAAACACTATCTCTTCTCCGCACAAAGATTTATCATACCAGTCGGCATGTTCCTTAAGAGCATGCTTAACATGTCCATCTGTTGACTTATAACTACCACGGATCACAAAACACCTACAAAATCATATCAAGGACTCTTGACACATTCCCAATCTTACCCTCAAAACCAAGGCATGATATCATCTTGCAGAGAAATACGGACCATCAGAACTCAGACTCTGTCTCTATCAAACTCTGTCAAACACTGTAGCGATACTCAGCAGCAACTATCATTCCGGTGGACTTCAAATCTTACAACTCTGGATTTAGACACTTCATACAAGTGTTTACAACACCTCAAAACCGCATAACAAAATATGCTCTTGCAGAGGAATGCAGACCCTTTTACTTTGCACTGTACACTGTCTATGTCTTAACACTATCCACTTAGACTTATGCTTTTCATCAGATGACTTCCGAAGGAAGTCAAATCTTGATCACTGAAATATAATAGCAATAGGTAGCTATAAACATCATACCTGAACCGCATCTGCAAGTCTTCAATCACGGAGGCATACTGATTCACTTTCTGTCCCTTACTCTGTGTATACCCATACTTAGCCATTTTCTGTCAAACGGACCTAAAATCCAATATGTCCTTCCGGAGAAATGTCTTCTTTTCATGCTGATGAAACTTCTAAGCCTTGTTGCCATCAATGACAACATACAAGTCTATACCTGAGCAGTGTCTCTTGCCAAGAATCTCCCCCTTTGGCATTGATGGCAACACTTAGTGAAAAATGCTTGACTGCTCTCTCTTACTATATACACTTCATTCTCCTACTCCCCCTGAGATGTTTACTCCATTTTTCACTGATCTTCTTCTCCCCCTTTGACATCAATGGCAAAGGGTGTGATCCGGATTCAAAAATTGTCCAAAAATGTTCAAAACAGTTATATTCTGCCGCAAACATACAGATACACATTTTTGTCTTAATTTGTCATTGAAGGTAGAATATCATTATAGATGGTCTTTATCAAGGCTAGCTCTCCATTCCAACTATTCCTTGCAGTCTCCAAAATATGAATGTGGCTATTTATCAAAAAGACTAGCTTTTCTGCCTCTTGCACATCTGATGATGTATCAATTAATGCTTGTGATTTCAAGGCTTCATCTGCCAGATTAGTCATGGAGTCCACTTTTGGACATATTAGCCCCCTTAGCTAGCACAACCTGTCTTTGATTTCTTCCCTTTTCTTCATCAGAATGCTCAGATCATTGTGAATATTTACAACCTGTGTCTCTTTGGCACTTATTGACTCAATTGCCGAATTATATGTCTCAGAAATGTTAAGCAGTTTGAGTTTCATATCTTTGATTTTATCTTCTAATTTTTTTGTAACTTTTGGCCAAGATAAACAAAATTTGTACAAGTCACAACCTTCTTTTATGGCACTTTGTATACCTCTTATTCCTTGCTCTAAAGAGATTTTATCATTGATCAAAATGGTTTTCAACTCGGCTAATCCTTTCTCATCAAATTCTTTTCTAACCTTTGTTTTTGCAGATTTTTCAAAGGATTCAAAATGACTGCTGATTGATTTTATCATACCTTTCAGTTGATCAGTAGATGATGTTGAAGTGTCTTTCTGGTATTCAAGCATCAAATCTCTCCCAGTATATCAGATATTGTTGTAATGAGCTTATTGTTATGCATGTGAGTTTTCATCAATTCTTCCTGAGTTTTTGCTTGGGCAAATGATGCTAATTCAAATTTTTGTACCAAAGACAAGGAATTTAGATTTATTGGTTCTTGAAGAAACTTGGGTTGATCTAGGCTTTGTGCATTTTGTAACTTTTCCAAGGTTTCTGAAACAGTGTCTCTTGCCACTTTTTCTTCACAAAGTGAGACTTTCTTTTTCTTCTTTCCTTCAATTGTGGATTCTGTAATGGATGAGGTCCTTATTCTTTTTTTGGGACTAGATGCTGGTCTCTCCTCTTCAGATCTCTTATCTTTCCTTTTTGGAGTGCTTGATGCCCATTCTACCGGAGTACTTGTGAACTTGGATCCTTCTGATTTGGTTTTTACCTTACTTAATTGTTCATCTAATGTTCTCTTTGACTACTCAAGTTCCATCAACATTATGGAAGATAATTCTGAGAACGTCCCAAATCTATCCTCTTTGGGATCAATAGGTTTACTTAGTAGTGCATCAGCTAATTCAGTCAAGACATCTTCTGCAACTTCATAACCTAGTGCAGGGACCCATACAGTTCTTGGTTCCACAGCTTCCACAAAGCATTTGTCTTTATCCACCATGAATACAATATCCTTTTCATACTTTATCACTACTTTTCAGGTATCCGGAACCTTCTTACCATTTTCTGTTGAAAATCTCTGAAATATTTCCATATGATTTCATTTTGCATATCTGCATTGCCCAAACTCTTTAAGTGATTTCTTATTTGAGCAGCTACAGGTATGTGATCAAGCCAGATAACATTTCCTAGACCAGGTAGCTCTTTTAGGAAGTAAAAGAGTAAACATGTAATCAATGTTCCATATTTGAAAGGATGATTAGTTTCTTTTGTCCTTTTCAAGTTCTCCATAAGTTCACTCTGGAGCAATTCACAAAGATCATAATCCTATTGGTTTTGATCATGTCATATGTTGTGTATATAGCTGATGCAGACACAAAATTTTCCTTGTTGGAGAAGTATACTTTGTATCCAATAATCATTGATGCAAATCTGACAGTCGAATCCCTGATATCATTCACTGTAAGGCCATTCTTCTCAAATTTTGCTCCAGTTAGTTGCATTACCACATTGTTCTTCATTTTCTTTATGCCTGGAACCCTTCCGGAGGAGCCCATACCGGTTACAGCTTTAATGGCTTCTTTAGTTATCAAATAGGGTTCATCAAGCCATAAAGATTCATCATGAATTCTGCTTAGAATAAGCTTGACCCATGCATCAATCGGAATTGCGGGAAAGTCCAACCAGGTGTAAAATTTCTTTTCTCTTAGAACTTTGTAATCATCTTTCAGCACAATGTCCACAGTAGTCGGTTCATCCAAATATAGTTTTCCTAACTTCATATGATCATATTCTTCTAGAATGGTATGAATGTATGCCCTGATATCTTCCATATGCATGACCCGATGTGGAGTAATTGAGAATGCCCCTAGCGGATCGTTTTCCAGCAATTTGAAGAATTATTTCTTAAACTTGGGGCAAGGCATTTTTCCTATCTCGATTGCATGAGCAAACATTTTCCCATAGCAATTTAATTTTCACAGTAGGGTCTCAAGTTGTAAATACCTCTTTCGCCGAAATAGGGTTTCCTTGATCTCGATCCGAAATCCTTTGGAGAATATTGTAGTTGCTTTGAATTTTGCTTTGGTTCACCTTAGTCACTTGGGTGCAAAGTGATTTTGAGATCAAACAAATCTCTTTTTATCCTCTGCATGACTTGACCTAAATTGTCATAAATGCTCATTCCCAAAAAGCTGCATGTCTTCTTTGATAGATACAATCGATCAAGATTGCTCCGCAATGAGCCATAATGACTCCTTTTCTTCCGCTTTTTTCTTTTTGGAGATTTGTCACATCAGAATCCATCATACACCTTCATGCCTGATTCTGGCACCCACTTTCTGGTTGGGGGATTTCGATTTTCAACATTGCTCTCCCTGAGCCAAAGCTCTCAATTCACTTCCTGGAGGAAATATCTGCACCGGATACTGGTGCGGGTCAATCCCTAACTTCAATTACTTCTTTCTTGATCCATACCTTGCCCATTTCTTTCTTGGTTTCAACCGGATCAACTTTCTCCTTTCCCTTGTCATTTCTCTGCTCTGTTTTCATTTCTTCAGAATAGTAATTTCTCTTCACATTCTTGCTTCTGCAAAATCTTGCAATATGTCCAGATTTGTTGCAATTGAAGCACACCACATTCTTTTGACCTTGATTCCTTTTATTGATTGGATTTGATCTGCATTGATTAGCCATATGTCCAAATCTATTGCATGCAAAACACTTTCCATTGAATGATGGACTGTTCCTTATATTTGAAAAACATCTCTTACCGAACTTCTGCATTCATTTAATCTGTGTCCCATTTTATAGCATGCATTGCACCTAATAGAATTCTGACTCACTTTACTTCTGCACACAACTGCTCTATGTCCAATTTTCTTGCAATTGAAACACTGACCAGAGAATGATGGAAACTTTTGATTTATTTTGCTCCTACACTGAGTAGCCTTATGACCAAACTTATTGCAATTAAACCAGTGGCCATTGAAAGATGGATACCTCTGAGCAATTAGCTGTCTGACCAGAGGTCTTCTAGGTCTTCTTCTTTGATTTCTGAACTGGTTTCCTCTGTTTTGCTTTAACTCAGTGTTTGTTTGACCAGATTTTGAACTTTCACCTTTCTCAAATCCCAAACCTTTCTTGTTATCAACACTCTTCTGACAGGCAACCATTTCATCAAGCTTTGCAGTACTTATCTTGAACTTTTCTTCATAGCTCTTGGCTTTTTCAAGGTCTGTTTTTAGACTCATATTTTCTTTTTCAAATTTGGCACAATCTTCTAATCTGCTTTTCATCAATAAATTCAGAACTTCTGCTTTTGTTCATTTTATAACTTTTGTTTCCAAAGCATTCAGGGCTTCATTTGCTGATATCAATTGATCCCTAACTTCTTTGTATTTATCTTTGAATTTCTTGACTTGTTCTTTTAACTTTGAGATACATTCATCAGCTTGTTGCAGGTTATCCTTCAGATACCTGACTTCTGCTTCTAGTTCCTCGTTGCTTTCATAATTTTCAAATCTTCTTGCTGCCATGGTTACACTATCCCAGATCTTCCTTGAGTTGTTAGGCTTTTTCCAAGGACCTTGGCTCTAATACCAATTGTTGAATGTCAGTAACACTGAGAGGGGGGGTGAATCAGTGTTCTAAAAATCTTTTGATGCACTTCAACTTTCAACCATTTTCTAAAATTAATTAAACAAAGGCACAACATGCATATGAACAGCAACCATAAAAACATAACACATGGACACCAAGATTTTTACGTGGAAAACCGAAAATGGGAAAAACCACGGAGAGGATTAGCTCTCAAATATATATTGCAATCTTTACAAATAATGATGTTCAGGCTTGATCACTCCACGGGCTTGGAACATGCTATCTCACTGCCATTAAGTACAACTAGGTCTAGCAGGCTCACTACCTCAACCCTAAACCTAGCAAGATTACAATAAGGGCTGTTAAACCCTAAGGGTTGTTAAACCCTAATGGAGGCTCACTGCCTTGATGAAGAAAGCTCATTGCCAAGTACAGAGTAAATTGCACATGAAAACTAAATTTTGCATAAGCATCTGTCACTATGCCAGGGTGCAATCACTTAGCAACTGAATTTTGAATCCCAAGTCTTCATCACTGTTGATCTTCTAACTCTGCTCTACTATTCGCATGCTCACATCAATCACACACACCTCTACCGTCTCACAAGTGAAATTCATCGCCTTTTTATATCGGCATCATGATTTGATCCACAATCAGGTCAGCATCCAAGAAATGAAACGTGTACATAGAAAGATGTAGCTTGTCGGCTTAATCCAATGCACTATATGTTGTGCGGACCCAAATCTTCGGTCAAATGTGTTCATATAGGTCGGCTCTAATCATTCAATCACTTACATAGATACTTCAAACACTATCTCTTCTCCGCACAAAGATTTATCATACCAGTCGACATGTTCCTTAAGAGCATGCTTAACAGGTCCTGTTGATGATGAAATGCTCCAAATTGAAGGGATCCTTTGGAGCGTAGATATTGATGATAACACCTTCTTTATATGTGGAGTAGATGACTTCTCAAGGAGGCTTGAATGTATCGGAGGAACTTGAAACTTTAGATGTCTTTGGAACACTTGATGATGATGAGAAGTTCCTTTGGAGCAGCTACATGTTGATCTTGAAGCGATGATTGATGAAGAAGCTAGTTGATACTTGAATTGATCACTTGGAGCAGCTACATGATGTCTTCTCCAAGATGGCAACTTGTTGACTTCCTTGAATGTTGGTGACTCCGGATGTTAGCTCCTTTGATGATTCCTTAGCTCCATTCACGCTCCTGCAACACACAAGGGAAGAGACAACATCAATCCTCTTGATAACATATAAGAATCATTTCATGCATTTCCAAGCTAAGCACATTAGATGAAGAATTTGATGATTTCTTGAAAACACTCATAACATTCAAACTAAGTATCACACTACAAGTGACGCATTAGATGTCAAGTTTAGAATCCTCTAAAAGGTAGGCGGAATGGTTAAGAGTTTTAGATCCTGGTTGAATGTCCTCATAAAATTTGAATTTAACCTCACATGGAATGGCGCAGCAGATCAGGTTTTTGATATCTCCTTGATAAACAATGTCACACTCAAATAAAATTCTTCTCAAAGGCTGGCGCATTGGTTAAGGATTTTGATGTTTGGTTTGAATGATGTCAAAAACTTGAATTAAACTTCTTTCCATGAGGTGGCGCATTGGATCAAGATTGCATCTTCTAGTTGAAATTCTACTTTTAAATCACTTTTTACCACTCCCTAATCTAAGCGCAATGAATGAGAATGTTAATCTCTGCCTAGAATACTTCTTATAAACTTGAATTTATCCTCCTTGAAATGTGGCGCAGCAGATAGGAATTTGGTTGTTTGCTTGAGATCACACTTGTAACTTGAAGTTGGCGCCTTGGTTAAGGTTTTTAAATCCTCCTTTAATGATTTTCAAAACTTACCTTCTGGGGCAGGAGCACTTCAAAACATTGGGAATCTGGAAGATTCTATACAAATGTTATATTGTAAGGCCTTCGAGCCATATTGGGAGACTGTATACGTGTCATTAAGTTGTCATTAAAGAATTGTAACCGAACAAGAAATGTAACTGTTCGGCAGTGGTGGTTCGTTTCCACCGTGTGTAACTGCCAAGATGTGAATCGTTAAATAGCCGAGTCTGTATTCGTAGAGATAGACAGAGAGATAGATAGAGAAGAAGAACAGATTTGTATTTATATTTAGAAGGAAATAAAAGTTCTGTTTTTGGTTTAATTCCGGGGATGTAGTACAGAAGCATTCCACTGGTTGAGGTTTCTTCAAAACCAGTGGAATGACTTCCTTAGAATAGATTTTTTTTTTGTTCTGTAGATTTAGTGTTTCTGTGCATCGTTGTTCGGTTACAAGAGGTGGCTGAGGAGGTTATTGGGTTAAGAATCGTGTGGTTTCCCTGAACATGCATTTTATGTGTATATCGCATTTGTATGCGAGTATCAAGTTGTGTGTACCCTGCAAAACTATATCGTTGTTACATGAGTGAATTTGCATTTCGTAATATGCAAGGAATGACTAGTAATAACGGTGAGAAGAACCGGCCATAGGAAGTTAAGTATTAAATGTGCGAAGTTGAACCCATCGGCACATCGGAATAGAGGGATAAGGCTCAATCGATGTCTAAAGTCTCTCCGACGGTTCATCGTAGTTTCACCGATGGTTGAATCGGTTAAAAGGTTCAACGGTTACGTTGGTTCAAAGGTTCAACGAAATACAATTGGTTCAACGGGTTGAGAATTTGTGGTGCGCCGGTTCAACAAGTGAAAATGGTTCAATGGTTCAAAGAACTTGGAGGTTCGAAAGGTTCAAGGAGTTCAACGGGTTCAACCACTAGAAAAACCTAGTGTCGCCGAAAGAAAAGAAAGCATTGAACCGTTGAACCTATAGTTGGAGGTTCAACGGGTTCAATTGGTTCATCGGTTCATGAAGTTCATTTGGTTCACGTGGTTCAACAGTTCGAAGGGAAGAAGAACTTCATCGGTATGAGGCAAGGCGTTGGGATTAAAGGCGTTCGGTTGGTCAACGGTATATGGTCTGGCCAATGATAAAGAACTTGTATCTTTGGATGTTGTATGAACATGGGATTTTCAAAGTCGTTTGAGTATTAATCGGTTTTGTATTGTGAAATTGGAGCCATCTTGTGAAGTATGGTATCAATTGCTTGCTTTCCGTTAAGCTCTGCGTCACCTTTCCCTTCTCCAAAATGGCGCAGCAGTTGAGGATTTTATGCTCAGCCTTATGAAACTATCTCTCCACTTCATCAAGGGTGTATTAGATGAGGTTTTTGAGTCTTGGTTAAAAATTTCACCCTTTAGTAATCATATCAGCCCTCTTGATTTGGCGCATCAGTTGATGTTTTTAGACTCCAGTTGAAGTATGTCTTAAGCTTAAGTTCCTCAAAGCAGATAAGGAGCAGCAGTTGGGAATTCGGTATCCTCCTTCAATGATGTTCAAACTTTTATTTCCACCTTACCTTTCCTCACATGAAATGGCGCAGCAGATCAGGTTTTTGATCTTTGATTGAATTTTGCTTTAAAACCTGAACTAAACTTCTTAACAATGGCGCATTGGATGGCCATTTCATCCTTCGATTGGAACTTCGCTTTAACAAATTGCAACCGACTCCTTATCTTTGGCACACTGGTTCATGATTTCATTCCTCGCTTAAAAGATACCTTATAATTTGAACTAAACAATACTTCAATAGTGGTGCAATAGACGGCAATTCTATCCTTCTCCTAAAATTTCATAAAATTTGCACTTTAATAGTCAAAACAAACCTCCTCCATCTTGGCGCACTGGATGACATTTTCATTCTCCGGTTGAAATATGTTCTGAAAATTATCATTGTCTTTCCTTGATAAGGGCGCATTAGATCAGCATTTCATCGTTCGGTTGAACGATCACATGAAACTTGGACTAGATCTCCCCTAATAATGGCACATTGGACTAGACGCATGAGATGGCAATTTAAGATCTTAAACTTGTCAAAGTCTTCAATCAAAAACTACTAAAAATCAGCGCATTGGATGGAGCGCAACGGATCCTCATTTTACCCTCCTCTTGAAAAGTTGCATAAGACTCGAATTAGATCTCCTTCACAACTGGCGCATTGGATCAAGATTTCAAGCTTTGCTTGAAATTTCACTTAACTTTACTTTCACCTCAACTAAAATGGCGCGTTAGTTGAAGGTTTGGATCTCCACTTGGAACTTGCCTTGAAATTCCCAACAAGATGTCTTCTTCCTTAGGCGCATTGGTTGAGGATTTCAATCTTGGTTGAAATTTGTCTCTTGAAACTCATCATCACCTCCTTTTGACAAGGGCGCACTAGTTCTTGATTTTGAACTCCCGTTGAATAATGCCAAAAGCTCAAGTAAAATCACCCTTTAATGATGGCGCATCAGATCAAGGATTTAAGCTCCGGTTGAAAATTCACTTTAACAATCAAAAGAACTTTTCATTTTGGGCACATTACATATGGCACACTGGTTGAGGGTTATAGATCTTCTATTGAATGCACTTCAAAACCTCGATCTTATCATCCTTGATAAGGGCGCATTAGTTGAGTCGCATGGGATCCAGATTTTGATCTCCGGTTAGAAGTGGTGCATTTCATCAAGATTTTGCGCCACCCTTATGTCTTGGCGCACTGGATCAAGTTTTTGCGCTCTCTTCAGTACTTAGCCATTTTTCAGTGTCCTTCAGGGCAAGGTATATTGAAAAATATTTCTTAAACTTCAAATAGTTTTCAATATACCTTTCAGGATGTTTGAGATAGGTCTCAAATCCACCGGATTTAACATGCAAAATCTAGAATTTGGAGGATCCACCAGATTTCAGACTTAGTCAATTTTTCAGGATTTTCAGGATATCAGGCTACCAAACTTAGTCATTTTCAAGATCTCAAACATGCATCAGGATTGGTCTCAGAATGAAAGCAAATGACTCTTGGATTAGAAACTAGATTGAGAACTCAAACAAACCACTGACTTCATCATGCAATAAACCTAAGACATCATCAAAAAACTTAATGCAAAGCATCAGAGCTCAAAAAAAGGGGGTCCCCATTTGCAATGGGGCGATGTGTGATTAGGTCACAACAAGTCCATCTGTTGACTTATAACTTTTACCGTGGATCACAAAACACCTCCAAAATCATATCAAGGACTCTTGACACATTCCCAATCTTACCCTCAAAACCGCAAGGCATGATATTATCTTGCGGAGAAATGCGGACCATCAGAACTCAGACTCTGTCTCTATCAAACTCTGTCAAACACTGTAGCGATACTCAGCAGTTTGCAACTATTGTTCCGGTGGACTTCAGATCTTACTACTCTGAATTTAGACACTTCACACAAGTGTTTACAACACCTCAAAACCGCATAACAAAATATTCTCTTGCGGAGGAATGCGGACCCTTTTACTTTGCACTGTACACTGTCTCTGTCTTAACACTATCCACTCGGACTTATGTTTTTCACTAGATGACTTCTGGAGGAAGTCAGATCTTGATCACTGAAATATAACAGCAATAGGTAGCTATAAACATCATACTTGAACCGCATCTGCAAGTCTTCAATCGTGGAGGCATATTGATTCACTTTCTATCCCTTACTCTGTGTAAACCCATACTTAGCCATTTTCTGTCAACCAGACCTGAAATCCAATAAGTCCTTCCGGAGAAATGTCTTCTTTTCATGCTGATGAAACTTCTAAGCCTTGTTGCCATCAATGACAACATACAAGTCTATACCTGAGCAGTGTCTCTTTCCAACATATTCACCTTAATGGGCTGGACCTAGCACAACATAGGGAGTGGTCCTTACTTCAAAAGAGATTTTTTGGCCTTCCTCCTACTAATCCAGAAAGCAAGGTCTGTCTTATTTAGGGTAAAAAAACTCCGCTGGCTGATGCACTGCGATCGAAGATGCCCATCACATACAAGATAGTGAATCTACTAACAAGTATTTGAAAAGCATCTGAAGCCAAAATGTCACCACCAAAATTAAAATATTTCAATGGCTTGTTAGACAAAAAAAGAACCTTACTGGAGACAATCTTGTCAAAAGAGGCATCATTGGGCCCCCACATATGCTTCAAAGGTAATGAAACCCAAGATAATCTCTTCTTTGATTGTGATGAAGCATCTATAGTTTAGATCTCTCTTACTCTTTGCTTTGGTGTCTACTTCAGAAATAGATTAAATATGGACACCTACACCACTAAATGGAACAAATGCTAAAGTAACTCTTTAAAAGATTAAACTCTCATTAAGTTCTTATGGTCTTCTGTTCCCTTTTTTTGCATGTGGAATATTTGGTTGGATAGGAACAGCCATCCAAAGGAAAGATATGATTCAAAAGATGGAACCTCTCTTATTTTTCAGCTCTCCCATCTCCTACAGCCCTTTTGTCTCCATTAATTAAACGGTTCTCTTCTTTGACGGCGCTTCAAAAGGTAATTCGGGTATTGCCACTATTGATGGTGTGCTCTAGACTGGACCTAACTCAAAAATATTGGAATTTTGCATGAACCTAAGACAAACTTCCAACAATATTGCTGAATTGATGGGGCATAAGCTTGGCCTATCCTTGACAGCTAAAGAAAATATCAAGAATCTCTCATTCTATGGGGACTCCAAGCTAATCATACAATTCTTGTTCATCACCGAGGCGGTTAAATCCATCCAACTCATGCTTCTGCTTATTCAAACTAGGAATATTTTGAAAAAATTTATCAACTACATCAGCACTACATCCCTAGATCTTTGAACTCTCTTGCTGATAAAAAAAGCTAATGTAGGCCTTCTTTTACCTCAAGGGTTATGCTCAGGTTAAAAATTTTAGGAACAAAGGTACAAAAAATCCTCCTAATGAATATAATGCTTAGTGTTTGGCCTTTGCTAGAGCAGTCCAGGTTGACTTCTCTTCATGAGGTGGAGGATTTATTGCATTTATCTGATTCTATCAGATTGGTTTCTATTCTTGTATCTCTAATTGATCAATAAAACTTTTACTTTTAGCAAGAATGCACTCTATTCCTTTAAATGGGAGGTGAAAGTTGGAGAAATTTCTTTTCTAAGCATGAATCTGCAGGATTATTGTCTTTGGTCATTTATTACACGTGGCAATTTTCACCAAGATTTGAAAAAGCTTCAAGAAGTTCAAATTCCAACATTCCAATTGCTTTGGAACAAAGCAACTCAAGAATGGGAGAATGCTGTGAGCTTTTTTTTGTAACAACTATTACATTTAAAATTGTGCACTAGAGTTATGGGACCATTGAAATCAACTTTGTGTTTCCATGAGAAATTATCCTAAATGCAAGAGCAAAAATATCTGATGTGGGAAAAATGTTATAAATGACCCTTAGGAAGTAGAGTATAGCATGCCTTTACAGAAGGAAACTCTTGTGCACAAACATAGACTTCCGTTGGCAAAAGACAGAATATATACTGTCCTTTATTCGGCCTGAGTCAGCAACCATGCACTCTCAGGAGAGTTATTTTATCAGTTGTGTAATCTTTCAATATTTTCAGTAATATAAAACTAGTGTTTCTCCGAGTTTTGAGGATGAGGGGCCACAGGAACACAATTTCAGTGAGAGCAAAAGTTTTTTCCAGATTTTGGTGACAGTTATTAAAATAATATAGAAAAATTAATACTTGGCTTTTAACATAAAATAAAATAAAATGCTGCTGTTTGTTTTAAGTATTAGCGGATGAATTTTGGGCTGAATTATTGTAGTTAGGTAGATTAAGGTGCATAGTTTCATCAATTAAAACTACAGCTCATTTTAACACTAAATGACCAAAGTTGCAACAAAAACACACCAAACAAACTTTCCACCGTTCAGAGGGCCAGACTGACAAATTTTGAAATGAATTGGGTTTGTCGTTGTGACACCAGACAGAATGTCAGGAATTCCCATATACAAAATTTCAGACCAATTAGATGTCATATGAGCGAGTAATGGAATAATGGATTACATAATCAGGCTGCTTACTTTTTGGTGGACATTGGCATCCTTTCCCACCCATATTCACTGTTGGTGATTCAAAAACCCATCAAACCTCCTCATATTTTTATGATCCTTCAGAAATCAGTTTTGCAGCATGTCTAACACCTATTTATAACATTTCATGGCTACATTAGATCATTTTCTTGTAGAGGCACCAATGAACAGTCATTAGTTATTAGGTTTTATATTTTAAAAAGTGTTCTTTTAATGTTGCTATTCATAAAGCAGTCCATTGGGGATTTGTAACATACACCCCACGGTATATGTTTGCACTGACTGATTTTTTTGTGTTTTTGCTGGTTTGTAGTTTAAGTTTTATTTGCATGTGTTTGCATGTAGGGTTTTTGCAACAATATCATAGAAAATGCAACATATAAAGGAAACCCAGAAAAAACTAGAAAAGATATCAATAAAATAATGCCAACCCAGATCGTATTTAGCCAAAATATGAATTATGAGTACATACCCATATCACAGTTCAAGACTTCATGACGGACCTGTGCCGGATCAGCAACATATCACCATAGAAAATGCTTACAATCTCAATATATTGGAAGATGTTGCTTTACAATCTTGTGCAGCTGTGATTAGATTAGACCCCCAAACGCCCTGATTGCAAGTGATATGAGCCACAAGAATGAAGGAAATAGCACTGTTGGAGACCCATGTCCTTGGCTGGGTAGTACGGTCACTTGGGTAGATAAATACAGCAGCAAATCACCTCAATACCAATCAGAAATTCACTCCAAACACCCTGCAACTCCTATTCAGACCTGAACGCCTAAGGTAAAGTGATGCAAACTCAACAAACAGCAGAATAAACACTGATATCTGATGTACGGCCAGCTTGCAGAAGTACAGCCCTACTGTAGAAGGTACGGCCTCCCTCAAGCACTCCAAAACAGCCATAAATCTCTCCGAAAAGCCTTCAATCTGTCCTCAATAAACTTATTCTCAGCTGCGAACATTAACTCTGCAAAAAATCAACATTTTATGTCCAACACAACTCCAAAATATGTTTCCTGAATGCACAAACGAAGCCCCTGTGTGAAGCCTCCTCAAACCCTCTCCTGATGCACTCTCTCATACACGAGGAAAGGCGAAATGCAAAGGTTTTCGTCTCTGCAGTTCGATGATCAAATCCAAGAGCCAAAACTCAAACCCCAATGCTAGAGCAAAACTCAATATCAAAGCAAAGTCACATAAAGCAAGCATAAAGAAATGAAGTTCTTTTTTACCTTTTAAATTCCCCCAAACCCCAACGCCCAAGATGAGAGGGAAACTTATTATTTTTAATTTTTAAATCAACCCCTTATTCCTCATGGGGTGGGCGCTCCTCCCTAGGCACATCACTTTTTTGTCTTTAAGTTATAACTTAAGGTTATAACATTAAATTATGACATAACTTAAAGTACCACCAAAATATAATAAGTTCAATATTTAATTCAACTTATATAAAATCAACATAGCTCTAGAAGATTCGACTCCCGAATCTCGTGCCCAGGGTCCAGCATTGCCATGCCAATTATGGAAACTGGCTCTGTCACGACTTACTAAAAATAGTAAGTCCCCAAACTGACTCCCTAAACACTGTCATTAGCCTACGGGAATCCTGTAATCGGCTAACCCTAACCTCCCGGAGTGATGAGCTAAGTGGGGGACATTACAGTCCGCCCTCCCCAAGATTGCTTGTCCTCAAGCAACCTCAACTCTGGATGTTGTAATATCTGCTCACCTTCCCATGTGGCATCCTCAACTGGCAAATTCTTCCACTTAACCAAGTACTCTCTGATAACCCGTTTCCTCAAATGTCTCTCCCAAGTGTCAATGATAGCCTCAGGTACTGTAATGTTCCGTTTTCCAGCTTGATCTTTTACAGTTGACCGTTGGCCTATTCCGGAGACCCGTAGGTTACTCGGAGGTTGAAATTGGGGTTTCATGTTTGGTGGTTACTTTTGTTCGTGGAACGTGGTTTGGTTGGTGGTTTCTTTCTGGGTTTTCAGAGAGCTTCGCAGGGATGTGTTTTTCTCGACATTCAGGAATTTACTATTTTTAGTAAGTTCGGGATTGGCACCGGAACGGGATTTTGAGAGTGGGGTTGGATTCGTCTTGTCAAGACCTTTCCAACGAACTATAGATCATTGGTTTCTGACATCATCTTGGCCTCCATTTTAAAGTCCGTAAATTAAACTTTATTATTTAATATTGGACCTTGGTGCCTAGGCTCAACGACTTAATGTTGAGGTTGAAAAAGAATTGAAGAGGATTATATTATTTTCCCTCTCATGTTTTATCCCATATGCAAGAGGATTTTAAAGACTCCCAGTTGGGAAAGTATAAAAGGAGGAAGAGTGCTCTCATTTCGGCATCCGAAATCTTGATAATGTTATGCTGCCGTAATGGTTCTGGGACTGCTTCGAGGAATGAATGCCTCCTAGCCTGGGCTCACTTCGTGCTTGAGAGATAGCACCTAGGGAGAGGTTTGCTGATAGTAGTGATTTTTGTAGTGAGGTTTGCATTGTAGCTTGAGTTTTGTTTGTAGTTCAATTATTTGCATTTTATGTCATTTTTGGAGTTGCTGATAACAGGGCTGAATCTGTAGTTTCATTCATAAATCTAAAAATAAAAATACATTTGTTTTGGATATTTCATATTTCCCTTTGTCTATGCTGGGCGCCCCATTGTGCCAATTTGCAGATTTTATTATGAAGAATCTAATTTTTCTAGAAGGAAATCGCCCTTCTTGCCAGGCCGCCCTCTTTGGAGTGCATTGGAAAGCGTGCTAAATAAATACTTGGGTTTAAGAGTGGTCTCTGGTGTGTAGCTTGGTCGCCATTGTCATAGGAGTGCATTACATCAGATTTGAGGTCATTTGGTTGAGAAATGAGTGAGGTGTGAGCATTTTTGTAGGGTTTTATGTTGCTGGTTTGGTCTTTTCAAGTTGTTGATCCGTCATTTCAGTTTGCTAACTTCTATCATTTGAGTTGGGTTGGAAGTCTCTAATTATTGTAAGCTGAACAGTAGTACTGTCGGCACTTCATACTTCTCATATTTGCTTTATAATACCTTGCATCTCCGTCATATGGTAGCTGCAATTCCACTTCGGGTTGGAAAGCACATTCTTGACGTCGAGTTATTTCAACATAATAGTGGTAGGGATCCTCTAACCACATGCTCGTCGACATCTGGTGCATTCTTGGTTAGAGTTCTTTGTATCAGCATTGCATCAAGACCCTCTGACCATATGCTCGTCATCATCAGGCGCATTCTTGGTTAGAGTTCCTTTATCAGCATTGCATAGAGACCCTCTGACCATATGCTCCTCACCATCAGGCGCATTCTTGGTTAGAGTTCCTTTTCAGCATTGCATAGAGATCCTCTGACCATATGATCACGCCAACCTGGTGTACATTCTTGGTTAGAGTTGAATTCCGCATCGTTTGGTTTAAGTGCTAACTTCAACGACTGTGTATTGCTCTGCTTATTGTAATTGGAAAAGTGAAAAAAATTGGCTTGGTATATTTCAGGTACTAAGATCAACTTACCCTCATCCAATGGTGGAAGCTCTACAGAAGGAACTATATTGTGGCCAAGAGCTTTCTTCAGTCGGGAAACATGGAACACATTATGTACTCTGTTGTCTGATGAAAGCTCAAGCTCATAAGCCACCTCACCCACTCGTCTGACAATTCTGAAAGGACCACAAAACCTGGGTTTTAACTTCTCTGCTCCACTCTTCTTGAGAGTGGACTGCCTGTAGGGTTGGAGCCTCAAATACACCATGTCTCCAACCTCAAAACTCCTCTCCACTTGGTGCTGATCAGCATACAACTTCAACTGATTTTGTGCCTGCTGTATATTCTCCTTAAGCTCCTTGAGAATGTCCTGTCTATCCTGCAAAAGATCCTTAGCCTTAGGCACTCGACTGTCACCAAGCAAGAGATCTGTGAAGCATGGGGCATCATAACCATATAGTGCCCTGAAAGGAGTCATCTGGATAGACATGTGGTGTGTAGTATTGTAGTATTGTAGCAGTACTCGCCTAGGTGCAACCATCTAATCCAGGCCTTCTGCTGCCCCAAAACATAATTACGCAGGTACCCCTCTATCCATTTATTTACCTCCATTTGTCCATCAGTCTACGGGTAGTAGCTAGTGCTAGGAGTCAACTCTGTACCACACAACTTAAACAACTCCTCCCAAAATATACTCAGGAACCTGTTGTCCCTGTCACTGACTATGCTCCTAGGTACCCCATGTAACCTGAATATCTCCCTGAAGAATAGATCAGCGACCTGAGCAGCTGTATAGGTTGCTGAAATAGCAAAGAAATGTGCAAATTTGGTGAGTCTATCAACCACCACATAGATGCAGTCCTTACCCTGTAGCTTCGGCAACCCCATAATGAAATCCATGGAGATACATTCCCATTTCCGATCAGGAATGGGTAATGGTTGTAGTAGTCCCGCTAGAAAGGTATGCTCATGCTTCTTCTGTTGGCAAATGGGACACTCACCAACATACTTCTGCACCTCATCCTTCAGTCCTTTCCATGTAAACCTTTCCCAAATCTGTTTGTATGTCTTAAAGAATCCAGGATGGCCAGCCATTGGTGTGTCATGGAAAGTTTTGATAATCTTCTGCTTGAACTGTGAATTGGGCACCAAAAATATCTTATCTTTGTACATGATCAAATCACTCACTATAGAATATCTCTCATCTTTGACTGTGCCCTCAATGACTCCTGCAGCCCAAGAGTCCTTAACATACTCTGCCATGATCTCCTCTTTCCAATCAGCGGAGATCTCCCCTACCAAACGCAAGTGAGGTCGTCTGGACAAAGCATCTGCAACTACATTTTTCTTCCCTTTGACATACTCTATGTCAAAACCATAAGCCTGCAACGTGCTGACCCACTTTTGTTGTCTGTCATTCAGGTCTTTCTGGTTCATGAAGTATTTGATGCTGTTATGATCTGTCCTAATTATGAATCTACCCCCAACCAGATACTGCCTGAATTTGGCCAATGCATACATAATGGCCAACATCTCTCGGTCATATACCGAGTAGCTCCTCTCCAAACCCCCAAGTTTTTTGCTCTCAAAAGCTATCGGGTGCTTCTTCTGCATCAGCACAGCTCTGATCCCCTCTCCAAAGGCATCACACTGTAACTCAAACGGTTTGGCAAATTCAGGGATTGCTAAAACCGAGCATGTAGACATCAAGTGCTTGAACCTGTCGAAGCACTGTTGGGTTGTGTCACTCCATTCAAAGGCTCCCTTCTTCGTCAAATCAGTCAACGGTGCTGCTATCTATGAGAACCTCTTAACAAATCATCTGTAAAACCCACAAAGCCCGAAAAACCCCTTAAGCTGTGTGAGGTTTGTGGGTGGAGGCCAATCAAGTATTGCCTTAATCTTCTTTGGATCCACTTTGACTCCCTCTGCACTGATAATGTGGCCAAGGTAAAGTAATTCTGTCATACCAAAATCACACTTAGATTCCTTGGCATAGAGTGAATTACTCTCCAAGATGCTCAGAACCTCCTCTAGATGTCTCAAGTGGTCCTCCCAAGTCCTACTGAATATCAGAATATCATCAAAGAAAATCAAAACAAATTTCCTAAGTTGCTGCCTGAAAATTTGATTCATACAGCTCTGAAAAGTAGCAAGTGTATTAGTCAAACCAAAGGGCATGACTAAAAACTCAAAATGGCCATAGTGGCATCTAAAAGGAGTCTTCTCAATGTCCTCTGCCGCATCCTAATCTAATGGTATCCAGATCTCAAATCAATCTTAGAAAAGTAATAGGCACCATGTAGCTCATCTATCAATTCATCTATCCTAGGAATTAGATACCTGTTTTTTATAGTTTTCTTGTTTAAGGCCCTATAATCAATACACATTCTGATTGTCCCATCCTTCTTCTTGACCAATACAATTGCAGAAGCAAATGGGCTTTTGCTAGGCCTAATATGTCCCATCTCCAGAAGCTCCTTGATGGTTTTCTCAATCTCATCCTTAAGCCTCTTTGGATGGCGGTATGGTATGATCATGATGGGCTTAGTCCCATCCTCCAACTCGATGATGTGCTGTATGCCTCTATCAGGAGGCACTCTAGGTGGTATATCCCCAAACACCTTACTGTGCTTGGTTAGCAACTTCTGAATATCAAGATGATAGCTATCCTTCTGTCGTGGTGGGGACTGGCATAATAAGGCACTATGCTGCCCACTCAACCTAATCATGTCTCAAGAGCCTCTCCATTCTCTTCAGTGATACAACTCGAGGTCCACCATCTGAAATTCCCCTAAGGCATATTTTCCTCCCATTATATTCAAATCTCATCTCCATTTTCTTAAGATTTGTGGTGAACTCCTCCAACTGGCTCATCCAATGCATGCCAAGCACTACATTTGTCTCCCCTATACCAACCACATAGAAGTCATCAACTAGCTCATAATCACCCATGATGATTTTTAGCCCTGATATCTTCCTAGTGCAATGCATTTTAAATCCGTCGACTACCATTACCTTAAAGCCTTCGAATTCCTCTGTTTTCAGCCCCCTACGAGCAACTAAACCCTCATCAATAAAATTATGAGTGGCTCCCGTATCAATAAGGGTGATAATATGTTTCCCACCTAGTACACCCCGTACCCTGAAAGAGCCAACTTTCTGAAAACTCAACAACTGGGCAATAACACCTCCACTATCAGCACTGTGATGTGAAGCTCTCTCATCCCCACTGTCACTGTGTTCTGAATGCTCATCTGACTCTGTATCTGATCCCCCTGAATGCGACTCCTCAGCTGAATAGTACTCAATTAGCTTGGCCTTAGCCTTATGTGAGCACTTGTGCGAAGGGTCCCATGGTTCTTTGCAGTGAAAGCACAATTTTGTCCTCCTGTACTCATTCAACTGATCATCTGTTAACCTGTTGGACCTATCCTTGTGCTGATCAACATCTCGGTGAAATGGTTTCCTCTCCTTCTCCTTGTCCCTCTGTGAGAAAACCCCTTAGAGTAGAATTTACTCCTCCACACTAATGACTCCATGTCCCGGGCCTTTTTCATGGCCTCCTGGAGTGTAGCAGGGTCAGAACCCGTAACCCAACCGCAAAGTGGGTCTGACAATCCATCAATGAAGAGAATCACTAATCTACGTTCAGACAAATCTGGGACCATAACTGATAGGTCCTGAAACTCAGAGATGTAGGAGTCTAACGATCCACTCTGCCTTAGCTGTGCTAACTCCTTAAACTGAAGTTCCGGGTCCTTGTCAAATTTGTCGATCAGACGAGCTGTAAACTCAACATATGATGTAATCTGATAATGCCCCAGTGTGACCTTCCCATTACTCCACCATTTGTGTGCCACTCCCTCCAAATGTAATGCGGCATAAGTGATGGCATCCTCCTCCAGCATAGGACTGATCTGTAGGTTACTATCCAACTTCTGCACCCAAGCCCTAGCAATGGTCTTTCTTGATCCGTCAAAATAGGGAAGTGTCATCTTTCTCACCTTCTGTAACTCCTGGTTTTGAGGTCTACCTCCTCTGCAAGGTCTATTCTTCATCCTAATATCAGAGTACTCTGCAAAAGTCATCTCTGCCCTGAACTCTGCACTAGATGCTCTCCAATCCCTCAAAATCTCCTCCTGAAACTCGGCCTGTGTTGGATCTTGTTCATGAACTTGGTTCCTGGGAGCAAATGTAGGGATACCAGGTCTGTCACCTGCTGTAAACTGAGAAGCCCTCCTGAGTCACTGAGGCCTCATCCTCATCTCTTCCCATGTCTGTCACCCTGGTTTTTGTCCCCATTATTCCTATCCCCCTGATTCCTGTCACCATTATGTCTATCACCCACGTTTTGCCTGTTCTTGTTTCCGTCATTGTTCTAGTTCCTATCACCATTATTGTTTCTATGTCTATCACCGTCGTTGTTTCTATTCCTGTCACCATTATACCTGTTCCTGTCACGGTGATTTTCCCTGTTATTCAATCCATCAAGCAACTGTGCGAGGGAATGTCCTATCTCAACCTGTGTCTCCATCATCTCCCACCGAGAATCCCTCAACTCTCTCTCTAAAGCCAATGAGCTCCTAGTGAGCACATTCAAGATCTCTCGTAAACTAGGCTCCTCAACCTCCCTGTCACCCATTTCTTCTGTGTGTTCTGTAACTGGTGGTAACTCTCCTAAAAATGGGTCCATGCGTGAAACTAAGGAATCTTCGTCAGTAGCTGTAACCACTATCTCTTCCTCAAATGGATCAACTATAGGTACTGGTTGCTCAGGGTCTACTAACTGTGGTATTTCTCTTTCCTGTGTTCCTTACCTTGCCCTGGTATTTCTAAAAGGGTATCTGTCTGTCGGTCGCATGTCTCATTTTTCAACTGCATGTCATGTTAACCCCACAGGATGGCAAGATTTTCTACTCTGATACCACTGTAACATACACCCCACGGTATATGTTTGCACTGACTGATTTTTTTGTGTTTTTGCTGGTTTGTAGTTTAAGTTTTATTTGCATGTGTTTGCATGTAGGGTTTTTGCAACAATATCATAGAAAATGCAACATATAAAGGAAACCCAGAAAAAAACTAGAAAAGATATCAATAAAATAATGCCAACCCAAATAGTATTTAGCCAAAATATGAATTATGAGTACATACCCATATCACAGTTCAAGACTTCATGACGGACCTGTGTCGCGGATCAGCAACATATCACCATAGAAATTGCTTACAATCTCAATATATTGGAAGATATTGCATTACAATCTTGTGCAGCTATGATTAGACCCCCAAACGCCCTGATTGCAAGTGATATGAGCCACAAGAATGATGGAAATAGCACTATGCAGACCCACGTCCTTGGCTGGGTAGTACGGCCACTTGGGTACATAAATACAGCAGCAAATCACCTCAATACCAATCAGAAATTCACTCCAAACACTCTGCAACTCCTATTCAGACCTGAACGCCTAAGGTAAAGTGATGCAGACTCAGCAAACAGCAGAATAAACACTGATATCTGATGTACGGCCAGCTTGCAGAAGTACGGCCCTACTGTAGAAGGTACGGCCTCCCTCAAGCACTCCATAACAGCCATAAATCTCTCCGAAAAGCCTTCAATCTGTCCTCAATAAACTTATTCTCAGCTGCGAACATTAACTCTACAAGAAATCAACATTTTATGTGCAACACAACTCCAAAATATGTTTCCTGAATGCCCAAACGAAGCCCTTGTGTGAAGCCTCCTCAAACCCTCTCCTGATGCACTCTCTCATACACGAGGAGAGGCGAAATGCAAAGGTTTTCGTCTCTACAGTTCGATGATCAAATCCAAGAGCCAAAACTCAAACCCCAATGCTAGAGCAAAACTCAATATCAGAGCAAAGTCACATAAAGCAAGCATAAAGAAATGAAGTTTTTTTTGCCTTTCAAATTCCCCCAAACCCCAACGCCCAAGATGAGAGGGAAACTTATTATTTTTAATTTTTAAATCAACCCCTTATTCCTCATGGGGTGGGTGCTCCTGCCTAGGCACATCACTTTTTTGTCTTTAAGTTATAACATTAAATTATGACATAACTTAAAGTACCACCAAAATATAATAAGTTCAATATTTAATTTAACTTATATAAAATCGACATAGCTCTAGAAGATTCGACTCCCAAATCTCATGCCCAGGCTCCAGCACTGCCCTGCCAATTATGGAAACTAGCTCTGTCACGACTTACTAAAAATAGTAAGTCCCCAAACTGACTCCCTAAACACTGCCGTTAGCCTACGGGAATCTTGTAATAGGCTAACCCTGACCTCCCTAAGTGATGAGCTAAGTGGGGGACATTACAGATGTCCTGGCATCCGTGGGATGGTCAAGGGACCCTGGAACACTAAAGCATCTCCTGTCCATTCTTTTTTTGGCTGCCATCCCCAAGAACTCTCTCCAAATTCAGGGGCCATCCCTATTTTCTGCAAAATTTTGGGGATGGCAAAGAAATGTTCTATCCGCATCCCTGCCCCTCACTAGGATCTGTAGCATTCTAGATTTCTATTTTAATTTCTCCAGCAGAATTGCATTCACAGTTCATGGCAATTTGGAGTTAAGGTTTTTTCACATTTGTTTGCACTTTGCACTTTACTAGTTCCCAGCAGTTTCTGTTCCAAATTTCCAGAACTTTCCAGTTTCTATCAAGTTTCAGTTTTCAGATTTCTATCAAATTTCAGTTTTGAGAATCAGTTCATAGTATAATCAGTTTAATTTCAGCAGTGATCAGTTTAGGATCATAGCAACTATTTTCTTCAATGTACTTTAGCATGCACTTATCCAAAAATATAAGGTTGTCACTTGGCATAAACATTTAATATGGCCAGACACAAACAGGTCTAAAGTTAAACAAGTTAATTCTCGATCTCTTTAACAAATATTTGTATAAATGCTAAATGGCATAAAAGGAAAAACATAGAAATACAAAAAGAAAAGTTATTAAATGCAATAAATGAATTAAAAAAAAAATCATAAATCCAAATTTCTTTGGTTCTCAGATATTTTACGCATTCACATGCACATTATTTGGGCCAGAGGAAATTCAGTGCAGAGATACTTACTCTTTTGTCAGGTTTGTCAGCGACTCAAAAGTGAGGACAAGTCTCTCTAAGTCAGGGTTTCCAGAAGAAGCATCAAATATTACCTCCAAACTGTCAATGCTCTTAAACAGGTTATAGGAAACATTTTCTTCTTCAAAAGAAGAAGATACAATCCTAAACACTGAAAAACATTTCTTCTCTTCACCTTCACATGTTTTTGCAGGTTTAATCTGTTCCTGATAACTTTCGAAGTGGCATTTCTGCTTTTTGTCTTCAAATGTGACTGCAGTTTCATTTACTTGCTCAATATTCACTTGATCAACATAAAGAACACTATCTTGAGTCAAGCTGCTACCAAAACTTCCCTCTATCCCGGCCAGTTTCTTATCTGCTGCCTGCATGGTATCTGAATCCACACCACCAACTGAAAAGATACAACCACCTCTTATTGAAAAATGATCAACATGGCTACTATTGCTAATTCTTGCATCTTCAGCACCATCTGCACCTTGTTGAGATGAAAGGTTTTCAAATTTTTGCAAAAGCACTTGATTCATTGGAACAATTTCAGTGAAGCTCCCATGCCTTTCATCTTCATCTACTCTTAATTCTTTGATCTCTTCTATATTACATCCCGCAACATCATTGTCATCTCGATTATCGCTTTCAGTGCAACACTCTTCCCCATTTTCCATCGAACTCATTTCCATCTGTTTGTTAAAGCTGGATTGTAAAGATTTAAGATCAACCATATCTGAATTTCTGGTACATTTTCTAATTGGAAAATTGCTACTACCCTCTACCTTTCTACCTTCATTATTCCCAGAACTCCTTGCATGATGTTGAGAAAATTTAGACTCAACATAGAGCTGATCAATTTCTTTTCTACACAATTCATACTGTCTGTTCTCATTTATATTTCCCATTTCCTCATCCTTCCCAATCACTTCAAACAGCAAGTTATTATTTGGTATACCACAATTTGCCGAAAAAAGATTATTAGTAATAGTATTATTCATTTCGAACTCCTCAATCCCACAATCTCCACTGATAAATTTGGCAGTGAACTCTGATGGAGCCTCTTCACACAACAAATCTGTAAAATGGCCATCCAATTGTTTAATTTTATCAAATGGTTTTTCTGGCCGGCTGACCGATGACAGATCTTGTTTGGATTGTAAGTAAGATTCCTCATCAAAGCCTTTTTGCAACTGAGGTGTTTGTCTAACACCAAAACTAGGTACATTGTTCTCATTTTCAAGAACATTAGTACAAGAATCTCTCATGGGGAGGAATTCAATTGCTTTGAATGGATTTTCTTCCCCAAATGGAACAAATTTGTCACCTTCCAATTCTTCGAGGCATGGAGAAGGCAATTCTGGCAATGTTGGCGACAATAAACACTCTTTGGCTTGAATATAAAGTTCTTCATCAAATTCACTATCCAACTGTAACATTCTTTTCAAATCAAAATCAATTATACACTCTGAAAGCATATTGTTTTCTTGTTCATTTAGAGCTCTCTCAACCAAGTGGCTATCACCTTCAACACTAGTTTCCACTACTCCGCCATAGGAACACCCAATCAACTTTGACATCTCTTTGACGCTTATGTGCTCTCTCTCATTCTCATCTTCTTCTACTTCATTTTCCTGGTTTGGCATATCAAGTTGAGAGAAATTACCTGAGCAATCCTCTTTCATGTTATGGTTTGCTTTATGTTCATCAATTTTATGACCTCTGAAGTCTGTATTTTCTTCATATGATGTTTTAGTTGCATTGTCCCTTTTCCGTTTGCGTTTGGGTTTGATTCCCCTTAGCTTTAGGGATGGAACATCAACTGATGTATCCTGCTGAGCTCTCAAGGCCCCTCTCAAACTTTCTAGTTTCTCTTCTATCATAAGATGCATTTTCTTCTCTTTGTGAAAAAGATCCATAATTGAGTCTGCCAGATTTTCAGGCTCGCTCTTTCTTTTTCTACGAGACGATTTTTTCTCCTCTAATGCTCCATTAATTTCACCAGGGATGGCTGTTTCACCTGTACATTTTGGAATTTCACTAAGTGCATTCCTTTGTTTGCCAGTAAAATCTATCTTCTCATTGCCGTCCATCACATCCTTGTCAATCCTAGAACCTTCTGGCAATGCCAGCACTTGAGTACAGACGTTTTCAGTAACTGCTGGTGACTGTTGTGCAACCACCAGTTCTCGTTTCCTTTTATGCTTTCTCACTTTTGATGAATTGGAAGTAGTACATGCACTCCTACCCTGTAATTCCACTAACTGCTGATCAGAAAAAGATGCAACCGTGGAATGCACCACAGAACTTTGCATTGGTTTTTCAACAGAGACTCCTATTGAAGGCTCCATTGCACAGTTAATACCTGGAATAGTTTCAGTAAAACTTCCTCCAGATACAGATAGTCCGGCATCAGGAGAACATTTCAGCATACAACTTCTATTCAAACCACCATTCCTTTGGATGTCATCCTCAATCAGCAAACTTGCACTTCTGTTAGACTTTATAACTTTAGCTTTGGCTACGATTTTACTCTGAGGAAGAGTCCTTTTGCAAATTGAAGAACCATCAACCTGCAAAAGAAAATAGACAGTTTAGAATTTGTAGATATATATAAAACCTAGAACATTTTTAGATGTTTGTAGGAATAAAATACGGTGAATCAAATGCTTTGGAAATTCATAAATTTCACAATCAGAAATCTAAATATTGTACTTAAGGCAACACTCCCTAGCTCTGTATCTTTATTTCAGTTGTAGAAATAATGTTCAAAACTAAAATAATAAAAATAAAACATGCATGCAACATGAACCATTTAAAATACAAACGCAGTTGCATAATAAAAGTAAAACATGAAGGCAGCATTGTGAAAGTCACTGATAAAAAGGAAAATCATGATTTTTAATTTTTAAGGCTAGCAATTAGTTTTTAAAATATGTTAGAAAATTGTTCTTTTAAATAAATCAGAGCTTTTGGAAAATTTAGAGAAAATTGTGGAAATTTTTAATTTTTAAATTTTACAATATTTTTAAAAATAATGAAAAAAACTTTCCTCCTCGAATCAGATGATGCATTTTTATTTTTATCAGTTTGCTGTTTTTACACTATTTGTTCTTTTTCCTCAATTATGTCACAAATAATCTTTTTAGACACTTGCCAATTAGAACTGCAGCTTTCTTCTATTAACATATTGGTGAGGTATGTACAGTATGTACACCAATGTTTCAAACTGCCAAATATGCAAAGAAAGAAGCATTTTCAAAATCAAGAGGGCAGAGAATCGAAGGATGACAATAAGGAATAGGTATTACTATCTTATAAGTAAAATAGGTTCATTGACAAGGTATTATTTGGATGAAATAGGTCGATGGAACTCAAGAGTAGAACCTGTAGAAAAAATATGAGTGAGCGAAAAGAACCTCCAAAAAGAGACCACAAGCTCAAATTAAACTGAAAGTAGAACAATGATAAAGTTCAACTAACAAGAGCAGGGGGCAGCCCAAAGCAGGTGAACCCTAAACGTGTGGAGAAGATAAAGTTAATGACTACGAGCATTAGAAATAACCATACAAAAGTTATGCTTTTGTATTAAGACTGACACGCCAATGGGAACATCAAGTAGCATGGCTCATTTACCTAATGAACCTGACTTTTATACACATGATATACTCAACAAATGACTTGTGATTTTATTATTTCTGTGCACTGAATTGCAACTATTAATGATTATTCAAATGAACTACACATATTATGAATGTTCAATATGTAAGTAGATATCAATTGTCATTTCCAAGAATACCTGTTTTCTTTCCTACTACATTATCCAGAGAGCTAAGAGCATAAAACTTTAAAGTGGGAATTTTACTTGGATAAAGTGGTAAACCTTGATGCTGCTAAGGAAATAATACCAGTAAATGCAAAGGCTAAATTGCAAACAAGTTAGTAAATGATTAAATGTTTAGTGAGTAATATATAAACTCATAAAGCCAAAGTCATTTCACAATATATCACCAGAAACATTATAACCCTAGATTGACTCAACCTAATTTGACACCATGGCAATAATATGGGAGGTTAAGCTTCTGTTCCTGGCCCCAATGAAAAGTGAATCTGCAATGATTGTAACAGGAAAATATCAAACCTAACCTATGATCAGAATCAAGAAGGGATCTAGATCAAGCCCTATTTGCCATATTTGATTAAAAGCAGGCTCCAGATCAGGCCCTATTTGCAATATTCGATTAAAAGTGGGCTCCAGATCAAGCCCAACCTATTCAATTAGGGACCCATTCATTAGTGGAGCAGTCTGTAGTGAGGCAATTCCTCGAAGGTCAGTGGGGAACAAAGCCCTATCTCTATATCAGTCGGAATGAGAAACCTACTTAAGGGATGATAGCTAGCTATGGGGAGAGCAGCAATGAAATTGTATCCAAATGCTCAGACCTCAATCCATCCCCATATGTAGTCTGAGGGATCCCTATCTATTGTATTTCAAAGGAGAATTTCAAGAAGAGTAATTATGGTTCACCAGTTTCATCGCCCTACTATAACTACTAACTATAACGTGGGGTGCGGGGGGTGGGGATAGGATTGTAGCTACGTACATTGTTTTTCATCTTCATTGGTGTAGAACCAATTGATTCCACAAGCAGCTCGGGCTGGAAGTGGAGAGCTTATCACTTATCCATCACATTTCAGTTACTTTGTGGGGTGGTATACAACAAAAAAACATTAGCTCCTTGCAGTCTTCTCTTCAACACTGGCAGTAGGGAATAGATGGATAAATTAGTTATGCTTCAAGTCTCTTCCATCAAGTACCCCACACCCCCACTATAGATAGGGCACAAGTGGGAAGGGGGAATAAGAAAAAGGGAGCCTCGGCTCATTTGACCGCACGTCACCTATTGGAGAGGAACTTAGCCCTACTTTATAATGGGGGTGCAAACAAGCCCCTCCTTTCTATATACGGTGAATTGGATCTGGACTAGCTATTATAGTAGAAAGCACCTCCAGCAGATCGACAGTAGAAAGGGGAAAGGGGAGCAGCAAGTACTATGTATGATCACCCATAGTTTGGATAGGGGGTCGGCCCACACAAATGTGTAGTTCACTAGTTCTACAGAATCATTTTGCAACATATGGAAGCATCATTTTACCTACCAATGAGGCATCATTCCGCTGCATGCATACATGGATGATATAATTCATCCAGGGAGGCCTCCATCCCCTACCCCAACGCCCCTCCCCCATTATATAGTAGGGTCATTTTATATAGCTAGAGTTTGCGTAGGGTGAGATTTGATCACGTGTATAATGGGTACCCCCTCCCCACCCCCATATGATAGTTATAATAGCTATAGATAGACCAACTTTGGCTTCCTCGTCGATAGGATCCTTGTACAAAGGAGATCAAGCAACATCAAAATGAATGCCATTACCAAAATAGAAATGGGCAATGACCCCATTTATAACCTCCCTTGCTTGCACATTCAACATATTTGTGATTGGGTTCAGTAATGATGAACCTGAAGTTTTTTGTTTCTCCCTTGATTTCATTGTACTCACCTCAAATGATGGAAATGAAGGTAGTCTACTTGAAGGTCTTGAACCTCGTGCTATACAAGAAACTATTGATGTAGTAATGCACCCCTGAAATAATCCAATCATCTCAACCCTCTCCTCAAGTGTGATTTTCAAACAAGAGCCAACCCCTTTAACAGGTGTATGTAAAAAGTGTGCATTAACCCTCATTATGCCGCCCTACTCGCCCTCAAGGCAAATGTTGTATTTCCAATTGAATAAGCTATTATGTTTGTGTCAAGCATTGTTGCAAACTAGAACAAAGGATTTTTCTTGTTAAATGGGCCTTTGGCATATCATGCCAACAACTCTGAAGGGCAAACCGATTGCAATGCACTCCCAATTGAATTGTTTGTGCCTATGGTTGAGGTTTGGTTGCCTTCAATTGATTCCTTGTCAGTTTCATTGTCCAATTCAAGATCATCATTGGCACTAAATAAATCCATTTTGCCTCTAGAAATGGATACAACAAAAAATACCAATATGAATATAAAAAACAGCATACTTTTGATTTGACAATTTCAAATAGAAAAAAACCTATAGACGTGCAAAAACAATAAAAAACAATAGTCTTTGTATGCCAAAAGCAATAAAAAGTTAAAACAAAAGGTTTGCAAGTTTGAACGAAAAAAAAAAATTTAAGTTTGAAGGCTTGAACAAGTAAAAATGAAATAAAAACCATAAAGACACATATATTAAATACTTTCTTCCTCCCCTTCCTTTTCCTCTTCCTTCTTTCCTACTTCATTTTCCTTCACCTCTCTTCAACTTTCAATTTGTTGAACTCTCTTCTTGTTTGTAAGGCACCAAAAACTGAAAAAGCAAATAGAAGCAATAAATTGATAGTGGGTTAGGGCAAATAGGGATAAACAATATATTTTTTTATGTGGGGAGGTCTTTTGGGGGTCACACAATAGTTTAGGGTTTCTGAAAAATTCAAGAAAAAGAAATTTCCATGTTGAAGTTTGTATAGCCATAGGGGACGTCACATGAGCATTGGGGACAGCCTGAAGTCCCGCTTGGATTTCCCAATAGGGAGTGTACCCAAGAGATGTTCCCCATGTAGAGGCGATGTGATTGGGAGGTCAAAGAAATTTTTCAAAAAAGGAAACGCAGAGGAGAGGTTGTGTCCCCATCTGTCCATCCCTAAAACATCCTCCTTTCTAGAAATGTGGGAAAACCCCCGAAAACACACCCCCAAGTAACACTGGTAATTAATTTTTCAAATATAATATATTATAATTTAATTTGCACTGCTATTCCCTGTTGCCACTAGCCATTCCCAAATTTTTAGAAAAAATTGCCATTCCCAAAACCCATCCCCATGTCCTCACTTTTCCCCCAATCTAATACCTTATGGAACACTGAATTTCTTCATATTACATAAAAGTCGCCTTTCCTTTAAAGCTTGCAAAACTCGCTTCAAATGGATTAGATGTTCCTCCCATGTTTGACTAAAAGTTAGGCTACCATCTAGATACACAATTAAAATGTCTCTATGAAGTCTCACAATACATCATTCATTAATCTCATAAAAGTAGATTGAGCATTGCATAAACAAAAAGGAAGCCCTTGTTAGAGATTTTCACCCTTTTGTAGTGGGACTGACAAACTGAAATAACGAGTTCTTCGAATTGAGTGTTCAGTTAATAGTCAACATGTAACAAATCTAAACATCAACATATTTATGAAAATAATCGAAATGTATGATGTCACAAGATTAAACAAGACACACAAATTTAAGTGGGAAACCCTTATGGGAGAAAAACCACCACCAAAACAGACGTTCACTATTGTATTAATTAAAATCAAAATAGATTCAATACAACAAGGCCTTTTGGACAATGAGTCTCAATCTACAACATACTCCACTTCTACAGTCACTCTAAAGTTTTCACACAAACAACGTACAAAATGTCTTCAATGTCTATATCATGAAACCTTCACATCATTGAACCTTGGCTCGTTCATACAAAATGATATATATAGGCAAATTCAAGGAATACCAAGGATCTAACCGCATAACTAACTTGTCGAATACCAAGAGTCATGTAGCCATACTTTCGTACATATGTGATGTCAACATACCGCACTTTCCACAAAATATGATGTCTCCTCATGGATAATCTTGTATATTTTTCCACTATCACACACTATGAAACAATAGTTACATCCTTTACACTATCAGTACAAGTATGTTTCCAACATAGCCACCACTACAGACTCTACTTGCCTACGGTAGCATATACAACCATATCTTCACCCCTCACTTTTTGTAGTATTGTATGTCAGCTTCCCAGACATTATCCAACCCTTAGGTCATGTTGCATGATCACTAGTCCCGTCACATGTGCTCCTACATCAATGATCATGCTCTGGCAAGTACTAAACACCTATGCGGTTGTGAGTTCATCCAAATATCTTGCGGTTTGTCATAGCACCACCACATGTGGAACAACATATATGATGTACCACAAGACTTGCAACATCACTACCATATGTAAACCACTATGTTAGCTATACTACAATATCTGAACACACCGCTAAGAAGCCAAACAGATTAACTCTTCCAACTAGGACTCTCCGAGGTGAATATCACCTAAGTACCAACATTCTCCCACTTGATATTTACCAGAGAAGAGTGTGCAGCATATCAACCCAAAAAGTTAACCTCATGCTCAAGAATGAGATAATCCCATCTCATCTGTACACCACATGAATTTAGCAGTACTTACATGTTTTGTCAAAGAATCTGTAGTGTTTACCTTAGTGTCAATTTTCTCCATCTGAACTTTCTTGTTTTCAACCATTTCCCTCACAAAATGATATTGCACATCAATATGTTTTGTTCTACCATGGTAAACAAAATTCCTAGCCAAACCAATTGCACTATGTGAATCACACTTCAACGCTACATGACTTTTAAAACCAATAAAATTACTTAACCTCAACCATACTGCTTCCTTACAAGCATATGTTGCAGCCATATATTCTACTTCAATAGTTGATAGGGCAACCATCAGCTACCTCTTGCTCATCCAACTTATCACTCCTCGAAATAAACACATATCTACTTGTCGACCTCTAATTGTTAAGATCTCTAGCCCAATTTGAGTCAACAAATCCTTGTACACTCACCATTTTGCCCATATCATTAGTACCACAATAAATCAAACAATAATTCAAAGTTCCCTTCAAGTACTTGAACATCCTTTTTACCTGTGTCCAACATTCTTTACTTGGTTGTGCCATGAACTTACTAAGAACTCCCACTGCTTGGGCAATGTCTCGTCTTGTCCACACCATTGCATACATGAGACCTATTGCACTTGCATAAGGAACCTTCCTCATGTCGTCCAAATCCTCTACAAAGTTAGGACATTGTTCCATACTTAAGTTTGTGCCAACAAGTAGAGGTGAACTTACCAATTTACTGTCCTACATCCCAAACCACTACAAGACTTTCTTAAAATACTTCCTTTGGCTTAGCCATAGTTTTTGGTTACTCCTATCTCTGCATATCTCCATTCCAAGAATGTATCTGGCAACTCCTAAGTCTTCAAAATTTAAGTGTTGTGTCATTACTACTTATTGACATCACAAGGTTATCCCATGAATCTGGTAAGGAACAAAGTAACGCAATGCATTTGTCCTCATCTTCCATCTTGACTCCTATTGATGCAAGTTGACACAATATCGTATTGAAACAATTTAAGTGATCAATTACCAACCTTCCTCCCTTATTTTTAGAGATTATAATTTTTTCTTCAAAACAAGTTTATTTACCGAGCTATTGGACAAATATAACATATGTAACTTCTTCCATAATGAATTTGTTGTCTGCTCTTGAGACACCTTCATTAACACAAAATTTGATCAACATAACTGAATAGTACTCCTAGCTTTCTTATCTAGTTTTACCCAATCTTCATCAAACATACCTAAGGGTTTAGAAAGGAAGATATCGCAGTCCACTGATCTCTTTCCACCAAAAGATCCTCCATTTTCAACTTCCATAATTCAAAGTTATGACCATTAAACTTGTCAATATCAAACCTCGATGTGCTCACAATAGATTAATGTTGTTCTACTCAATCACCAAATCTTTCAAAGATGTCGTTTGGTTCCAATTGTGCATCCAGTGTAACCTTATACCGTTGTAGGGTTTCACTACCATACATGCTAGGGTTTGCACTCCAACGAAGTAGACACCACCAAACAACTAATATGGCTCTGATACCAAATGTTAGGGATTTTCAAGCTTTTGCAGTGGGGCTGACAAACTGAAATAACAAGTTCATAAGATTGTGCGTTCAGTTAATAGTCAACATGTAACAAATCTAAACATCAACATATATATGAAAGTAATGGAATGTATTTTGTCGCAAGATTACACAAAACACAAAGATTTACATAGGAAACCCTATAGGAGAAAACCCACCACCAAAATAGAGGTTCACAATTGTATTAATCAGAATCAAAACAGATTCAATACAACAAGGTCTTTTGGACAATGAATCTCATACTCCACTTTTATAATCACTAATGTTTTCACACCAACAATTTACATAATGTCTTCAATGTCTATAACATGAAATCTTCACATCAAGTAACCTTGGCGCATTCATACAAACTGATATATATAGGGAGATTTAGGGAATACCATCAACATATATATGAAAGTAATGGAACGTATGTTGTCACAAGATTACACAAAACATAAAGATTTACATGGGAAACCCTTATGGGAGAAAAAGAAAACCCACCACCAAAATAGAGGTTCACAATTGTATTAATCAGAATCAAAACAGATTCAATACAACAAGGTTTTTTGGACAATGAGTCTCAATCTATAGCATACTCCACTTTTATAATCACTCTAATGTTTTCACACCAACAATGTACATAATGTCTTTAATGTCTATACTATTAAATCTTCACATCAAGTAACCTTGGCCCATTCATGCAAACTAATATATATAGGGAGATTTAGGGAATACCAACCGCATAACTAACTTGTAGAATACCAAGAGTCATGTAACCATACTTCCATACATATGTGACATCAGCATACCACCCTTTCTACAAAATATTATTCTCTTCATGGATAATCATCTTGTATACTTTGTCACTACTGCACACTATGAAACAATATTTACATCCTTTCCACTGTCAGTACAAGTATGTTTCCAATATAGCCATCATTACTGGCTTTGCTTGCCTGTAGTAGCATATACAACCATATCTTCACTCCTAACTGCTTGTGGTACCATATGTCAGTGTCAAGGACATTATCCAACACTTAGGTCATGTTGCATGTCCACCAATTCTGCTGCATGTGCTCCTGCATCACTGATCATGCTCCAGCAAGTACTAAACTCCTATGTGGTTGTGAGCTCTCCATCCAGATATCTTGCAGTTTCTGTCATAGCACCACCACATGTGGAACAATACATATATGATATACCGCAAGACCTGCAATATCACTATCATATGTAAACCACTATGTTTGCTATACAGTAATATTTAAAAAACTCACGGCTAAGAAGCCTGCAGATTAACTCTTTCAACTAGGACTCTCCCAGGTGAATATCACCTAAGTCCCAACAGCTAACCATTCATATAGACATTGCTTTGTTTTGAAAGCGGTCTTGTAGGCATCCTCCTCCATGTGAATTGGTGATACTCGGATTTGAGATCCAACTTCATGAAATTCTTAGCATGTTGAAGCTGGTCCAATAAATCATCTATCTATGGGATAGGATAACAGTCTTTATGACAATCTTCTTCGATGCATCGAAAGCTATGCACATCTTGGAAAGAGCTATCTAGATATACTAAAAATGACATTTCAATCTGCAGAGGGACAAACAATCCAGGACTGGTAATGATCCTACATCTGCAATGACACACAATCCTTACACATTGACACGAGGTGTAATCAAATGATGTACGTCATAGCCAAGTTGGCAAAGATCCCAAATTTGCAGCACGACAAAGTAGTAGGAAATAATGGTCAAGATTTCTGAAAGGAGCAAAGTAGCCAAGAAGAGATGTACAATTACACAGATATCTTCAAAAATTATTCTGCATCTTGGATTTGCAAGATGCAACCAGCCTAGGAAATGCAAGGGTTAGACATTGATTTACAATAGGGCAATTGGCCTTGAAATTAAACTCAGACAAATATTGAATACCATCCACAGACATAGAAAGATAGGTGTATAGCTTATTTCCAGGACTATTTCCCTTCTCTATTTCTTAAAAGTTTGAAATTGTAAATGAAAACCATGTTTATATAACTTTACAGTAAATAACTTGAGAGTCACAATTGTAAGCATCCTTTAATGCAAAAAAATGACCAAACTCAAATCTGCACATGAACTTCAGAAAGCTTTGTATGCAATAGCAACAATAAACAAAAAAACAGCACAGTGACTTACCGGGTGAACCTCCATCTGCAATTGTTGAAGCTCTCTTCTCGTATCCTTAAGTTGACCATCATGAGACATCAAACATCTAAGGATGCTAGCCAATTCCTCTTTTAAGACAGAGCATTCCCTCTCCAACACCTCCCTCTGTCTTTTCTCTTCTTCAGCTCTTTTCATTTCAGACTTCTCAAACTGTTGCTTTAACAGAAAATGTCCTTTCTCTAATGACTCTATTTGTCTTTTCTGTTCCTCAGCTCTTTTCCTTGCAGAATTCAATTCTTGCTGTTGTTTTTTCATAAGTTCCTCCAATAACTTTTCCCCTTTCAACTTCTTCCTATCTGAATTTCTCGATAAAGCAGGTCCCAGCTCCTCTTTTAAAACAGAATATGCTCCCTCTATTGTCTGCCTTTGTTTTTTTTCTTCTTCAGCTCTTTTCGATTCAGACTTTAAGCACTGCTGTTCCTTTTCCAACTGCTCCTTCAACATAGAGCATTCTTTCTCTAATAACTCTATTTGTTTTTTCTGTTCTTCACCCTTTTTCCTTTCAACCTTCAATTGTTGCTGTTCCTTCTTCAATTGCTCCTTCAATATCTTTTCTTCCTTTGACTTCTTCTTGTCTGCATTTTGCACCAAAGCTGATGCATTTGCTTTTTCTTCATGGCATCTTCTCCCCCCCTCTGCACTTTTTTTCTCCAATTCTAATTGTTGGAACTTCTTTTCTAGCATTTCTCTCATTGTCTTCTCATCTTCTGCCCTCTTCCTCTCTGCATCTGCCCGTTTCTTCTCTTCCTCAAACTTTTTTCTTTCTACTCCTGCACACTTTCTTTCTTCCTCTGCCTTCTTTCTTGCTATATCGGCACGTTTCTTTTCTTCCTCTGCTTTTTTCTTTTCTGCATTTGCCAGTTTCTTCATTTCCTCTAGCCTTTTCTTCTCAGATTGTAATGCTTGTCGCTCTTTCTCTAGAAGTTCTTGTAGTTTCTTTTCTTCATCAGCATTGGCTTTGATCATCTTTGCATGTTCAATTTTCCTGTCCTCCTCAATTTTGCTTTTGCTCTCAAAATCATTTAAGCGTTGTGAAACAGATGCAAATTCTGACTTCAAAGAATTATGTTCTCCCTCAAGTTCCAGTCTCTGTCTCTCCTCCTCTTGTGCCCTTCTGCTCGCTTCGTCTGCTCGCTTTTGTTCATTTTCACATTCTGTCAAACATCAATAAACAAATTATTTACTTTAATTTGAACAGAAGGCCTTAGTATGTGTCTATCATGGAGCATAAAATTCTAGAGAAAACAGTAAATCACAACTTCAAAACTGAGCAAGGTTCAAGACAAATGTGTAAAGAAGGAGAAGTAAGACGGATGAAAGTATGCATTTATACCAAAACAAAATTTACGATATCAATGTTCAAAAACTACAAAGTGCACAATATGAATTGGAATTAACAGGCTCATTCATGAGTACTACAAAAGCTAAGAAAACCAAAATATCAAGTTCTATCTATCATACATACTTTAAAACAGTTATTGACCCACACAACATACAATAACAACTCAAAGTAAAAATGCAACATGCATGAATGTTCTGTACACAAATTCCTATGCAAGAAAAATGGATTTAATCATTTATATCCCCATCTAAATCAGACAAGTTATTTATGAAGCAAAACACCATCAAAGATCCCTGCTTGGTAGAGAATTGGGGCACAATCATTACCTAGCTATTTAACAATACAACCACTAGTCTAGAGATAAAACGAAGGAGCATCAGGTGGAACTGCAGCCTGAGATCAAGATCTAATGTGCCTGGAAAGCGAATCTCTTCAACCCTTTGAACCTCCTCCCAAACATTTTACCAATAGCCTGGCTGCCAAAATAAAAGAGTGTAGGACAACAGACCAAAGCATGTTTAGAAGATGATACCACCAATTAAGCAGCATTAGATTTATTTCACACATAAAACTAAGCTATTCTTTAACAATACAGGAACTAAAATTTGGGTTTCCATTGTTGACAGTTTGCACACATAAATGCTTTACAGGAAGCATGTACCAACTATCAGAATCCCTGTAATACTATATTATTTGTTACTGATCAATAGAACAATATATAAGACAAAGATATAGGTCACCAGAGCAGGGATGAGATACCTGCATACGCACCACTGGAGCCTACTTGTGTACTTTCAATGATTATAGTGATATTGCAACAAAGAAGCTAATAGATAAATTATAGGTACATTAGAATGGTTAAGGAAAGCAATAGTTGTTTGGATTTGTTCAAATAAGTGGAATCATTGCACCCACCACAAGAACGTTATCGTTTAACTTCTTATGTATTTGTTACATGGTTATTGTACAGTTGCCAGCTTATATACAGTGGCATAACATAATGGAGAAACATTAGGCTGTGTATCAAAGGTCAAATGGTATCAGAGCCTGTTTTTTGGGGGGAAGCAACAGACTATTTAAGCAGTTGAAGGCGGACTGGAGATCCAACAGCAGCAGGAGGCCTGTTAGGAACACCAACTAGATTGTTGCTCGCAGGTGACTTTCAAGATTTCAACACAGCCATGCAGCACTTTCTGCCTGGAATTCCACCATTGATGGTCATCTGAAAGAGAACATCAAGTTTAGGCTGTGGTGTGACCATCATGTGCTCTCAGGCAGCATGAGAGAACTTGCAGCGTAAGGCGTCTCTGGCTTGTGAATATAGTGCAGGAGCGGACGGCCAGATACAAATACCAATACTACCAGACATTCCTCATGCAATATGTCTTGATCAGTTGTTAAAACATGATTCAAACATTGATTACACAGACTTGACAAATGCACTGCAAGTGTGTTTTTTTGGTCCAAATAACTTTTGACAAGAAGTTATCATGACGTGAAAACAACTGACCATTTAAAAATTTTAAATCAGTCTGATATTTGTTTACGAGATAAGTTGTATTCTCATGGATCAAATTTAATCTCTTAGATCATTTCTTTTTTTGGTATATTAATTGTTTTTCAAAAGTTCAGGGCCTTGTGAATAATCAGATGTGTATTATTTCGATCAAACTTATTTTAGTTGAAATTGTTTGGAATTTTTGTTTTTAAAGTATTGATTTGTAAAACAGTCAGTAACTCTAACCACAAGTGTCATCTGGCAGGGTGTGAGTGCACCAGTGGATCATGAAGGAGGAAGCCCAGAAGGGGGCTTGGGGCAGCACCTCCTTTCGTGTGCAGGAAGTGCTTGCACAGGGTTTGCCTGGAAATTGAAAGACTGTGATTACATTCTATATGATGTCACTGGCTGGAAATAGCTGCCAGGCAGAATGCTGTCTAAATGGCAGTCGTGTTGGAGTAATTGGTTGCTGACGTGTGATAATACTGTCTCTGATAACAAGAAGACCACCAACAAAACTATATAAATGTGTTAAGTTGGGTGTATAAAGGGTTACTCTTAAGTTCAACTTTTCCATACCAGTCTTTTTTCAAATATTTTTACAAATCATATGTAAAAGTTGTGTGAACACTTTATTGCTTGTGTATGAAAATATATTGGGGAGATCATATTAGTACACCAAGGACAACCCAATAAGGAGTTAAAGGAATTGATAAGTTACAAGATTTGTAAAAGTTCAAGATCCTTGGGTGGTTAAAAGGTGTGTCTAGGTCCTGAGGTGCTTTAAGAAACAGTCTATTGTTAATGTCCACTGATAGAGTGACTCACAATGGCCAATAATCAATCTTTAGTTCTACCCAGTCTCAAAAATTTAACCAGGAAAAGCTTGTTGAGCAATAAAATACTCACTATTTGTAAGTATCATGACCTTGATCAAATTATGTTGAACAAAGAAAAGAGTCCAACTGATGATCCCCCAAAGACATAAAGAAGCTTTAATGCTTATAAAGTTATCAAATGTAGATGAATTAGTCCCAGCAATGTGGAATGCTAATTTGGTGCCAATATTGTGTGTAAACCTAGAGAACAAGTACTAGACATCAAAAGCAGGCAGGCATTGTATAAGAATCTCTCGTTTCCTACTAAGTTGCAGGAAGGAGGATCCGTCTCTGAATACCTATTGCAGTTAAAGGATCTTGATCATTAGTTGTCATCTATTCAAAAACGAATGGATAATGACAATATAGTACCTTTGATCTTGCAGAGCTTACCACCATTCCATGGATAGTTCTTTCAATCCTTGCATTTGATTGCAGGGACCCAGACACCCAACTTTGAGATGTTATCAACACTTCTTTTGCAAAAGGAGCAGAGAGAAGACCAAATGAAAGGGACATCCTCCTCTAATAAAGTGCGTCAAATGCAAAAGGCAAAGGTAAAGGCAGGTAAAATGCTAGCAATCCATCACATAACTCCTAAGTTGCTGGTTTGGGTTCGGGTTTGGGTTCAAGAATGGGTACAGGGTTCAGTTTTGCCATACAGCTGATTTTTTTCCCCAGGTTCCATACAGCTGGGCACAGCTATATATATGTGTGTAATTAAAAATCCCAAATGAAAGGGACATCTTCTTCCAATAAAGAAAGTGCATTCAGTGCAGAAAACTAAGGTACAGGCAGGCAAAACACTAGCAATCCACCACGACTCCTAAGTTGTTGGTTTGTGCTCAGGTTCAAGTATGGGTACGGGGCTCAGGTTCGCCATATGGCTGATTTTTTTCCACGGGTTCAATACAGCTGGGTATGGCCATTATATATATATATACCAAATGAAAGGGGCATCCTCCTCCAATAAAGAAAGTGCATTCAGTGCAAAAAGCAAAGGTAAAGGCAGACAAAACACTAGCAATAACTCCTAAGTTGCTGGTTTGGGTTCAGGTTCGAGTACAGGTACAGGATTTAGGTTTGCCATACGGCTAATTTATTCCCCCAGATTTGGTACTGCTGGGTATGGCCATATATGTGATAATGTGTGCGTGCGTCTGTACAAAATTAAATACACACACACACATACCTCATTTGCTAATGGGAGATAAATAGAGAGAGAGAGAGAGAGAATATTCTCTCTTCCTCTTTGTGTCTTTCTCTATCTATTTATCTTCCATTAGCAAAATGAGGCCTCTCTCTCTCTCTCTCTCTCTCTCTCTCTCTCTCTCTCTATATATATATATATACACACACACACACATAGATAAATAGATGGATAGATATAGATATATTTTTCCCCCAGATTTGATACTGCTGGGTATGGCCATATATGTGATACTGTGTGTGTGCGTGTGTACAAAATTAAAAATACATAAATAAATACATACATACATACATATACATATATATATATATATAGATATATATACCTCATTTTGCTAATGGGAGATAAATAGATAGAGAAAGACACACACACAGAGATACTGTGTGTGTGCGTGTGTACAAAATTTAAAATACATAATTAAATACATACATACATACATATACATATATATATAGATATATATAACTCATTTTGCTAATGGGAGATAAATAGATAGAGAGAGAGAGAGAGAGAGAGAGTTTTCTCTCTCTTCCTCTTGAGACAAAGAGAAAGAGAGATAGAGAGAAAGAAAGAATATTCTCTCTCTCTCTCTTCCTCTTGAGACACAGAGGAAGAGAGAGATAGAGAGAATATTCTCTATCTCTCTATCTTCCTCTTTGTGTCTCTTTCTCTATCTATTTATCTCCCATTAGCAAAATGAGGCCTCTCTCTCTCTCTCTCTCTCTCTCTCTAGATAAATAGATGGATAGATAGATAGATATAGATATGTATGTATATATAATTAAAAATACATAAATACATATATATAATTAAATTTACATAAATACATATATATGTATCATAGTTTGCAGACTCATGGGACTCGCCGCGACTCGCGAGACCTGAAGCCTACCGAGTCAACTCGGCACGAACTCGCAAGTCTGACCTCAGGACTCACATACATATAATTAAAAATACATAAATACATATATATAATTAAATTTACATAAATACATATATATAATTAAAAATACATATATATATGTATCATAGTTTGCAGACTCGTGGGACTCGCCGCAACTCGCGAGTCCTGAAGCCCACCGAGTCAACTCGGCACGAACTCGCGAGTCCGACCTCAGGACTCACATACATATAATTAAAAATACATAAATACATATATATAATTAAATTTACATAAATACATATATATAATTAAAAATACATATATATGTATCATAGTTTGCAGACTCGTGGGACTTGCCGCGACTCACGAGTCCTGAAGCCTTTGCGAGTCAACTCGGCACGAACTCGCGAGTCCTAAGGTCAGACTCGTGAGTCCCGACCAGGGACTCGCGCTGTGCCTGGGACGTGGATATAACACTCAAAATACTCATTTTGTTTTCTTTTTTTGCTCATTTTCACTCTTCTGCCTTGAAAAACACAGGTCTGCCATTGAAGTCAGCGTGAAAGAACCCGAGCAAACGAGCTAAAGAGATCATCACCGAGCTAGGTAAGTGATCTAACTTATCTTTTTTTTTGTACTTGAGCTAAAGAGATCATCACTGAGCTAGGTAAGTGAGCTAAAGAGATCATCACAGAGCTAGGTAAGTGATCAAAATTGACTTTCATTAGGAGGGGAAAGAGGAGGATGTTATAGATTATATTTGGTTGTTAATGTTTTCCTTATTTTGACATATGATTATATGTAAACATTTATGATGTTATACATTTTGATAGTTTGAAACTATGATGAAATTTCAATTATTGAGTGTTTGATGATTATATGACATGTGTAATCTTTGAATTATGACAAATTGATAATCAAATTAGGCTCTTATGTTCTCTAAATGCATTAATTTCTTTTTTTTTTTTAAAAACTACGGTTTTTGTTTTTGCCGTCATAGCCGAGTTTTTGTCACGAGTCCGTGCCGGGTCCTGAGTCCGAGTCCAATTTTGGGCTGCCGAGTCTGCAGCGAGGTCCGAGTTTTCAAACTTTGATATGTATATATAAAAATATACATGTATATAATTAAAATATATATATATATATAACAAAACATTCATAATTCAGATATGCCTATATAATATGCCACTTGAAATTGATTCTATGATTAATTCAATTAAAAATACATATACACATACACATAGAAAATTAAAAATACTTGTACATATATACAGATATAAAATTAAAAATACTTATATATATAATCATAGAAAATATTAAAAATAAATATACACATACATATAGAAAATTAAAAATACATATATATAGATATAAAATTAAAAATACTTACATATATAATCATAGAATCAATTTCAAGTGGAATATTGTATAGGCACATCTGAATTATGAATGTTTTGTTTATTGCATATATATATACACTCATAATTTGCAAAAAAAACAAAACATCCATAATTCAGATATGCCTATACAATATGCCACTTGAAATTGATTCTATGACTAAAAATCCTAACATAAATTCACTGTTAAAAAATTTTAAAACCTAAAATTTCTTATTATTCTGTTTGTTCGTATTTTTCATTTTAAAACCTTTACACCAGACTAACCCTGAGAATATTTCAGAGCTGTAGCTGCTGCATGGGATCCACACTTAGTTGAGCCATGGTCGGGCATAAAAGGAAATATTGCAAAGCACAAAGCAGACAAAAATGAAAATATAAAATTAGAACCTGAAAAAGGTCATCCATTGCGCAGGGTGAAGCATGCACCTGCAGTTTAAAAAGGACGACCCCAACAACAGAAATGATAGTCCTGAGCATTGATATTTCAAAGATGAAGGAAAATTTGACATTCAATATTCTTTGTGGGATCCTGAAGACAATCCACCACACAATAGGCTTTTGCACAAATGTTCCACAAATCAAAGCCAAAAGGTAACAACATTAATATAAACAGCTTTTTGTTGTGAGGAAGGCTTGTGTGTTGTATGTTATGTTTTCTTGTGTTTCTTAGGATGGAGGGCAAAATGGTACTGATAGTTGATGCAGCGACAGGCATCAGGGAGTTGACAGAGCAGCTATTCATGACACACTGCATGCAGGGGGTGGTGGTGGGCATGTAAGAGGCTTGGAGTGCTGAGTCGGAACCTAGGCAAACCCAGGTTTGTCCCAGTCCCATATCCGGAACCAAACCAGACCCAAACAGTATGTAGATATGCCATGTTGGGAAAAGGTGTCTCAACCTTGCAATCCTAATGTTCGTTTTTTAATACTTTTGTATGTGATGCAGTCAAGGAGAGGGAGCCAAACGAATGGCAGCCTGCTCCTTGCAGCCATTCACATAAAACAGCTATTCATAAATTTTTGGAAACCATCACAACTCAGAAACACATTCTTTACTGACCAAATCAGATTACAACGATATAAGTACTCAGCCCAAAAAGCTATGATATCTTATTATCCAGAAGAAAAGTATTGTACAGAACTTGCAAAATCAGAAGTTGACAGAACATAAGGACTGTAAACAGCCACTACACTCGGGCATGAAGCCTGCCACAGCTTCCAGAAACTCGGAAAATAAATTAAAATCAGCTACTGTCTACAGAAAAACACCATTGAGGAGAGAAAAAAAAAGGACCCAAGCTCTTTTTCCCCCTCGTCTCAACCCAACAACAGATAAGCCACTCAACGTAAGCCTCCAGCAATAAAAAGTCCACGATCTGCAATTATAATGGATAATGAGGGAGGCGTTCACTTAGCCATTTTAAAACTGAAGCTACCAGCCATATTAGAAAAGGCCACAACTCTGCCAGCCAGGAGGGATTGTTACTGCCACATGAATGTATGACTGCCGCTGCCAACCAAATGTGGAAATGAAAAGGATTAGAAATGCCGCCAGCCAATCAACTCCCACCAGATTTTTCAGGAGGGCAACCTATGAACGAAAAGAAACAATAAAAAAGAAAACTCCAGCTGCCGCATGGGTCCCCGGAGAACACATATTTTGAGGAACTTCATTAACCAATTCCTACGACCAAATAGGACTCTATGGTGGGTCCCAGGAATCTACCAGCATAAAGTATTTTGATCGGTCTATAAAATAACTGCCGCAAGCACTAAAATTAGGAAATGCCAATCAGAGAATAGTATTTGATTTATATAAGTATCCAGCACTTATAGTGACTGCAGCCAAGGAAATCAAGAGTGGGTCACACTATCGCCAGATTTTACAACAGCCTTCAGGTTTAATGATCTCAACAAGCAAACCCCACATAGAAATAAAATATCCAAGTAAAATAATTGTGGGTCCCAGCAATGGGAAATGAAGTGCCCAAAATAGGATAAGAATATCCTATGAGATGCTCAATTTGTTGGCCCCAGCAGAGATTGAAATAGGGAAGAATAAAAGGCAAGAGGGCCTCAACCAGCAAATATAGACAATCAGCAGCAACATATTTGACTTCAACACCTAGAATGAACGAAAGCCAAAACAACAACACCAAATAGGACCTACAAACACAAAAGAAAAGAAAATAAAGCCAAAATTGTACTGTCATGTTTTTGGGGCGATGCAGGATTGCTTGTAGGCCCGAATGCTCCTGCATCAGTATGTATTCGCTATTTTGTCTTCTTGTGGGATAGTTGGCGCCCCATTTGGAGATGACATGGAATTTGTCTTTAGTGGATTTTGTCCTCATATGAGGAGGTAGGTGTCCCAATTTGAAGTGGCATAGATTGGACATGTGTCAACATCTTGTGGAGTTGTAAGATCATTATGAATATGACATATTCTTATGATGCATAAGAGCATGTAAGGGGGACGCTACATTGAAATCTTGACGAACATTATGACAAGTGTGGGCAGTTGTCATGGAACATCTTAATGCATTGGGAATGAAGACAAATTGGGCACCCAAGTTTGGGTGGTCAAATATGACATTTATGACATATGACATGTTGTAAGAAAATATACTAAATATAGTCGACATGACCAAGACCAAAGGGGGGAGTTGGAATATGGGCTTCGAATTTGGGCACCATACCTCTCTTGTATTGGCTAAGAGTTTTTCCAAACCATTTATGGTTTCTAGTTTGTGCTTCACCTATTTAATGGTGCTTAGAGTTGTAGTTTTGTATGGGTTAATTTGCAAGTATCGTAATGCTGCCAAAATCATTCTAGTTTTGAATGTTAGTGATATTCCTATAAAGGCTTGCTCTACAAGTGTATTGTAACCATATTATTTACTAAATAATACATTGAGCGGATTTGGAGCATGGGGTCATTTTCCCGAAAGAGTTTTCCCCACGTACACCTTCTGTTATAGTATATTGTTTATTTTATGTTTATATGTGCTTCTACTTTCTGTAATTGTAAAGACTGAAACTTTGTACAATACTCTCCTCAAATTATTAGTGTAGGCAGCGTTTGTGCATACCTTGCTTCCTTTTATTTGGTATTAGAGTCTGATCACTCCGAATTCTAAGTGTTGGGTAGAGATTTTTTTGTACTAATCTTCGTTAAGTGAGAGCTTGTGAAGAGAGGGTTTTGATCTTATTGCAGGAAGAGATGGCAAGCACATCCAAAATAGAGATGGAAAAGTTTACTGGCACTAATTTTGAGTTGTGGAAACTGAAAATGAAAGATATGCTCATAGATAGAGATCTATGGGCTGCAATATCCGATATGAAGCCTACTGCAATGAAACAAGAAAACTGGGACTTGATGGATAGAAAGGTGAAGCGTCTTTTAGACTCTGTTTGGCAAATTCAGTGTTATTGAATGTTCATGAGAAAACCACCGCAATGAATCTTTGGAAGAAAATGAGAGATTTGCATCACGCTAAATCTCTAGTTAACAAAACTCTTTCTGAGAAAGTTGTACACCCTTAGAATGGAGAATGGTAAATCTGTAGCCAATCATTTGAATGCCTTCAATAAGATAGTTGCCCAGCTGAACTCTATGGGAGTAAAATTGAAGGAGGATCGTTGTATGAATTGGTTGTGTTCTTTTCCAGATTTATAGGACCACCTTGTTATGGCCATTGGGAGCACTAGCACCAAGTTGAAAATGAATGAGATGGTTTCATCGTTGCTTTTGGAAGAGATGCGAAGAAAGACTTTCGAATCGGCCAAAGAGGCCCTTGCTGCTCATGGAAGATAAAAAGAAAAAGGAAAGAAGGACAAGAAGCAAGATAAGTCAAGATCTAAATCCCATGGGAGATCCAAATCTCCTAGTAAGTCCGAGGCTAAATGTTGGAGCTATGGCAAGCCTGGCCATTTTCGAAAAGACTGTAAAAAGGAGAAGAAGAAGAAGAAAAAAAGAATGATTTTAATGATGAGTAGGATAGATCCTCCCAAGATGATGGTGATGCCTTTGTCGCAGCCTTGGCTACACATGCATCAGAAGGTGCGTGGTTGATTGAATACGGTGCATCTTTTCACATGACTTCACATCAGGGTTATTTGCAAATCTCTGCCACTACCCTTCAACAGATCTTATTCCCTCATATTTATCAATTGACAGCCCTGAAAGATTAAATGTTGAGACACTACTGTAGATAATTCACATTGCAAATTGAAACAAACTCTCACATAATCATTGAGTCAAATCGACAATAGTATAGCCGTATTCCTACATTGTAGAAATACATATCTCTAACTTACAATTTTAAAGGGAAGCATACATTGTTATGTTATTGGGAATGAATTAAATATGTCTGCAACTGGTTACCTAGCGTGGTCACCAAATGTCCCTGAATACAACTGGCTGACTGCAGTGGATACAATTCATTCCACAAATTGCGAGTTTCTGATGGTTCCTCCACCCGATTGATAGTTCAATATCCTCCTGATGACACTTACACAGCAATTGCTCCCAACGATGGAAAAATACAGTCTAGTTCCTCCTTTGATTTCAATAACGATTTGCTTCGCAAATAAACAGTTGCATGGTTATGTGTAAGATCCCAGAATTTTGATCACGGTAATCTGTCTTGAGTTTTACGTTAACAGCTATCACCAAGTCTTAAGTACAATCAAAAAATGAAACAACAGGTAGATAATGAACAGCTACAGTTTAATAAGATTAGAATATTGTCATTAATGTGACTCAATTCAAAACTGCTGAATTACAAATTTAGATTGGAATGTTACATATACTGAGCACAGATCTGAGTATTAAATGATTACAATCAAATTGATGTATCTTTTTGTCTTAGCCTCTTTAACTCCTCGCTGGTTGTATGAGAGTCGATATCCTGGATGGATCAAAGTAAGGAAATTCCACCCGTATGCAATGCTGATGGCAGAAGATGAATTTGTTGACAGCCAATCCTAGTGTTGGAGACATAGGATTGAGCTCTTCTAAAGATCTGTGCTGAGCGCACTTAGTTGGTGACTGAAAATCGCCCGTTGATTTCCTTAACACGTGATCAGATCAGAAGTAAATACACTCTGTGTTGGCGCAACCTGTCTGTGATTAGAGTCCCTTGTTCGCTGGTCTGAGTAAGAGTCTTCCTCCTGTAGATGAATGCGCAACTAGGTATTTGGATATTCGCTGTCCTGCCTTATTTGGTTTCGAAGGCACACTAACAACTGTCGATTTGTTCCAGAAACCCAACAGGAATGTCGCCTTGTCAATGTGATCACTGGACTACAAATGTATTATGTGTGAGGAAGAAGGATACCAGAACAATCCTTGTCTGGACTTGAGACTGCGCACTAGTAATGGTGCACCTAGGAATTGACCTTGCCTTGTTTCTCCACCTGGTATATAATGCCATATTAATTGGAAGCTTAGTCGCTGCCTATACTCAGTCAATGATGCACAGCGATAGATCTCAGATCAAGAGATGACAAATCCTTACTTCACTGACCCAGAAACCTGATTATCCAAAGACTCGCAGGCTTGAAACAAATACAATCTCTAATTGGCTCAACCTGCATCTTCAGGAGGAAGACACCAAGGAATAGGTAAGGTTGGTGTGTCGTCCTACCTTACACAGAAAACAGGGGTTTGCGTCCCTGAATCTCTGCCTTGAATGTAGCGAAGAAGATATAAATAATCAGATGAACAAATGAGGTCTTGAGCACCCCTATTTATACCCATTTGAAATAATCCAAAATAGGCCGACCTTGTTTGAAATTGAATTCCCTTTGACGCTGACTTGTATATCACTTTTATTTTTTTAATTCATAGTTCCATGGGGACGCACCCCCCCCCCTGAAAAAGGGCCATCCCGGAGACGGGGACGTTTCCGAGACGAGGAGACGTCAGGGAAACGTCCCCCCACCATCCCCCCCTCCATACCCTATACCAAAGCTCCCATTTTGACACGGGTAGGGAGGATGCTGGCAAAGGTTGTGGAATTTGGCTTTACACCAGCCAATTGCATTTGCTTTGAAATTTCAGTTTCTAAAGCCTTTTCAACAAATCCATTTTGTGCAAACTTTTTTTTTATTTTCTTTTGCAGCATCATCATCATAATGAGTTCACAGTCACACAGCAGAAGTGACACTGACAATGAGGATAGAGAGGTTGAAGTTCACAGTGAAAATGACTCAGCTCAATCTGATGATCCTGATTTTGAAATAGGAGGGGAGGGTGAACATGCCTCAAATACTCAGTCTCCAACTGACACAAGTTCCGTTGGGAGTAAAACTCATGATAGGTGCCCTTCACGAGTCCTTGAAAAATGGGCCAAGGGCCCCTTTGATCCAAAATCACCTTTAAACAATTTGCAACTAAGATAGCAACAAACCCTGGGACAAAGGGGGGCACTAGAAAATGGAAGTGCAACTTGTGTGATCTTACATGGTTTGGAAGCATTACAAGAACTAATGCTCACTTTCTTCTTGTTCGAGGCAAAGGTGTAGATGTATGCAGTGTTGTGGATGGTAACTTGAAGTACAGGGTTGCATTTTTAAAATTATGGGGTTGTAATGAGGATGAAGTACCTACATCTGTTATGTTGCCACAAAGGAATAGGGGTGATCAGATTTCTAGTTCTACTTTGCAGAGTCAAAGGCCACCAAATCCATTCAGTTCAAGAGTAGTAGAGCCTAAGGGGAAACGTATGATGACATCTTCACAACTATTGGCAGATTTATTCAATGTGCAAGCAAAGGATGAGGCAGATGATGCCATTGGCAAATTCTTCTTTGCCAATGGCATTCCATTCCATGTGGCTCGCTCTCCTTATTATAAGGAAGCTGTGTCAAAGATAATAAGGGCAGGACAATCATATGTGCCACCAGGGGAGACTAAATTAAGGACAACAATCTTGGATCAAAACTATTCCAAGATTAATATTTTGATGGAGAAGATGAAGAGAACCTGGGTCACAAGTGGATGCAGCATAGTCATGGATGGGTGGACGGACATTAGGCATCGTCCACTCATCAATATCATCGTTACATCTATAGATGGCCCTTATTTCCTTAGGGCTATTGATTGTTCAGGGCATAGGAAGGATGCCCATTATCAGTTCCAAATCCTCAAGGATGCTATAGAGGAGGTTGGGCCACAAAATGTGGTGCAGGTAGTGACAGATGCGGCCCATGTGTGCAAAGTTGCAGGGAAGTTGATTGAGGCAGCCTATAGACATATTTGGTGGAGTCCTTATTGTGTGCATGCTATGAATAATGCACTTAAGGACATGGGTAAAATCAGTTGGATCAAATCAATTGTCCATGATGCTAGAGATGTGCAGATGTTTATCTGCAACCACCATACTTCACATGCACTTTTCAAGTCCTCCTCCAAGAAGGAATTCCTGAAGCCTGTAGAGACTCAGTATGCATCATACTGTATTCTCTTGGAGAGGATGCTTGAGTTGCAAGAGCCATTGCAACTAATGGTAATGACAACAAAATGGAACCGATGGCCTGAGTCGAAGACACAGAAGGGATTGAGGGACCTTACCTAGGGGACACCCTGTGGTGAAATGGTGGGGCTTCTTGCCTGCAGTTCCAACAACCAAGGTTCAAACCTCACGAGGTTACCCTCTACCGCATTAACAACTGACCAAATTTTATATTAAATAAATAATAGAAAAATGGATCACAGCCAAAATCGATATGGTTTTCGCCAAGGGCGCAAAACTCAAACCACCTCTTTCTTTAGCGCCTAGGGTTTGGAATTTTCAACAGAGGAACAAAGGAGCACTGCTGCAACACTAGGATTTGAGGGAAAATCTCAATCAAAGAACCCTTAATGAAGGTTGGGGGTTTCCAGATCAAAAGAATCAAAAACTTTCGAAATTCAGGGGGCAATGGAAACCTAGGTTTCAAAGAGCCTTAGGATTGAATTAACCCGTATCCTAGCAATAAGAATCAATGGATTAGTGGGGAGCAGGATTAGAAGGATGCTGAGGCACAGCAAAGGAATAGGAGAGAAGGAAAGTCGTTGGTTTGGAGACAAAAAGATGGGGCGTCAGACGGTGGGGTAAATATTTTTGAAAGCCACGCTCTTATGCCAAGCGTCACTACCAGAGCCAACAATATTCCATTGGGCTCGCGAGAGGAATTGGTAAGTGTGAAGATTTCTAATTCTCAATCCTATGAAATAACAATTAATTCTCTTAGAGACGAGGCTTTTTCATGAAATGGGCAAATCTATGGCCTACATGGGAATAAATAAATAATTGGTGTTCTGAGAATTGGGACCACTCTATCTCTGTTAGGAATCTCCCAAAGGGCCTCTTCTTAATAATTTGTGAGTCCAAAGAAAAGAAAGAGGAAATTTTGAGGAAAGGTCCCTGGTTAATGGATGGAGTAGGGTTTTACATCAGGGATTGGGAACCCAATTTTGATCCGATAAGCCATAAAGTCGTGATCACCCCAATGTGGGTAAGAATGTATAATCTCCCCTCAGAGTATTGGTCTAAAGAAACCTTAATGGAGATTGGGAATTCCTTAGGCTCCTTTGTCTCTATGGATGACTCTATTGCCAAATGTGAGTTTGGCATCTATGCACGAATATGTGTGAATATAAACCTAGTAGAAGAAACTCCCACAAAGATAGAAATCATTTCAGAAAACGATTCCTGGTTACAGAGTGTTGAGGTGGAAGGGCCCAACACCCCCAAATTCCACTTGAAAAAGAATGAAGAACAGTAGATCCCAATCGGGCAAGTAGGGGTGGGACTATCTCCTCAAGAGGAAAACAAGAATGATATTGACTCCCCTAGGGATGAGCCCAATGAGGAGCAGATCGGAGATTGGACCTTTGAAGGAGAAGATTGACTTGATACACACAACTCTTAGGAGCCGAAACAGACCGCTCTTTCAAATATTTTGGATATTGCCCTGGATCTCTTTGGAATCACCAATGAAAGGAGGGACTTGGAAGAGAACATGAAGAACTCCAAAAGGCGACAACAACCAAAGGGTATGGAACCTCCAGTGCAATTGGAGTAGGCAAGGAATCCCGACGTGCAAGAAGCAGATGTGGAAAGATTTCCACCTCTTGAGGAAGGAGAAATTGTTATAACAGAGAATGTAGAGTCCTCAGTTATTCTCTCCTTGGAAAAGGGAAGAATAATTCAAACGGAAACAAAGATGGAAAAGCCTAATTGCAGTGAGCACAAGAAAAAAGGCAAGAATTCAATCAAAGAATTATTGTCCAGAATTCAATCAAAGAATTACTGTCCCTGGAAGGAGATGCAGGAGGATAGTTAAAAATTAACAAGTTGAGATCTGGGACCAATGAAGATCACATCGTGGAATGTTAGGGGCTTATACGCCCCTAACAAAAAGGGCTTAGTCAAGTGCCAATTAGATATATGGGAGTCTGAAATACACCTTATTCAAAAGGCTAAGCTAAGTAGTAAAGAAGCCGAAGTTTTGAAGTTGAAATTGAGGAGATGGAACGATTTTTTTTTGCGTAAATGAAGGGGGCTTCAAGAGGGTTGGCTACTCTCTTGCGGCCTTCAACTATATCAATGGAGTTTATTGGCAGCTCGCGAAATTGGTTGGTAAGTAAGGTTACCTGCTTATCCTCTAAATTTGAGTTCTTTTTTATTAATATTTATGGGCCAAACATTAGTCCTTCGAAAAAGTTGGTATGGAATAAGAGAACAAATTCTTTTGGCATCCCCTCACTCTTCCTTCATTCTGGGGGGAGACCTCAATGCAATTTTATCTTAAAACAACAAATCAAGGGGGGTTCAAAGGTGTAGCCAATCTTAGCTAGATTTTTCAGAGTTTGTCTCAAAGGCCAACTTGATGGAATCCCCCTTCAGAATGGCAAATTTACTTGGATCAACCGGAGGCTAGGGTTCAGTAATATCTCAAAGCAATTAGATCATTTCTTTTGGAGGGGGAATTGGGGTGTCCATATTAAAACATGTGAATACAATATCATCCTGGTATCTGGTTTTGATCACTACCCCATTCAGCTGCATATATGGGAAGAGAAACGCCCGGATAGAAACCCCTTCAAATTTGAAAATATGTGGATGAGAGACCCTGATTTTGTAGTCAAAATAGAATGGTGGAATTTTGAGCACTTCCCAGGCACAAAAATGTTCTCTTTGTTTTCCAAATTAAAAATGTTTTAAGGAGAAGTTGAAAATATGGAATAGGGAGCACTTCAAAGACGTTTTTGAATATAAGGCACAGGTTGAGTGCAAGTTAGCAATTTTGAATGAGGAAGTACTCTTACACGGCATGGATCGAACTAGCTACCTATAGGAAAAGGAATTGCTTAAGGAATATTCAAAGATTCTAGCAAGAGAGTTGTATTGGCGTCAAAAATCAATGGAAGTCTGGTTGAAAGATGGAGATAGAAATTCAAAAAAATTCCATAATTCCAGCAAGATAAGGAGAATACAAAACTGTATTCTAAGGGTTAAAGGGGAAGATGGATCCTTTTGGAAGACGACAAAGAAATAAAGGATGTTGCTACAGCGTTTTTTCAGAACCTTCTAAACAATTGGGAGGGTTTCGACTTGTTAATCAAGTTCAAATCTTGCAATTCATCCCGAAATTAGTCAGTGAGTAACAGAACTCTCTAGTATTTGGAGCCTTTACAAAACATGAGATACAAATGGCAGCAATGTAACTACATCCGGGCAAAGCCCCAGGACTAGACAACTTCCCTGCTAGCTTTTTTCATAAATGTTAGCATATAGTGGGCAAAGATATAGTAGAGGCTGCAAAGGAATTAAGGAAGAGAACTATATTGAAGGATCTAAATAACACCTTCATAGCTCTTGTCCCTAAAAAAGACCTGGCCTTATCCTTTGATGATTACTGACCTATTTCCCTATGCAACCTAGTATATAAGATAATTTCAAAGGCCATTGCAAATAGGCTTAAGCTAGTGGTGCCAGATATTATAGTTGAAGAACAAAGTGGCTTTGTTCCAAGGAGATCAATTTTGGATGGAACTATTGTGGCTTAAGAGGCGATCCATTCCATTCAAGCAAGGAGAAAGAGCAGCATGATGATTAAGCTTGACATGAGAAAGGCTTATGACCGAGTAGACTAGAGATTCCTCCTCAAAGTTCTTGAAACCTTTGGTTTTAGAAGACAATGGCTTGATTGGATTCATAGCCTCATAGCAAGCCATAGATTTTCAATTCTTGTCAATGGTAGCCCTCAAGGCTTCTTTGAGGTATCTCAAGGTCTTAGACAAGGAGACCTTATTTCCCTATTTCTCTTCATCATAATGGCGGAGGCGTTGGGAAGGGCAATCCAGCATGCTTCAACAGTGGGCGCTTGGCACGAGATTGCAGTGACAAGAAATGTCCCAATAATTACACATCAACAATTTGCAGACGATACTATGCTTTTTGGGACTTCCAAGATTAGAGAGGCTATCACTATATAATAAAAAAAGATCCTGGACCGTACCAGTTACCAACGCTTGGTTTTGTTGTTGAGAGATATCGGGATTCTAGTAGCTCCAAGAGCATCCTAGTGTGTAATTGCTATTAGAATATTATTTCATGCCATTTTTAGTTAATGGTCAATGTTGTAACTGTTTGTATTTATTTTAGTAAGATCGTGTTTACGATCTTCTGCAGTTTCTATTTTAGAAACCTGCCTTTCTTGTATATTTGTAATCTATTTATCTGAGCTTTGCTCATTGTTAATACATTCAAGTTTTTACCAATTACCTTCGTACTATGGTATCAGAGCTCCAGGTTTAAGCAGGCAAAGTTTCTTTTTGAAATTTTTCTGACGCCTCTTGTATTTTCCGTACATCATACGGACGGCATACCTGTTCGACTCTCCTATTTCGAGTTCTTTTGGTCGCCACCCTCTGGTCACGAAGCCTTTGGGGTCCCGTTTTGTTTTTCTGCAAACATTGGCAGTTTATTTCTGCCTTTTGGGCAGACGCGGGATTTAAACCCATTTGTTTCAAGTTGCGATTTCATCTACACCTGGTCGCGTTTTTGAGGGTTCTGGTGTTTGTCGACATTTCTTTTTAGGCGTCGTTTTCTCACATTTTAAAGTTCATGATCGCAATTTTTGGTGGGTCGCTGAAATCTTCCGACGTTTTAAACTCCTGGTCATGATTTTTGTTCTAAGGGTCGCGATTTTGGACGTTTCTGAAGGTTGTTTTTGGGTCGCGTCGTTTGCTGTGGAAGTCAGCTTCAAAAACCAGTCCGTTTGTGTTTGCGTTTTCTGCAAATAAAGCCCGTGATCTGCATTTGGCGGCTAGGGTTTCAAAGAAATCCTATGTTTCCAAGCTGCGGCTTCCTGATCAATTTTTCAGTGTCTTTCATGGCCGCCTAGGGCTTCTGAAATCTCCGACTAGGGTTTTGACCCTCTAGTTCAAGTCCGAAAATTTTTTCGATTACAGATTCTTGGTGGGTTTTTCGAGATTATTTCTGGGTACCTATCGGATTTTTTTGGGTGTCTCGAAATCTGTACCTTGAAATTTGTGCTCACAAATTTGTCTCGAATTTTGTGCATATAAACTGCCTCAACATCCTATGCATTGGAATTTGTGCTTCGGGTTCTGTGCATTCAGCCTCTTCTCAGTACCTCGTTTTTCATGCCTCGAAAAGCGTGCAAGATGGCGAGTTTGACCAACATCATGTTGGAAGGCAGTCAGTGATTTAATGGCAAAAACTATAATACCTGGAAGCAGCGAATGATGACCATCTTTGAATATCGCTGCCTTGATCAAATCATTCTAGGCAATACTACTCGTCCAGCAACGGCGGGAAAAGACCAGGATAAGTTTGACGAACAAACTCGTGAAGCAGTCATGCTCATTAAGCTTTCAATCACAGATGATCAACTACCTTAGATTCCGGCTAGAAAAACAGCAAAGGAGATTTGGGACCATCTGAAAGGTATGCATGAGACCTCCAACAAGAGCCGTGCGTTCTTCCTGAAATATATACTGTTTTCTATCATGATGGATGAGAAGACATATTTACAGACGCACCTGAACAAGATCCAGGAGATCAGAGATTAGCTGGAGGCTATTGGTCGGAAAATAGAGGAGGAAGACATGGTTGTAATCACTTTGAAAAGTCTACCTAAGTCTTACGAACATTTCATTGAGACTCTCAACATTACGTCAGCTAATGTTGATCTGAAGTTTCCAGAGCTCTGTACTATCCTCTTGCAGCAGCATCGCTGGAAACAACAGTTTGGTAGTAGTGCTTCTTCGTCCTCTTCAGAGCAGTCTTTTGCAGCCAAGTTTCAAGCTCAGGATAAAGGCAAAGGTCAGCCTCCACAGCAGAAAGGCTTAGGTCAACCTCAAGACAACATCAAGAAAAAGAATATCCAATGTAATTACTGTCACAAATATGGTCACATAAAAAAGGATTGTCGTCAGCGTTTGGCTTCTGAACAGAAGAAGCAGGGAGGGTCTCGACAGAAAGCAAATGTTGCCGAGCACACTGAGCAGAAGGAATCTGCCTTTTACGCTTTTATGGCTAAAAGACGAGCAGATCATGTGAAGTCCTCTGCCTGGTACATTGATTCAAGTGCTTCGCGTCACTTCACTCATCAACGTGATTGGTTTATAGACTTTACTCCCTTCAGTGACTCAGTTATTTTTGGTGGAGGAGAAGAATATACAGTTGTCGGTAAGGCACTGTTCAGATTCAATCTGGCGGGAGGAATCTCATATTCCTCAATGTCTACTATGTTCTTGGCATGGAACTTAATCTTCTCTTTGTCAGTCAGATCATGCGGCACTCTCCTCAGTTGGATGTGCTGTTCAGTACACACAAATGTTCTATTGTTGATCGGGAGACTCGTAGCACTGTGGCTGTTGGTATTGAGGATCATGGTCTATACAAACTTGTGGATACAGGTGATTCTCTAGAGTTAGCCATGGCAGCCCGAAATTCTTCCATCACCAGTCTTTGGCATCAGCGTTATGGGCACTTAAATGTGCACTATCTTTCTCAGCTATCTCGGGAGGGCCTTGTAGCCGGTTTACCTGAGATCCAGACCCAACATCATCGTGTTTGTGGAGCTTGTCAGGCTGGGAAGCAGCATCGGACACTGTTCCCAACTAATGACTCATGGCGAGCCTCCAAGGTACTACAGTTCGTTCATGCTAATGTATGTGGGCCAATGAATACACCTTTTGTTACTGGTTGCAGGTATTTCTTGCTTTTTGTTGATGATTTCAGTCGTAAAATGTGGGTGTACTTTCTCAGACAGAAATCAAATGTGTTTACTGTATTTCAGAAGTTTAAGGCCTTAGTAGAAAAAGAGTCTGGCTGTTCCATAGTCACTCTTAGGTCAAATAATGGGGGGGAATTTTGTTCTACTAACTTCTCCAACTTCTATGATATACACGGCATCAAACGCCAGTTAACCACACCCTATACTCCTCAGCAAAACAGTGTTGTAGAGCGGCGCAACTGCACAATCACTGAGATGGCCCGTTCCATGTTAGAACACAGGAGTGTTCCTAAGAAATACTAGGCAGAAGCAGTCTACACTGCCGTCTATCTCCTTAATCAGTCTCCGACTTATGCTGTTAAGGAGAAGACTCCTGAAGAAGCTTGGACTGGCTGCAAACCTCGGATCAGTCATTTGAAAATATTTGGCTCTTTAGCTTATGTATGGATTCCAGATGCCAAGCGCTCCAAGTTGGATTCCAAGAGTCAAAAGCTTATGTTCAGGGTACAGTGACAACCATAAGGCCTACCGGTTGATTGATATCGATACTGATCGTCTTACCTTCAGCCGAGATGTCTTTGATGAAGAACGAGGACCTTTTCTTTCTTCCTCGTCTGTGCAGCATTCTGAGGATCAGCCTTTGAAGGCTTCTGACTTGGGTGTTCTTCCGTTAGGTCCACCTGATGGGAGGGATGATGATGCAGATTCTAATTTTGATGATGCTCAACCCGAATTTCCTCCGGATGATGTTGATCTTCCACCTGTTGCACCTGTTCCGGCTCCTCCTGTTACATCCAATGTTGGCACTTCTACTCTCCGGCCTAAATGGTGGGCTAAGACTATTGGAGATCTTCATGACGATGAGCTCATTGAGGGTAGATCATCCAGAAACAAGAGCAAACAGCAGCATACAGTTAATTTTGCTCTCATGGCCAACATTCACAGTGTCTATGAGCCTCAGACACATTCAGAGGCTAAAGGAATCCCTGAGTGGGAAAAGGCTATGGAGTTTGAATACCAGAGTCTTCAGAAAAATCACACTTGGGTCCTTTCTGATCTTCCTCCAGGGAAGAAGCCCATTAGCTGCAAATGGGTGTACAAGGTGAAATACAAAGCTGACGGAACCCTTGACAAGTACAAAGCTCGTCTCGTTGCTAGGGGGTTCTCACAGAAGGAAGGCATTGACTACGAGGAGACTATTGCTCCTACAGCCAAAATGAGTACAATTCGGCTTGTCCTTGCCTTAGCAGCCCAGTTTGGTTGAAAAGTCCATCAGATGGATGTTAAGAGTGCCTTCCTCAACGGTGAGTTCAAGGTTGCTGGTCAAGAACATAAGGTGTGTAGATTGGTCAAAGCACTCTATGGCTTGAAATAGGCTCCTCGAGCTTGGTACATCAAGATTGATAAGTACCTCACAGATCATGGCTTTCAGAGGAGTCCATCTGAGTCTAATTTGTATGTCAAACGCACTGGTAGTGATATTCTGATTCTTGTTGTCTATGTGGATGACCTGATCATTACTGGTAGTTCAGCACATTTGATCGCTGAGATCAAACAGGACTTGTGCAGCACATTTGACATGACAGATTTGGGATTCTTGCATTACTGTTTAGGTGTTGAGGTTTGGCAGACCGCGAGCAGTATCTTCATTTCCCAGTCCAAGTATGCTCGCAGTCTTCTAGATAAGTTCCGCATGCAGGATTGCAAATCTACCTCCACACCCATGGAAAAAGGGCTTAAGTTGTCAGCCAAGTCAGACTCACCTATAGTGGATGAATCATTGTTCAGGCAACTAGTGGGCAGCCTCATCTATCTCACTGCCACTAGACCTAACCTCAGTTTTGCAGTGAGCTACATTTCACACTTCATGACAGCCCCCAAGGTTGATCATTAGGTAGCAACGAAGCGTGTGCTGCGTTATGTGAAGGGCACTTCTGATTATGGACTTCTTTACTCAAGGAGTCACGATCCTCGACTCAATGGTTTCACAGACTCAGATTGGGCAGGTTCAATTGATGACAGGAAATCCACCTCTGGGTATGTGTTCAGTTTGGGATCCAGTGCAGTCACATGGACTAGTAAGAAGCAGCAGGCAGTGGCTCTCTCCTCGACAAAAGCAGAGTATCGGGGAGCAGTTAGGGCAGTTTGGCTTCGCCGAATGCTTGCTGATATGCAAATATCTCAAGCAGGTCCGACTTCCTTGTTCTGTGATAATCAGAGAGTTCTCAAACTTGCCAAAAATCCAGTCTTCCATGAAAGAACCAAGCATGTAGAAACTCATTGTCATTTCATTAGAAAGCTTGTTGAAGACGGATCAGTTCAGTTGCTGTATGTTCCGACAGAGGATCAGACAGCCGATATCCTCACCAAGTCCCTTGGTCCAGATAAGTTTGTAAAATTCAGGGGGTCTCTTGGTGTAGTTGATAGATTGACCATTAAGGGAGGTTATTCGAATATTATTTCAAGCTATTTTTAGTTAATGGTCAATGTTGTAACTGTTTGTATTTATTTTAGTAAGATCATGTTTACGATCTTCTGCAGTTTCTATTTTAGAAACCTGCCTGCCTTGTATATTTGTAATCTATTTATCTGAGCTTTGCTCATTGTTAATACATTCAAGTTTTTACCAATTACCTTCATAATAATTGCTTGAGGACAAGCAATCTTGGGAAGGGTGAGTTGTCATGTTCCCTCCTCTATAGGCTGACCAAAGACATTACACACATCAATGATAACGGGAACATTGTTTGTCTTATATGAAAGCATTAATAAAAAAATGGGATATACAATTCAATCAAGGCAGCGATCTAGTGAGCAAGGATAGCGATTACTGTATACACTAATAAGCAAAGCATTGATAGAAGAAAGCCATGTGATTTTTATATGCAATGACCTTATGAATGACAAGGAACGGTAAGAGAAAACTCTTACACAGAGTGCTCAGTATCATTGTTAGTACAACGATTATACATGAAAAAGAATCGATTATATCAAGTAAATAATAGTTCATAAGTCAGCAAGGATACATTGGTCAGAGAAGGAGCAACAAACTGTAATGACAACGATTCATGATGTGAAGCGGTGGGTAAACACAGACCCCACTCTCCACCTCAAAGATCCCCCTAAGAGTGTATGCTATAATTTGTCTTAACTCTTGAGCGCTCAATACAAATCATAGGCATCATACGGCTTGATACATGATGGCTATTCAAAGGTCTGAGTCAACGGTTAATAATGTGTTTATAGAATTAGATAACAGCAAACAAATAGACTAATAGCCTTCATGAAGTAGCGCCTCTTGGAAGGAGGTGGCCGATGGCGAAAAGGCAACCATCCAATGGGTATAATTACTTGATCGACGGGCAGCATCAAGGGGGATGGAATAGGAATAATCAATCATCTCATCACGGAATCAAAACAAAGACAAGAATAGAGCAAAGGAAAAGGATCAACGCAAAGACCAGCAGCATCGTTGCCAGGTGTATCTCTACCAATCTAATAAATACTAATCTGTTATGTTTATCTTCATTTCAACTGATGATTGTTTCCAGCGTTAATTCGTGATTCATATCTGCAGCAATTTAATTCCAGTGCATTAATATCTTTCTCATAACCACATCTGGAATCGTTACATGTCTTTCTACAATTATTCCTCTGCATTCATAGTCATATACATATTGATTAACTGACTTCGTAAGCATGGATCCATTATAGACTAACAATTGTCTTGACACAGTAACACGGGTTCATGTGCATTAATGCTAGTTACTTTAGACATGGATACATATATTTATTTATATGTTCAGGGAGTAATAATATTTATAGACATGATTGTGCATTATTATCAATAAATGATAAACTAGTAAATGCCTGAATTTGATTGTCAACCCACTTGGGGAAGGGCCAGGAAGGAAGCGGTGTGCTCCACTTATGGTCTGCCCACTCCAAAAGGGAGGTTGAGCCATGGAGGAGTGGAAACCCCACTTATGGTCCACTCAATCTTAAAGAAAAGGAGGGGCCGTGGAGGAGTGGAAGCATCGAGACCGCTCGTAAGCTCCACCATTTCCGCAAGTGGGCAAAGTGTTTCCCGAGGTTGGGACATGGTTGGGGAAAGTAGGTACAAGTCGCCAACAGGGGCAGTTGTGGTATACAACCTCTTAGGTTGGTATATGGCTTCGAGCGGACCCACCATGCCACTTCTCTTAGTTCACATTAGGCTGCATTGTTGATAATCTATAAATATGTCGCCATGGATTAATGCTAACAAGTATATATGTATGTTTGGCAATGTTGTTCATATGGTGTATCTAGGTTTCAATCAAGGATTCCACCAACAAGTTATTCATTGCAAGGTCAAAACCCTAACCCTATTAGGAAATTTGTAATCATTAGAAGGCTTTTAGGGCAAACCGGGACAAGGGACATTACAATGAGAAAGGCTTATGATCGAATAGACTAGAGATTCCTCCTCAAAGTTCTTGAAGCCTTTGGTTTTAGAAGACAATGGCTTGATTGGATTCATAGCCTCATAGCAAGCCCTGGATTTTCAATTCTTATCAATGGTAACCCTCAAGGCTTCTTTGAGGTATCTCAAGGTCTTAGACAAGGAGACCTTATTTCCCTGTTTCTCTTCATCATAATGGCAGAGGCGTTGGGAAGGGCAATCCAGCATGCTTCAACAGTGGGCGCTTGGCAAGGGATTGCGGTGACAAGAAATGTCCCAATAATTACACATCAACAATTTGCTTTTTGGGACTTCCAAGATTAGAGAGGCTATCACTATAAAAAAGACCTTGGATTCATATGCAGCAACATCTAGCCAATGTTTGAACCCTGCCAAATCAGAGATATTCTTCTTCTTCACAGAGCCCAAAAAACAAACAGATATTCTCAAGATCTTATCTTTCAAAAAAGGTTTGCTGCCAAGTATTTGGGTTTCCCTCTCTTCAATGGTAGTTGCAAGTCAAAATTATGGTATCGTCTAATTGAGCAATGCACCAAAAGAATGTCATCATGGAAAGGGAGATGGTTGTTTTGGGCCGGGAGAATAATAATGTTGAAAGCAGTTATCTCAACCATTCCCATTTTCCTTCTCTCTTGCCTTAAGCTCCATTCCAAGATGAATAACAATTTGGATCATAAGATGAGAAGTTTTTTTTGGCAGGGTAACTCTGATAACAAAAAGTTTCCTCATATTGCTTGGGAGAAGATTTGTAAGCCAAAATCAGCAGGAGGGGTGGGGCTGAGAAATCAGATGGCTCAAAACAAGGCACTTGGAGCTAAGATATTATGGCATCTATACTCAAAACTTGGGCATAAATGGTCCAAGATTCTGCAAAAGAAATACTTAGACAGCAATGACCCAAATAGGATATGGATAACCAGCAACCTACCAAAAGGATCTGGTCTTTGCAATTTTCTGATCTCCTGTAAGCCCTTAATCTCTGATCATCTCACTTGGGAAATAAGGGATGGGAGGACTGCCCTCTTTTGGGAGGACTCCTAGAACAAACAACCAATCATTGAGAAAGTTGGTTCCTTTGCCTCTTCATAACATATCCTTTCTAGATTGTGGGGCAAGCATGCTACAGATTATGTCATTGAGAGAGAAACAGAAGGTCTCCCCGATTGGCAATGGAAAGAAATAGAGGCGACAGGTATACCTGAAGAGGAAGCTAAGAGGCTGGGTGTGATTCTCAGCGAAAGAAAAATTTGTCTCTCTAAGAGAAGTGACTGCTTAGGGTGGAATTGCTCTAAGACAAGGGAGTACTCTGCTAAAATAGGATATTTGGTGGCTGAAGGAGAAACAAATATAATGGAGATCCCCATTCATCTTTGCTGGAACAAACTTTACTTACCCAAAGCTAGAGTGTTCACTTGGGCGGCCCTCCAAAAAAAGATTTTGACAACTGATAGGTTTGCAAAGTTGGGCTACTACAACCCGTCACGGTGTCCGCTTTGCAAAGCCTGTGAAGAAATAGTAGATCATCTATTCTTAGGCTGCCAATATGCCCATGAGTGTTGGCAATGGGTGTGCACAAAGTTGGGATGGAAAGGAGCCCTCCCAAATGATATTCTGAGTTTTTTCAAAGCTTGGTTGATTCTGGGCAAGAATGTTGCCTTTTCTTGTCTATGGTTAATTAGTTTGTCTATTCTAATTTGGGAGCTGTGGAAAGAACGAAATCGGAGGATCTTCTCAGAAAAAGGTATGCGGCTCCTCTCCCTTCAGAACAAGATAGAAGCTGCTATTGTTGAGGTGGTGAATAACAAATCTGCATCCATGTCCACAAAGGTAGGGTGTTTACTGTGTGGGATATTCAGATGACCAGAAACTGGAAAGGCTTGAAGATTGCCCCCGTTAATGGGGCCACGAGGGATGATTCTCATCCAAGGAGAAAAGAAGTAAAGTGGAATCTGCCTGAGAAGGGATGGGTAAAATTGAATTTCAACGGGTCATCTAAAGGCAATCCGAGGTTGTCAGGGGCAAGGTGTATCATTAGAAATTGGATGTGAGAAGTCATATGCTGGACTTGAAAAAGGCTCAAGAAAGGTACTAATAATGAGGCTAAACTCCAAGCCATGATTTTGGGTCTCCAACTTTGCATCAAGCACAAGCTTAAGAAAGTTGAAATAGGTGACTCTACCTTTATTGTAAATACAGTTAGAACAAGGAATATAAAAAGTTGGAATCTAAACTCTTTGATGCAGAGTTGCAGGATACGCAACCTCTCACCCCCTTGGTATGCATACTGACGTATCCGGTATAGAGACGGGTATGGTACGGCAAGGATACGGCAAGGATACCGTACCTGCCCATGCCCTAAAATTTTCAATTCTGCATCTATGTCGAATTCATAGGGATTCGGTTTTTGAAAAAATAACCCCGAATCTTAATAATAGAAATGGATTTCATTTTTATTTTTATTTTAATAGGACTACAAGCAAAATGGCTTTCGTTTTTATTTTTAATAAAAATACAAGCAAAAATGGCTTTCGTTTTTGTTTTTTATTATTATTTTTTATAAAGTTTCTTTTGTGATATGGCTTGGTTAATGTGTACAAATACTTAATAGCAAAAAGAAGATCAAAACAACACGAATTAGCAAGAATTCGATGGCGGAAGATAGCAGATAAAAACACAAATATTACAACTGCTTTGCTTGGATTGGAATGGGTGGGGCGAAGGATAAGTAGCTACGGGTGTCCTCGTTTCAAGGGATCGACGATTGATGTTCATTTGATAGGCGCCAGTGGATGGAAGCAATTGACCCGCTAAGTTAGTTGTTTATTTTTAATAAAGTTTATTTTGCGATATGGCTTTCATTTTTATTTTTTATTTTTAATAAAGTTTCTATTGCATTAGTTTTCCTTTTCGTATTGCAAATAATAATAAAATTTGTGCAGCTAGGTATTGTTATTAAAAAGGTAATAATGTTTGTTATTAATATTTAGGTTTAAGTTTATTTATAATTTTATTAATATTAATTTTAGAAATATATAATTTATAATTTTATTAGTATTAATTATATTTCATAAGTTTGTAATTTATAAAGTTTAATGTCATTTATTATTGATAGTAATTTTATCTATATTTAGTAAATTTATTAGTATTTAAATAAAATAAGTTTAATATTTATTATTCCTAAAATTATAATATTTAGGTATATATATAGTTGTATCCATATTAGCGGTCTTAAAAAATAGTCGTATCCGTATTAGATATTGTATCCATATTGGATACTGTATCTGTTTCCATGCAACTTTGGAATATATTGAACAATTGTAATAATTATTCATGGTTTGGTTTGTGGTCATTAGGCTTGATTTGCAAGCAAAAGAGCAAAATCTTCATCAAAGTAGTGAAAATGGTCCTGGGCAAAAGATTTCTGGTCTCCGAGGATAGGTATCGAGTCAACACCGAAATATCCTCGAGGTTTTTAGCATTGCTGCTGGACCTTGAGACTAGAGGGTCGACGCTTTGGTATGCCTCAGGAAGACTTTCAAAACAAACATCCTGGTAGATGATGTAGATATCTCCGTCTTTGCAGATTTGGAGACTGGGATTCCATGGGCTGGGGATCTGCCTAAGCTTCTGGAGGCAGAAGCCACGGTGGAGAGACTTCCCTTCCTTCTGGACTTGAGTGGCCAGCAACTGGACAACCACAAGAGGTGGGCGGCTTGGGGTAGAGACTTCATCCGCCGAGCCATTGGCATGGACAGGGAGGAGTCTATGGCTTGGATCGAGGCGTTTGTAGTCCTGGTTTCCTCAAGTGAATTCTACTGTGTAGAGTAAGTGGTCAAGAGTGGTAAGTGGATGGATAGTTTTTTGGTTTGTTAATTAAAGGGGGTAGAGGCAGGTAGCCTGGTTGGTTCCTTTTTGGCTCGAGCAGTGGTTTTTTGTTGGTGGTCGTGGTCTATGAGGTTGGTGTTAGACGGCAGTGTATCTAGGCATCATGGATGGTGATTTTTTGCTCGCCCTTTTTTGAATTTTTTGTTTCAGCGGTGCAACATGAAGGCCGCCCTGTTATTAACTAAATGGAATTGTGGGTTGAAGCCTAAGTGCTCCCCCCTTTTCAGCCATGATGTAATTTTTTGACTTAATCAATATAATAGACCGCAGCTATGGCCGCACATTATCTAGCAAAAAAAATAAAGAAATAAAATTATAATATTTAGGTATAAAATATATATAGCCGTATCCATATTAGGGGTCTTAAAAATGGTTGTATCCATATTAGATACCGTATCCGTTTTTGTGCAACTTTGCTTTGATGTCAATTGCTTTGGGCTTAATAGACAATATGGAGGAATGCATTATAAATCACATATACAAATAAGAAAATTGGGAAGCGGATACCCTTGCCAACTTGGCAGTGGGTAGAGTTGAAGAATTAATCATTGAAAATACTACAGTTGCATGCCTTGTCAAGTAATCTCTCCTTTGGCGGCGTTGTCGTTTCTTGCAATTAAAACGAAATAATGAAGGCCATACAGTTTAAGGCAGATGGGTGAGTTGGCTCCATGTGAACTTGATCGCATCACAAGCTTTAAGTCATTCATAAATCCATTTGCTCATTGTGGCTTGCTTTCGGGACCTCTCTACTAATAATAGTTTTCTCCTTTCTTGCATCTGTGAAGGTTTTCATTTGCAGAGCGAGCAATGGAAACACCCATTAGGCTCACATGCGATCAAAGGCAAATGGCCTTTTTGGGCATGGTGTCGAAAAAGAGATTGTAGAGCATATTCAAAACCAAAAATGGCATCATACTGTTAGCTATGCAATGGGTTTTAGGAGAACAATTCATGGTGGCAAACCACAAATACAAGTTAAACACAGACATTGCTGCAATGTTTGTTGCGACACTCCTCGACTTAGGAGACCTGAAGGAAACAATGAAGATGGTGACAACGGCCTTGATCAAGAAGAAGTTTTTAGGTCGTCTCCACGAGGTGCTTAGTATTGTAAGATATGGCAACGGCATCCCTCTTCGTAGGGACTTCTCCAAAGTTTTGAAATTTCCCCTACATGTCCCCCTTTTTTTTTGCAAACCCAGTAAACGTCCTGGGGACGTCCCTGAAAAAATAGTCGTCCCCTACGGCCCGGCTCATTTTGACACTTTAAAAAAACACAATTTAAAAAAAAAAGATTGGGGGGGGGCCACAAGGACCTCCACATCCCTTTAAACACACCCTAAACCTAAAAAATCCTTCATACCAACCAAAAAGAAAAAAAACACATTTTCACATTTTACAAGTTGTGAAGAAGTGGAGAAAGAGGAGCAACAGCAATTACAAGAAGTGAATAGCAGTTAAGAGAAGACATTAGGGCATCAAATCATCATCATTTGAGGGCAGATTAACATTCCTTATTTATTTGTTCACATTCCTTTGAATTTTTTTTAGTTTTTCTTTAATTTCAAACACATAGGGAGGGTTTTTTTTGTTTATTTTTTGTTCTATGTTTGCTTGCAGCTGTATTTTGTCATTTTCCAAAAAAAAAAAACAGAGCAGCAATGAGGATAGTGAGAGTGAAGAGATTGAAATTCAAGTTCAACCAAAAACTAGAGGTCATAGAAATGTTGTAGCCACTGAGGGTTCTGCTAGTGGGAGTGGTGCAAGGGCTGTGAGTTCTAGTAATCCATTTGAATGCCCTTCCAATCTACTCACACAATATGCGAAAGGCCCATTTAATCCTAAAAAGCCTCTCTTACAATTTGCAATCCGCATAGACAGACAAGAAAGAAATTTTGAGGGTAGTAGAGTATGGATTTGTCATATTTGCAAGAAAGACTATAGGGGCAGCTATACAAGAGTTTATTCTCACCTTTTGCATATGGGTGGACTAGGGGTAAAAGGTTGTGAGAAAATTACCCTCGCTAAGAAGGCCGAGGCAACTAGGTTGCACATGGAGGGTGAGGCAAGAGCTAAGGGAATTCCAATGGAGAGTATGCAGCCTAGTGTGTCACTACCTAGTCAAATGGGAGAGGGTTCTACTTCTACCAAGGGAAAGAAAAGAACTACCACTGTTGCAGGGTTGTTTAATGCACAATCACGAGAGGTAGTTGAGTCTTCCATTGTTAGATTTTTCTATGCCCATGCCATACCATTCCATGTGGCACACTCTCCCTATTTCAAAGAAATGTTCAAAGATGCAATTGTTGTTGGTCCTTCATTTGCCCCCCTGGAGAACATAAGCTACGCACCACCTTACTTGATAAAGAATATTGTAAAGTGAGTGTGTTGGTGGAAGAAATGAGACAAACTTGGATTAGGGATGGCTACTCTATTGTCATGAATGGGTGGACCAACATCAAACATCGACCACTCATCAATATCATTGTCACATATCCAATTGGCTCTTATTTTCTTAGAGCTATTGATTGTTCGAGGAAGAGGAAGGATGCACACTTCTAATTTCAGATTTTGAAGGATGCCATAGACGAGGTTGGGGCATCTAATGTTGTCCAAGTGGTAACAGATTCAGCCCGTGTATGTAAGTTAGGTGGCTTGATGGTGGAGGGTGCTTATAAGCACATTTTCTGGACCCTATGTTGTGTTCATGCGTTGAACAACGCATTGAAAGACATTGGAAAGATTGGTTGGGTGAAGGCAATGGTGGCAGAAGCTAGAGAGATACAGATATTCATTTGCAACCATCAAACCTCACTTGCATTGTTCAGGACTTTTTCGAGGAAGGAATTCCTCAAGCCTGTGGATACTCCATATGCCAGCTACTTCATTTTGTCAGAGAGGATGGTTGAGGTGAAAGAGCCTCTACAATTAATAGTGGTTAATATAGAGTGGGGTAGATGGCCAGAGTCAAGCAAACCTGAAGGAAGAAGTGTGAAGCAAAAGATCCTTGACGATGATTGGTGGTCCACAATAAGGTATGAAACTGCAAATTGCTGATTTTATTATTAACTTATTAAATTTTTAAAAAGTTAATTAAATTCATTTTTGTCTTAGTCAAATTCTTAAAGTTGATCTTATTCTTAAATTGTTGATTAATTCTTAATCTTTTTCTTTTATGAAATTTTAATTTTTGTAACTTATTTGCACATGCAAATATGTTTGCTCCCTCATTGCACTTGTTGTGTAAGTCATAAGATATGTTGATATAGACTCTCCTAGCCTTGGAGAGAATTATGAGACATTTGATAGCATGCTTGGGCAAATGAAGCAAGCCATTCACAGCAGGGATCCTACTTTGGGATTTTGTGAGGAGCATCTTAGGCCTATGCTCTAAATCTCAAATGGTATGTAGCTAGCCCTAGAAGAGTGCCTCCATCTCATGATGATGAGGTGAAATGAGGGTTCATTAAGGCCCTTGGAAAAATGTATGATGCTGAGGAGGCTTCTATACTTTGCACACAATGGATGGCCTTTGTCAATCTCTGTGGTCCAACCTTTAGCCAACTAGAAGCGAGGCTGGATAAAGCTACATTAGCTCAAACCAACCCTATCGAATGGTGGATGTGGCATGGCATGGATGCACCAAAGTTGAGGATACTTGCCACTCGCCTCCTTTCATAGATTGCTAGTTCCTCTACTACATAAAGGAATTGGTCCACATATAGCTTCATTCAGTCGGTGAAGAGGAACAAACTTACCTCTAGACAGTCAGAGAAGTTGGTGGCAGTGCATAGTGCCTTGCGGCTACAAGATCAAAAAAGACCTGAGTATCGTCAGACTCCAGCTGCACATTAGGATGTTGATTCCGAAAATGTTATGCAAATTGATGAGGAGGGGACACAGGAGGGATTGGTTGGGGTTCCACTAGATGAGGCGGCCCCTCATGGTGGCAGTGACTCGGACTCAGACTTCAATTTTGATGCAGTCTTAGCAAAGGCTGATTAGGGAAAGCCATATATCCTCTATGTTTTTTGTCATTTTGTTGTTGAAACTTGCAGCCTTTGGGCATTTTGATGTAATTTTGATATAATATATATGCACATTGTCATTGAAAACAATTAAATTTTGTTAATTTGTTTGCCAATTCTCATGCGACAAGTTGAAAACTTAGTTCAAGCGTAATGTTATTGTTATGTCTTTATTTTTTAAGGTTCTATAATGTCTATAATGAATGCCTTATCAATGTTATCATATAAGTATTTGAAATTTCCCTGTATTTTAAAAAAAATCTTATTTTTTAGTAGCCGTCCCCTGTCGTCCCCTAAAAAATGGCCCAAAAAAATGGCATCCTACAAACACGTGCCCCCGTCCCTTGCTGTCCCCATCCTAGAAACTTGGGGGAGCATAGGTGTATGCATATTTTAACCAAAAAAATCAATATCCAACAACCTTAAAAAAAGCTTTAAATTCATTTCAATTTGCCCTAAAACTCATATAGTTAAGGGCTTACAAATTTTTTTATAAAAACAGTTTTAAAATGTATTTTATGTTAAGGGTTTTTATTTTTCTATAAAATAAAAAATTGACCCTAGCAACCTACAAAATATATCGAGGGCTTAGTGGTGTTCATTGGTAATTCATTGGTAATGATAATAGTAGTTCACGGGCTTAGTGGTGTTTATGTGGTATTCACTATTGACACCTATATGTCTGCGAGAGTTTTTGCCTACCATTCATTTGTTGGCCACTCGTGTTTACTTGCAGAGGATTTCAGAGTATTGTAGTGGATTATTTGACCGCTCACTGTCTTTGTCTATTGAGTTAATTAGTTTTTGCTAGATTATTTTACTACTCCTTTTGGTCGCTCATTGTCTTTGACTATCGTCCATTCTGTGGAAAAAGCTCACTGGATTTCTGGATTGTTGGATCTCTTCGAAAATCAGCCCAATTTTGGAACAAGGGTAGTATGTCAGAGACCTACAGCAGCATCTAAAGGGACGGCAGCAATAGCAGCGTCAACATCTTTATATTTCTACCCCAATCGATTAAAGGATGCTCCCGAGTCTCAATAATGCTATTTCCTTTTTAATATTTCTATCCTTACCTCTTAACATATTTTTATTTTTTACAATTTAGTTTTATGGCTTTTGCTTTTTTGTTTTTTTTGGTTTTTAGGTTTAACATATTCAATTTAATTGTAATTAGCTTTAAAACTAAAAATTTAAACTAATATTTATAATTATTGAGTTTAAAGTGAAACTATTATTAATATTTAATATTTTTAGTTTTAGCTTAGATTTTAATTTTTAAATTTATTCAAATTTAATAATTTTGTTTTTTAAATAACTAATAAGTTTTTTTTTTTTTTTAAAATTATTCAAATTTTACTATTTTTAAATTTTAATATTTTTAGTTTTAAATTTATTATAATATATATAAATTTTAAAACATTAAATTTTAAATAATATATTTAAATTCTTTGAATTTAATCACGATTTAGTCACCAAACTTGATCCAGATTTTCATCTTGGTCAAACTTGAACTGAACACAAACCTTGTGACTTAGTCTACACCTATGGAAGTTGGGATAAAACTCTGAGCTTATACTAATTTGCCACCGGACAATGAACCCATGTATCATCATTTGGTGGGTAGTTTGATTATCTTATTATCACTTGACTGTAGTTATGTTTTGCAGCAAGCCATCTTTCCAAATTCATGTCTAAGTCACCGGAAGAACATTAGCAAGCAGCAAAACAAATTCTTTGATATGTCAAAGAAACCCTCTCCTCTAGCATTCTATGCCAGAGATCTGCATAGTTCATGCTATCCAAATATACTTACTTCAATTGGGTTGGATCAGTTGATACTCACAAATCTACCACAAGAGTAATTTCTTGGTAGGGAAATCTACAACATACAGTTGTATGTCTTTCATCGAGGCTGAATATAAGGCAGCATCAGTACAAGTTGTAAGGAAATGTGGTTGTGCAGAATATTGGTTGATCTTCAACTTGACCAAATGACACTGGTCTCACTTTTCTGTGACAACCACAGTGTGCTCAAGATAGTGAGAAGCCAGTTTATCATACCAGAACTAAGCATATTCAAGTTCATCACCATTACATCTGCCAGTTGGTCAATAATGAATAAATTCACCGTTATTATTGTCCTAGAAAGAAACAAATTGCTGACATTATGACTTAACCCCTTGTCAAAGATAAATTTGTAAAATTCAAATTTAAACTTGGGATTGTAGCTGGTTCAGTCATTAAGGGGAAGCAATAGATACATAAGAGGGCACATTAGAATAGTTGGGCAAACTAATAGCTATTTGAGTTTGTTAAAAGAAGTGGGGACTGTTGCACATATTGCAAGCATGTTGGCATCTGTCTTTTTGTGTATTTGTTACACAGTTATTGTATGATTGCCAGCTTATATATAGCGGCATAATGTAATGAAGAAATACAGGCCTATGTATTTAAGATCACAGAAGATACAGTTAATTCTATACTGCATTGGCAGATCTCATCTTATAGGCAGGAATTCAGAACAGCTTACATTGTTTCACTAAGCCTTTTTTTTATTCACTTTCTCTTGCGCACTAGACCATGTTAAATTTTACATAGCCGATTGGTGAGAAAGAAGCCTGTTAGATATGTAGTGTACCTTGGATAGTCTTCTTCAGTAAAAGCAATTCCAGTTAGAGCGCAGCAGTCAGTCTTCTACAGCAGTTCCAGTTACGGCACAGCAGTCAATCTTCTACAGAAGTTCTAGTTAGGACGTAGCAGCAGTTAAATAAGACTGGAGTTCAAGTCCTAGTTTTGAGTGCCGGATTTAGATAGATAAACTAAAATAAAGTTATCTCTCAGTTCTAGTTTAAGAGCTGAGTTTAAGTGAAGTCATATTTTCTGTTTAGTATTCTCTTGTTTGAGTTTTACTGGGTTAGGGCACAGATTCCAAGAGACACTTAACTATCTCTTGGAGCCCACTATCTTATCCCTTCATGCAGATCTTTAGTTTGAAGTTGAGTTTGACTTGTGATAACCCTTATGTACGCCCTTTTTCAGTTCTATAAATTGAAAGAACAGAGGTACGGTTTTGGATGAGAAGTTTTATTTATTTTCTGTAGCAGATTTATGTTCAGAATTAATTAAAACAGTGCTAACATTTTGATAGTCATTCATTGAGATCTGTTTATTGTTTTCTGTAATATGTGTCAAATAGATTCTTGAATCTCAGATAAAGCTTTGTTTTGATAGGTTTTAGTTTCAGTTTTATGCCTGTAGGAATTAGATATCAAATGCAGAATCTGTTTACCATGATTTAGAGAATTTAACAAAGCTCTTATAGTAGCATCTTGATGTGGCTTTGCTTAGGCAATAATGTTGCATGGACACGGATACAGTATCGGATACGTATACGGCTATTTTCCAAGACCCCTAATATGGATACGGCTAGATACGACATATATATATATATATATAGATAGATAGATAAATTAGCAATAAATAATATTAAATAATTTAAATTTAATATAAATAATATGTAGAAGGCATGAGTTTTCCACAGTCCATGATAATGTTTGCATGTGCTTCTGGATTCCACTGTGTATGTTTTTGAATCGCAGTGGAATCCAAAAACATACACAGTGGAATCCAGAAGCACATGCAAACATAAATAATATGTATTTAACAAATATATTATATATTAATAAATTAAACTTAAATTAAAAGTTAAATGTATTAAACTTAATAAATAAATAAAAGTTTACAATGTAAAGTAAAACAAAAAAGCCAAAAATTAAAAAAAAATATCACCAATTAATAAAATTTGCCTCTTCCTCCATTGTTTGTTGACACTATATCTCCAACTTTAGAATGAATGCAATTATTTGAGTAAATACAATCGTGTAGAAAGACATTGTGCGTGCTGGTCCAGATGAGTTCCCTGCAACAAGAAATCAACATGCCAGGTCATGGAACAGTTGCTTGCAGCAATTTTTAAGATTCTAGGGTTAATATTTTTGGGATACAACACAATATCATGAGAATGCCGCATCTGCACGTATCCGGCACGGGAAAAAAATAGGGTTTTTTTGGTACGGATGGATACGGTATCCAAGACGTATCCAAGCCATATCCTATGAGTATCCGTATCCGATACGGCGATACGTGTACCAAGGGAGAGGGGGTGGAGCATCCGGTAATTGTGGGCCGCAATATCTCTAATTGGATTGATATAGATTTCTGGGGCTATGAATTTGCCATTTCTCATCATGTTCATTAAGATACTTCTCAAGATTCTGACAAATAATTTTCAAGCTCTTGAGAGTCTGCCAAGACATGTCGTACTGACACGGTATTCAAGCTATATATGATATTCACAGCCATGTATCTTTTTCCCAAGGGAAGGTTGTCCCATGAAAAGCATTTGCGCCTGCATACTGCATATTTTATTGCCATTTTTCTACATGACTTGAGCAAGAAGCCTGAATAGTTCTGAATAGGGCTGAAGTGAGATGCCATTTTATCAATTGATTGAATAAATCTTGGATTCAACTTTGAAGGTTCTTTCTAATCAGTAACTCAAGAACTTTGAATACTGTGTACTATTTTACAACTGAGAAGAAATGAAGAGAATGAATTAAATGAGGTGACATTGGAAAGCCAAATTTTATAAATAGGCGCTCACATAAGATTTGGGGAGAATTAGATGCAAAATATTTGACTTGGAATAAGAGAATTCAGTTGTCCAAACTAATGTACACTAGTGGCAAAAGGGACTTACTCTCATCCTTGTGACATGAGTTCACATCCCTATGGAACGGATACAGTGAAAAACAGTTATCCCCAATTCAAAAAATATCATCCAATCAAAGAAGACAGAAATAGAAGCATTTTGGACAATTGGGCTTGATGTTATTAGAGCAAAGCTCAACATGTAAAATTTACTTCATTTGTTTTCGCATCCTACCTGCGAAAACAAATGAAGGAAGGAGAAAACCAATCATCAAACGGGCCCTTAAGCTTAAGACCAGAGGTAAGGCATCATCTTATCAATTGATTGTATACTTAGATTGGAGTTTGAAAGGTTTTCTAGTCTGTATTTTAAGAACTTTGAATATTGTAGATTATTTCTAGCAGAGAAGAAAAGAGAGGATGAATGAAATGCCAGGGAATGAATGAAATGCCAGGGACATGAGAAAGCCAAAATTTGTATTAGAAGGGGCTTATGAGTATTAGGAAGCATTAAAATTAAATGTTAGGTTTATAATGAAATGGCTTGATTGTTTGAGTCAATGTAGACTAGTGGCAAATGAGGACTTCATCTCTTGAGAGTGACACGTATTCAAATTATCTACAGGATTGACATGTGGGTACCCAAATTCAAAAAGAGCACATTTTAGGGTAGGAACGTAACACCAGCACTATTCTACAAAATGTACTAAAAATACGCTGTCAGTTAACCCCAAAACGGAGCACGGTGTACTTACTTCAATTCACAACTGAGATATCAACTGCTCCAAAAACAAAGACAAAAAAAATTGGGTTACAAGAGGCTACAAACCTTTTTTCAAAGTACTTATTTCTTCTTGACCCTTCCGAACTGCCTTCTCCAGGATATTTATGGCTTCTCGGAGCTTCTGTCTTCCACTTTCCGCCTTGCGGAGCTTCTCTTTCCACTGTAACACAGCAAGTGAGAACATGTTTCGAGTTTCATACAATTTCTCATTATTCCGACCACATTTTCCCAGATTGAACACTAACATATTTTAAGTTCCAACTGAATGACATAGTAAACGGCATATTTTAAATTAAAAAAAGAAGTATACCTTCTGACAGCACTGGTTTGCCTGCTTTTCATCTTTCTCCTCTTCCATTGCCATTCCGCTGCACAAACACAGATTTTTTACACCCCAACAGAAAACTTGCAACGAGATTTAGCAAATGAAGGCCAAGCGTGTGAATCTTAACCTTGGCTGGATTGCCTTTGTATCAGTGCTGCCCATAACGAAGCAGTTAAGCGGAAACCTTCATGACCGGGATTCAAATCGCGCGGACATAAACCCTCCGCATAAACCTCTAAGCGTCTTTACAGTTCACCATTGAAATAATAATTTATTGCTTTAAGACCTACATAAGCTTATTTTTTTCTAGAAAATATGTATCCTAGGTAGTTTTAGGCAGTTATCAACTTATAAGCGATCATTTGGGCACGACACATATGACCGTACGCGTGCTCAAAGGCGTGATGGTCTAAGCTCACAGGTTTTGTGTAACAGAGATCACCCATGCGTTTAGATTCCAAGATCCCAATTTTTTTAGGTATATTTTATTTGCGGAAGGGATCACCTCTGATCAAAAATTAATCATCGTCTTCTAGGCTTGGGATTTAGGCCATGGTCCCATGGGGCGGCTAATCTTTGTTTTTAGGGGTAAGGTGATTTTATGCAAGTTTTAAATTAAGTATAAAGGATAATTTGGAGTTAATGGTGGAGTTATTGTAGTTTAAGGATTGAAACTAATGTGAAAAAATAAGAGCACTTAAAAATATGCCACATGGCTTGTACACGTTTCCTTTTGTCCTCGTTTCCATGCATTTAACAACTAGCTCCACAAAATTCATAGGACTACTAGCTCCACAAATAGCTCTTAAAACATTTAAGTAGTGGTGGTTGCTTAACAAAACAAGCTAAGCAACCGCATGGGACCTCCCTCTTGGTCATTTAAATCGCATTCATGTTTCTCTTTATTATTTCTTTCTAATGTCAAATTCCCATTAGAAATAGAGGAGAGGAAATAATTAAGTAAAAATTCATCTCCAATCAATTATGTTTTGGCCGATAAACCATTTTTTTATATGAATTTTCTTGAATACTCCCAAAATCGTGGTTGTAAAAAAAAATATAATAAGTTTTATACCACACACCACTTAGCTAACTACTACACTTAACTTTTGGTATTTGTAAATGTGGATTTGATGTAAGTACCAAGTTTGTAGTGTATATTCCACAGTACATTTTGTTTTTTAAATATTGTCGTACATTATGTTTCTTTTCTCTTAATCTTTTTTAAAAAATTATCTATAACTTTTTTAATGATCTTCAACTCTTCCTTGTTGATGGATAGAAATTCATCTGTTTGTGGTGATGAAGACCTTAATATTTATGTATGGCCTTCTTAGACAAGTCAATCAATGGATCTCTATCTTTTGAGCATTTACACCAAACGAGGTTTTGTTTTTTCCTTGTCATTTATTGATAAGTTTTAATTTTTATTTATTGTTATTATTTTTAGTTTTCTAAGTCATAGCATAGCAAATCCAAAAGTTTTAAATGGCTTCATTTACCAACCTTTTTGCATTGTATTTAGTTATCCTCGTCGGTGGAACTAATTTGCATTCCCTTGAGGTTAAAGGTGTTGTCCAAAATGACAAGGCTAGACTTACCAACTCATAACAAATTGTATTGCTATGGTATCAAATGGTTCTACCCACACTTTTCTTGCAACAATGGTTTAAATCAGTGGGATTCTTGATAAATGGGCAATTAGGGTTTCTTTTATCTTTCTATTATTGTTCTTGTGTGTCCATTTTGAGGGGAGATGAAATGGTCTTTGTGATGAGAAAAAGCAAATGAGTAGACATAAATGATGTCATGTTGATTGTCTAGTGGCCCATTTAGGGTTCATAAAAGACTTCACTGATGGGCTTCTTGCTAATATTTTCTTTTTCTTTATAAGTACTAATGACATGTGATGTTGACAAATCTTATTCTACACACTAAAAATTTGGTGTCGACAACTTAAAACCTTTGACAAATTAAAGCCAATCCCAAATTTTTAAATGTCCTTTCTTTGTACATATGCTACCAATTGTTGTTAGTGTGAACATGTTGTTTACCCATCTAGCTTGACTAGGTCCTATTCACACTGTATGTAAGCCCACTTAGAGACTTTTCTACTTTTGTCTCACCTCATGTGGACTCCACATGTTCCCACAATTGTCCCAAGTGTGCTTCATGTGTCATTCATTTTGAAAGGGCATTCAAACTTTCAGTCCTACCTTCCTACCTCCTCTTTGTCCCACTTATACGAGGAGGCTATTGTACTTTTATAAGCTTCACATTTGGTTCATTTGTATGATAGATTTGGCTTTCATTGTGCATATTCAACTTTGTGGAAAATTGTGTTGATTTTAAAAATTGATCTTGGTTGCTCCAACATGATATCAGAGCTAGCATGCAAATCCTTTCCCAAGTTGGCTTGAATATGTAAGATACATCTTTTTAAAGGGGTTTTGGGCACCTACTTTCATACAATGTATCCTGGAACAAACTAACCTCTTAGTTGTGCTCAAAAGGCCTAAAAACATACTTTCATATAAGGCACAATAAGGTTTAGCGACAGATTGTTTATCGATGTTCCATGGTAGCCATATGAAAATTTGAACTGTTCATATAGTCACACAATCATACAGCCTCTACATCATAGTTGTACCCTTAGCTTTGGTTTTTTATCTAGTGGTTAATGGATTTTATCCAAGGGTCCTTGTCTTTGCCTAGTAGATTTGTACTTTGCATGGTGATTTCTATTTTGTCTTGTGGGTTTTATCCAAGCCTGCATAGGTAGCACATTAGTAGGGTACGAATCCATATGCACCTGTAAGGTACGGTGAGTGTTGCAATCAATAGTTTTTTCCCAATTGTTTAGTCCTAAAATGTCCCCCTAGGACTTTTACCTCCTAAGTTTAGCTCTCGGGTCCCTTATTTTTCATCATGCGTGTTCATTTTAACTCCCGATGCAAAAACCCTGAAAACCCATGTCAAATGGGACTAAGGGGACCTCATTGAGCATGATCCTGCCTTGAAAATGGGGCCTAGGGTTTGGACGCTCACACCCTAGTCCTGCACTATTTGGTCAGGACCTAAATTTTGAATGTCGGTTATGTGACCGTTAAAAGGTTCCATTGCCGACATCTTAAGTTTGAATTATGAAATTTGTAGTAGGAATGCATATATGAGCATGTTTAGGGTTTCATTTGTAAACTAGATGATGATTATGAACTTTTGGCGAAGTTATGATTTTAGAACATTCAAAGCATTCATTGTGGTAGAGCAAACTTGTCTTGTTATTGTGTTTGTTATGCACATTTGGCTTTATCTTCTCATGTGTTGAAGGATTTTCATCTACATGCGAGCTACACCTCTGAAGTGATATCTATTTGTGTTTAAATCAACCATTTATTAATTTATCAATTTATTTTTGCCTCTATCTCATAGGGATACACACTTTTTATCAAACAACGGTGTTGGAAGGCTTGAATGCCATTTCGAGGCTTGACTGAGGCAAGCTCCTAAACACCACAACCCCCAACCCCCTTCTTTGTGATTACAGGTGACAGGTGTCATGTTCTGCAGAAGTGGAGTTGCAAGAGGCTGTGATAGAGAGTATAGAATCTAGATCAGAGAAGAAAAGCACTGCCTAGGCTTGGGTGCCTGACTCGAAGCCCTTCAAATTTGTAGGCCTGAAAACCATCAAAACAATAGAAACAAGTTACAAACCATTTCCATGATTCTCAGCAGAAAACCCTACATTGGCATTGCTTAGATTAAGAAGTGTGTGTTTGTGGGAACATTTGACAATCGTGAGCACATGTCACCTTTGGGGGCATGGGCTTTGCAAAAGCTCTTGTTCCCTTGTGTGTTTTCTCTCTACCTTAAAGTGCTTGATATCGGTACATGATATCAACCACCTTAAGGTGGGGACATATAAGGTAAGTTGTCTAATGATTTTTGTACTAATGAAACGTGTTTGTAAGCCCTCTATGGAGGTAGGATGTTGTATCTCTGGTGCGAGTGCACATCTTTATTCTATATTGCAATCATTATGCCCTCTGCGAAGGCAGGATATCATGCATATCCTTTTTATTCAAAGCCCTCTACGGAGGTGGGCATGGTGTATCTCTTGAGCTAGTGCACATCCTTTTTATATCAAAAGTCCTCTGAGTAGGCGGGGTTGGTGTATCCTCCCTTAAGTGTGTCTTTGGCGGTTGTTGTGGCATAAGCCCAACCATTAGGTGTGCCTGTAGCATGCTTGATATGGTGGGGGCTTAGTAATAAGTTCCTTCCATCACCTTGTTTGTCATGTTTTAGACATATAGTATGTCTTTGGCATGCTATACGGTGCTCATGATTTTTGTGTGTCTTCTGTGTGTTTTCCCCCTTGTGTAGTCTAAAGTTGTGCGGCGAAATGCCCCTCCCTACACTTGGGTTTTGTATGGCATGTTTGTTCTCAAGTGTAGTCTAAATTTGTGCAACAAAATGCCCCTCCCTACACTTTGAGATTTGTATTGCATGTCTTCTCCCCCATACGTAGTCTCAAGAGCGTGGCAAAATTCCCCTCCTACATTTTGGGGTTGTGTGTTGCATTTTTACTTTCCATGTAGCTGCATTCATTTATATATATGAAAATGAAAAAGAAATAATCACTGCATTCACTGTATTCATCATGTTTTGCGTGACTATTACGGTCTTATCTGTGTTTTGCATGCCTGTTACTGTCTTCACTGTGTTTGGCATGTTTGCGATGTGTTTTCTCTAATGTCTACCTGAGACTGGGGCTAGAAATAGTTCCTCAATCTTTGTGTATGCATTAGCTTCAAGTGCCTGGCGAGTTTGCTGTGTTTTGACCATACTTTAATGCATATATGGGTCATGCATTCATACATACATTAAAGTGGGGGCTAAATGTTTAGTTGTAAAATGTCCCCCTAGGACTTTTACCTCCTAAGTTTAGCTCCCGAGTCCCTTATTTTTCATCATGCATGTTCATTTTAACTCCCAATGCAAAATCCCTGAAAACCCATGTCAAATGGGACTAACGGGACCTTATTGAGCCTGATCCTGCCTTAAAAATGGGGCCTAGGGCTTGGGTGCTCACGTCCTAGTCCTGCCCTATTTGGTTGAGACCTAAATTTTGAATGTCAGTTATGTGACTGTTAAAAGGTTCTGTTGCCGATATCTTAAGTTTGAATTACCAAATTTGTAGCGGGAATGCATATATAAGCATGTTTAGGGTTTCATTTGTAAACTAGAAGATGATTATGAATTTTTGGTGGACTTATGATTTTAGAGCATTCAAAGCATTCATTGTGGTAGAGCAAACTTGTCTTATTGTTGTGTTTGTTATGCAGATTTGGCTTCATCTTCTCATGTGTTGAAGGATTTTGATCTACATGCGAGCTACACCTCCGAGGTGATATCTATTTGTGCTTGAATCAATCATTTATCAATTTATCAATTTGTTTTTTATTTTTTCCCGCATGGATATGCACTCTTTATCAAACAGCGGGTTAGAAAGGCTTGAATGTCGTTCTAGGGCTTGACTGAGGCAAGCTCCTGAACACCACAACCCCCAACCCCCTTCTTTGTGATTGCAGGTGATAGGTGTCATGTTCTACGAAAGTGGAGTTGAAGGAGGTTGTGATAGAGAGTATAGAATCCAAATCAGAGAAGAAAAGCACTATCTGGGCTTGGGCGCCTGCCCTGAAGCCCTCCATATTTGTAGACCTAAAAACCATTGGAATAAAAAAAACAAGTTACAAACCATTTCTGGGATTCTCAACAGAAAACCCTACCTTGGGCTTGGGTGCCTGCTCTTTAGCCCCTGATATTTTAGGATCTAGAATCTTGAAGTCTGGTATGTATCTACTCTGAATATTACATCTTCATCTGCGAGCATTTGTCAGGATTAGTCCGTTTATTTACGATTTTGCATAATTAGGGTTTTAAGCATAATTGGGCATTAAATTAATACATTAATCAACAAATTCCAAATTTCCACATCGTTACAACTGACAACCAACCTGTAGGTGAATCCTCTTGCAAAAGTTGTGATTCAACTCGGTTAAATGTCCTTGAATGTTTGTAGTGAAAGGAGGATCATCTAACCTAAACATCAATCATTCTCGTCTTCCCTCTTTTCCTATAAAACACCAATAGGCATTACATAGAGGTTAAATAGTGTTTCGGTTGGAGGTTACATGGGGGACTAGCACCTAGTCCCTATTAGCCTGAAGGGGCTTACCACCAACGCTCACCACCTAAAGACCACTATAATGCTCCTCACACACTACCACCACCACTATATCACCACCGACCAACCACTATGAAGCCATTGACCTTTTCGCACCATTGGGTCGTTACCCTACTAGCCCAGCAAATTACTCAACTAAACCACCACCGTCTTGTCACCATGTTGTTGTCACTCCACCGAGGGGAGTGGCGCCACCCTGTCACCACCCAAGGGCTACCAAGCCTCTTTTAATGCTTGTAAGGGTTTTTTTTGCATAACTTGGGCATATGAAGTTGATTTTTTTACTTATAGGCATTGGAAAGCTCTTTTTGAGCACTTCATCATGGTGTAATTATTTTTTCCCCAATTTGTAGTATTTTTCTGATATTTTCTTATAAAATTTTGTTTTACACACTTTTTCAACAATGCATAACTTTTGCCCACGATGTCAAAATTTAGCAATTTTTTTTAAATGTCAAAAAAATGCAAGGAATATAATGGTACATGTATTTTTTTTTGTCTTGGACAGCATATTTTCCTAGCAATTTATAAAACCATCGCATGCTATAAACTCCAAATTTGTAATTTTTCTAGGGGGGCATATTTTACAACACTATTTATCTCAGATGGTTTAATTTTTTAGTTTTTTACATTTTTTAGGGTTGTAAGGCATGTTTGCACTATCTTTGAGTGATTACTCTCACACCTCATGGCATAAACTAAAACTCTTGTCCTTTTTTGAACACTTGTAAGAAATATACAATAATAAATTATTTGTCAATGCACTATAACAAAGTGCCAAACTTGATTTGTGTTCTTTTGGGGGGAATATTGCACATCATAGTGTGCCTCTTTTATACTCACACTGTTTTATAAAATGCCATGAGGGGTTGTGGGCATGCCTTGTTTTTTCCATCACAACTTTGTTTGGTAAGTGTTCCTCCATGACAACAATTTTAGCCTCATGTGAGTGTGCCTTATTTTTGCACACCCTTCTCAATTGCTTATACATCATTTTGGATGTGATGTTGCATCTACATCTCTTTGCACACTATCGTGTGACGTTTCAATTGATCTACCAATACCTCTCTCTCTTGTCAACATTATGGGGGGTTTCATCACATGGTTATGCTAATGCTTCCTTGTTTTCACTTTCAAGTGAGCTATGTATCTAGTTTTTGTTCCTATGTATTAGACAAATTCAATAGACGGTTACCCATGCATTTTGGTGAGATGGAACGCATACTATATATACACTCTTGTATTCTTGTTTATGGAAGCAATCTTATACCTTATTTAGTTGATCAGTACTCATGAGACTTTGGTTTGGTATCTTTGTAGAGCACCACTTGCACATTCTAGTAGTATCGATGGGGTCACCCATGTAGTGTTTTTGTGTCTCTTTGATCATTGTACCATCTACATTTTCAACTTTATAGATTATGTTTCCTTTGTGCCATCTATGCATATATGCTTGAGTTTCCACTTCGCGGATTATTTTACCTTCATTCCATCTGTGCATATATGGTTGAGTAGTGTCATTGAAGGCACACATGCAAAGTTTTGTGCCTCACTTATCCTTATCTACATTAGTTGCAGGGTTCTTTGATTCCAGTAGACATTAGTTTTTCTTTGACAAAGTTTACAACCTCTACGTACTACAAGAGTTCATGTTCCTATCCTTCAGGGACAACTTTTGGGAAGGTTTATTTGTCCTTCTCATTCTCTCTTTTGGAGAGAAGTTTTTTGCCACAAGGTTTTATCCTTTTCTTTGTTTATGAGAGATCTTTTGTAGATGGTTACCTCATTAGGCCTTGTTTTAGATGGTTACCTATCTAGCTTGACTAGGTCCTATTAACGCTACACTTAAGCTCACTTAGAGAGACTTCTCTACTTTTGTCTTGCCTCATGTGGACTCAACACATGTCCCACACTTGTCCCAAGTGTGCTCACACTTGTCATTAACTTTGGAAGGGTAGTCAAACTTTCAGCCTTACCTTTCTACCTCCTCCTTGTCCTACTTGTACAAAGAGATTGTTGTATTTTTGTAAGTTTCACATTTAGTTCATTTGTATGATAGATTCGGCTTTCATTGTGTATATCCAACTCTGTGAAAGGTTGTGTTAATTTTACAAGTTGATCTTGGTTGCTCCAACAATTATTTTATAGGGTTCCTTTATTAGTTTGTTGCCAATCATATGAGCAATGATAACATTGTACTTGCTCCAATCAACATGAAAATCAAGGTTGTTGCACCTCTAGAGAGAAAGTATAGTATATAGATTGGAGGTTCTATCTTGGCATCTCTCAACACATTCCTTCAAGAGATTCACATCATTTAGAATGAATAAGTTGTGTCAATTGCTTTTGAATTTTGCATCTTTTACTATGATTTCCAATTATATCTTTTACTATGATTTCCAATTATATCATACCCTTTAAGATGTGCATTACTAAGACTAAGTACGATGAGTTAAGTACATCAATTCTCTATAGGAAGTGTTTTTAAATTGAGTTCTTTCATATTCTCTTTATTCAAATCTATATGAATTATGATAGGATGGAAGATGAGGCTGTCGAAATGAGACTTTGTTTACGAGGTTTAAAGGCATTGTTTATAAGACTCTAGAATGAAAAATGAAGTTGTTGAGAATGTATTTTGTGTAATTCAACTTATAGTATTAGATAATAACTTCTAGTCAATGGAAACATCTTTTCTACTAGACTTGGTTTTTCGCCATATAATTGATGATTTCTAGTTGAATTTTTGCAATGGTATATGGGAGATGCAAATATTGAAGATTTTTTAACATAACGATGGTTTATTACCAATTAAGAATTTTATGGACTAGGTTTATATATTTCATGATGATCTACGGTCTACTTTATTAACGATTACAATTGTATAAAGCCAACTTGGAGACATTTCCCTAATGTTTATTTTTGAATCAAAAGATGGTCTCTAAAGATTCTTTTGGGCACAACTTAGAGACATATTTGCATGTTTGTTGTTAAGCTAGATAAGTTAAATCATTTGTAATGCCCACCCTAGTTTGTGCCCTGTGTGCTTTTTGATTCATGTGTTATATGTTGTTCTGAGTGTTTATCAATGTATTATGTGATAATTATGCTTTGATGCATTGCACTGAACTTGCCAATGAGGTCTATGGTGCCATCGATGGGTTCTGAGGGTGTATTTTGCATGACTATCAATGTGTTTCCGATGGGGTTGTGCTTTGTTATTTGGTTTCCAACTAAGCATTATGGGATGCATACGTTGTGATTGTGCATGTTAGATTATTCCAGTGCTTCAGCTTCATTGTTTTAACTTTTTACTATACTTGTTATAGTTGTGATTGTCGTATTATTCCCGCATTGTGAAATATTTCTATTTATGCATCATGTTCCTGGATCATGCTAGTCGTAGATGATTATAGTGGATGTGATTATTTTATATCATGTGTGATTATACCATGTTGGAGTGGATTATGCTGCTTCTGCTATTATATGTGGAGCAGGTACGCCTGATTGTTGACTTGAGTGTGCAAGTAATTACAGGTGTTAACTAATGTGGGAAATTAGAGAAGGTTGACATGGGACGCTAAGCCATCTCACCCTTATCCTTGTGTTGTGGAAACCCGTAATGCGTGCTTGAAGTCAATTGTTTGTGTTTCCTTAGCATTTTGCACTTTATTTTAAATGATCTCAAAAAAACATGTTTTATGTGTTTTCAATTTATTTTAATGATTAATTATCTTAGAAAAAATATTTATTGCATTATATTATGCCAGAGAAATAAATTTAAATGATTTTGAATTATTTCCAAAATTTAATATTTTTTCGTCAAAAAGGTAGAATTGCATTAAATTGGAAAATGAAATTCCTGATATGGCGTATTTAGATTATTTCGGAATGAGATTTAGTTAAAAGGCAGTTACCTGGTTGGAATAGTTGCAATAAGTTCATTAGCTAGTTTCCTATTACTAAATGAATTGCCTAGAAGGTATTTGGAAGTTGAAATATTGTTAAATCAATTTTAATGTTCCCAGGTATTTTATTAAATTATTTAGGTTAGTAAAATGAAATGAATTTGATATATTTTTAAATGGTGTGTTAAATGAATATATTTTATTTTCATTATTGATTAAAAAAAATGATTATAAGTGAATTTTATATTCTATTTTAAATTGGGGCTTTTGGGTGTTAAAAGGGAAAAAGGGAGTTATTTTATGGGATTCTTTTTCCTCTCCATTTGCTCTCTCCTCTCAAACCCTCTCTTGTTGGAAAGAAGGATTTTCTCCATGAATGAAAGAAAGGTTGAATTGCTTAGATTGCTAAAGGTTGAAATGGAGTGGATTTGAATTGTGGATGCTTGTGTGTGATCAAAGATTGCTTTCAAAATCCTCTTTTCCTCCTTGGGTTGCTTGTAGGAAAGGTATGATTCTTGAATCTTTCCTTTGTTTTAAAATTGTATGCTTTCTTCATCGCCATGCCACATTTAGTGGATTGCTATGGCATCCTTCTTAGGCAAGGAAAACTTAGATATGGATTTATGGTTGTTTTATATAATTTTGCTATGTTCTTGGTTGGAAGTTACATGCAAAAACAAATAGGGTTATGGCAAATTTTACCTAGGATTACCCACCTTATTTTTATTGCATATTTGGAATGTTGTGCATTTATTCTACAATGGGTAGTTGTCAAATTTTCATTTAAGTTTGAAACATGAGAGTTAGAAAATGGCTCAAGGTAGCCAAGCTTGCAACAATGGTAAATTTGGGTATTTATGTTTTTTCATGCAATTAGACAAAAAAAATGAAATTCCAATTTTAAACCTTTCTTTTATTAATTTTAATGTGGGACGAGTAGTCTCCCATGGAAAATGATGTTTTGCATCTTTTGAGAATATGTTGTGTTTTGTCATTATTGTGACTTTGTCACCTCATAAAGTGTGTCATGCCCAATTGGTCAAATTGGTGCTATGGATGTTTATGAAGAAGTCTAGGGGTGGGAAAAGAGTGGCTTGGGTTTGGGTGTAAAGAGCAATATTTGGTGTAGTGTCTGGTTGCTATGAGGAGGTTATGCCCTCATGTTTTGCCATGAGGTGAGTATTGCCCTCGTATGACACTCCTTGTCCTGACTACGTAGGTCTCTCTTCCTTCTTCATCCATCGTCAGAGTTTGACTCGGCATGTGATGTTTACCTTGTGTTTGCATGTGCATTGTGATGCTTGATCCATGCTTGTATGTGCCTATGATGGACTATGATTTATGCCTTGTTTGGCATGCATTGAAGGTGTGATTATTTCACTTATGCTTGAATGTTGTGATGTCATTCTATAATGCTTGGGCAAGTGTGTCATATGTTACTTGAATGCAATTGGATGGTAGTTGTACCATGTGTTGTTTATATGCATCGTGTTGGCAATTGTGCCATGTGTGTTGTGTGCATTGATTGGTGTGCATGCCATATGTTGCTATGTATACCCTAGATCATGTGAGATGATACTAGCAAGTTTGCCATGATCACCTTCTTTATAGCTCAGGGGTTGCCTAGAGTTGTGTAGACAGCTATTACGCTTGACGATGGCAATATGGTTGGGAGGTGAGCAACATTTCCCCATTGGTCCTTTGTGATGATCTTTGGGTCCTGGACGATTCCCTTATCTTCTTGCAAGTTGATTATGTCGTGCTTCGTGTCTTGTTGCACCTTGGAGAGCTTGATAGGTTTTGGGTGTTTATGCACTTGTATATTATCATTATTGATTATTGTAACCTTTGTAATGTAGGTCTTTTGAGACCCTTGTAATAAGATGTAATTAATTCTCTGAGTTGATTTATGATGTTGGCTATGATTCCTATATGTTTAGGGTGAAGCCCTTCGAATATTGTAATTATTGGATATTGTCTTGTATTTTTCCATGCTTTGATTTGTGAGGACATTGGCATGTTTTAATAGATTTAGAATCTAGCTATGTTAGCATGTTTAGACTCAGTTATTTGATGTTGTATTTGATGATTATGGACATGTTTATGTTGGATCATATTCATCCCACATAGATGGTGAGGATCCTATCTTTGCTTTTGGCATGTGTCGACGTTGGTGTCGAACATGCGTAGCCTTTTGTATTGCTTTTGTTCTATTTTGCCTGTTCAACCCTTTTGTGAAGTTTGTTGTCATAAGATGCTCATTTGACCACCTAAATGTATCCATGGTATCATTCCATGATGTGATATGCACTCTTATATTATTCCCTCTTTTACTTTGGAAAGCATGCCTTTGCACGAGTTTGACTAGTGACCATTCCAGTTGGTTGAGGAATCGTACCTCCTAGTTGGACCATCCCGTGGGTGAGTGTTGCCCTTGTGTTTGGGATGTCCTGTGTAGTCATGGAATGGACTGAGGTGGATGCCACCCTCATCCTACTCCACATGTCTGCAAGGGAGCAAGGTCGTGGACATGTATCTGATCCTTGTCATGGAGTGAGCTCCACCTCTCGCTTGGTCTTTATGGCGAGTTGTCACATAATGGGTGAAGTCTTCTGCTTGTGCCACCTTACTTAGTACAATGGTGATGTCATTTTAGGTGTTTTTGTGCTTGTTGCAACACCTTGTGTGTGCATGAGTGCAATACGACATGTAAATGTTGCACTTGCAAACACAAAAAATTTGTTGGTTCGGTGTTTGTTCAGCTAATGCTTTGGGTGGAAACCTAGGGCATTACACTTGGCATTAGAGCTCATGTTGCAGCATTGGGAGCTCTGGGGTGTGTTCTGCTTGGCTTGTTTGAGCATGTGTAGGGTCCTTGTGTGTTTACGTGCTATGAGTAGCATGTGCTTTCTTTTGATGTCTTCCTTGTATGAGTGTGTTTGAGTGACCTTTGTAGGGTCATGTTCATTCTTGTGTGACCACTTTTGATAGTGGAGTTATGGGAACCTTTATGTGAAAGGAAATGTCACGTTCTTGAGTGTTGTTTGAACCTGGTTTACTCTTTTAAGAGTTATGCATTTGTATGTGAAAGAGATTATGTTTTGATCATATGCATGATATGTGAATAATATTGTTGTGGTAATGCTAGTTTAAATGAACCTTGCACTATGCATGTTGTTGTGTGTATGTTTGTTGCAAGAGTAGCATACCCTCGTAATGCTTGTCATATTTGTTTATTAATTGCCTATATATGGTGATTGGAAATACTTGCCTAAAATGCATATTTCATTGTCTTCTTGAGAGCATGTCGCTATGCATGGATTAATTATGCGGTTGTAAGAAAGATAGTGTTGCATTGTATTGATAGAATAGATCATTTGGGTAATGAATTGTGTCCCCAAATTGCATTCTTCCCTAGGATTCATGTGGGAACCTGGGTGTAATTATTGCATTGCATTATTTGAAGAGTTAATGAGAAAAGGGGTCATGAAAAGGGTCATTTGCATAGTCCTTGTGATGTTTGAGGTGTTAGAATCACGAGTGCAGTAGCAAACCCTGCATCTTGTGTTTCTGAGTTGTGTTTCCCCTATTGTAATGTGTGCATTTAGAATGCTTGTCATCATGTTGTGGAGAAATTTAGCATCATGTGAATGGAACATTGGGTAAGTGCTTGACCCCCAACCTAATTCTCCCTCATGTTTTGATTTGTGTTGTATGTGAATGTTGCATTAATGCATTATCCATATGCTTGGTGAATCCTTGTTTGGTGAGAAATGGTGATCGCTCTTGTTGTGAGAGTGATGTGTTTAGATATCTTGGTTTGTGAACCTAATTTTGTCCTAGCTTAATCTTGGTAACTAGATGTTTGCTAGTGTGTGACTTTGTGTGTCATTGCATGGTGATTGTGATTCCCTTGAATGGGATGCAATCTTTGTTGTTAGGCATCTTGAGTGATGTTTGTTTGGTTAAGTAGAATTGATCTCATGTTTTGACATGATTGTAGTCTTAGAAGACTTGTTTGCTTAGCGTTATTGAATGTGTTCTCTTACTTGCCTTGGATTTTGGAATATAGGTGTAGTATAGCATTGTACTCCCTCTCTTGTGACTAGAATTAGTCACGTAGTTCATGTAATGTGGAACTTTTGAATTTTGATACTTTATTTATTTGACTTTGGTGAATTCACTAAATGTTGTAAAGGCCAGCATTGAATTTTTATTCTTTTTTATGAACAAGTATAGCCATCGAAGTTTGATATTTATTTATCTTGTGACCTTTATGGTCATGTTTGATTTACTATTGAAATTGAGCTCATTTTATGCCTTATTGTTGGAATTGACTTTTATTCCACTTTGGTATTTTATTTATTTATTATTGGTGGATATGCTTGAATGTTTTAAACTGTTGGTCATGTATCATGTTATATTCTACATCATGTCCATGATGGGCCTATGATGGATTGTATAAGGGAGTAGAATGCGAAGAATATACTAGTTCTTGGTGTGTGTGTGTACTAGAACTATGGTAGATTGAATTCATTGATTTGTTGTTAGACACAAGTGAATATTGTGTGAAATGTTGAGAAAGTTTTGAAATGGTTTTGTGTTGCTATGGATCACTTGATGTGAATTGAATTCTTGTATGAGCTTAATTGTTGATTCTTGACGGTGTCTATGTGAATGAGATATGTAGAGAACTCATTTGGATTGAATATTGCTTTTATTAATTGCATTTGGTTGAATGTTGACTTAGTCCACCAACTATGGTTGTTCTTGCTTGTCTTGTTCCTGTTAGTCTTAGATGTGATGCCATGCTCCTAGTGTTTCAGCATTAGTGGAGTGTATGATGTTGTGTCATTTTGACGTGAGTTCCATAACTACACTTATGTTTTGACATAGTGCAGGGTATGATGGAGCCTTAGTTAGTGCATGAGCACATATTATTTATATATTTATGGTATTATAGTTGTCTTATTGCTCTTGTTGAGTTGCCAACCTTGGGAATTTGGTTGCTTCAAGGGTTTCTCCTTAGTGTTTTGGAGGTTTCCTAGCGTAATGTTGGAAGGGATGCAACTCTTGTATGAAGAGGTTGATATCTTATGTATTCCATTTTATGGATACTTGGTGTTTAGGCCATGAGGAAGCCTTGTGTTGCCTAGTCAATCATGAATTCGTGATTGTGTTGTGTTGTTTGACCTTTTTGGTCGAGCTTAGTTAAGATTTGAAGTGGTGTTGCGAGTAGTCTTGCACCTTGTTGGTGTGTTGTGGTTGCCTTAGATGTGTTCCTAGTGAGTAACGGGTTGCTAATCCTTACTTGATGGAAGTGCTTGTGCTATTAGAGGATGTGGTTTAGATTCTTCCCTCTAAGAACCTATTTGGTTGATCCTAGTTTTGGTGGTGTAGAGCTAGAGTGTTAGAGAAACCCTCTCTTTTAGGAGTGGAACGTGAGGAAGTACCTCATGTAGGGAAACCATGTCTAGAGTTGAGGCATGCTTTTGGTCAGGATGAAGGTGCGGTAGTGGTGCCTATAACCTTTCTGAGTTATATTTCCTTGATCCTTGAGTTCTTTTGTTGCGGGTAGTGCCTGAGGAAGGACTATTGAGAGAGTAATCTTTTGTTTGCAATTCTCCTTGAAAGTGGATATGGTAGCCTTATAAGTTTCCTTAGACTTAGTTGAGAGCTTGAGAGGTTATCCTAGCATAGTTGTGGCCTGAGTTTTACAGACTTGACTTGCTTGTGGTCTGTTGCACCTTTTGGCTAGAGCATCTTCTCATTGCAGTGGCAGTTGGAGGATGGAGTGGTGTAGTCTCATAGGAGTTGTATGCACGATGGTTGGTTTTGACCTAGTTGGTGCACCTTTGGAGATTTGTTTTGTTGTTTTGAGACCTCGACCTAGTGTTGGTTAGAAGGATTGATCTTTTGAGATTTGTTGTGTTGTAAAGTTCTTTGTGTATCGAGAGTACTTCATCCTTGTGTTTTTGTAGGCTTCCAAGAGTAAGCCTAATTCTAGTTGGGGAGGATGTAATGCCCACCCTAGTTTGTGCCTTGTGTGCTTTTTGATTCATGTGTTATATGTTGTCCTAAGTGTTTATCAATGTATTATGTGATTATTATGCTTTGATTCATTGCACCAAACTTGTTGATGAGGTCTATGGTGCCAGCGATGGGTTCTAAAGGTGTATTTTGCATGACTATCGAGGTGTTTCTTATGGGGTTGTGCTTTTTTATTTGGTTTTCAACTATGCATTATGGGATGCATACATTGTGATTGTGCATGTTAGATTATTCCAGTGCTTCAGCTTCACTGTTTTCAGTATACTTGTTATAGTTGTGATTGTCGTATTATTCCCACATTGTGAAATGTTTCTGTTTATGCATCATGTTCCTAGATCAGGCTAGTCGTAGATGATTATAGTGGATGTGATTATTCTATATCATGTGTGATTATACCGTGTTGGAGTGGATTATGTTGCTTTTGTTATTATATGTGGAGCAGGTATACCTGATGGTTGACTTGAGTGTGCAGATAATTACAGGTGTTAACTAATGTGGGAAATGTGGAGAAGGTTGACATGGGATGCTAAACCATCTCACCCTTATCCTAGTGTTGTGGAAACCTATAATGTGTGCTTGAAGTCAATTGCATGTGTTTCCTTAACATTTTGCATTTTATTTTAAATGATCTCAAAAAAACATGTTTTCTGTGTTTTCAGATTATTTTAATGATTAATTATCTTAGCGAAAATATCTATAGCATTCTATTATGCTAGAGGATTAAATTTAAATGATTTCAAATTATTTTCGAAATTTAATATTTTTCTATCAAAAAGGTAGAATTGCATTAAATTAGAAAACGAAATTCCTGATATGGCATGTTTAGATTTTTTAGAATGAGATTGAGTTAAAAGGCAATTACTTGGTTGGAATAGTTGCAATAAGTTCATTAGCTAGTTTTCAATTTTAATGTTCCTAGGTATTTTATTAAATTATTTAGGTTAGTAAAATGAAATGAATTTGATATATTTTTAAATGGTGTGTTAAGTGAGTATATTTTATTTTTATTATTGATTAAAAAAATGATTATAAGTGAATTTTATATTCTATTTTAAATTGGGGCTTTTGGGTGTAAAAAGAGAATAAAAAGGAGTTATTTTATGGGATTCTTTTTCCTCTCCATTTGCTCTCTCCTCTCAAACCCTCTCTTGTTTGAAAGAAGTGGAGTGGATTTGAATTGTTGTCACAACCCCTATTTGCAATAATTAATTTTAATTTTAAATATTATTATTTAATGTTTGTCAACTAATTTCGACTCATGTGCGTGATAGGAATACTCTCCCGACAGAGTGAGAGTATCATCGAGGAAGGGGCGTCTAGCCGATTGATGGCAACTTGTGGTGAAGAGAATCTGCACACACCACATAGTTTCATATAGTTAAATTGCATCAATATAAACACGTGTGTGTGAAAAATAATTTCTTAATTAATTTGGCTAATTAGACTAAAAAATTTAGTCGCATTAATATTTGTATTACATTAGAATAATCATTTACTAGTTTAATGGTGATATTTTGGAATAATTAGTTAGATAATTTGTGTTTTAGAATAGATATTGATGCATTGTCATAACGATTAAATATATATTCTGGTTAAAATATTTATCCATTTCAAAATTTAATTTCTTTTAATCTTAATGGGTAATGCCAAATTCAAACGAAAAAAAAGGAAACAAGGAAAATAAAAGAAAGAATAAAGTAAAAAGATAGAAATAAAGCAAAATAATAGAAAAAGAAAACTAATTAGAATAAAAACAAAAAGATGGAAAGAGATCAAAAATAGAATAAAACAACAATAAAAGCAAAAACCTAGAAAATGGAAATATGCCAAATACAAGATTAGGGATTCATTAAAGGAGGAGGTCGCAAGAAAAGAAAAGGGGGGAGGAATAGGGAAATCTGTAGAGAAAAAGAAACAATAGAGAGGGGAAGAGAACGAATGCATTTAGCATTAGATAAAGATGACAAAGACAAGAAATATTAGTACGGTGCAAAACAACAGATCACCTTGACAGTGACTATGGATCCATGGATCATATGAGGCATTCATTCCAACAAGTAATAACAAGGTCAGAAAAGTAGCTTAGTCACTCTGGTTCTAGATTAATCTCACAAGTATGATAAATCTCTTTTTTGTATATTACTAATCCATAAATCAATGATAACAGTGTTAATATGTGCAGCCTATCATTTCTCCCTTCTCATTTCCAAACCATATTTCAGAGTTGGTGAATGGTATTTAGAATCTTCTATGTTTCATGGAATTTTGTATATTAAATATTTTCATACATCATATTCAAGTAGTCTGAGTCACAACATTCTCGAGATCTAATGTGTCCACATCAAATATCATATCCATACTCTACCTGCATCATTTTATGTTTCAATATGTTATCATGAAATACAAAAATCGATGATGGGGATACATCAACTTTGATTATCTATGGATGAATTCCATTTAAAAATCTTGGTACTATCTTTCCAGCATTCAAAGGTCAGTTTCATGGATGATGAAAGCAAGAAAAGGCTAGTGAGGAACATTAACACTATATGGAATAACTTAATAAATATTAGGAATAAAACCTGCAAAATTCACTTTCATTGTACCAACAAAAGGAACTAGATAAATAGCACGGTTTAGATAGTAAACAACATCAAATTCACCCATTTAAAAAGATAAAAGAAGAAAAAGTAATAAGTAAAGTGAAGTGCATGCAAGCTCCTGAAGCCCGATTTGTGCAATACTCTCCATTAAGGCCTTGACCTTGTCAGGTTTGTTTGCATCGTCCTTGACAATGACCTTGTAAGTTATCCATCTGCATCTCATGTTACAGCATAAACTTCCTAGCAAGGTTCAAGCGGTCTCTTGATACCTGTTATCGTTCTATCGATACACTATGACAATGGACTTCATACGGTCTTAAGATATCATGATAGGCTCTATGATGTGGCACTGAATCTTATTAAAACCAGATGTTATTTAATACCTAGATTGTGTGTGCATAGAATGCGTCGGTAGCAAATTAGGCACCTTTGCGATGTAAACTTTCCTTATCACTAAAAGTTCTCCTTATCTCTATTGCGGCATACAAAACATGCCTCTCTTTTTGAATTATTATCAACTTGTCCACTTACAGTGAATCTCTCCATGTATACTTCTGTGACCCAATTGCACCAAGAATTTTTCTTCCTTAACTGGGTGGAATTTCCTTATTTTATTTTGGTTCTTCTTTTAGGAAATTGGGTAGTGTCATTATGTGTTTTATTAGCTATACCAGTTTGCAACGTCGTCTCATGTTTTAAGTTTATAAGTCCATACCAATTAAAATATCATCAGCCATATCCATCCCTCACGTTCTTAATTAGCTTAACCTTATTGCTACAAATTTTGTATAAGTCAAAGGTGGCCTGTCCACGAGGTGTAGATATCAATCAATCGGCCTTGTCTTAGTTAGTAGCTGTTTATACCTATTGAGATCGCTGCTATGATATTTAATCGTTGCTCTTATCGGCTAGATGCCCCCTCCTTGATGATACTCTCTCACCGTCATGAGAGTATTCCTGTCACACACATGAGTCGAAATTAGTTGACGAACATTAAAATGATAATATTTAAATTTAAAATTAATTATTGAAAATAGGGGTTGTGACAATTGTGGATGCTTGTGTGTGATCAAAGATTGCTTTCAAAACCCTCTTCTCCTCTTTGGATTGCTTGTAGGAAAGGTATGATTCTTGAATCTTTCCTTTGTTTTAAATTTGTATGATTTCTTCATTGCCATGCCATATTTAGTGGATTGCTATGGCATCCTTATTAGGCAAAGGAAAACTTAGATATGAATTTATGGTTATTTTATGTAATTTTGTTTTATGTTCTTGGTTGGAAACATGCAAAAACAAACAAGGTTATGGCAAATTTTACCTAGCATTACCCACCTTATTTTTATTGCATATTTGGAATGTTGTGCATTTATGCTACAATGGGTAGTTGTAAAATTTCCATTTGAGTTTGAAACATGAGAGTTAGAAAATGGATCAAGGTAGCCAAGCTTGCAACAATGGTGAATTTGGGTTTTTATGGTTTTTCATGCAATTAGAAAAAAAATGAAATTCCAATTTTAAATCTTTCTTTTATTAATTTTAATGTGCGACAAGTAGTCTCCCATGGAAAATGGTGTTTTGTATCTTTTGAGAATATGTTGTGTTTTTGTCAAAATTGTAATTTTGTCACCTCATAAACCGTGCCATGCCCAATTGGTCAAATTGGTGCTATGGATGTTTAGGAAGAAGTCTAGGGGTAGGAAAGGAGTGGCTTCCATCATGCACCACAACCCAAAGAGGTCGTTGGAATTAAGTGAATGGACATTTTAATCAAGAATAACATTTAAACACATGGGTAATAAAATGTAATAAATAGATCATCTACACCAAACTGCATGTCCTAGTGAAGTGTCCAGTTTGCTTGGGTTCGGGTGTAAAGAGCAATCTTTGGTGTAGTGTCCAATTGCTATGAGGGGGTTATGCCCTCATGTTTTGCCACAAGGTGAGTATTGCCCTCATATGACACTCCTTGTCCTGACTACCTAAATCTCTCTTCCTTCTTCTTCCACCGTCTGAGTTTGACTTAGTGTGTGATGTTTACCATGTGTTTGTATGTGCATTGTGATACTTGATCCATGCTTGTATGTTCCTATGATGGACTATGATTTATGTCTTGTTTGGCGTGCATTGAAGGTGTGATTATTTCCCTTATACTTGAATGTTGTGATGTCATTCTATTATGCTTTGGCAAGTGTGCCATATGTTACTTGAATGCAATTAGACGTTAGTTGTACCACATATTGTTTATATGCATCATATTGACAGTTGTGTTATGTGTGTTGTGTGCATTGATTAGCGTGTATGCCATATGTTGCTATGTATACCCTGGATCGAGTGAGATGATGCTAGTGGGTTTGTCATGATCACCTTCTCCGTAGCTCGGGGGTTTTCTAGAGTTGCGTAGATAGCTATTGCACTCGACGATGACAATATGGTTGGGAGGCGAGCAACATTTCCCCATTGGTCCTTCATGATGATCTTCAGGTGGTGGAGGTTTCCCTTATCTTCTTGTAGGTTGATTATGTCGTGCTTCATGTCTTGTTGCACCTTGGAGAGCATGATGGTTTTTGGGTGGTTTATGCACTTGTATATTATCATTATTGATTATTGTAACCTTTGTAATGTAGGTCTTTTGAGATCATTGTAATGTGATGTAATTAATGCTATGTGTTGATTTATGATGTTGGATATGATTCATCTATGTTTAGGATGAAGCCCTTCAAATATTGTAATTATTGGATATCATCTTGTATTTTTCCATGCCTCAGTTTGTGAGGACGTTGACATGTTTTGATGGATTTTACATGTTAGAATCTAGCTATGTTAGCATGTTTAGACTCAATTATTTGATGTTGTACTTTATGTTTATGGATATGTTCATGTCGGATCATATTCATCCCACATAGGTGGTGAGGATCCTATCTTTGCTTTTGGCATTTGTCAACATTGGTGTCGAACATGCGAAGCCTTTTGTATCACTTTTGTCCTGTTTTGCCTATTAAACCCTTTTGTGAAGTTTGATGTTGTAAGGTGCTCGTTTGACCACCTAAGTGTATCCATGGTGTCATTTCCATGATGTGATATGCATGCTTGGATTATTCCCTTTTACTTTGGGAAGCGTGCTTTTGCCTAAGTTCGAGTAGTGACCATTTTAGTTGGTTGAGAAATCGTACCTCCTAGTTGTACCATCTCATGCCCATGAGTGTTACCCTTGTGTTTGGGATGTATTCTGTAGTAATGGAATCGACTGAGGTGGATGTCACCCTCATCCTACTCCATGTGTTCGTGAGGGAGCAAGGTCGTGGACGTGTATCTGATCCTTGTCATGGAGTGAGCTCCACCTCTCACTTAGTCATTGTGGTGAGTTGTGACACGATGGGTGAAGTCTTTTGCTTGTGCCACCTTGCTTAACACAATGGTGATGTCATTTTGGGTGTTTTTGTGCTTTTTGTGACACCTTGTGTGTGTGTGTGATTGTAACATGACATGTAAATGTTGCACTTGCAAACACGAAAAATTTGTTGGTTTGGTGTTTGTTTGGCTAATGCTTTGGGTGGAAACCTAGGGCATTACATAATTGTAATGCTAAAACAAATTATTTAGTGCATACATATATTTAAGTTGATAAGTTGGTAACAAATTTGTAGATTCTTTCCTAAATCTATAAAAAATTCCAAAGCTATTGATCCTTGACAGGTTCCAAAATATTGAAGGTTGTGTTACAATTTATAAGAAGTCTAAATAAAATTTAAGAAGTCATTTTGATTCAATGAAGAAATGATTTATTTATGAGTAAAAAAATTGTGATGGTATATATCAAAATCCAATTGTAGAGTCCTTACTATGTCTAGTAAACTTGGTGATATTCACACAATTAAGAGGAGAAACCTAACTGAATAGTCCACTATAACCCTTGAAAAGACCTTCATTGAATTATCAACCAAGGCTAGTAAGCTTGTGATGGCACTGGCACTATATGTGCTTTCAAAGATTCAGACTACTTAACTCATCTAGTATAGTGTCATAATTCAAACTGCACAATGATAAAGAAAGTAATGCTAATATTGTTGCTACGAGTACTTACAAAATAAGACTGTAACTAATGACTATAAAGAAATGAACACTAGGGTTTAAGTTGGTATTGATAATCTATCCTACACTCCTAACATACACTCTACACTCTGGAGTACAACAAGTTGAACACCTAGAATATCTTGAAGAATTTAATGCATTTATGAATTAACTATTATAACAAAGTAACAAGCAGAAAATGAAGTGAGGGACAATTACCTTGAGTGGCCCTTGCTCAAGTGACTACCTCCATTGATCTAACTCAAATCTAGTTTCTTAGATTAACACAATCATATTGATTCCAATTCATTCATTGAACAATCCTTACAATATCACATAAGATTCTGCCGAAATATATTATTCATGAACTCATCATCAAAATAACAAACATTATCCATGTAACTAAATTGAAAAAGATCTAGTAACTATATCTGCGATTGAAGAATCCACTTCAAACTTGAAAACTTAAACTACCTCAACCATCGAGCCATACATATAGGCACGAGGGAGTTTATTGGAACAAGGTTTCTTAACTAAAATTATAAATCACCACTCTCTACATACATGAGTGATAAATGCCAAGTAACTAATAACTGAAAAAGAAAGAAAGAAGAGTCCTAATGAAATTAGAACTTCTTACTGAAACAGAGGAATGTGGACCAGTTGAATTAGTCACATTAGACTCCTAGCTGCAACAAAATCCTTCTCCTTCAATCGTCTTTATTAATTGCTATCACAATGCATCACCATCTTCATCAAGTGCTTCCATGTTGTAGTTGCTGCATTCAATTTATCTTGGAACTTCCCCTACTTTGATGTTTGGGAACTCTTTGGCTGCGGGCTACAATCCATCTCCTTCATCTGCAAGAGTTAGTTCACAAAACATGCACACAATACTAGCAACCATAGCTAAGCACATATATATTCTTTACAATCCATACTTATGCACACATAATCATGCAAAATCATCATATTATAACCATATTCCATATACTTAATAATTAGGTTTAGGACTGCATAATAAGCATAAAACATAGTAAAGTGTAGGAATATGTATAGGACAAATGTCTGAGAATGTCTAAGAACTTGCATAAAAACATAAGAAAACTAGCCAATAACTAGATCCATCATTTCCCCCAACTACCCATTTGCTTGTCCTTAAGAAAATCAAATAAGGCTGGAGGTTGTAATGCAAGGTGATCTCCCTAAAATCTATAACAGTGTCCACTCCTTCAATCTGTTCCAAATAAAAGCCATATGATATGCCAGTCTGTTCATCCTGGTAACCTCTGCCTTCTCACACTCCACATTCTTCTTCCTTATCCAATGTGACACCGGGTACAGAAGCATTGGTGGTTGGAAGGTAAGTGGTACCCATTCAAGTCCCTGTCCTCTAGCAATATCCATATATTTTCGTACTCTTTCAAATATGGCCATAAAATTATGAATAGAGTGAGGTTCTTTTCTTTGCAACTCAAGGGTTAAATTGTTCCATCTGTCTTGCACAAATTGATAACAATTATGGATGATCCAACAGTTAAATGCTGGATTCTTTCATAATCCTGCAGTCTCAAATTCATGATTATTCTGCCCACACCCTTATGATCCAAGAGTTCTTTCCAATCTCCAATTATTAAGTCAAGGGTTTTAGATTCTCTCCTTATTGGGAGAACAATTGATTTTTCTCTCTCCGCATATGCTTGCATGATTTCACCCCTCAAATTCTCATTTCTGAAATAGGATGCAAGTGTCCTCAATTGTAAATCACCCATGAAACCTAATGGGTTCCATTCTGTATCATCGGACACAACATAGTTATGCAAGTAGAACTCACATAGCTAGTCTCGCTCTTTTGGTGTGGTAGTACCAAAAACTTTTAGAAAAGTCATTTTTCCACTCATTGTAATTGATTTATTACTGATCAATTTACTAAATTTATAACTCAAAAATTTCTCTTGTAGAAATAGGGCACAAGTCCTAGCTGGAGGTCTACATCTAACAATTTGAGCAGCTTTATCTACTATCTCCTCCATCTTGATTGCTATCCTTCTCAACTCAATATCTTTTCTTTCTAATGCATGAGTATGCTTTGCAATCATTATTTCTTTTTCTTTCTTCCACTATTCCTCTCGTTTAAAAAAGTTTTGAGTTTCTTTTCACAGTTGATATCCTAGGTACATAGTTGTATGATAGGAGGGGGTTCTAGTGACAGGGGGTCTCCTTTCCTCAACCATTAGCTCCTTGTTCCCTGTCGTGACTATACCTAATTGTGCAAAAAAAATTGATTTTGATCCCTGTCCATGAGTGTTCAGTTTTTCCTCCAACTCCTGTATCTTTGTTTCTCTTTTCTTGTCCCTTTCTTCATAGGTTTTGACCAGTTCTTCCAGCTACTTAATTCTCTCAAAGGCTTCCTGTAATTCTCTTCTGACATTTCTCTCTTCAAGCAATAATTCCTCATCCTTTAAAAATTGATCAGCACCATCCCCAGTAGACTCATAACCCTCATTGTCAGGGTTAGTTGGGGTTTTCTTCCTAGTTTTTATAGCAACAAAAATATACTCTGATTCAGATTCAGAGGTAGTGGAGATATACCATTTCCTTTTTGTAGGAACTTATACATTTTTAGTTACATTGGCTTCCTGTTCAAAATCAGTGTCCACTGCCATAACACCTTTTTCTTTTTCTGGTTGCTTAACCCTACCCCTTATAACACCTTTCTTCTTCAGGGGGTGTGAACGCCTAGGTTGGGCAGATTTCTTTTTCTGCACCTTTGAAGGTGCAGAAGAAGAACCACCTCTTTTCTTTCTGGTCTTTGGTGTTATGGTTTTGGGCTTACTAAAAGATAAGGGTTGATGCACTTCCTCTACTATAGGTTGATCATATCCTGCATGTGGCATATTTTGCACATACTACTCCCCTGATTCTCCCTTGTTGCAGGTGAATGAAGCAATAGGTTGAAGAGGAGGAGTTTCTCTTATAGATGTAACAGGTGATTCTATGTTGCTTGGTATTGATGGTTCCCTTAGAATATCATTAATATTTCCACTAGACAAAAATCTTTTCCAAGATACCTGTGGATACTGTACCCCAAGTCTCCTCTTTACTAACAAGACAATTAAACATTCATGTAACAGTGCTAAATTATTTTCCTTTCTCTGATACTCAAACCCCATTGTTTTAACAAATTATATAGAAAATTTGGGACATTGACTATTTTATTATGCCAAAGGCGACTCAACAACTTAAAATGCACAGTGTATAAAAGGGATTGTTTACCATCACAAGTAATGTATTTAATAATATAAGAAGCACAAGAAACCCATACCCATGGGAGTGTAGTATTTTGGTACCTTGTGACGTCGAGTCTAGGTTTTCCCCTGCCTTGCTGAACTCATCCCTGGAAGCTATTGCATTTGCCTTGATAGGGAATTCTTCTCCACTTATGGGTAGACCAGACACTTCTACAATTGCAGCCTCTAAAGCATCCACCTTCAAACCCTTAATAGTGGCTTCATCATGTTGCAATGTGGTTACAAATTGTCTTGTCATATCTTCATTATATTCGGTGAGCTTCAGAAAATAATCGAGCTATCCTGCTCATGTAAAAATTGGCAAAACAAGCTTGTCTTCCAATATTATTTGATGTACTGTGGGTTCCCTTCTGAGAAGAACACCTCCCATGCTTGCTAATTCATTCAACTTGAAGTTCAAACTGAACAATCCTTTGATTCAACCCTCTGCTCAACCTCCCGTTATACTTCATACAATTTGGTCGCTTGCAACTTCATGCACTAAGCTTGAACTAGTATGAACTGAACTTTGAATTTAGAAAGAGGAAGTTGGCAAGGCAAAAGGTTGTGATGCAGGAAGGATAAAGAAAGGGTTTAGTGGCTTTTGGTGGCAAAAAAAAAATACTTTTGTTGTTTTGAACATTTACTATCTCCCCTCCATCTAAATCTGGAAGTGTCTGCACTTTAATCCTTATACGAGGTAGAGGGAAATGATTATAGAATATGGAGATAAGATTAATAATGAAAATCATGTTGAATTATATGTGAGCACATATAGAATATATTAGAAAACTGTGTTAATTATGGTATGTTAGTGTGCGTACTTGTTTGAGTTGTAGTTAATAGAACTCCATGCGTGCGAAGCTGTGAGAAGAGTATCCACAACATAAATATGATTGGAAGTTGGATCATCACTAAGAGATTTGAAATTAAGGACAGGTTGACATGTGCAAATGGTTGGATCAATCGTGCATGTATTGATATGATGGTTGGCGGCTGCATGCACAGGAAAAATAGAATAATTAATTGCTGGTGACATGCAATTAACTTGGCGCAAAATATGAAATCTCTGACAAATAGATGTTGCGGGTACCTTCTTCAATAGGTCCTGAAGTGAACATTGGTAGCATTGAGTTGCCTTGATACAAGTCCCTACTGCATAGTGAAATTGGCTTCATGAGAATGGTGGCATCTATGCTATGTGTGCACATGAAGAGGGGTAACAAATTATACCTGAGTGATCTCAGGAGGTGAGCTGTGTAGCTCCTCTACTGAGTCATTGTGAGAACTGATAGTATCTACTTCTAGGTTATTGTCTGATGATAAGATGGTAGTATCTGAGTCAGGGATGGGAATAGAGCATTGCTTTAGAAAAGCATCTCGTGTTGCTAGCTTTGTGTAGAGATTTAATCTATGGCCATTAACCAATAGTGAAAACTTGACTGCATCTATGGTCTATAGTTTAACTGCTCCATTGGGAAATACCTGTTGTATCTCATAGGGGCCTAACCATCTAGATTGTAGCTTGCCCTTATAATATTTGTATTTGGAATCATATAATAAATCCCAGTCACCCACATGGAATTCTTTGGTCTTGATAAACTGATGATGCCATTTAGTCCTCTATTTTTGAACTATCTCTGTGTGATGGATGGTCTCCATTATAATTTCATCTAGACCATTTAGAATATGTAGCCTCTCCTTCTGTGCTTATGTCAAGTCCATGTCTAGTTCTACTATTGTCCTTAGTGTCTTATATTCAAATTCAATTGGCATGACTATTGTTTTGTCATACACTAATTCATAAGGTGTAAAGCTTGTAGTTGTTTTCCATGGTGTCCTGTATGCCCACATTGCTTCTGACAATCTGGCTACCCAGTATTTTCTATGAATTTGCACTGTTTTGGTCAAAATATTTTTAATCTCCCTATTTGTAACCTCCACCTAGCTATTGGCTTGGGGGTGATAAGGTGTTGACTTTCTATGTTTGATTTCATACTCTTTAATCAGTGCAGAAATGAGTTCAGAAGTGAACTGGGGGCCTTGATCAATTACAATTTCTCTAGGCTCTATATCTAATAAAGATGTCTTCATACAAGAACTTATCTACATTTCCATCTTTTGTAAACTGTAATGCTTTGACTTCAACCCACTTTGTCAGATAATCTGTGCAAACCAAAATGTATTCCTTGTTATTGAACGCTGGTGAAATTGGGACAATGAAATCTAGCCCCCATTTATCAAATGGTGCTAGTGCTAACTGTGGCTGTAAAGGCATCTCATCTATCCTTGTTGGTCTTCCCATCCTCTGACATCTATCATAGCTCCTTGTATACTTTATTGAATCCTTATGGAGAGTTGGCCAATAATAGCTCCTATTGTTAAGACCTTAAATGTTGTCCTTTTGGCTGCAAAGTGACCCCCACAGGGCTCATCATGACAAACTTTTAAGATGTCAAATACCTCATCTTCTCTTATACATCTCCTCATAATATGATTTGGACCAGTATAGAATAAATAACTAGCAATCTAGGAGTATGGAAAGATTTTATGCACTAGCTACCTCTTTTCCCTATAAGAGAAATGTGATGGTATCTGCCCTGCCACGAAGTAATTTGCAATGTTAGCAAACCATGGTGTGTGTATATTGAGAGAAAACAAATGCTCATATAGAAAAGAGTCATCTACAACACCTTCTAATTGTGTAGGCAATCTAGACAGAAAATCTGCCACCACATTAGCTTTCCCTGGCTTATCCACTATTGTTCTATCAAACTCCTGCAGTAAGAGAAACCATATGACTAGTCTACCTCTAACCATAGGTTTTTTCATTAAGTACCTGATTGCAGTATGATCTATGTGGATAAAGATTGGATAACCAGTGATATAATGCCTAAACTTGTTAATGGCATAGATAACTGCTAACATCTCTTTCTATGTGACAGTGTAGTTACGTTTTGCTCCTTGTAAATTCTTGCTGATATAATGATAGCATACTCCTTATTACCTTATTTTGGCCCAATACAAATCCTAAGAAAAATTAGAAGCATCTGTGCGTATGTGGAAAGGCAATGTCCAGTTTGGTCCTCTCAAGATAGGTGCTTGAGTCAAAGTTGTCTTAAGTGTCTCAAAATAGTGTTGACATTCTGTGGTCCGATCAAATTCTATATCTTTTGTGAGCAGAGTAAACAAGGGTGCTGCAATTTTGCTGAAGTCCTAAATGAACCTCCTATAATAGCCTATATGGCCCAGAATGATCTTGACATATTTTTGTTTTTGTGGGACAAGAAGTGTAGAAATAATTTCAATTTTATGGGGATCCACTTGAATTCCTTCACTTGATATAAAATGTCCTAAAACAATCCTTTGAGTCGTCATAAAACATTTCTCATGACTAAATGATAGATTGTGTTCTTGACATCTTTTTAAGACCTCTAGATTGTTGAGTGTTATTTCATATGTTTCTCCATAGATGGTGAAGTCATCCATATAAATCTCCATGGAATCATGAGCATAATATGAGAAGATACTTAGCATTGCCCTTTGGAAAGTGGCTGGGGCATTACATAATCCAAAGGGAAGAATAGAATAAGCATAAGTACCCCAAGGACATGTAAATGTAGTCTTATCCTAATCTTTTGGAGCTATCTTTATCTGGTTATAGCCACTAAATCCATCTACGAAGGAGAAGTACTTTTTACCTCCTAGGGAATCAAGTACTTGGTCAATGAAAGGCCATGGAAAATGATCCTTTCTAGTGGCTGTGTTTAGCTCCCTATAGTCCACACATACCCTCCATTTGCCTCCTTTCTTAGGAACAATGACTAAAGGTGACACCCATTGGCTGTCATAAATAGGGTAAATGAAGCTTGCATCAAGTAATTTTTGTAGTTCAGTTTTAACTATTTCTCGTAAGGTAGGGTTCATTCTCCTTTGAGGCTATCTAATTGGCTTGAAACCATCATTTATGTAGATCCTACGCATGCATAGGTCTAGATCAATTCCCTTCATGTCATTATAGTCCCATGCAAAGGTTGAGGAATGTGCCTGCAACACAGTGGTCAGGGAATTCTGCTATTCTTCAGTTAGGGCATTGTTAACATTCAACATTTTACCCGGCATGATTTCTAATGTTTTGGAAGCTAATTGCATAGATGAAATATCATATCCACTGATGTTGGGAACACACTCTTGTGGTAGTAAAGAGTGGAAAAGTTGGGATATTTCTTCTCAAGAATTTACAGGTATAATGTTCTGCAGTGGATCTTGCAGACATGCCAGACAGTCTTGTTGCTGCAAGTCCCTACCGCAGTTGTTTTGTATAATGTGGTCAATTAATTCATCCTCATCTTGGGTTGCCAACAAGGGACTGTGTTCAATGGTCATGAGAGTTTGCAGGGAATAATTGTCTTCTTCTTCCAAGGTAGGCCATATAACTTGCTCTAGATTTTCATGAGGTTGGGCCGGTGGATAGAGGACCAACTTCTTGGTTATAGTTCCATTTGATATTATCATGTTCCCAGACCTACAACCTATGAATACATTAGTTGTTTCTAACCATGGTCTACCTAAGATAAGTGGATATCTTGCAAGGTTAACCTTTGGCTACAAGACTATGAAATCTCCAGGATACTCCCATGAGTCTAATGCTATGACTATGTCTTCTATGATCCCTTCAGGTTCTCCTATGGACCTATCTGCCAACTGTAAAATAGTTGGTGTAGGCCTGAGGTTAGATAGCTGAATTAAATGCATTGTTTCCTTAGTCATGACATTAATGGTTGCCCCTAAGTCAATCAAGGTATTTTTGTTAAGGGTCCCATTATCTTAACATCCACTATTGGACTGCCAGGGTCTATGTATTTAGGGACAATTATATTCCCTAGCATGATATCATCAAGGTTCCCTAAGACATGGACTGTTTGAGGATCCTTCCTTTTTCTCCCTGGCTTTTTAAGGCAAAGGTCCCTTACTGTTTTGGTATAAATTGGGATATCCTTGATAGCTTGAATGAGGGGGATTTTGATACTTAAATTCTTGAGTTGTCCTAATAGATCTATCTCAGCTTTGGTATGATGTTTTGTAATGGCCAAACGCTCAAGGAAAGGAGGCTCTGGACTTGAGATAGTTTGATTTACTTGATTTGACTCAGGCTCCATAGGTGAATTGTCTAAAGCTTCAACTATGGGTTCCTCATCTACCATCTTAGTGATTAGGGGGGATGAAGGCCCAGCTAATGTTTTCCCTGACCTAAGGTGGACATCACTCACCTCTACCCCATAAGTGGGGTATTGAATAGCCTCATTAATGTATGCCTGTTGGACATGCTTGTTATTGGGGTTAGGTGTAGGTTGGCCAGGCAATTGTGGTGCTCTTGGTGGCTGAGATGTTGGCTTTGATGGATTGGGCATAATAGCATGTTGCTGTGGCTGAAAAGGCAACAAAGGTTGTGAGTAATTCATATTTGGTTTTGCCACTGCTGTCCCTTTTGCCATTGTGGCTGCCATTGGTTTACTGTACTGGCCATTGAGGATTGTAATTGGGAACTTGGAAATTTTGTTGTGGCCATACATTTGGTTGCTCTTGATTCCAGTTTTGCTCAGAGTTTTGCCATTGTTGAGGGTTTTGCCATTGGTTTTGGGTATTTGGCCAAGGCTGGGGGTTCCAACCAGAGAAACTATGATTACCAATTGAAAATGATGCATTAAAACTTAGAGGGTCTTGTGGCATACCTTGTCTTGATTGCCATGACTTTCTTTGTGCAACATAGAACAATTGCCCATCTTCACTTTCAAATGGTTGGAAATGTGGTTTCTCAGATTTATCTTCTATAATACTAGCCACCCTTTTGCACTTGCAATTAGCTTTCCTTTGTCTGCAATTGGGGCAGTATTCAGTAAGTATTGCCTTAGCCTCTTCTTGCTTCTTCTTCAAATCTAGAGTGTCTAATTGAGTATCTAGGTGACTTACAATATCTTTTTTCATGTTGGTTAGTAGGTTGCTCAATTCCACCCTTGAAACTGAATTAGATGTCTTGCCAATGGTAGATGTTCTTTCTCCCCTTATCTTCCTGGTAAAGGACCTTGAGTAGTTTCTGTAACTTTGTAGATATCATCAAAGCGTAATTAAGACACATCCCCTGCCCCAATAAGATTAAGGGCATCCATGGAGTCATCATCGACTCCTCTCAAAAATATAAGCTTCAGGGGTTCATCTGAGAGTTGATTCTATGGGTTTTTCTTCAGGCAGAATTAGAACCTTTCTACATAATCTTCCAATGGTTCATCCTCTTTTTGAGTCATCCTAAAAACGTCATCTCTTCTCCTATCAATTCCTCTGCAATAATCTTGGTACTTCTCCAAGAATTTTGTTTTCATTATATCCCAATCTGGAATAGCATCTTTGCCCAGTCCCATAAATCATCTCAAAGCAGCATCCTTCAAAGTGCAAGGAAATAGCTTGAGCATATGAGCATCAATTGTGTGGTCATAGATTCTACATAGGACATCAAACTCGAACAAGAATGTATCTGGATCTTCAGTCACCAAACCATAGAAGACTGGCAATGCTGAAGGAGGTATATTTTTCAAAGTAGTAACCCTCTCTTGGTTGGTAATTAGAAATTCAAAAGTCACATGTTCTGATGGATCATCCACTACATCATCCATGGTTAGGAAGGTCCTTTCTGTATTATTAGTAGATGTTGATGAGAGGAAAAATTCTTCTACAGTAATACCCTCGCTCTGATCACTATAGTCACCAATATCTACTCTAGCTTGCTGGGTTGATGAGAGAAACCTTCCCAAAGCATCTCTCTACCTTCGCATAAAATAGTTATGACTTTGTATATCAATGGCTCCTGCACAATGTTAGTGAAATGTTTTGGTATTGGTGAGATGAAACCTAAGTATCCTATTCTTTGAAAGCAAAATGTTTAAACTAGGAAAGCTTGGAAATAACAAGAACTGATCTCTGAAAGTAGCACCATCCTCGACAATGGCACCAAAAATGTAGAGTCCTTACTATGTCTAGTAAAATTAATGATATTGACACAATTCAGAGGAGAAACCTAACTAAATAATCCACTATAACCCTTGAAAAGACTTTCATTGAATTATTGACCAGGACTAGTAAGCTTGTGATGGCACTGGCAATATATGTCCTTTCAAAGATTCAGACTACTTAACTCATCTAGTATAGTGTCATAATCAAACTGCACAATGCTAAAGAAAGTAATTTTGATACTATTGCTACGGGTACTTGCAATATAAGACCATAACTAATGAGTGTAAAGAAATGAACACTAGGGTTTAACTTGGTATTGATAATCTATCCTACACTCCTAACATACACTCTACACTCTAGAGTACAACAAGTTGAACAACTAGAATATCTTGAAGAATCTAATGCATTTATGAATTGACTGTTATAACAAAGTAACATACAGAAAATGAAGTGAGGGACAGTTACCTTGAGTGGCCCTTGCTCAAGTGACTGCATCCACTGATCCAACTCAAATCTAGTTTCTTAGATTGACACAATCATACTAATTCTAATTCATTCAATCAACAATCCTTACAACATCACATAAGATTCTACTGAAATATATATTATTCATGAACTCATCATCAAAATAGCAAACATTGTTTGTGTAACTAACTTGAAAAAGATCTGGTAACTATATCTGTGATTGAACAATCTACTTCAAACTTGAAAACTTAAACTACCTCAACCACCGAGCCATACATATAGGCACGGGGGAGTTTATTGGAACAAGGTCTCTTAACTAAAATCATAAATCACCACTCTCTACATACATGAGTGTGATAAATGCCAAGTTACTAATAACTAAAAAAGAAAGAAGAGTCCTAATGAAATTGGAACTTCTTGCTAAAACAGAGGAACATGGACTGGTTGAATCAGTCATGTTAGCTCCTAGCTACAACAAAATCCTTCTCCTTCAATCATCTTTATTAATTTCTATCACAATGCATGACCATCTTCATCAAGTGCCTCCATGCTGTAGTTGTTGCGTTTAATTTATCTTGGAACTTCCCCTACTCTGTTATCTAGGAACTGTTTGGCTGTAGGCTGCACCTTGCAGTTGTTGTGGGCTATGGTCCATCTCCTTCATTTGCAAGAGTTAGTTCACAAAACATGCACACAATACTAACAACCATAGCTAAGCACACACATCCTTTACAATCCATACATATCCACACATAATAATACAATAATCATCATATTATAACCATATTCCATATACTTAATAATCAGGTTCAAGACTACATAATAAGCATAAAAGATAGTAAAGTGTAGGAATATGTATAGGACAAATGTATGAGAATGTCTAAGAACTTGCATAAAAACATAAGAAAACTAGCCAATAATTAGACCTATCACCAATCAACAAAGTAATCAATAAAACATCATCCAATGTCAAAAAAGTTTCTACAAATGTATCAACTTATAACAAAAATTGGGATGATTTTACTACAACAAAAGATAGAAACATAACTTGGGATCCAATAGTAACTAAAAACCAATGGATATGGAGGATATTCTGAAAATGGAGGATATGGATAGGGAAATTAGCAGGATGAAGGAAGAATTTAATACAAGTATACAATATATTGAGGAAAAAATTGTTGAGGTGAATAATAACCTAGAAAATCTTTACAATATCAGTAGGATCACTATCCAGAACAGCCTGAATGGGATGCAGGTGTTGACAGAGAAACTAAAAGAGCTTAGAAAGGACCAGCTTAAAGACTTCAACGCTGAGGATATTATGACAAATGTGGATCAGGATAATCAGGTTAATGGTGATGAGAACAAAAGTAGCAAAGGTAAATAGGTGGTTGATGATGATACAGGTGGGACTTCAACTCGCACCAGAGGTAGGAACAAGAAACATTTGAAGCTGAGAAGAAAGAGCTTCTAGATTTCGCAAAGATGCATGAGGCTTTCTACCAACAGGAAATCAAAGCTACTGAAACTCTGAAAAAGATGAACTAGTTTATTTTTTTAGTTCTTTGGACTCTCGATGCTAGTTTATAATGCTTTTATTTTGTTGTAGCTTCCGGTTGGCTGATGGTTGGCTTTCATATTTTTGTTAGCTTCTTTTTGTAATGGGTGTCAGGGCCCCCTTTTAAAACCTACTTGACCTTTAATCAAAAACTAAAAACCAATGGAAGTTTCATAGGTTTTTGGACATGTCAATACAAAATCATAATACCTATATATATACAAAAATAAATATATAACAAAAGTGCATTATCACAAGAGTGAATAAATCGCTAATAAAAACTTATACATATCATTCTTATAGAACAAACACGCTTGTATTCATCTTCGAAATTAGGATTGAATTATGCGTTGTCCCATTTTGGATGCTTATATATATATTTTTTCTACATGAGAGATTAGCATCCCCAAAACAAGGATTCTTCAAATCTTCCCCAGTATAAATTATATTTTACAGATCATAATGTTGATATGCGCCGGACAATTGAGAGGGGGGGGGTGAATCAGTCATCACAAAAACTTAAACACTTTCTGCAATTTAAACATTAATCACTTATCCACAATTATTATGATTTAACAATGAGAGCATGAAATCATAAACTTAATCACAGATACAACATCAAACACAAGAAACACTAGATTTATGTAGAAAACCCCAAGGTGGGGAAAAACCACAGAGAGGATTAACTCTCAATATATATTGCAATCTTGAAATAATGATGTTTAGGCTTGGTCACTCCACGGGCCTAAACATACTGGCTTACTTCTATGAAGAACAACTAGGTCTAGCAGACTCACTGTCTCAACCCTAAACCTAGCAAGATTATAATAAGGGTTGTTAAACCCTACTGGTGGCTTACTGCCAGACTTACTGCCACGATCAACACATTTCTATATTGTGAATAACAATTCCACTGCTTTGCTCTTCCTCTGCTCTACTCTTCCTCTTCTTTCCTCTGCCTCATCTCTGCTCTGCCTTTGGACCTTTCTTAATATCTTATCATTTCTTCTCAAGGACACATTTTCCATGACTCAACTACAAGTATTTATACACTACATCAACCTTAGAATGATCATCAAGGTCAACATCACAATCATCAACCATTGGAACAATCTCCAAGGTCAGTATTACAAACTTTTACAAAATAGGTCCTGACCTATTGCAATATCATGCAAAGGGAATGAAATGCGGATCATGCCATGCCTTAGCTAGGACTCAAACATGATCTTCCATGCCACAACATGCTTCCACAATCTTCTAGAGATCTCTGCAATCACTGGGATCAACCAGGTCGGCCAAGACTGCTTACACGCTACCTTATCTGGGAACAATCTTCACACACCGTCTTAATTTCTTAATGTGGACCAATGTCCAGATAGGAATATGATTAGGAGACATCCACAAGCATGCTATAATTATTAGGAACAACCGCACGAACATTAACCACTTTATCAATAGGAATCTTCTCACCAGAACACATGAACTTTACTGTCTTCAACTGTCATAAAATAAAGATAGCTTGCGGACCACCAAACCATGAACCATTACAATTGTAGACACTTATCATCATCCCAAACTTCCCTCTAGAATTGTAGAGAAAAATACTATATTGCGGAGGAATGCAGAGCCAAATACTGTCTTCCTATCTCAACTGAACTTATAGAAAAAGCAGGTTTCACTCTGGTGAACACAACTCACTTAGATCTTCATGTAGATGCCTCAGACCCAAAATGTAGCATCCTCAGACATACCTCTAACTTATTTCCAATCCGCAGACCATGATCTTCAAGAAGAAATAAATGTGGATTAGTTTACCAAACTGTTCTTTAGCATACAACTCACTGTTTGTACTGCACTTCTCTGTAACTCACTTGTTTCTTCTGGAGAGGCTAATTTTCTCAATATCCTCAACATACAAGTCTTCTAAACAAGTAATAAAATAAGATGTAGTTGACACTAATGACAATAAGAATATGTTGACATCAATGACAACACCGATTAGTCACATACTTGCAACAATCTCCCCCTTTGTCATTGATGGCAATATATGATGTGAAAAACTACAACAACTATCAAGACAAGATTCTCCCCCTTTCTCTTTACACACCTGTACTTCTTTCTTTCTCCAAAATTCTCCCCCTTTATTTTACACATCTGCACTCAAATTTTTTCACATGACTTCTCTCCCCCTTTGACATCAATGGAAAAGGGCACATACTTGCACTCTTCTGCTCTTAACTAATCTCTCTTCTAAACTTTCTGACTACTCCCCCTTAGAAGTAGCCCTAAAAAGCATCAATCTAGACCTTTGAACACCTCTAGACTGATGCACCATTGTGCATCTTAGTTTAGAGCAGGAGGGGTGATGACCCCTAACTTTGCTCTGAGATACTCAAAAGTATCCTTGGGCAAAGGCTTGGTAAAGATGTCTGTAATCTGATCCTTGGTAGAAACATACTCCAACTTGACTTCATTCTCTATCACTTTTTCTTTCAGGAAATGATACCTAATGGATATGTGCTTGGTCCTTGAATGCATCATTGGGTTCTTTGATATGTTTATGGCACTTGTGTTGTCACAAAATATTGTAATATGTTCTTCATACACAACTTTAATGTCCTTCAAAGTCTGCTTCATCCATAACACTTGAGTGCAACTACATGCTGTTGCAATGTATTCTACCTCTGCAGTAGACAGAGATATTGAATCCTATTTCTTGCTTAGCCAAGATACTAATCTTTTTCCCAAGAAGAATGCACCTCCACTTGTACTTTTTCTATCATCCACATCTCCGGCCCAATCAACATCAGTATATGCACTGAGAGTAAAGTCACAGTCCTTAGGGTACCACAAACCATAATCTATTGTGCCTTTTAAATATCTCAGAATTCTTCTGACTACCATCACATGTGATTCCTTGGGTTTTGCCTAAAATCTTGCCACACGACACACTACATGCATTATGTCAAGTTTGGTTTGAATCAGATAAAGTAATCCTCCAATCATAGATCTATACTTTTTCTGGTCTTCCATGGGTGAGTTATCATCTTTTCTCAACTTATGTAACCAGTCATCATAGGTGTGCATACTGGTTTAGAGTCTTCCATCCCAAATTTCTTTAACAACTCTTTCACATACTTAGACTAACAAATGAAGATACCCTTATCTGATTGACTTATTGACAGACCTAAAAAGAAGTTCATCTCTCCAAACATAGACATTTTAAATTCACTTTGCATTTCTCCAGCAAAAATTGAGCACATACCTTCATTGCCTCCAAAAATAATATCATCAACAAAAACTGCAATAATTAGGGTTTGTTCATCACTGATCTTGAAGTAGAGATTACTATCTATCGTACCTTTACTGAACCCTATCTGTATCAGGTACCTGTCCAACTGTGCATACCATGCCTTGAGAGCTTGTTTTAATCCATACAATGCTTTCTTCAATCTGCATACCATGTCCCCTTGTTCTGATGACTGAAATCCTACCGGTTGTTCAATATAGACTTCCTCTTCCAACTCTCCATTTAAGAAGGCAGACTTCACATCCATTTGATAAACCTTGAAATCTTTGTATGCTGCAAAAGCCAGAAACATCCTTATTGCTTCAATCCTTGCTACTGGAGCAAAAAATTCTTTAAAGTCTATTCCTTCAACGTGAGCGTATTATTTGCATACCAATCTTTCTTTGTTTCTTACCACTTCACCATTCTCATTCATTTTGTTTCTAAAGACCCACTTTGTACCAATTACATTCTTGTCTGCTGGTCTGGGAACAAGATCCCAAGTCTGATTCTTCTCTATCTGCATCAATTCTTCTTCCATGGCCTTTATCTAATTCTCATCTTTGCAAGCCTCATCCACAATTTTAGGTTCAATCTTAGAGATTAGACAAAAATTTACTTGTTCTTCTGCAGCTTTTCTTCTGGTTAAAATCCCTTTGCTCTTATCTCCTATGATTTGATTTTTAGAATGACTGATTCTTACATATCTTGGAGTTTTGGTAGCACTTACCAAAGCTTGTTCTTCTTCATTTGTGTTGTCTTTATGCTGCACCACTTCTAAAACATCTGGATCATCTGACTCATATCCACTTGATTATGAATACCTTTCCTTACACTCATCAACTTTAACATTTACACTTTTAATGATTTTATTCAGCCTCTTATTATAGCACCGGTAGGCCTTACTCTTGGTGGAGTAACCAAGGAAGATTCCTTAATCACATCTAGCATCAAACTTGCCTAAATCTTCTTCTCTTTTGATATAACATCTGCTACCAAAGACTTTAAAATATTTCACAGTAGGAACTCTACCATGCCACAATTCATAGGGAGTTTTTGAACTGTTACCTTTTACTTGAACTTTGTTTAGGATATATACTGCGGTGTGAATTGCCTCTCTCCAATATGCTTCTAGAAGATGAGCTTCCTTCATCATGGTTCTAGCAGCTTCTTGAACTGTTATGTTTTCCTTTCAACAACTCCATTTTGTTGTGGAGTTCTAGGTACAGATAGATGTCTCTTTATTCCATGTTCTTCACAAAAGAAATTGAATTCATTTGATGTGAACTCTCCTCCTCTATCAGACCTCAAGCATTTGATTTTCAAATCCATCTCATTTTCAACCATTGCCTTAAATTCCTTGAATTTATCTAGAGCTTCAGCTTTCTCTTTCAAAAAGGTGACCCAAGTCATTCTAGAATAATCATCAATGAGAAGCAAGAAATACTTCTCTCCTTGCAAACTTCTTACTCTGGTAGGTCCACATAAATCCGTATGCACTAGCTCAAGTAGTCCTCCAACTGATTGGTCCTTACTTTAGAAACTTGTTCTTGTCTGTTTCCCAAATTGACACTCCTTGCAAACCAGATTAGCAGACTTCACAAGCTTAGGCAAATCTCTAACAATCTGTGCAATACTTATCTTCATAATATTATCAAAATTTATGTGACACAACCTTCTATGCCATAACCAACTCTCATCAATATGAGTCAACAAACAATAGTTCTCGGTTCCTTTCAAGTGATAGATATTACCTCTGGTCTTCTTACCAGTTGCAATGACTGTTCCAGAGCTTTCCCTGATCTTGCATCCATTATCCTTAAAGCTTAAGTCATAGCCCTTGTCACACATCTGACCCACACTTAGAAGATTGTGCTTTAGTCCTTTCACATACAAGACATCTTCAGTATTATGCTTGCCATCAAAAGAAATAGATCCTTTTCAACAAATGTATCATCTCCAAACCTAACCAGTCCACCATCATATCTTTCCAAACTTACAAACTTACTTTTGTCACTAGTCATGTGCTAAAAGCAACCACTATCAATAACTCATTCATCCTTTTCCTTAATGACCTGAGCAACCAAAGCACTTTCCACTAGTTTTTCTTCCTTCACATAGCTAGGGGAATTAGTAGACACAAGATCTTCCCTAATAGCAATGAATAAGCATTCATTTATAGAGGAACTAGCATTATCTGGTTCACCATTATCTGATACTCCTTCATCATCATCAAAATCTTCAACATAATAACACTTCTTTTGGGTCCTAGGCCTGTCTCATATCTTCTTCTATTTCTTTCAATTCTTTCAGGGAATCTGGTAGCAAAATGACCTACTTTACCACATGAAAAGCATTTGAAAGGAAGTTTGCCTTTATACTTATTGGATCCTCTTTGTAGTCTATCCACAAAATTGGCTTCAGCTTTATCTAACTCATCATCAGATTCTACCTTATACTTTTCTGATCTGGAAGTACTTCCATGAGTACTGGCTTTGAAGGCCATCTCAACTTTCGGTAGAGCATCATCTAACTCCCTCATTTCAAAAGCAGTAAGCTTACCAAGAAGCTTATCCAGGCTATTAACTATTTTTACTTGCATGAATTCTTCAATCGCAGCCACCTTGTGACAGTAGGACTTGGGTAGAGATCTAAGTATTTTCATAACAATTTCCTTTTCTTAGAGAGTTCCGCCTATGACTTTTATCCCTGTAACAAGTTCATAAACTCTTTACATAAAAGCTTATATGTTTTCTTCATTGTTCATCTTCAAGCTTTCATATTTCACTTTCAGACTTTGAAACTTGGCTTCCTTCACAGAATCATCTCCTTCATACAGATCTTTCAACTTTTCCCATACCTTATTTGCAGTTTCAAGATCTACCACTTTCGTCAATATTGAGTCGGTTAATGAACTTAACAGAGCATCCTTTGCCTTGATATCTATCTCATATTCTTTGATTTCATCTTCAGTCGTCAGACCATTTTGAGGTATGGTGTATTCTATTTCTGTATCTTTCCAAACTTTGTAACGAAGAGAAAGAAGATGGATTTTCATCCAAGCCTTCTAGAGAATATAATTCATTCCATCAAAATTGCGATGTTTCCTTGTTGTAAAACATTTTGGATCTTCCTCAAGCTATTAAACTTTCTTTAGAGGAACTTGGCTCTGATACCAATTGTTGATATGCACCGGACAACTGAGAGGGGGGGTGAATCAGTTGTCACAAAAACTTAAACACTTTCTGCAATTTAAACATTCATCTCCACAATTATTATGATTTAACAATGAGAGCATGAAATCAGAAACTTAACCACAGATACAAGGTCAAACACAAGAAACACTAGATTTACATGGAAAACCCCAAGGTGGGGAAAAACCACAGAGAGGATTAACTCTCAATATATATTGCAATTTTGAAATAATGATGTTCAGGCTTGGTCACTCCATGGGCCTATACATACTGGCTTACTGCCATGAAGAACAACTAGGTCTAGAAGACTCATTGCCTCAACCCTAAACCTAGCAAGATTAAAATAAGGGCTATTAAACCCCGAGGGCTGTTAAACCCTACTGGTGGCTTACTACCAGACTTACTACCACGATCAACACCTTTTTGTATTGTGAATAACGATTCCTCTGCTTTGCTCTGTTCTTCCTCTGTTCTGCTCTTCCTCTTCTTTCCTCTACCTCATCTCTACTCTCCCTTTGGACCTTTCTTAATATCTTATTATTTCCACTCAAGGAAACCTTTTCCATGACTCAACTACAAGTATTTGTACACTATATCAACCTTGGAATGATCAAGGTCGGCATCACAATCATCAACCATTGGAACAATCTCCAAGGTCAGTATTACAAACATTTACAAAATAGGTCATGATCTATTGCAATATCATGCAAAGGGAATGAAATGCAAATCATGCCATGCCTTAGCTGGGACTTAAACACGATCTTCCACACCACAACACGCTTCCACAATATTCCAGAGATCTCCACAATCATTGGGATCAACCAGGTCGGCCAAGACTGGTTACACGCTACCTTATCTGGGAACAATCTTCACACACCGTCTCAATTTCTTAACGTGGACCAAAGTCCAGATAGGAACATGATTAGGAGACATCCACAAGCATGCTATAATCATCAGGAGCAACCACATGAACCTTAACCACTTTATCAATAGGAATCTTCTCACCGGAACACATGAACTTTACTGTCTTCAACTGTCATAAAATAAAGATAGCTTGCAGACCACCAAATCACGAACCATTGCAACTATAGGCATTTATCATCATCCCAAACTTCCCTCTAGAACTGCAGAGCAAAATACTTTATTCCGGAGGAATGCGGAGCCAAATATTGTTTCCTATCTCAACTGAACTAACAGAAAAAGCAGGTTTCACTCTGGTGAACAACTCACTCAGATCTTCATGCAGATGGCTCAGACCTAAAATGTAGCATCCTTAGACATATCTCTAACTTACTTCCAATCTGCAGACCATGATCTTCAAGTAGAAATAAATGCGGAGCAGTTTACCGGACTGTTCTTTAGCATACAACTCGCTGTCTATACTGCACTTCTCTGTAACTCACTTGTTTCTTCCAGAGAGGCTAATTTTCTCAATATCCTCAACATACAAGTCTTCTAAACAAGTAATAAAATAAGATACAGTTGACACTAATGACAACAAGAATATGTTGACATCAATGACAACATTGATTAGGCACATACTTGCAACACATACTACATTATCATCTAGAGGTTATACATTTTTAATGCATAAATTGATTAATTTCATTGTTTAAACTAATAAATATTTGGAATCACACATAAAATCACATCAAGATCCACATATGGCACTAGTTTAGAAAGTTTGTGAGGCTTCCACTAAGGATACACATGCCATCCATGGAAGTTAGTCACTCCTAGCCATGCATGTTCATTGAGAGTTTCCATAAAACTAAAAGAAAAAGGTATAGATGTTATATTTGGATTTTAATAAAATAGAATAGAGATGAACATATTGAGTTCCAATTTGAAGCAATGAAACATCTCTCCCTTGAAGATGGGTTTACAATATGTAGTTTATATGTTGGGAATAAAATATGTGTACATGGTGATAGAAGCAAACTATCATAAATCAAACACATTGGAAGCTTGAAACATTTAAGAATGTAAGATCTTATATGCCATTTACACTAATGATATAAGCCTATTTATGTGTTTATAGGGAATATAAAGTGAGAAAAAATTAAGAGATTGTAGACCCACTCACTAGAATATGGATCTAAGAGTAGTTCACTATCCCCTGAGAAGAGATGTTTAGATTGTAAACTTCAACTACAAAATTTAGAGATATGGTAGATGTTAGAAATGTTGTCCTTAAAATTTCTAAGGAAAATCTTGGAGAGAAGCCAAAAAAGTTTGTTAGGTCTGTAGAATGTACCAAATATGCAAGAAGAGATCATATATGAACAAAACAAGAATATTGTTCTATTAGATCTAGAAGCACTTTTGGAGCCATGCATTTATCAAAGATGTGACTTTGTGACTATATACCCTCAACTATGCCTTTCCAAGCTCAAGATTTACACAAGAATATTAAGAGGCTTCAAATCCCTACATGGTTCATGGAAATAGTCAATGAAAAATATATGTTGAAGATGTTTTAAAGCCTACGAATGAGTATTGATGTATTCATGTTACGTAAATGCAGCTAAGTTGCCTATGAAGTGAAGTAAATAGTCATGTAAGTTACATGTTTTTTTTCTAGTCTAGTTTCCCTCTCATATATCATGGAGATAATCATAGAAAAATATGCGGGGAGTTGTTTGATTCATGTTTTCTAACAAAAGTAGATGAGGAAAGATATCCTTCGGGCACATGATAACTAAGCTACCAACAACTCTTATGTTATTATTTTACATTCCGTCTACAAATCCTAGAGTGCCTTTGGTGTTTCTCCAAAAAAAGTGAATAGGGCATACTCCAACAGTTGTTGCTAATAGAAACATCGAGAAAATTAGAGAAAAAGGCCTAGAACCTAGATTAATAACACCATGACCGTGACATTAAGCAACACCCCTCACCAATTGGTACATAAATCTCTACACTTCATGTACCCAAAAGAACATCAATCCCTTAATTTTTATTTTTTTAACAAGGACAAGCTTTCAACTAACCATTTCATTCTACACGTCTATAGTGAATTCAATCTTTATTAACCTCAAAACATCTCTTCATTGATTCAATTATTTTCAAAACATCTCTTCATTGATTCAATTATTTTATTATGGGACTAATGTTTAATGAAACATGTTATTTCATAGTGCATTACTCTTAGCTATTTCAAATTTTCTTCAAACATCATTTCACTGATGAATAACGATGTATATGGGTGGGTTCATTCTATGATATTTTATTTCAAGGTTTAACTGCGTAGTTTTTGAGTCAAACACAAGACCCATCTGATATTGAGCTTCTTGGTTGATGAGACATTTCCATGAAGTATGATTTGAACCAATATGAATTGTCATGTTTTGTTGGAAATAACGACACAATTCATCGAGTCAAGTTTATTAGGAAATCTAGTTCATAGTGTATTCCTATATCAATTGAATCCTTCAAGTAATTTGAGTGAAAAGCAATGCATTGCGTATGTCATAATCATGAGACATTTGGAATTACCTAGTAATGATGAAATGATCAATAAAGGAACCATAAGAACAAAGGAATCTTACATAATTAATTGTATCATGCATGGAATGAATAATATGTTGTTTAATGGAAAAAACCCCTTGTTTGCTACTTGCATCGACGAGAGTTGTTTCTTTCAACATACATGCCATGCTACAATTCAGGTATCCTTACAAATCCCTATTAAGAATATATGACATTTGAGTGGTCAATCATTAGTTTCACTACATGAATAGATTAAGCATATTTGATATATTCTCTTCTATGAAATGAGTTTTATAAGCCCTAAGTTGTTTTTTGATATCACCAAGTGCTTGAAACAATTGTTTCGTATTAAGAATATGTGATCTTTGAGTGGTCAATCATTAGTTGCATTATCATAAGAGATCAAGCGTATTCAATATATTCTCAATAATGAAATAAGTTTTATAAGCCCGAAGTTGTTTGTTGATATTAATAGGCGCTTGAAACATTTTTTTCCATCACATGGCACAAAAGATTGTGTTTGAAGGTTGATAATCCTTGTTGGTGATCTCACCCATTTACCTCTTGTGTAGGACATACCACTTTATGTAGGTGTCTCCCATTGTATTTATATTTTAATAATAGTTTTTTGGTGCATGTGTATGAATTTTTTGTAACTGTATTAAAAAATTAACATTTTGTACTTTTTTTTATGCAGGCAAAACTTGTGGTAAAGCATTTTGGTCTTTGTCTCTAAGTTGATCCTTAAGGGAACCATCTAATACATGTTTTATTTCCTTATGATTAGTTGTGATAAGTTAGTTCATGGCATTTGACACAATCATAAATGGATGATCCAATGAAGGATTATCTATTGGATCAACCAAGATCACTTGCAAGAAGCCAAGAACTTCCACAAAGTTGAATTACACAAATAACAAGTCAAATAACTATCATACAATGATCAAAATGTGGAGCATACAAGTACAATAGAGACCTTGCATATAAAGGCAATAATGAGGAGGTGAGATGGTAAGATTGAAAATCTAACTACCCCTCCAACGATGTGGCACATGTGGACTCACTTGAGACAAGTGTGAGGACACATGTTGTGTGCATATGAGGTGAGACAAAAGTCTAAATAACCTCCAAGTTAGCTCAAGTGTAGTGTGAATAGGACCTAGTCAAGCTAGATAGGTAAAAGCACTTTTCACACTAACACCCCCCCTTAAGTGATACTTAGAGAGGAAGCTAAGCACTAAAAATGGAAAGATGCATGGATGGGTCTCTATAACAAGACCTAATGAGGTACCCATGTACAAATATCTCTCACAAATGAAGAGAAAGGAGAAAATGGGAAAAAAACTCCTCTCCAAAAGAGAGAATGAGAAGGACAAATAAACCTCCTCAAATTTATCCCTGAAAGATAGGAACATAAAAAACTCCTAAAGCATGTATAAGCTATAAACTTTGTTGAAGAAGAAATGGTGTTTGCTAGAATCAATGAACCCTCTAAGAATGTAGATCAAGATAGGTGAGGCACAAAACTCTGCACGATTGTCCTCAATAACATCACTCAACTATATAAGGCAAAACAATCCATTAATTTGAAAGTATAGATGGTGTAATGATCAAAGAGGCACAAATTACACTGCATGAGTGGCCCTAAAATGATACTAATCAATGTGCAAGTGGTTCTCTACAAAGATACCAAAGTCTCATGAATATTGATCAATTGAAAAAGAGAGGTGATGTGTCCAATACTTCATTGAAACCAAGAAACATTAACAAAATCATGTGATACCCCCCTTAATGCTAATAAGAAGAGGCATTGGCAGATTAACTAAAATATGTGTAAATAGATGGAGATGCAACATCAGGCCAATATGATGTACAAGCAATAGGAGCTAGAATCAGATTCTTTTTTGTTGTGGAGGTACGCTCACTGAAAAATATTGTGATGACAAATAATGAGGCACTGACATAACCCCCATGGGTACTTTATAAATTAGTGCATGTACAAAAAAGAAGGCACACTATGATGTGCAAGAATGCCCCCAAAAATGAACACAAAATTAGTTTTTGGCACTTTATATTAGTGCATTTACAAACATATGTGTTGTTGGAGTTCTTACAAATGTCCAAAAAGGACTGATGAGACCATAAAGCGTCTCATCTTTAGTCAAATAAAAGCCTATATTTTCTCTTCATTAAATCAGTTTTGAAGTGGACTTGAGTATGTGTTGGAAAATTTTTAGCTAAATATCAAATAAACTTGTCTAAATGGAACAATTAATGCTATGCATGAGTTTTGTTGATTCCCAAATCAACAAACAATAAATCCTAAAGATTTGCCACTTCTTATGATTAGATTTATTGTGAGACTTGGCCAACAAAGACGAGCGATTGTTTGCTCTTGTCTCCCCTGCACTTTAGGTTCTATCACACCTAGGGGGTATCCCTCATTCACAACAATAAGATTTAACCTTGACTAACTCAGGCAGAATGCTCTCATGTATGCACCAAGATTTGTAAGATAAACCCTAGACTTGCAATATTCTTGGACTATCTCCTCAGGTTAAATATAAGAGCATGCAGCTACAATCCTACTCCTAAAATCTAAAAGTTTTCATATTATATTCTGATTTTGTTTTGTGATTGGATGAAAGACTTGGGTTTTGACTCATAAACTCAATACAAACTCAGGCCGGTGCTCATCCCAGGGCAATGGAGTTAAATTGACATACATGTGTGACTACTTCTCATAAACTCAACTTCAATGTTCAAGTTTCATGGGGTTAGATTGGTATTTGCCTTACAAACACCACCCAAGATAGAGTATTCAGTCAACTTTACTTACATACATCCCTGCTGCAAATACATTCTTCCCCATACTTAACCTAGAATATTTAATCTATTCTTTGAATATAAGTAGAAGATTAAACATGCAATATAGTAAATCTATATTCTAGAACCTAAAACAACCCTTAGTTATCTGATTCAGAAGAAGAAATGCACACAACCATGGAGATAGTTAACTAAACACATGCATTTTACATTTTTCATATACATCAACATGAAATTGAATAGATTTTATACAGAAATGCATTCAACACATAATACATTGACTTATAGCACAAGAAAATGAAACAACCCAACAGAACCTATATTTTATTTACTCCTCAAGACTTCCAAAATCTTCCAACCAACAAAATGAGAGCCCAATAGTTTCTTTATACTCAGTATGTTGCCCTAAAATTAACTACATTCTGGAGGTAGGTGAGATATTTTTTATTACATTTCTCCCTCCAAAAATGCATTTGGGAATAAAATATTCAACATTAAAAGAGGAGAGGAAAAATGAATAAAATATACTTTAATTTTCCCCTTTTAATTTTTTACATTTTTCAAATTTTCCTAATTTGAACAGTAGCAACTAAAGTCTCCCAAATTCTCTGCACAGATGCGGCATGAACCCTAGATCTCATTCTTTAGCTTCTTCATAGCATTTTTCCATAGAAAGACCATCACAACAACATCCAATTTTGATCTTTGCCCAAACCAAACATCTCTGGGTCGTTTTTGGTGAAACAGAGGCATTTTCCACTCATTTGGCAGCCAAAAATCGAAACAAACGAGCAAAAAACCTCTGCCAATGGGTGAGAAATGGTCCAAGGATGAATTCTGAGCATAAAATCGCACATTTGAGCCAAAAATCGCCCTCAAAAAATGGCTTGAAGTAGAAAAACATGATTACAGTTCTGGACCTGCACAAAAATCCACTTGGAGCAGCCAAAAATCGTCAAAAACGACAGAGAAACGAAGGAAATGCATTTGTTTGACCTGCAGAAGAGTGGAGAGGGCATAAAAGGCCATGCGATGGGCATATCGCACCATCACACGGGCTTGAGAAAGAGTAACAATGAGGGCTGCGATGGTGCGATAAGCACTATCGCACCCTCTCTTTTCCTTTAAAGAGACCCTTAATAAACTTTTATAACATTTAATATGCCCTTTCCTTATGAGATTTGACTTTTCATAGCACATTGAAACTTTTTTCAAAATGCCTTTTTTAATATTTCATTTAATATTGCATTTTTTAAAACTTTGAAACTCATGCAATTTTAATTTCCTTCGACAGGGGTTTGGTGCATTTTCACCACAGGCAAATCGGGCGTCTGATGACTGTGAAAATTTGTGCAAGAGCATAATCAATTATTTAAAGAAAACCCATTTGCTCAAAATTTTCTTCGCCAACCAAATTCAGGTACCTGCTTGGTAAATTGACCCACCGGGTGAGTTTGCCGCAACCAAACTTCATTAAAATGCCACATCAAATGGTCTCCAATTTTGATGAAATTGAAACCAGAGATGTTTGAGACCAAATTGACAACTGGGTCATCCTCAGAATTGCAATATTTGAAACTTTTTGGAATGCCAAAATTAGCTCAGTCGTAGTCTGAAAATAATTATATACCCCATCAAAACATGTCCCGAGAGCACGAAACTAAGCAGGCATGTTACAATATGTGTCAAAAACATTCCACCAATTGGATTTTCAATATGATGTCTGAGTTGTAAAATTTTAATCGGCGAAGGTGGCCTCCGGGGTAGATTGTGTAGCGTGTCGACCAAGCCTTTGTCAACATCTCGAAAAAATATTGGCACATCAAATTTGTAAAATTTGAGGGTGCCACCAAGTTTATCTTGATATTACATCTTCAACTCTAGGTCAATAATTATTTTATTAGTAAAGTGAAGAGAAAGTCTATTTTATGCCAAGTTGGAGCTCCGAAGATGCAGAGTTCTAGAGATGCAGAGCGCTGGAGATGCAAAAGTAAAAAATGCAGTTTCAGTAAAACTGCAATATCTCACTCATTTCTTAATAAAAATTAGAATTTTAAAATGATACAGAAAGATCAAAGAGAGAGGAATAGATCCCTAAAGGCATTTTGAGGAGATTCATTAAAATGAATAAATAGTTAATGAAATAAATTGACTGTTACAGAGCACCAGAGAAAAAGTCAAAAAAGTAGTTTCAATAAAACCACGATATCTCTCTCATTACATAATAAAATTTAGAAATTCAAAATGATCTAGAAAGATGAAAGTTAAGGGAAAAAAACCCAAAAAGCATTTGAGGAGATTTAGTAAAATAAATGAGCAGTTAATGATAGAAGATGATTGTTCTACAAGCTTCGAAGATGTTCCAGAAATACTTTATGAAGTTGCTGCGAATTCTTCCAATCTACCAACATGCACTTCGAGGTTTTTGAGGTTAGTGTCATTGCATGTATTTCTAAAAAGACTGCATGTTTTGCCTTGTAATCAACAATTGTATAATTAGTTAACTAAATGAATAAGTTTAGTTAACTAAATAAATAAGTTTAGTTAGCTACATGAATAAGTTCTCTACTCTAGAGAGACTCTCAATTAGAATTTAATAACCATAGTTATATATAGAGAACTATGGCATAAAATAAAAAGGAGGAAGTTGTAAAAGAATTAATTGAAAGAACTCTGTTATTTCTCAGCACCATGTACTCTTGATCTTGAAGGTTTTGAATAAAAGAAGTTGTTCTACCAATTTGCTGATTGCTGGAATTGATTAGTCTCTCTCCAGAGGAAGGAGCAAGGGCCCACTCCAACCAAAGGGCAGAGACTACATTTCTTAGTTTGATTAGTTTCTTTGTTGTTATGCATTTCCTTTATTCAGAATTCCTTTAGCTGTTCCAATTATTGCTTTCCTTATATTAAGTTGTTTTTCTATTGTGCAATTCCTTTATTCCAAAATTACATTAGCTGCTCAAGTTATTTCTTTCCTTAGATTAAGTTGTCTTTTTGAGTAGAGCTAAACTCTAGTTTGTTTTATGCAATTGTTGTCAATTCCCTTATGTAGAAAGGATTGCCATGCAAGTTATTCCTCTTCCCTTTTGCATACAACCATGGACACTGCCTTGGACTAATATTTATTAAAATTAAATGGTGAGGACTGCAACAACCCTCGTCATTTTTGGTGTTGTTGCCGGGGATAGGTGTCATTAGGCAGTTGCTGTTGATCTGGTGACAGTAGATCAAAAAGAGGGGAAAATCAGTTTGGTAGCCTTTTTAGGTTTATTGTTTTGAAGTCTAGGTAGATAAAAAGAAGTTCCTCAAGAGAGATATGTATGCCAAAACCCTCCCAAACAAAAAATCCAAATGTTAAGGTTCTTGCATGCAAAGAAGTTGAAAAACCTTGTCATTTTATAATTTCAGCTCTTGTGCAACCTCTTCAACTAGATGACCATGACTCCAATGTCCAGCAAGGAAAAATGCATTTTAGAAGGAAACATTGATGCTCTATTACTTGCAATAGGTAATGAGTATAATGAAGAAATCATGTCTCCACTGGAGGAGCTTGTATGATAGAGTATTATTTGGATGCTTTCAAAGTCCAAGGAGGGCTACCCGATCAGATATTTGAAGAACAACAAGGAGTTGCCTCTAATCATGCATGTACTAGAATATGAGGAAGGGTTTCAAGATCTCTCCAATCAGCCCATGAACAATAAGGAGCTGTCTTTAGTCATGCATGCACCAGAACGTAAGGAAGAGTTGTAAGATCTCTCCAATCAGCCTATGCATGTACTAGAATAAAAAATTATGGAGAAGGCTGTTATTTCAAAGGAATTTGAAGCATCAAAGTTCAAATTTTTAGTCATCTTCTTCTCATGGTTTTCCTTTTCTTTCAAAAAGTTAAATGCATGGATTGATATCTTGAGAAAAGGAAGTTATTTTACACAACCAGTTAATGGTTTTGTGTAACCTATCTCTACATCAATAAGTAGAGTAGGTTAGGGTAGGTTTATTTTTTGCAAATGAGTGCCTCACACATGCTTTTTATATACAAGTTGCTGCTTCCAAGAACTCTTATAGATATTTTGGCATTTGAAGGCATCCTAGATGATTGGTTGTTGCAAAATTGGGCTCTAGTTTCGGCAGTAGAACTTCAATTACATGGAAGTAACAAACAACAAAGAAGCAACCTAAGGTATTTATTCTATTCTTCTATTTTTAATTCTGTTATAAATATTAGGTTACAAAAATCCACTTTTGACCCAAATCACTAAAGTAGCCACATTTTTGCATCTTCCAATCATTCACACTAAGAAGTGGCCAAATTAGCTCTAGAGGAAGCTACCAAACTTCAAATGAAAAGATGAGAGAGGTTTTGGTTCCTATTAGCCATTTGATGAAAAATCTCTCTCCATTTTTACACAGCAACAACCAATAAAAAAAATCCCCATTTGAAATTTTCAACAAAATAAAGCCTAAAAATTGACCAAAATTTCAAAATGATCCAAATCAAATTCTGAAAGAGGTTTTAATTTGTCTTGGCCATATGATGAAAAACCTCTCTCTATTTTTATACAACAGTAATGGTTAAGGAGATATAAGTGTTTTAAATTCTTAGCTCTATGTAAAAATCTTAGATGGATAAAAAAGAAAGTAGCTTGTAAAAGGTCATGCAAGAACTTAACTATGGGGGAGATTATGGGGCCATTATTTTTCTCATGAAAACCTAAAAGTAACACCCTTTTCCCACTCTTCATTCATTAGCCTTAAAGTGGATTTTTATTTAATTTAAGGATTTGTAACTTAATTAAAAGCAGAATGTAGGATGATGCTTGGTTTATTCTTTGGGAGTTATTTTTCTCTAAAATGTTGTTATGTTCTAATGTTCTTGAGAGGAACTAATTTTCAAGGAAGGTTTTCAAAATTTTAGCAAAAACAAGGTTGATACATTTGTTATTCAACATAAAAGATCTTGTTGCAGCTCTTAGAAGTTGAAGACCTCTTTGCATGCATCATGTAAAACATGGGCTAAAAAGATGGAGAACAAACTGGTGCATGATGGTCACATGGAAGACTAAGATGGATTCAGCTAAAAACAACTCCAGATATCATAACAGCAACTCTAGAGCTATCAGAACAACAACTTCAGAGCTCCTAAGGCAACATCTCCAGAGTACTCAGAGTAACAGCTCCGGAGATCAACAGAACATTAGCTCTAGAGATGGATAACAAGGTATTAGATCCAGAGATCAGCAGAACAATAGCTCTGGAGATCAACAGAGTAGCAGCTCCAGAGATCAATAGAACATTAGGTCCAGAGATGGACATCAAGGTATCAACTTTGGAGATCAGCAAAAATAGATCTAGAGATCAGTAGAGTATTAGCTCCGGAGATGGACAACAAGGTATCAACTTCGAAGATCAATAGAACAATAGCTCCGGAGATCACATAGTATTAGCTTTGGAGATGCACAACATGGTATGAGCTCCAGAGATCATCATAATAGAATCTCCAAAGATCATTAGAACAATTGCTCTAGAGAACACTAGAACAACAACTATAAAGCATCTCTGGAACAACTGGAATAAAAGCAAAGAGGTTAGCTCAAAACTATGATTATGAAGCGTAGGAGGACCTACAACCTCTTATGTGTGGGGGAGATGATGAGACCATAAAGTGTCTCATCTTTAGTCAAATAAAAGCATATATTTTCTCTTCATTAAATCAGTTTTGAAGTGGACTTGAGTATGTGTTGGAAGAGTTTTAGCTAAATATCAAATAAACTTGTCTAAATGGAACAATCAATTCCATGCATGAGTTTATCTTGATATTACATGTTCACCTCTAGATCAACAATTATTTTATCAGTAAAGTGAAGAGAAAGTCTATTTTAAGCCAAGTTGGAGCTTCGAAGCTGCAGAGTTTCAGAGATACAGAGCATTAGAGATGCAGAGCGCTGGAGATGCAGAAGTCAAAAATGTAGTTTTAGTAAAACTACAATATCTCACTCATTTCTTAATAAAAATTATAATTTCAAAATGATATAGAAATCTCAAAGAGAGAGGAACAGATCCCTAAAGGTATTTTGAGGAGATTCATTAAAATGAATAAACAGTTAATGACAGAAATTGACTGTTACAGAGCACCAAAGAAAAAGTAAAAAAAGTAGTTTCAATAAAACCACAATATCTCTCTCATTTCATAATGAAATTCAGAAATTCAAAATGATCTGGAAAGATGAAAGTTAGGGAAACAAAACCCATAAATAATTTGAGGATATATGATAAAACAAATAAGCAATTAATGACATAAGATGACTATTCTACAAGCTTTAGAGATGTTCCAGAAATATTTTATGAAGTTGCTGCGAATTCTTCCAATCTACCAACATGCACTCTGAGGTTTTTGAGGGATAGATTGACTATAATTACTCCTAAGTTAATGGATCTAATTATGAGTAATTATTCCATGCAAAGAATACACACTTAGTGTCATTGCATGTCTTTCTAAAAAGACTGCATGTTTTGCCTTGTAATCAACAATTGTATAATTAGTTAACTAAATGAATAAGTTTAGTTAACTAGATAAATAAGTTTAGTTAGTTGCATGAATAAGTTCTCTACTCTAGAGAGACTCTTAATTAGAATTTAATAACCATAGTTATATATAGAGAACTATGGCGTAGAATAAAAAGGAGGAAGTTGTAAAAGAATTAATTGAAAGAAGAACTATGTTATTTCTCAGCAACATGTACTCTTGATCTTGAAGGTTTTGAATAAAAGAAGTTGTTCTACCAATTTGCTGATTGCTGGAATTGATTAGTCTCTCTCTGGAGGAAGGAGCAAGGGCCCACTCCAACCAAAGGGTAGAGACTACATTTCTTAGTTTGATTAGTTGCTTTGCTATTATGCATTTCCTTTATTCAGAATTCCTTTAGCTGTTCTAGTTATTGCTTTCCATATATTAAGTTGTTTTTCTATTATGCAATTCCTTTATTCCAGAATTACATTAGCTGCTCAAGTTATTGCTTTCCTTAGATTAAGTTGTCTTTTTTAGCAGAATTAAACCTTAGTTTGTTTTATGCAATTGTTGTCAGTTCCCTTTTGTAGAAAGGATTGCCATGCAAGTTATTCCTCTTCCCTTTTGCATACAACCATGGACACTACCTTAGATTTATATTTATTAAAATTAAATGATGAGGACTGCAACGACACTCATCAAGGACACTTTTAGTTTATGTCAAGAGGGGACCACAAGAAGAAATATGCCTTACAACCTCAAATATGACAAAAACTTGACAAATAATGCCTCCCAAAACAAATATTACTGTAAAAGATACCCCCAGAAAAAGTACAAGATCGAGTACAATTTTGACAATTTGGAAGCCTAAATCGATCATTTATAACACACAACAATTTTTTTTGGTAAAATAGGCATTCCAAAGCAAAAAAAACTACATGTACCAATGGATTCCTTGTGTTTTTCTGATAAATTTCAAAAAAGAATTGCTCAATTTCAACATCGTGTGCAAAGTTATGCCTTGTCGAAATAAGTGAGGAAAAATTCATTTCAAAAGCAAATCCTAGAAAAATATAACAAGTTAGGAAAAATAATTTGTTCTGTGAGAAACTAGATGAAACCATCTTTCCATTGACTAGAAGAAGTCAAAAATCTGACTCCCTAGGTGCAAGTTATGGCATAAATAAAACTACCCCCTCCTTATGGCAATTTGAAGGGGCTGGTGGTACCCCAATGGCGGCTTGGTTGAGCCCCAAATTGGGACAACAGGGCGATTAGGGTGGACAAGGTGACTAGGTTTTAATTAGCTGAGGTGTCTAAATAGGACTAAAAGTCCTTGTGGCAAGTTGAAGACCAGTTGTGGTGGACGAAGGAAAGGTTGAATGACTAAAAAATCTTAAGGTGCAGAGTAGAATGGGGCTGTTGGGGCTGAGTTTGGATCTAAATGGGCTCCTAGGGCGAGATCCAAGTGTAAAGGAGGCTCAATCTAGAGGAGTCAAAGGCGGATGGGGTGTCCAAACAGCCTGAAGAATAGTCTCAGCCAAGTCCAATAGCTAGCTAGGGCCGAGTGAACTAACAAAGTGTAGGAATGCTAAAAAGGGTCATATTAGTCTAGAAGTCCTAGTCACGAGAGATCAAATCCAAGAGAATGCTTGAGGATGCCAAAAAATGGATTGTGTAGTCAAGGGTGGCATGGACCGAGTCCTAGGGGCTGAGGTGATCGAGTGATCTTATCATAGGGCTTGCAAAGGCCAAGAACAATGTTGGAATGGTAAAGGTGGTCATTGTATCCAAGGCTAGAGTAACCATCGAATAGGTTAAATGAGATACACATGAAATTTTTAGAATTTGAGTGAAGAGACCTTGATCAAAAGGGGAATCGATAGGGTCTAGATCGTGGCCAAGGTGGCCCAAAAAAAAGTTGACAAAGAGGGCCCAAAAACAAGGCCTTGGTGGTTAGAATTAGGGTTGTGGTGACCAAGGTGAGTTGGTCTCTGGGGAAATGCAAGGCTGAGTGTCTGAAGAAATTTGAAACAAAGTGACTAGGATGTCGAATGTCTAAAACAAGTTTAAGGACACCTCGAACTAGAGCTGAAGAGCCCAAAAAATAACCTCTTCACAAAAAACCACTTCAAATAAATTTTGTAGAGGGTGGTAGAGCTGAGGGACCCCTATACAAAAAAATGCCTTTTGCATAGGTAAATCCATACATGTACAACCATACATAATTCTATACGGTACCATATAAGTGTTGTACAAATCCCCCAAAAAAATCCAAAAAAAATCCTGTGTCCAAAATTGATTTTTGGATAGTCAATATTTATAGATTTGGGCCTTCCAGACTCAACAACGAGGTTTGTTTAGCTCCATGATGCACCATTGATAGGGCTATGTGTCTGACTCAACCAAAAATGGGAATGAACTTGCAAGCTTACTTTGATACCATGTTGGAGTAGCCAAGATCACTTGCAAGAAGCCAATAACTTCCACAAAGATGAATTGCAAAGATAACAAGGCAAATACCTATCATACAATGATCAAAATGTGGAGCATACAAAAGTACAATAGAGACCTTGCATATAAAGGCAAGGAATAAAAGGTGAGATGGTAGCCCTACTAAAAGTCTAATTAGCCCTCCAAAGATGTGACACATGTGGACTCACTTAAGACAAGTGTGAGAACACATGTTGTGTGCCTATGAGGCGAGACAAAAGTCTAAATAACCTCTAAGTGAGCTTAAGTGTAGTGTGAATAGGAGCTAGTCAAGCTAGATAGGTAAAAACACTTTTCACACTAACATTATCCAACCATCAACACTAGAATTCTCCTCTAAACCCAAAGGCCAACTAGATAGTAACCAAAAAAACAAGGCAAGATCAAACCTCTCCTTTATCTACTCTAAACCTAAAGGTCTGCCAAGTAGCAATGAACAAAACAACTAATGGAACAATAGGAAAACCTCTACTCTCTCTCTAAACCTACTCTCTCGTCTAAACCTAAATGAAAATAAAATACACATAGCTTAACTCAATTGAGACAACAAAATAATAAAATGATCTTTATTTATTGTCAGTCATGAATAGATTATGATCTATTGCAATGGGCTTCCAACATGCTAGACCTCAATCGTTTGATTACAAATGGGAAAAATTACAAAATTTGAATGATATTACAATGAAATGCAAGAATGTTGACATAGAATCCGAAACTAACTACCTTTAAATAATCATAAGAGTTGTTTATATAGTAGCCTCTAACATTGGGAATGATCTTAGTTGGTCACATGGAGGTAAAGGTTCATTGCCTTGTGTAACATGTACTCAGCCAAATATGTGAAGGAATCTTCTAGAATGAATGTAGTGATGATGAATCATTAAAACTTGATGCAATTCACACCACAACCTCACTTGGGTCAAGTGAATATGGAAACATGTTCCTTTGTTGTTGCATGCTTCAAAAAATTATCATAAACTAAGAACAATGAAACTGGGGGCATCTTCATGTTGCGTTGATAAAGAGTTTGGAAGTGAAGTATGCCTTTGTAGTGATCAGAATCTTTTGAAAAGTGAACATGAAACTGAAGAATTAGTGCAGAACATGTATTCCCAACCATGAAGTGAAATGTGTAAGTATGGTGAAATGCGATAGGATCTACAGTGACTAGCAATTACTAGAATGCCATTTGAAAACCTGCAAACAAAGAAACAAACAAAGTGAAAGAAAATATTTTTAGGTCGGGCAATATTGCTCTTACACTCTGGGATGCTCTTGCATTAGCGTTGTTAAATTAATGTTGTGGTTTTTGTACTTGAAACAAAATTTCTCTTTCTATTGTATCCATGTACTTATAATTGTGTAAATAATATTATTAATATGATGTTAAGTTCACATACCCACATGGAAGACTAAAGCTAAATTTTGACGGGGTCTCTAGAGGTAATCCCGAGGCCTCAAGTGTAAGGTGCATTATTCAGGATGAGGCAGGAATCCTCATTTGGACTTCCTCCAAAAAGCTCAGCTTTGGAACCAATAATGAGGTTGAGATGGAAGCCCTGAAGGAAGGATTGAGATTATGCATTCAAAATAATATCAGGGAGGTAGACATTGAAGGGGACTCGCTTATTTGCATAAGCGCGATAAAAAGGAAAAGAATTTAAAATTGGAAACTATAGAAATGGGTCATAGAAATTTGAGAAATGTTGAACAAGGTGGGCAGTTTCTCCCTCAAACACATCTATAGAGAGGCGAATAGGGCTACTAACTTTCTCACCAACCAAGGTGTCGATCAATCAAATCCCTATGTAATATCTAATGTGGATGCTATTTGGGATGGTTTAGGAGAAATTTGCAGAGTGATGATGTAATAGACTGAATATCTTGTCCAACATATCTGGTTGCAGGGATTTTAAGTATTACAGATTGGCCTACAGAATATTTGGAAATCTTAGGCTATTTGTTGGAAGTTTCTTATTTAGGAGCATTCAATTTTAGGCAGAGACCATTGGAACAATGGCCACAAGGATGGTATGTGCATGCGGATGCAAGTGCATGGTGGACTTAGAAGAGGAAGAGGAGGAGAATTCAGAGGAGAGAAAAGGCAACAAAGGGGAGGAAGAGGAAGAGGAGGAGTTTGAGGATGATCAGATCAACAAAATCTTTGTTGCCCCATCTACTAAAATAGTAAGCGCCAAAAAGCAGGTGATAGGGTCACACATTTTTGGTAATGGACATGTATGTGACAGTACATTGTATGAAGACTTTCTTATGAATGTCACAATAATCTTTGGTAGGAAGTAGAGCGGCAAGCTTCTAGCACACAATTTCCTTCTGCCACAACAACATGAGATGGCATACTTTTCCATATCAGCCTTCAACAAGAGGCCCGAGTATGGTTTGTTGGCTGGTGTTTTATGCAGCAGTAGTGAGCAAGAATAAGGTGACTGCACAAGCTTGGAGTCTATTTCATGAAGGGATAAGGAGAGATAAAATGGAGACATTTAACTACTTTTTGAGTCAGTATGTAGATCTCTTATCTCCATCACAAGTAGATAGGGCTTTTGAGCTTTCAGAGGGCCTGCGATATTTGTGGCATCTTTGTAAGCCCTTTGCATGATTGTATTTTCTTAGCATGCTCGGTTGAGATGTTGCCTTTTCTTTTTTTGCTGATTTTTTAATGGAAAGGGAGCTATCCCCTTTGGTAGTGCTTGCTAATAAAAAAATGATGTTAAGTTCACATAGGTAACTATTTAATATGATTTTTTAATATAATCTCATACAGGGTACAATCATGACAATTATTTCTTACTATGATCTCCTATAGGGTACAACCATGACATTCATATGTTTTCATGTTGTTAAAATACATTTTTATTTGTTATTTGAATGTCTTGGTCAACATTTATGTATCTAGTGTTTGTATCGTATACAACACATTACAATTGTGTAAAAGTATATTGTGATAATAAGCAAACATTAAATATTCAAATGCATTCAATAAGTGGTTATGCATTTAGCAATGTGTATAAGACAAAAAAAAAAGCAAGTCTATAGTTTCTTTTAATTTCTAAGAGTAATGCTTTTTTAACACGGCTTATATTACATAATGTATCCTTAAAAAAACTAGTGCTATTGGAAAGATACATGCCTTAAAAATAAAATTATAATTATTTTTTATTATGGTTAATGTGTATTGTGACACTCGTGAGTATCTTTACAAATATTCATCAATATTAATAAATTAAAATACCTTCGAAGTTGCTTCTTTCTTAAAAATCACCAAAAATATCTTATTATCATATGGATGAAATTCTTAAAAATAGTAACAACAACTAAAGTTGCTATCAAAAGGTTGATAGATACAAATACTTATAGTCCTGTATAATTGTGAATAAGATTTCTATGTTGTTATATAATATATAGTGTCTACCTTTAATAATATTATATTATGCCATTGTAGGAAGAAGTGGCAACATGGTTCTTCAATTCATGAGCATTTGGTCATATGGATAGAGGGTGCGCCTAATGTAAACATGTTGAATTGGGATAACTAAGTGAGGTTGAAAAAGGCAAAGGATTTCTATGAAAAATTCATAAGTGCATGTAATCCTCTTGAACAACATAAAATAAATGTTTTTGTGCCACAATATGTAGAAAAAAATTCTTATTTGAGCAACTTACACAAATTTATAAATTTAATTTAATGTAATACCAAATGTATCTTGAACACATGTTTGCAAAAAAGGGTTGGATCAATGTTTGTCATTATGATGCTCCTTGGCAGTTGTAGACTGAATCCTAATTATTCTTTGATGAAGATGGACATAAGAGATATTTACCAACTCAAAATGATAAGAGTAAATGTCCATAACCTAGATATGCTTTCCATATGGAGGGGAAATGTAGACTGTCAATCTATATTGTCTTGTCATACAATTCTCTAATATTTTACAAAATATGAATCTAAAGTAGAAAAGAGTTTAGTGAGTTAACATGACATGATAATGAGGATGTTTGAAACAAGTAGCCTAGATGATCTTGCATTATGTGCATATAGGAGGTTCCTAACTAAGATAGTTATTGAATGTGACAATTGTACAAGAAACATGATGTGTGTTGTTAAAAATACCTCTTATTGGACACACTAGATAATTTTATTTGAATGTTGGATGGAAGATGTTCTATAACATGTATATTTGAACCATGATGGTAATCCATCTAAAACAAACTTCATCCATACATATATGAAGCGCACTATGCAATTAGATCATTTGCGTATGGTAGAAGCTACATGATCTTGGTCATATCCTCCACATCATAAACATGAGTAGTAGAAACTATGAAATACATTAACAATTTTTGAGGTTTGACCCAAATATATTTCAATTCCAAATTGTGACTCATCTAAATATGAAGATTTTGTTGAAGTGAGTTTTTTATATAAACCATTTTACAACATCATAGTTGATATTGGAGTTGATCAAGAAGTCATTATTTAATATTGGGAGAGAATTAGAAATATGTATATCATGCATGGTATGTGGACTAAACACCTATTTGTTTATATAATATCGATGCTAATGATGTGAAGCTTGAAGATCATGTTGCTTTTAACAATGCATCTATGGAAGAATGACAAGTTTAGTCTAGGTTGGCTCCATTACAAGATGTTCAATTATTAGATATTCAAGTTCTTGGTCCATGAGAATTTGACATGTAGTATGATTGGAGCCAATATGAATTGTCATATTTTTTTGAAGAAACAACCACACAATTCATATAGTCAAGTTGTTAGGAAATTGTAGTTGAAAGAACATTCCATTATTAATTGAATCTTTCAAGTAATTTGAGTGAAAAACAACTCATTAAATTTGATAATGATGAATCTCTTAAGATGATCATCCAAGGAACCATTGGAATAGGGAAATCTAACCTAATTAATTGTATTGAATGTTAGGAAAGGTGTGTCAACCTTACATTTTAATGTTGAAAACACTAAAATACAAAGTTTAGGCTATAGAGGTCATTTTTTGCTCTAACAATTATTGAAATAGGATTAAAATAGATAAAACATGTAATGGTGATGTGGAGCTCTCCAAGATCCTCAATTAAAACAAAGGGTTCAATCGACTTCTTTGATAAAAAGTTATGGCCTCTGAAAGTTAAGCCTCCACATCAAAAATGTAAGAGCATCTATGATGCATATGAGAGATGTAAGAGGGAGTTACATGTATGTTGAACAAGAAAATTCACCAACCTATGACATGTCATTATAACTATCATAAAGCATCTTTGAAAGGTTTGAATTTAAGACAAATTGGAGCACTCAAGTTAGGTAGATAATTATGACATGTTATGATATATTCTTATGGCAGGCACAAGGAATATGCTATATTTAATATGAGGACTCTTCTTGGATTTGGGAATCCGTTTTGGGTGGTATTATCTCATGGTTTTATAATTTTCCTTTGTTGGTTTCATGTATTGGTTTCTCTATCTATTGGGTGCTTAGGACGAAGTTTGTATAGTATATTTTGTAGGTATTGTTATGTTGTTGGTATTACTCTAGATCTGAGTGTTGGTATTGTCACATGTGAAGTCTCATTGCTTACATTGTATTGTAACTGATATTGTTGTTTATTAATGCACTAGTTTAGATTTTTAAGGTTGGGTTTTTTCCCCAAAAGGGTTTTCCTAGGATACATCATTGTGTTACAGTGAATGATTTTATTGTGTAGTTTCTTTATTGTAACTTATTTTAGATCATATATTTTGTTCATCTCTCCTCTTAGAATAATGTAGGAAGTATCTTTCACCTTTGCTTCCTTTCATTTGGTATCATAGCTTGATCAACGTAGGTCCTAGGTGGTAAGAACAAGGTTTTTTGTTCTAATATTGATCGAGTGGGAGATCTCATATACAAAGAAGATCTTTGTTTTGGGTAAGATGACAAGAACATCTAGGCTAGAGATGAAAAAATTAGTGGCACTAGTAACTTTGAGGTGTGGAAGCTCAAGATGGAGGATTTTCTTATATATCAAGATTTTTGGATAACAATTTATCTAAATCTAAACTAGCAATAATTTCACCAACTAATTAAGTAGTATTAGAAAGAAAGGTGAGAATCCTTGTAATATTTTCTTGGCAAATTATGTGCTATTGAATATTTGTGAAGAATCCACTACAAAAATGCTCTGGGAAAGTTGGTAAATTTGTACCATGTTAAATCCCTAGTTAATAAGCTTTTTATATAGAATAAGTTCTAGACTTTCAAGATGGGTGATGGTGATTTTATTATTGAGCACGTGATTTCATTCAACATGGTTATAACCTAGTTACAATATGTGGGTGTGAAGATCGAAGAGGAAGATTGATGAAAGACCCTTTTGTGCTCTTTTCTAGACTTGTGGGACAACCTCGTAATGGCTATTGGAAGCACTATCTCAAAACTGGTGCTTAACAAGATCATGGTTGCTCTTCTCTTAGAAGAGATGAGGTATAAGGCTACCAAATCCACCAAGGAAGATCCATAAGTAATATAAAGAAAAGGAATGAGAAGAAGGACAAGAGCATATCTAAATCTCATGGAAGATCTAAATCTCTTAGAAAGTCCAAGGCAAAATGTTGAAACTATAACAAGATGGGCCACATCAAAAGAGAGTGCAAGGAAGAGAAAAAAAAAGACAATCTAATGATGATTCTGATAAATCTTCTCAAGAGGATGCAATAGATGCCTTTATTGCAACCTTTATAACACATGCACGTGAGGATGCATGGATGATTAACTTCAGAGCTTCTTTCCACATGACTCCTCATAGGGAGTGGTTTTTAGATTATGAGAATTATGCTGGTGGGAAGGTATACTTTAGTGATAACTCATATATCAACATTGTTGGTTGTGGGAGAGTTAATATTTGATTCTTTGATGAGAGGATCAAGGGGATTGCCATAGTCCTACACATCCTTGGTTTGGTATGGAACCTATTATTTACAAGAAATGAATGATTTGGGTTTGCACACGTCCTTCCACAATGGAGGTTGTAAGATGGTTTGAGGAGCTATGGTGCTCACTAAGGGGGTTTAAGTTGGTTCTATTTCAACTTGATGCATGCACTTATATACATGCAATAGTTCTTCAATATGTGTAATGTGTTAGATTTTATGATGGAAATCACAACCCAAAATCTAGAAAGCTAACGACAAGCATAAAGAGAAGATCGAAATGAAGGATGCAAAAGAGACCAGAAATGAAGTTGCAACAAAATATGCATTGAAATATTATATCCAGAACAATAAATACAAGCTAGGTAGTGAGTTTATATAGAAGAGGGAGAGGGTAGAGGTGGAAACACCAATCGATAGGAAGCAACCATCTATCTGACTAAACATAGCAAAAGCATCTTCCCAAGATAGCTAATGGATGCTTACTTGTAGGAAGGTGACACCTCATAACCTACTCACCTAATTAAACTCACTTTATTAACCTAAGCAAGCTTAATAATATGTGTACAAGAAAACTTATGAAAAGGAATAAAAACCTACACTAACATAATGAGGAGGTCTACAAAGTCTACACCTTAGTACCAAAATGAAAAATTAAGAGGTCCATTGTATCCAATTCCAATGACAATGCATCCTTGGTACCTAAGCATGGTCTTATCTTAAAGAACAAGTTACTTGCCAAGAAGATAATGTTATGACACCAATGCATGGGCCATATTGGTGAGAAAGGATTATAGACCTTGAAAATAAGAAATATAGTAGAGGGGCTTGTTGATCATTCTCTTGAGTTTGATTTTTATGAGCATTGTATTTATTAAAAACAAAAATTATGTTTAGTTTTACTCTAGTTTGCATAAATCTTCAAGGTTGTTGGATCTTATTCATTTTGATGTATTTGGTTCTATAGATATTCATTCCTTTTCAAAATCTTTGTATTATGTGTCATTTTTTGATGATTATTCTATGACACAAGTATATTTTCTTAGAAGTAAATTCAAGGTTTTTAGTTAGTTTAGGGATTTTAAGGATCTCCTGAAAAACTATATTGGTAGAAAGATTAAGGTGTTGAGGACTAGCAATAGTGATGAATATTGTTTTGCTGAGTTTGATAAATTTGTAAGGAGAATGACATAGAAAGGCCAAAGACAACTACATACACCCCTTAGCAAAATAGAATTGTAGAACACATGAATAGGATGTTGATGGAGAGGGTTAGGAGTATGCATAGTGGGTCTAGCTTGAAATGAAAGTTCTAAGCAGAAGCAGTTGCTACTACATGTTACCTAATCAATAGGTCTCCTACATGGAGAAAACCTCCATGAAGTTGTGAATGGGCAAAAATCCCTCATTTCATCATCTTCATGTATTTGGTTGTGGGGCATATGCTTATGTCCTTCAGAATAAGTGGTTAAAGCTTGATAATAAGGTTGTGAAATGTATCTTCATTGGCTATGACATTGATGTGAAAGCATACAGACTTTGGTATCTTGTGGAGAGGAAAGTTTTGTATAGTCAAAATGTGATCTACATGGAGATGAGACCTTTTTCTATAACTGAGCAACCAAATGAGGATGGGAAGTTAAATGTGTAGCTACAACCTAAGAATGAGAAAGTTGCACTAGATGATGAACTAGTTGTTTAGATTGGATCATATGAGGAGGATAGTATAGAGAGATTAAAGAGTTTGGAAGAAATAAAACCTTTGCCTAATCTTTTGAGGAGGTCCACTCAATAGAGAAGGCAACCAAAAAGGTATAACCCCACCTAATTTTACATGTGTATTTTCTTTGTGGACTAACACTAATGAGCCCATTATCACTTTAATCTGCTCAACCATTTTCACCGTGGTATGTATGTCTCCATCCCATTTTATTTGCTTTCCTTGCTGGAGTATGGCATAAAGGAAAACTGTAGAAACCCTAAGTTTCCCATTTTGCATGAAAGCCTTATTCTTTTGATTATGGAACATATGAAAATCTCCTAGAAAAGGGCTTAAGGATAAGAACAGTGGCAAGAAAAAGGTGTGTATGGTATCTAGTGAGGAGGAAACCCACTTGGATGATGAGGACTGGGTTATGGAAGAAGAAGAGGAGGAAAGTGAAGCTGAGTCTAGCAAAAAAAGGACTCAAAAGAGGGAAGTTAATATTTCCTGGTCGGGTGGGTTGAATACGGGAGATGAGTTTGATGCCTCTCTCAAGGAGGTAAAAGGTCAGAAGAGTTTGCCTGTGAAAAGGAAAAATTCTACTCCAACGAAGAAGGGTAAGTAGTCTCTTGAGAAAGAGATTGAGGATTTGGGGGTTGAGCTGGGCAGAGAGAAGAACACCTAGAAACAAGGGAACTGTGATGTCATGGCTAAGATGGGAGTGGAGAGTGGTTCTAAAGCTAAGGAAACCCCTGGTAAAACTTTGCAGACACCTAACCCCAAAATTGGCCTTTGTTTTCCTGAGATTCCTGACTCATCTTGCAATCTCCGAGAGGATTTTGATGATTTGCTTGCTAAGGCCAAAAATAGAGACTAGGTAGAGGAAGTGTTTGAACTGGTGAAAAATGTGGTCAACTCACAACATAAGATGACTAAATGGTTCTTTGTTGAAATCAACAGAATCAACATCAAATTATAGTTGTTGCAGGAATGCTTGGGGAAAGGAGGTGACACGACAGTGGAACGGGATAAATTGATTTTCCAAAACTGGGAAGCTATACCAAAAATGGAAGAGATTGAGCGCGAAATGGGAAGGATGAGGGAAGAGTATGGCACGAGAGTTTAGTATTTGGAGGAAAAATTAATGGATTTTAATAATAATTTGGAGAAGATAATTCACATCAACAAGTTAACCATTCAGAATAGTTTAAACGGAATGAAGATGCTGACAGAAAAGCTCAAAGAGCTCAAAAAAGACCAGTTCAATGACTTTAGAGCAGAGGACATTCTAAATGTGGAAGAACTGGGCATATAGGACAAAGAGGAAGTCACTAAAGGAAAAGGTAAACAGGTCGCTTTGGAGGATACTGGTGGCCCTTCAACTTGCACAAGGGGAAGTAAAAAGAAATAGTTTGAGGAGGAGAAAAAAGAAATGATAAACTTTGCCAAGATGCATGAGAATTTCTACGAGCAGGAAATTGAGGCAGTAGAGACCCTTAAAAAATGAATTAATCTGGGCTATTCTTTTTTGCTATGTTTTTCTATGCTTATGTTGTTTATGTAGCTTTAAGTTGGCAGATGGTTGACTTACTATTTTTAGTATGCTTCTTTTTGTAAAGGGTTTTGGGGCCCCTTCAAAACCTGTTTGACCATTATAATCAAAAACACTAATGAGCCCATGACAATTAAAGAGACTATGGAAATGGATGGTTGTGAGTATTTTAAATTGGCCACGGATGATGAGATGGGTGCACTAAGGAAGAATGATACATGGGACTTAGTGCAATTGCCTAATGAATGGAAACTTGTTGATTGCAAATGGAAATTCAAAAAGAAGCTAAGCTCTAAAGGTGACATTGGTGAGTAAATAAAGTATTGGTTTCCAAAGGTTATTCCCAAGTTGAGGGTATAGATTTTGGTGAGTTTTTCTCCTATATTGTAAAGTTAAAATTTATTAGAATGTTGTTATCTTGTGCTACTAATTTTGATCTCAAGTTTGAGAAAATGGATGTGAAAACAACTTTCTTATACAATGATCTAGACAAGGAGATCTACATGTCACAATTAGAGCACTTCAAATTGAGAAGGGTAAGGAGAACTTGGTTTGTTGATTGAAGAAATTCTTCCATCATTTAAAATAGTCTCCTAAAATATGGTATAAATAGTTTCATTCATATGTTAGGGTTTATCAAGTCTATGCTGATTATTGTGTTTATTATAAATAGAGTAGCAATCATTTTATTGTTATTACTTTGTATGTCAATGGTATGTTATTGTTTGACAATGATTAGGTAGTTGAAATCTCAATTTTCTTTATAGTTTGAAATGAAAGACCTAGAAGATGCAATGTACATCATTAGGATAGAAATTATATGGGATAGGGATTAAAAAAACTTTAGATTGCTCAAAGGAAGTATGTTGAATCTATTATGTAGTGTTTTAGTATAGCCAACAAAAAATTGGTGACTATTCCTGTTTATGTGGGTGTTTATGCTAGAAATTGGAAAATAAATAAGAACATAATGATCCTATTCCAATACCTACATAACTCAAGAAATAATCAAAATGTGCAATAATAAAACCCAAAGTAAATAACAATGCAAGTTATCACAAAACGATATTTATCCCTTGGTGTGTTGAAATGTGGATTGCTCAAGAGACTCAAGCATAACCTTGATTGCAATGGCATGGATGAGAGCTCAATTTGACAATGTGAGTTTGCATAAAATGAATCTCTCGCATTTGGTTTGGAGAAGGCTTTATTTATAGATTTTTGATGATGGAGGGATAAGGATTTGATTTTTCTTTATTTGATCAAAAGAGGAAATAAATCGAGAAGATAAGATAAGATTTGAAAAGATAGAAGGGATTTGAGTTTTGTTTTAAAAGGAAATAAATCCAGAAAAAAGATGAAAGGACAATCGATAAGTTTATCTAATTAATTTAATTAATTAGATACACATGAGTTTAAACAAGGAAAGAAATCGAGAAGAAGATGTGATTTGGATTAATTAAATAAATATTTGATTTATTTAATTAATGTTGGATTATGATTGAATTAATTAAATAATTATAGATTATTTAATTAACATTTAGAAAAAAAAAATGAATTAATTAAATAATCTTAAATTATTTAATTAATGCTAAGAAGTGGGAAAATTAACTTAATTAAATAATTAATAATTATTTAATTAATGTGGAAGAATAATGAAGATGGATGAATTTAATTAAATAATTAAGAATTATTTAATTAATGTGAAAGAATAGAAAATGAATAATTAACTTGGGAAGTAAGGTGAATTTTAGGTGTCTACATTTTTTCCCTCTTTGAAATGGTGTTGCAAAGTAACATCATTTCAAATAAGTTTAAAACATAGTGTTGTGTTGGATAGAAAAAGACTTTGGTTTAGATGAATATGATTGGAAGAAAATGATTGGATTAGAGATGGTGATGCCCCAGTCACTCAAAGCGAGGGTGACAAGGAAAGATAATGGTAAGTTAATGAATAAGACGAATGATGATGATGCCCCCTCGAGAGGACAGGTGGGTTCAAAGAACACATGTGTGCTCTCGAAATGAAAGGAGAGGAATTTGTTAGTAGGTAGAGAGATTTAGATGAAAGATGGAAGAATGATGGAAAAAGAATGGATGCATTGATGTAGGGTGATATAGGAATAGAAGAATTGATCAAATTGTTAAAGCTATTTATATTTATTATGAGGTATGAGTGAGATGGATGGGACATGATTTTCTTAGGTTATGCTTCAAAAATATAAAGAGCAATCCTTATTTTGATATAGCAATGGATGTTATTGGTGCAGTAATGGTTAGGAGGGTCCTCAAAGAGAACGGTCCAAACCATGCAACAAGAGTAAATAAAATGGAAGCAACTCAAATAGATAACACAAATGTAGATTCAGTCATTCACTATATCATAGAATTCAAATACAAACTAGCCAGCAACATGTGGGCTTACAATTGGGGCTCACAGGCCTGATTACAAAATTAAAAAATATGCACAAGATATAGCTTTGAAGCTGCTTCACAAAGAATTCAAACTATTGAACTTGAAAATTATGCTAACTATCATTCACTACTTTCCTAGGCATCCACTACATCAATATATCATCTCCAGAACATAAGATTCCTCCGTGTCGGCTAAGGAAGGTCACAAACTCCAATGAAGAGCTGTAACGTGTGTACATGGATAGGTCAGACCTAAACATGAAGAACTCCTCCGCAAATGAATGGGATGATGTGTGGATCTCGGAAGGTTGTCCATGAACCAAAGAACATTGAAAGATGTGTCATTTAGCTCTGCAGGTTGAGAAATGCTCCACAAGTCTTCTCCTTTGGTTGATTGTCTTAGACTGTCAGGATGCTATATTCTAAGAAAATAGTTGATCTTCTGATAGTGATATCTTACCAGGTACCTTAACCAAATGATCTGAGATTTGGATATGATGTGCATGAATGTGTCTAAATGCTAAGTCTATCTCTGCAAGGTCTAAAATGAAACTGCAGCAGAATGCGAACCAAAATACATAAACTGCTACTGACTGAACTGACTAGAAAATGGGAGAAATAGATTGAAATGCAAACAAACTAAAATGCAAATGTTTTTTTTCTTTTTGATTGATGCAAGATTACTCTTGAACCAGGGATGCTCCTGCATCAGACATCTAGGGTTATTGAAAAAATGAGTCCCTCACTTTGCTGGGGCTAGAGGAAAACCAAGACTGTCCACCTCAGCCTGAGAAATCCATGATGAATCTTCTTCTGGTCTGCCTTTCCATTTCACAAGATATTCTTGGTATTGCTTGCCTCTCGTGCTACGTCTAATTCTATTGTCCAAAATGTCCTCAATCTGCTCTGGTGCTTGTTGTGGTAACTAATTCTTCAAGTCTTCTTCAATGCTATCACTGAACTCTGCTTCATGGTACTGATATAGGTCTGCAATATTGAATATAGGTGAAATACCCAATGTCTCCGGTAGCTCCACTTCATATGCTTTTCCTGAATGAATTTTTTTTAGTATCTTACAAGGTCCAAACTTCTTCATCTTCAACTTGTTATATGTCCCAACTGGAAATCTTTCTTTTCTCAAGTATACCATTACTTCATCACCAACTGCAAATTCTTTGTGTCTCCTCTTCTCATCTGCTTGTTCCTTATACTTACTGTTTATATCCTCCAAATGCTTCTTCACCTAATTATGCACTGTGTCCATGTGTCCTGCAAATTCTTTTGCCTTTGCACTTCTCTTATTCTCCATACTGATATCTCTCAACTCTGCAACTCCTCTATGGTTAGTTCCTGTCACAATCTCAAATAGTGTCCTTTCAGTACTCCTATTTACTAAATTATTGTATGCAAACTCTGCTTGTGAAAGAATCAAGTCCCAATTTCCTGCCTTCTCTCCAACCAAACATCTCAACAAGTTTTCCAAACTCCTATTCACTACCTTTGTCTGTCCATCAATCTGTGGATGAAAAGCTGAACTGAACTTCAAATCTGTCTTCATCTTCTTCCAAAGTGTCTTCTAAAAGTATCCAAGAAATCTGGTATCTTTGTCTAAAATGATGCTCTTAGGTAATCCATGCAATCTTACAATCTCCTTGAAAAATAGGTCAGCTACATGCACTGCATCAGTTGTCTTCTTACAATGTATAAAATGTGCCATCTTTGAAAATCTATCCACCACTACCAATATTGAATCATATCCTCTCCGTGTCTTCGGTAATCCCATTATGAAATCCATACTTATGTCTTCCCAAGGTCTCTCCGATATTGTCAAAGGTTTATACAATCCGGTATTCTAACTACTCCCTTTTGCAACTTGACAAACTCTGCAACTTTGCACAAATTTCCTAACATCCTTATGTATTTGAGGCCAAAATAATTTTCACTTATCAAATCCACTATCTTATCAATGCCAAAATGTCTTGCCAATCCTCCACTATGCTTCTCTTTGATCAAGTTATCTCTCATTGAACTCCTAGGTATGCATAACTGATTTCCTTTGAACATGTCTTCCTAAATGAAATAATCCAACCACTTACTCCTATCTGTCAAAATAGGTTCCTTCCATGCTTTCCAAGGTTCTGCAAAATCTATAACTTCTTCATACATGTTCTTCAATTCCTCAAATCCTAGCACTCCAACTCTCATCTTTGCCAGCAAATTTCTTCTCCTACTCAAGGCATCTACAACTTTGTTTGATTTTCCACTCCTATGCTTCAATATAAAGGCTATAACTCTACATGAACTCTACCCATCTCATATGTCTTTGATTCAACTTTCCTTAACTATTCAAATACTGCAAAGCTTGATGATTTGTATACAACACAAACTCCTTAGGCAACAAGTAATGTCTCTACTTCTTCAAGGCTTGAATTATGGCATAGAACTCTTGATCATAAATTGAATATCTTCTCCTTGCATCATTCAACTTCTCACTAAAATATGCTACTGGTCTACCTTCTTGACTTAACACTGCTCCAATTGCATTTCCACTTGCATCACAATCTACTTGAAATACCTTATTGAAATCCGGTAATGCCAAAACAGGTTGCTCTGTCACTTTTTGCTTCAACAATTCAAAACTTTTATCTACTCCTCATGTCCACTTGAAATCTTTTTTGTCACCTCTCATTGTCTCTGTCACAAGGTTACAAACTAAACTAAAATTTTTGATGAACTTCTGGTAGAAACTAGCCAACTCATGAAATGATCTGACTTCTCCAATGCTCTCTGGTGTAGGACATTCAACAATTGCTCCAACTTTCTCAGGGTCCATCTTCAATCCTTCCACAAAAGTCACAAATCCCAAGTACACCAGTTCCTCCTTCATGAAACTACATTTCTTGATGTTTATCAACAATTTATTTTCTCTCAGCCTCTGTAATACTTGTCTCACGTGCCACAAATGTTCTTCCTTTGTCTTACTGAAAATTAGAATGTCATCCAAATATACAATAACAAACTTACCCAATAATTTCCTCAAGACTTCATTCATCAATCTCATGAAAGTACTCGGTACATTTGTCAGTCCAAAAGGCATCACTAACCACTCATACAATCCTTCATTTGTCTTGAAAGTAGTTTTCCATTCATCTCCTTCTCTGATTTTGATCCAATGGTATCCACTCTTCAAGTCTATTTTTGTAAAATATTTTGCTTCACTCAAACAATCCATAATGTCATCCATCCTAGGTAAAGGAAATCTATACTTAACTGTGATCTTGTTGATTTCTCTAGAGTCTATACACATTCTCCATTCTCCATCCTTCTTTGGTGCTAACACTGTAGGCACTGCACAAGGACTCAAACTTTCTCTGATCAAACCCTTCCTCAACAACTCATGTATCTGCCTATTCATTTCTTCATTCTCTACCGGTGTCATTCTGTGTGCTATTTTGTTAGGCAAACTAGCTCCAGGTATAAGATCCATCTGATGACTGATACTCCTGATTGGTGGCAATCCTTCAGGTACATTGTCTGATATGATGTCTTCATATTTTGTTAGCAACTCAGTTATCTCCTTTGGTGGTGATTCTTTAGTTTCTATGTTCAGGGCTTCAGGCTTCTTAGGAATCAAAGCATAACACATATTCTTATGTCTCAAACCATCCATAAATTTTCTTCCATCTACTAAACAGATTCTAACATTCCCACATACTTCACTTTTAGGATCATCTTCCAAAGGAATTAAGGTAATTCTCTTTTCATTGATGTTATAGTGTATGTATTCTTTCTCCCATCATGTATAGCTTTCTCTATCATACTGCCATGGTCTACCCAACAAGATATGACATACATCCATAGGCATAATATCACACAAGACTTCATCATGATAAGATCCAATATGAAATTTCACCAAACATTGTTCACTCATCAGTACCTTATGATCATCCTGAATCCATGCTATCTAATAGGGCTTAGGGTGTTTCAACCTTTCCAGCTTTAGCTTAGTCACCATCTCCCCTGAAATTGGGTTATCTAAACTACCACTATCAATTGCAACTTTACAAGATTTACCTCCTGATTTGCATCTGGTTCGGAACAAACTTTTCCTATGTAGTGGTTCCTCATTTGTCTCTGCTTGAAATAGTGTTGTCCTCATGACAAGAGATTCTCCTTTCTCTGGTTTACCAACTAAACTTGGTGATCTAATAGGTTCCTCTTCCACATAGGCTGCTCTTCCACTATTCTCTGTTCTCTTGCTTGTACTCCCCTGATTACAATCAAATGCTCTATGTCCTTCACCTCCACACTTAAAACAAGTTCCTCTGAATGATCTCCTATCAGTTCCTCTTCCTTCTCTTCTATATCCTTCACTCTGGTATGCATTAGGGTTTTCTTTGTGGTAGAAAGTTCTATCATCTCTCCGATATGCACTGTTATCTCTGTCCTCCTTGAATGTGTTTTCTTGTCTATTCTGCTCCACATATGATCTCTCTCCTCTGAAAAATGTTCTACCTTTCTAAAATTTACCTCCTCTACCTCTCTATCTCTGATAATATCTCTTGTTCAAATTTTCTTCAACCTTCAGGGTGAACTGATATGCTTCTTCCAGTGTTGTTATCCTTACCAAACATAGTTCTTCTTGAATGTTCAATATCAGTCCATTTATGTATCTAGCCACTTTCTCCTTTCTTGCTTCACTATGTTTGGTCCTTATGATAATCTTATGAAATTCTTCTGTATATTCCTTCACAAATTTCTCCTTTTGTCTCAGGTTTTGCAATCTCTTCAACAGTTCCAACTCATAGTTAGCAGGTATAAACGAATTCTTCAATTTTGTCACCATTCTATCCCACGTTGTAATCTTCTCTTTTCCTCTTATGTTTCTATCCATATGAACTTATTTCCACCATATAGTAGCATGTCCTTTCAATTTTGTCTTTGCAAATCTCACCTTCTTCGAATCTTCAATTTCTTCATATTCAAAGTATTCTTCTGGGTCATTTACCTAATCAATCAACTCCTTCAGATTCAAATTGCCAGTGTAACTCGGTACATCAACTCTAGATCTCTTTCCAATCTTTGAAATAGCTCGCAACATCTTCACTTGATCTGATTCTTCTTCTTCTTCCGGGGTTTCTTCAATTTGATTCACAGATTGAAATTCTTCTTCATCACTCTCAATATCCAGTCTAGCCTGCTTAGTCCTTTTCTTCTATCTTCTTCAATAGCATATGGTCTAATTCTCATTGTTTTCATCATCTCCATCATCGCATCCATTCTTCTGGCCATTATTCCAATAGCAGGGATTCTCCTCAGCGGCATTCTTCCTCAGATCAAGTGTAAACTGCCTCAAATTTGGTGATCGGGCTACAAGGTGACAACTACCTCATAATCGACGATTGGTTGCAACACAAGTAACCTACCTAAGATTCGGTGATCTGTTCACAATGATGTCTTACAGAATTCCTTCGCCCACTTCACGCAATTTTCTCCCAAAGATTCAAAATTTCACTCTAATACCACTTGGTGCAGTCACGGTTAGGAGGGTCCTCAAAGAGAATAGTCCAGACCCTGCAGCAAGAGTAAACACAACGGAAGCAACATGCGGGCTTACAATTGGGGCTCACAGCCCTGATTACAGAATTACAGAATATGCACAAGATATAGCTTTGAATCTCCTTCGCAAAGAATTCAAACTATTGAACTTGTAAATTATGATAACTATCCTTCACTACTTTCCTAGGCATCTACTACATCAATATATATCATCTCTGGAACATAAGCTTCCTCCGTGTCGGCTAAGGAAGGTCACAAACTCCAATGAAGAGTTGTAATGTGTGTACACGGATAGGTTGGACCTAAACATGAAGAACTCCTCTGCAAATGAATGGGATGATGTGCGGATCTCAGGGAAGGTTGGCCACGAACCAAAGAACATTGAAAGATGTGTCATTTAGCTCCACAGGTCGAGAAATGCTCTGCAAGTCTTCTCCTTTTGCTGATTGTCTGATTGTTAGGATGATCTGTTCTAAAAAAACAATCGATCTTTTGATAACGATATCTTACCGGTACCTTAATCAAATGATCTGAGATTTGGATATGATGTGCATGAATGTGTCTAGATGCTAAGTCCAACTCTGCAAGGTCTGAAATGAAATTACAGAGGAATGTGGACCAAAATACAAAAGCTGCTACTGACTGAACTGACTGGAAAATGAGAGAAATAGATTGAAATGCAAACAGGCTGAAATATAGATGTTTTTTTTTGGTTGATGCAAGATTGCTCTTGAACCAGGGATGATCCTACATCAATACGCACTAGGGTATACAAGACCAAGGTAACAATGTATCCAATGCATAGGAGAAACATACAAAAAGATAAAGGTCACTAGCAACTCTATATTGTATAGCACCATGATATTGAAGACCATATTACTATTGTGGTAGGTAGGTTACAAGGACTGATGCAAATGCAAGACAAAATATGTAAGATAAAAGATGGAAAGATAAAAGATAATGCTAATAAATGATAAAAAATGATAAGACAGATGCAAGATAAATTGATAACACACACAAGCATGCATAAATGATTCAAAAGCAAATAAGGTTATTGCCCCTGCCAAGCTAAAAACTAAAGATTAAGTGATCAAGGATTGATTTGATTAATTGAGGATAATGTTGTCATTCTGGGGAATGATATATCCCTAGAACAACACAAGGATGCGGGAACGATATATCCTATTGATGATGATTGGATAAATGATCAATTGATTGGTTTGACAACAAGGTTGGAAAAAAACCAAAGCATGATTTTGGTTGATTAGCAAGATTACTCGACTAGATTGATATGGATTAAGGATGACTTGTATTTGGATTTATTGCTTTGGTTTTTGGAATGTTGTAATTTTTTTTGGATTTTTTGGGATGTGATTTTTTTGAATTGTTTTGGAATGTTTTGATTTTTTTGGACGTTTTGGATGTTTTGACGTTTTTTGGATTTTTTGGGGTGACATTGGATGGCAGTTGGATAGCCTTAGTGCTAGATACCAATGACAAGGGAACATTGTGGATAGGTAGACGAATGAGCGATAATGGATAATGCATGGATAGGATAGTGTAAAGTGGATGCATAGGTAGAATGATGGGTGATAGTGGATAATAGGGATATGAAGTGTAAAATAGATGGATAGGTAGAAGGATGGGTGATAGTGGATAATGGATGGGAAATGGATGAAGGATAGATGGATGGAAGAATTTAGCATGTGATCTCCAAGGATTATGTTGCATAGGAATAACATGTCCTATTCTAGGTATTAGACTTAGGATATGGCATGACAATGCTTGCAATGATAAGATGGTAGGATACGTTGGGAAGTATTAGAAACATCAAGAGTTGTCCAAAGCATGTTTCAACATTTTTCCCTTATCTTTATCAAGATGAAAAGGAGGAACAGAGAATGGATTGGATCAAGGGGATAATTATACATATATAATGGGTAGGGAAGATAGGATGGTAAATGATAGTATGAGATGAGACAACATGCCCCCAAGTGTAAGGTACATAGAAAATTGATCTACTCATGATGCTTGGTTGCTAGGTTTTCATCATGTTACTTATCTAAGGTGCTTGTTTGCCAAGTTTTCACCATTGGACGAATGATTTCTCTTTACTATTTTTTTCTTACATTGTTTTTTTTTAAATTTATTTTTGACTATTTGGATGGGATGGAGGATGGGGACTCAAGTGTCTATTTCCAATAGCAAGGTAGTATGTTGGCATTATGCGCATGGATGTTGGTAGATGTGGGAAGATGGAAATGGAATGGATGGTGGATTATGATGTGGATAATGGATGGAGATGGATGGATAAATGGGTAATGGAGCAAAAGCATGGACCATAGGGGTATGATGGGGGAAATATGCCAGATAAGGTATATAAGCTGGGGTAATGTAGGTACACATCGTGATAGATTTTGAAGCCTTTGACTTTTATGGGGAGTGGGGAGTAATGGGAATCGGGATAGGGGATTTAGGAATTGCTGATTTAGGGATTTAAGAACCTAGATGGACTTAGAGTTTTTAGGATTTTTTAAAAGGGAACAATATTTTTGAGATTTTGGGATGGATTGAGCGTGGATGATTTATGTGGATTAATTTATGTTTTCTTGGGGACCCACACCATTTTCATATTTGCTTTTAGGTGTGTGGACTTATGCAACTTCTGAGAATGATTTGGCTCTGGTTTTGTGTATTGATGCCCTACGACATGATATTCTTGAGGCTTTTGCGGATATTTTGTTGTATGTATGGAAGCATCCAAATTTTTATTTTTGAATCTCATTGCATTGGGGATAGCTTCATATTTGGTCGATGTGTGCATTTGTTGGCCATGACTAGAATTAAAGGGGATGCAGTGAAATAGGATGTATGGATAGAGGGATGAGTGTACTGATGGATGAAGGGATTAGGTGATTTAAGGATGGGAATATTAGGAGTTGGAAGGAGTGGAGGAAGAGTGGATGGAGGGAGATGTATGGTCACATGCTTTTATGAATGGTATGACAATGGAGGAGGGACGATGACATATGACTTGGAGGTGTGATGAGGTGCATCAGGTTTTGGATTGAAATAAGTGGCTTCAGGAGGTGTGGAGGTGGTACCAACATGTTTGGATTATTTTTCTTGGGATGTAAAACCAAGGCCATGCGATCGTGGATAGGTTGTAACATGGATAGGCTCCAAGATGCCTTGTTCATGAAGGCCTAAACCTTTTCCTTGATATTTCATGTTTTGGAACATAAGATATGCAATGGGATGTTTGTTGTTTTGAAAATAAGACACGATTCCATTATTAGATGGAGAAGGTGGGGTGGTGGAGGAAGTTTGTTCCTCTTTGACAAGAGAACCACCATGGATGAAAGTAGCAGGACTAAGGGGATAAGATAATGGATTTGGAATGGGGTCAATAGGAGATGGTGAAGGATAAATAGGGGTTGATGGAGGACCAACAAGAGATAATGTAGAATTAGGCAAGGGATGACTTGGGATGCTTGGATCTTGACAAACATTATGTTCAGTAAGATGGGGGGTGATATAATCCAAGTTACTTGTTTGATTGTCAATTTTTTCTTGGGGATCAATTGTCTCATCTTGGGAAGGGTGTGTTGTGGATGGATGGATAGGAGTAATTTGGATATCTTTCTCATGAATGGTTATGGGATTAACGATGGGTGAAGTGATAATCTCTAGCTCATGTAATGCATAAAGTGGGCTAAGAGGATCATCATGGATTTCATGATCAAAGATAGGATCTTGATCATAGAGGGGAGCTTGATCATAAATGAGAGCTTGATCATGAATAGGACCTTGATCATGGATGGGAGCTTGATCATAAATGGGAGCTTGATCATGAATAGGGCCTTGATCATAAATGGGAGCTTGATCATGAATAGGCTTAACATGGATAGTGTGATATTGGTTATGAATACGATGAACTAGGGTGTTTTGATCTTGATTAGGATAAGGAGTTGGTGTTTCCACATGTTTTGGACTAGAATCATGACATAGCTATTGGGTTTGGATGGAAGTGGAAGGTTCTTGGATAGACTTAAGAGGATTGAGATGGTCGACGACATGGGTATATGATGGGTCTTGATTGGCATTGATGGAAGGGGACTCTTCAATAGGATGGATATGCATAGGAGTGGGTGATGGTGTTGGAGTGGTAGACATGCTATTAGGAGATTTTTTATTAGGCTCATAGATAGACATTTGAGTGCTTGATTATTTTTTCTTCCTTGCTAGGAGTCCTTAGGTCAAATCCTTCATAAATTCTAGAGTAAGATAGGTATATCATGGATGGACAATGATGGCAGATGTTGTGGGATTAGGATTAGGATCAGGTGGAAGGATAATAGGAGTGGATATGGTAAGATTAGGAGTAGATATGGAGGGATGGATAAAAGGATTTGATGATGGATTAGGTGTGGACTAGGTGGTGGAGGATATGATGAATTAGAAGGTATTTGAGCTAATGGATGAGGATTAGGAGTGGAAAGATCCCATGGTGGAGGGATAAAAGAGGTTAATGGACTTGGATTAGAGGAACAATTACATGGAGGAATTGCATAGGAAAATGGTTCTTGGGAAATGGATGGAGGTGAATATATAGATAGAGGATGATATGGATGACCTTGATGTCCCTTGTCATAGGGTATACAATTAGGCATAGGGTTGTAATTTGTGCTAGCCAATGTTTGATTGTAAGGAGTTTGCATGTCCAAGTATGGATTCATGATTTGATGATTTGGAGTTTGCATGGACATGTAAGATGATGATGTTGATGTGATAGTATTAGGAGGATCTCTAGTGATGAGATGTGCTAAGGGAAATTTAAGCTCTTTGAATTTTTTCTTGCTGATAGGATCTAATCTCTCATAGTCATGTTTAAGTTTTTGTATCCGTGCCTTAGGAGTACTAGGAGATGTGTATGATGGAGGTTGGTATGATAGTGATGTGTGTTGGATTGAAGATATAGCTTGGGGATGAGATCCATATAGGAATTTAAGTTCCTCTATGTTTGTATCATCTAGGTATGAGAAACAATAGGCAGGAGGGAAAACCCAATGCAACCTAATGTCTACATGGATTTCTAACTAGAATGTGCATTATGCTACAATCAGGATGTGGCAGAGAAACATATCAATATATTGACTAGGCAATTTCATCTATTTAAATGAACACAAAGCTTTGGCCAAAACACTTATGACTATACTGGTAGATCCCAAAAAGAGGATCAACCTTCTTTGTTAGCCCACATTAGGCACCCTATCCCAGAACGTAAACCCAACACACTCATAGAAAAATAAACTAATTTCCTTACAAAAACAATCCATGGTAGCACATGCATTTTCTAAACAAACAATTACTATTACTTTCTTAAAAAAAATAACGTGAATTAAAAATTATACCTTTCTAGCAAGTACGAGATCTATGATGATTTATGCATATTATACTTCTAACAATGAACTCCATGTGGTATTTATTTCAATTGCAAATACTATCTATACTCATGTTTTTCATAACCAATTCTTGTTTTTTTAATAAGGATAAAGATATAATACAGAGATCTATAGAACCTAATAAATATTTTCATAATAACTATCTTTAATATAATTTTATAAATACAATATAATCACATATAAACATCATGCTAAAAATAGTAACAGAGATAGACGATAACTAATTAATACATATGTCATAATTGACAAACTAGGTAAGGCTTATTCTTTTATATGATTTAAAAAACATAGTTGCACACCTTCCATAAATTGTTTAGAGAAACCTAGTTCATAAAACTAAAGTTATTCATGCTGCAAAAGACTATTTTTTTCTCATGATAGATTTACCAGTTTACAAAAAATAGTCCACTTGTTTTAATAACTAAATACAAAATATAAAATATGAAATTATAAAAAATTGGAGATAAAGTTTATCCCCTAATTTAAAACCATATATCCAAAAATTAAAAATACTCAGATCACGGTTTAAGAGATATGTTTAAACTAAGATAGGTTACTATTTTTCTTTTCAGTCTCTTCCCAAGTTTTCTATTATGTTTTTTTTTTCCTATACAAGAAATTAACATTTTAATATTCTAAAAAATTATATTTAGACCAAATAACCTATCAAATCTTCCTACTAACTTTTAAAAATTTTCCCAACAAATTCAATTCAACAAAAAATCTTTTCTAATAATCAAAATCAATGAAACTATAATTTGTTTAAATCTTTCTTTTTGCACAAGAAGCATATAAATCACAATTTCTTCATACAATCCTATATTCAATTATTAACCAAAGTAAATATTTTCTAAAGTCTTTCATGACAAGAATCCTACCTCAATACTTGTAGCAATTTGGTAAAAACAATGGAGATGAACCAATCAACTCAAAAAATACAACAATCCTTCAATTCTTCACAAAAAAAAAAAAAAACATTTCCAAATCCTTAAGCTTCAATAACCTATTTTCCTTTTCTTCTCATTTGCATAATAAAATTGATAACCAAAAAAAAGGTAAAAAAGTTAATTCTCTTCTTTTAATAACTCTTCCTATTTTTTCAAAACCTAAAAAGCAAAATATAATACTATATTTTAAAAAAACAAAATAATATTAAAATATCTTTATTCATATTCATGTACATTCTATTTAAAACTAATATTAGAAAATATAATTTTCTAATTCACAAATATGATAAATTTAATAATTGATTCTCTAAATCTTTAAAATAGACATATACACATTCAATAATTAAATAAATTAAAAAATTTAAAATAATTCAACTTATTTCTTTTTCCAAAAGAAATTAATTACCAAAATAAATAAATAAAAGAAATAATATGATGCTCACATAATTAACCAACACTATTTATTTATTAGAAAATATATAATTAATAATAAATCTATTTGAAATCAACCTAATAGTTTTATTAAATCATAAGACGAAAAAGAAAACATGATTACATGGCGAACTCATGCGTACTTAGTAAACAAAATTTTATAATTTAACTAATCATCAAATGCCAACTGTTAGGAATTTACAGGTAGATCAAACCAATTCCACATAACCCAAAGGAGATAATGATGCATACAATCTTACAAATTTACCATGATGCAAAGATCAATAGACAATCAACAAGATAACACAAGATATACGCTAGGAAAACCCTCTTTGAGGGAAAAAAAACCCAGCCTACAAAAGCTTCCATACTCAATGTATTATTCATCAATAAAAAAATACAATACACTCACAGAGTCTCCATGAACACCTCTGAAATATCAAGCTCCTCTACTGCAACCTCCATGTATCCAAGCATGAATCCACACATCCCATGCCATGCTTTACAATATGCACTCACAAGAGAAAACTCAATACAATGATACTTCTCACACAACTTGTAAAATAAGAGCCAAACCTAACCACTAACCATGTGCTTTCTTTTATAGACTCAAGCTCACACAAATACAATTTGTGGTATTGGATAAAAACAATGTGACTCAAAACCATGAGCACAAAACCATTGACCCAAAAAATAATTATTTTGCACAAATAAGTAATATTTGTCTTATGTCTCCCAATGTTAAATACAACTTTTATAAGTGATACCAAATAAATATTTAATGTGGCTAAACACATCACTTAAGATGCACCACAAAGAATATTTATTTTACATAATTAAATTAATTAATGTTATGCAAGGTGAACAACACCTTTTTCTCAACATTCTCCCACTTGTTGTATACATTGCATAAGGGTCAATCATTAAAATACATCGTCATAGGTAAACATGAAACCACATGAATCTCCAACATGCTCTTGTGCTCCATCAATATACCTGTAATAAAATCAAAGTAACCACCATATCGAGCAAGAACTCCTCTCATCCTCCAACGTGCCACCTATGGAAGAAAAGGAACATGCCAAGGTGAATATGCACCAATCTAAAAAACACTAGCATCAAATCCAAGTGATAACAAAATCTCCAAGTAGCTATCAAAGGTAAAAACCCACATGACTGGAAATAGCACCACAACATATGCTAATACATCCAACCATCCATACTTCATAGGTATCAACAACATCAGTAAACTCATGCCATCAACATATCAAACCCACATACTGTAATAATAAGCTCCATGTATAAAACTTGTCAATGAAGAGCACATATATCCAGGAACTCCCACTGCATGGGTAATGTCAAATCTAAAAATAGATCCAAGGCATCCCAAGTCTACAAATCAACACTCAAACCAAGGTGTGGCTAATCAACAAGACAATGTAGTATCAAGAACAATCACAATGATCCACACATGCAAGATAAAACATTGTATACTCTCTCACAACATGTCACCATAACTATCCCAAGTCCAACCATATCAACATGATCCTCCAGGAAGTAGCCATAAGAAAAAGAGAAAATCTATAAATCATAATTTCCTACCAACACCTCAAAGTGCAAAGTTGTGTCAAGTATGATCTCCTTTATAACACCAAATGAAAAAGCCTCAACAACACCTAACCATTCAATCTCATAGATCAAATGAACATATGCAACATGTAATCAACATGGATGTAAGCCTCTCTAACCAAGGAAGATCAAACTCATAATCATTCCATAACCATGAATAAGCCCAATCACATCTCCTAAAATCCTCACAATGGAAATCAGTTATCAAACAATATGAACAAAGAGATAACCATTCCAATGTCCCTCAAATGAACCCTCCAGAACCAATTAACCATAGCTCAAGATCCAAAACCATGAGAAGATAAAACATAAAGAAAAATGCATCTAAAAGGATGGGCAATACCTTATAGATGATAAAACGCCGAGTAGACCAAGAGTGAGGAATGAGAATGCTCTTCTAGGATACACCAAGTCACAAAGACTCTCCAAGAACAAGCTCCTTTAGGTCCATAATGAACTCACATCCATATCTAGGTGTAGGCTCCTTGGTCTATCTGCTGAAACCTCCAATGAGTAACTGTCTCAACAATTGTCTCTAATCCAAAGAGAACTCTAGACTCACCTAAGTCTCTAAGTATCCAAGAATACCTCCATGACCAATCCATGCTAAACCTCAAATACAACATCGCACTATCATGAAGCTTCCAAGCACATGATCAATGTACTCAATACCAAGAGATCCAACAAGATCACTGTCAATGCTCCTATTGCACATCTGTATAATCAAGAAGCCCATCGTGACATCATGATCTAACCATCTCCTCCAAGGAGATCACATGCATTAATGCAAACATCCTATCTCAAGAGAACCTATATCATGTCAAAACTCCAACGCGTGATCAAGAGTCCATCAAGACACAATATCAACATCTCTAAATAAAGGATCAACATGTCAAATTGACAAGTCATAAAATAACACCTCAACAAAAGACTCCAAGAGTCTAGCATGGTAAACAAGGATGTCAAAATCTCTAAAAACATGAAGATAACCATCTACTAACAATAGAACTTAGGATGTCAAAGCACTCTCACTGAAACATGAATCATAATCCAAGAGCCTTTCCAAGACACGCACAACCACTGAAGAAGATCATCCATCACTAATGATGAATCTATATCACTGTCAAAGCTCCCATTGAATCGTGGCACCGAGCTATACATGGTAACAAAGTAACCATCTCCTAAATGAAGATCATCCATGGCCCCAACACAATCAAGGAATCCTGTTATAACACCAATAACTCTGAAAAGGTAAAGTAAAACCATGATCTCTAAACCAAGAAGATAAAACCATCACTATCAAAATCTCACATATAACCATGTATCCAAGCTATCCATGACATCATGACAAACATGCTATAAGTCCCAACAACTGACTATCCAGGCACTTTAATTATCCATCCTCTCATATCAATGCAACATACCAATGTACAAATGACCACAAACAAGGCCAACTAACGAAGTCTGCATAAACACTGAATCAATCTCATGGATAAAGACAATCCACATACGAGTCATCTCACTATAGCCAAGGGGTAGCTAATCCACAAGACTACATAACTCAAAGGTCCAAAACGCATGTAACATGCAAACTCATCATCACATTAGTGACATGAAAAGTGAGATATCAAAGAAGACAACCTGTAGACTCCAAGACTCAAACATCAAATCAACACTAGATTTGATTTGCCAAATAAGTCCACAACACAAATAACCATAGTCAAGTAACTGCCAAGCATCCAAGATATAAGAACAATCCCCTAAAACTACACCACAACACCACCTGTAATCATGAATCAAACATCATAGCCCATACCTGTCAATCACATACATGATCATGTCATGTCAATGCAAAAGTATACCTACATATACATGACACCATAATCATCATCATCACTATACCTGTACTCAACTCCCATTGAAACAAGACTCCAAGTCTCACAGTGTATCAATCATGTCCTCAAACTAGAAGACAACCTATGTACCTGTCTCCGTTAAAGATCAAACTCTAAAAACACCTATAAACCTGTAACTGGAAGCACAAATATAAAAAATAAAAAACCTACTATACCATGTTGATGGTCACATAGCAACATCCACTCCCACAAGTTTGTGTCCAAAGATCCATCCAAATGCACTCATAATCGCACCTTAAATATCTGGCTCCCACAAGTGATCAAACAAGTATCAAACTCTCTTTGCACACTAAACTAAAAATCTACATGATCCAATCTGTAGTACACAACAATAGTTCTCCAACGCCTATCCGAAATCAAAAATATGATTCCGTATGCAAAAGTTATGAGCATAAAATTATTCTGGAGCAATGCATGTCTTAAAGGCATAAAATTATGATACAAACAGAAAAATCTGATCACCAAAATTACATCACTACATAGTGCTCGGAGAGACCTTTTTGACGCCTATAAGAAGTTAAAAATCCGATACCGTGGGTGAAAGTTATGCCTCCCGGAAGAAAATGCCCTCCAAGGGCTAAAAGGGGACCCCTGGTGGGACCCTAGTACCTACTAACATGGCATGATGTCATCACTGACGTCATCATATGATGCAAGAGCATCCAGTGGTATAAGGGCAATCTTGCATCATCCAAAAAGAAGTTAATTCAAAATCATTGTAGTTGTTTTCATTTCTTTCCATAATTAGTGTTTCTGGTTCCATAATATCCAGAATAATGATGTAGGACTTTCAGTTTTTCCAAAACTGCTAAAAGTAGCAACCTGCCTGTTTTGGAAAGTCTACCTGCTATTTTTGGAAAGTTTGCAGTTGGGCACGGATTGAAGCGAAAACTTGCAGAAAGTTACTAAATGGAAATATAAGACCTTTGGCGAAGGAATCAGACAAAGATCATTTGTGAGCTGAAAGATATTAAAGTTTTTATTTTATGAAAAGCCCCTAAAAAATTTTTGAAACGAGATATGAGGCACTAAAACTTCCCTAAACATCCTGAAAAGTTGACAAAAATCTGTTTATGGATTTCCGGTGTGATAGTTCACATCGCAAGCTTTCCGACGCCTAAAACGGTTTGTCAATCGAACACCCAGATCAAAAGTTATGCTTCCCGGAAGTTTACCTACTTTTATAGTGGGTTGTAAATTTCAAAATTTAGCTGGAGGCCACCAAAAAGTGTTATTTATGGCTATTTTGGGGACCTGGGTAGTAATAGAGTTAAGGGGGCAAGTGTAGAGTCAAGAAGAGGTGGGAAAATAGAAACCCTAGCTGATTTGGGGGTTACAGAAGGCAAAAGATTCCAGAGCCTGGTGAGGGTAGCTGTAGTGTGTTGCAGCCTATGGAGGATTGATTCCTCTTATTGTAATTAAGCTTCTATAATGTAATGAGTTGCCTAGATCAATAAAAGAAAGTTCTATTCTCTGTGTTCAATTTTTGTTATTGTGTGTTTTATGATTTACCCCCTTCATCAAGTGGTATCAAAGCGAGGGTTCTTGAGTGTGTAGACAGATCGTCGACCGTGAGGCAGTTTGCACCAGAACCTGAGGTTGTGGGTTTGCTACGGAGAGCAGGATGCCTCCACGAAGAAATCGTGTTGGGAGGAATGCTTTGACAGAAGAGGGCTTTAGAGCCTTGCAAAGGCAAATCAATGCGTTACAAGAGGAGCCACGAAGAGGGTTTGAGCTGAGGATAAGAGACGAAAGCGAAGATGAAGCTGAAGAAGAACTATCTGAGGAAGAACAAGAAGTTGCCGGAGATCCTGCAGAAGTTAGGTTGTTGAGGGATATTTCAAAGATCAGAAAGAGGCCCAGGATCGAGGTTTCTACATATTCTGAGGATTTGAACCCAAAACAGCTTATTGATTGGATCAATGACATGGAGGAGTATTTCGAGTATGAAGATGTGGAGGACCCAGATCGGGTCAAGTTTGCAAAAATAAAGTTGAAGGGCCATGCCAATATTTGGTGGAAGGAGGTCCAACTAGAGAGGAATAGAAGAGGAAAAGAAAAGATCACCAGATGGGATCGGATGGTGGAGAAACTAAAGAAGCAGTTCATTCCTGTGGATTGTGAGATGGAGTTACTGAAGAAGTTGCAAGGACTAAAGCAAAGTAACAAGTCTGTTAAGGAGTATACAGAAGGTTTTTATAAGATCACTATCAGGACACGCCATGGAGAGGCCAACAAGGAGAAGGTGGCCCGTTACATTAATGGGTTGAGGCCGAGTATTCAAGAGGAGCTGAGCCTAGTTAGAATGATCACCATAGAAGATGCATACCATTTTTCCTTGAAGGTGGAAGAGAAGCTGAATAAAAGATTTGACAGCAAGCAAAGGGGAAGAGGTCAAGGTGGAAGGACTGGTGGGAGGCCCTATGGAGGCCGTAATGAAGATCAAAAGAAAAGTGAAGAAGCTGGCACTAGTCGAAATCAGAGAGGGGATAACGCCTACCGCCCTCGTGACCAGAACAATGGTGAGCAAAAAGGAAGAGGAAGAGGTAGACCCGGGCAAGGACTTGGAAGAGGAGGTTTTAGAGGAACCTGTTTCCAATGTGGGGAAGAAGGGCATTGAGCATACGAGTGTCCGCAACATCAAGGAAGGACAAATAGAAGACCTGAAGGCAATGTATGAGTTGCACATGTAGATGAAGATGCACATTCTGAGCATTCTGAAGATGCTGAAAGGGGAGAAACCCTAGTTGTTAGAAGAACCTTGCTGAATGAGGAGAAAGAACTCCATCAGAGGAAGAGTTTATTCCGCACAAGGTGCAAATGTGAAGGTAAGTGTTGTGATATTATTATTGACAGTGGAAGCATTGATAATCTTGTTTCAGAGGAAATGGTTGACAAGTTGAAGTTGACAAGAAGAAAGCATCCGCATCCATATCGGATTGCATGGTTGCAAAAGGACCATAGAGCTTTGGTCAATGAGTAGTGTTTAGTGAAGTTCAAGATTGGTGATTACCATGATGAGGTGTTGTGTGATATCATACCAATGGATGCATGTCATATGCTGTTGGGGAGGCCGTGGCAATATGATAGGAGCGCTGTCCATGATGGCCGTGCAAACACATATTCCCTGACAAAGGATGGAGTTCATCATAAGTTGAAGCCCTTGAAGGAGGTGGAAGAAAAGGTATGTAGTACTACTAGAATTTGCCTGGTAGATGGCAGGAAATTTTTGGAGGGTATGAAGCATGAGCGTCATTTCTTTGCATTGATTCCTAAGATTAGTAAAGAGAACTGTGAAGATGTATCAGCAGAAGTTTCAGATATGTTGGAAGAGTTCCAGGACATTATCTCTGATAATGTACCAGAAGGTTTGCCACCAGTAAGGAAGATAAGTCATCAAATGGATTTGATACTAGGAGCCAGTTTGCCAAACAAGGCAGCCCACAGAATGACCCCTACAGAGAATGAAGAGCTGAACAGACAAGTTCAGGAGTTGTTAAGGAAGGGACTGATAAGGGAGAGCCTAAGTCCATGTGCAGTACCTGCAGTACTAGCACCGAAGAAGGATGGAGAATGGAGGATGTGTACAGACTCTCGAGCCATCAATAAGATAACTATTAAGTATAGATTTCCCTTGCCAAGAATGGATGACATTATGGATTGTTTGAGTGGAGCCAAATACTTCACGGAAATTGACCTAAAGAGTAGGTATCACCAGATCCGTATCAAAGAAGGACATGAATGGAAGACAGCCTTCAAGACAAAGGAAGGTTTGTATGAGTGGTTAGTCATTCCATTTGGGCTAACCAATGCACTGAGCACATTCATGCGGCTCATGAACGAGGTATTGAAAGAATTTTTGGGAAGTTTTGTTATTGTTTATTTGGATGATATTTTAATTTTTAGTAAGACTTGGGATGAGCATCTGATGCATATCAGAAGAGTTCTAGAGAAGCTTAGGGAGGAGAAGTTGCTGATTAATATAAAGAAATGTAGTTTTGCAAAGGAGTTGGTATACCTGGGATTTGTAGTCTCAAAAGAAGGTCTTAAGATGGACCCAAAAAAAGTAAGGGCTATCATTGAATGGCCTACGCCAAGGAGTACAACGGAGGTAAGATCCTTTCATGGTTTGGCAAGTTTTTACAGAAAGTTTATCAGGAATTTTGGTAGCATTTGTGCACCCCTAACTGAGACAATGAGAGGGGATAGAAAAGAGTTTCAATGGACTAAAGAAGCAGACAAGAGCTTTGATACATTGAAGCAGAAAGTTGTAGAGCAACCTGTTTTGGCACTTCTAGATTTCAATAAGGTATTTCAGGTAGATTGTGATGCTAGTGGTAGTGGTATAGGAACTATTTTGAGCCAAGAAGGTAAGCCCATTGCTTATTTTAGTGAGAAGCTTAATGATGCCAAGAAAAAGTATTCTGTTTATGATCAAGAGTTTTATGCAATAGTTCAGGCTTTGAAGAAATGGTGTTTTATATACTGATCATCAGGATTTGCAGTATCTTAATAGTCAAGGAAAGTTGAACCAAAGGCACTTAAAATGGGTTGAGTTTTTGTAGAGCTATACTTTTATTTTGAAGCACCAGAGTGGGAAGTCCAACAGAGTTGCAGATGCCTTGAGCAGAAGGCAAAATTTGTTGACAGAAATGAAGATAGAGGTTGTTGGGTTCGATGAGCTCAAAAGTTTGTATCCTGAGGATCTAGATTTTGCAGAGGCCTGGAAAGCTTGTTTGGAACATGTTACTTTGGACAGGACAAGATGGTTGGATTTCATAATCCAAGATGGCATGTTGTTTAGAGGAAGCCAGTTGTGCATTCCAAGGAGTTCCATGAGAGAGAACCGGATTAAGGAAAAGCATAGTGGAGGATTGGCCGGACACTTTGGTCGAGATAAGACCATTGCTATTGTTGGGGAAAATTATTATTGGCCACAGCTGCAGCAGGATGTGAGGAAGTTTGTGCAGAGTTGCAGAGTATGTCAGATAGCAAAAGGAACAAGTCAGAATACAGGGTTGTAACTGTACCAGAGAAGCCATGGGATGATATTAGTATGGATTTTGTTCTTGGTTTACCAAGGACACAGAGAGGACATGATTCCATTTTTGTGGTGGTGGATAGATTCTCGAAGATGGCACATTTTATTCCTTGCAAGAAGACTAATGATGCTATTCATATTGCCGAATTATTTTTCAGAGAGGTGGTGAGACTACATGGTCTACCAAAGAGCATAGTTTCAGATCAAGATACCAAGTTCGTTGGTTATTTCTGGAGGACATTATGGAAGAAGTTAAAGACAGATTTGAAGTTTAGTTCTGCACACCATCCACAGACTGATGGACAAACCGAAGTGGTGAATAGGAGTTTGGGTAACCTGCTACAGTGCTTAGTAGGAGATAAGCCTAAGGGATGGGATTTGATTTTACCACAGGCAGAATTTGCTTACAACAATTATGTCAATACGAGTACTGGTAAATCACCATTCCAGATTGTATATAGAAATAGTCCAAGAAATGCTTCAAAGTTAAGGAATCTGGATAAGGGAGAAAAGACAAGTGCTGAGGCTGAAGACTTTGTAGAACATCTGAAGAATTTGCATGAAGAAGTGAGAAAGCACATTAATAAGATGAATACTCAGTACAAGGTTAAGGCAGATCAAAAGAGGAGGTATAAGGAGTTCCAGGTAGGAGATGAAGTCATGGTTCACTTGAGAAAAGAAAGGTTCCCAATTGGAACATACAATAAGTTGAAAATGAAGAAATTTGGACCATGCAGAATCTTGAAGAGGCATGATTCAGGCAATGCATATGAGGTAAAGCTGCCAAATGTGATCAATATTTCCCCTGTTTTCAACATTGCTGATTTATCAGAATATCATGAAGGTGGAGCAGAGGATGGACCAACAGAAGCGCAGTGGAGTATTCCAGCATCTACTTCAATGGACGAGATAGAAGCGATCTTGGATAGCCGTGTGGGAAGAAGTACTCGAAACAAGCAATATGAAGAATATCTGGTAAAATGGAAAGGAAGGCCTATTGAAGATTCCTCTTGGCTATCTAAGGCAGAGGTTGACCGTTTGGGTTTCCCTCACATAAACATCTGAGACGTGACAGGGTCACTTCTCAAATTACCTTGGGTGTTTGATGCAGGAGCATCCAGTGGTGTAAGGGCAATCTTGCATCACCCAAAAAGAAGTTAATTCAAAATCATTGTATTTGTTTTTATTTCTTTCCATAATTAGTGTTTCTGGTTCCATAATATCTAGAATAATGATGTAGGACTTTCAGTTTTTCCAAAACTGCTAAAAGTAGCAACCTGCCTGTTTTGGAAAGTCTACCTACTATTTTTGGAAAGTTTGCAGTTGGGCACGAATTGAAGCGAAAACTTGCAGAAAGTTACTAAATGGAAATATAAGACCTTTGGCGAAGGAATCAGGCAAAGATCATTTGTGAGCTGAAAGATATTAAAGTTTTTATTTTCTGAAAAGCCCCTAAAACTTTTTTTGAAACGAGATACGAGGCACTAAAACTTCCCTAAACATCCCAAAAAGTTGATGAAAATCCATTTGTGAATTTCTGCCGTGATAGTTCACATCGCAAGCTTTCTGACGCCTAAAACAGTTCGTCAATCGGACACCCGGATCAAAAGTTATGCTTCCCGGAAGTTTACCTACTTTTATAGGGGGTTGTAAATTTAAAATTTAGCTAGAGGCCACCAAAAAGTGTTATTTATGGCTATTTTGGGGACCCTGGGCAGTAATAGAGTTAAGGGGGCAAGTGTAGAGTCAAGAAGAGGCAAGAAAATAGAAACCCTAGCTGATTTGGGGGTTACAGAAGGCGAAAGATTCCAGAGCCTGGTGAGGGTAGCTGTAGTGTGTTGCAACCTGTGGAGGACTGATTCCTCTTATTGTAATTAAGCTTCTGTAATGTAATGAGTTGCCCAGATCAATAAAAGAAAGTTCTATTCTTTGTGTTCAATTTTTGTTATTATGTGTTTTATGATTTAACAAGTGGTGTTGATGTGGTAGGGTTGACTGTTGGCATCATTATATCTATGACCAGTAGATTTAAAAAGAGTTTCCAAAATGTTTTAATGTGCTAAACTCCACGGACTCGGGAATGTAAGGAGGTTTAAATGTTTTATAAAGTCCGCATTAAATTTCCTTTCAAATGCTATCAATAAAATATTTTACGCATCGCCATTTAAAGTTTTCATTGACTGTTATATAAAAAATTAAACCTCGTTGCCACTTTAAAACACAAATAAATATATTTTTTGTTTTAAATGCCCACAAGGGGCTGCGACCAATGGTCAACGACAGTTTCCTCGTCGGCCGGCCTGCGGGCTATGCCCCGCCGGACTAGCAAGGAGCCTGGACCAGGGGTTGTATGGCTTGTCGGCCCAGCCCTGTCGGCTGGGGATGACACCCCTGCTGACACAACGATACTTCTTCTGACAGAGGGACAGGGGATACGGGTGTACCGGCCCCCAATCCTCATTTGTTTTTTAATTTTGTTTTTCAAACTTGTTTTTTCCCATGCAAATTTTTATTTTATTTTTTTTATATATTTCAAATTTGCTTTTTTAACATGCAAGTTTTTATTTTCTTGTTTTTCACACTATAGTTTTGACATGCAAAATTAATTTTTTTTTCTTGCAAACTATAGAAAGAATTTCATGCAGTATATTTTTTTTTTCATGTACCTGCAGATCCGTATGATGGTACAGTCAACTTGGGGGCTTAATTTTTTTTGCTTTTTTATCTAGTGACCTAAATAGGTCAAATTTTATATCAATCTTCGTCTCTCAGGTCACCCAAATCCAATGGTGAGGTCCGTTTTTGCACAGGAGGTCATTTGTGAAAAATTCCTCCTCAAAACCCTAAAAAAAATACATTCAAGAAACCCTTTTTCCAACTCAGATTTAAAAACCCATATCTATAAAAATCACCACAAATCTGCAACCCCAAAGCCCTTAGATCTGCAAACAAAAACCTGCACAAAACCTTCATATCCTGTATTTTTCCAAAATATTTCTTGCATTGTCATGGTATTTAGCTTTGCACCAGATCTACACAAACAAGGGTTATAACAAAACATGAATTTGTGAAACCCCACAAACTCAAACCATGGTTCTGATAATATGGCTACTAATCTCATAGATCTGCAAAATAGTGTTAACACACAAGAAGATCTACTGCAACCCAGAATTCCTTCCAATGATTCTCAAGATGGAGGAAAACACCTAGAACCATAATTGTATAGATACATCACATGTAAGCACACACAAGCAACATGCAAGTACGTGCAAGCCATGAAAAGTCTTAAAGATCTGATACCACTTGTTAGGAATTTTTACAGGTAAATCAAACCAATTCCACATAACCCAAAGGAGATAATGATGCATAAAATCTTACAGATTTACCATAATGCAGAGATCAATAGACAATCAATAAGATAACACAAGATATACCCTGGGAAAACCCTCTTTGAGGGAAAAAACGTAGCCTCCAAAAGCATCCATATGCAATGTATTATTCAACAATAAGAAATTACAATAGGCTTATAGAGTCTCCATGAACACCTCTGAAACATTAAGCTCCTCTACTGCAACCTCCATGTATCCAAGCATGAATCCACACATCTGGTGCAGGAGCACCTCGAAGACATTGAGAATCTGAGGATTCTATACATTTTATGTTATGTCCAAAATACCACATTGTAAGGCCTTAGTGCCATGTCGAACCTTAGTTGGCCGAGTAACGGCATAATATTGAAAGATTGCATATGTGTCAAGAAAAGATCTAAAGAATTGTAACCGAACAAGAAAGAAGTAGAATGTAACCGATTGGCAGGGTGGTTGAGGAACGGTTTCGCCTTCCACCTTTTGTAACTGCCAATGTATGAGTCTTTAAATAGTTATCTCTGTAGTCGTAGAAGACGAGATAGGGAGAGTGAACGAACGGAGAAAGAGAAAAGAAAACAATTTGTATGTATAATCTCTGGAAGGAATAAAATAGTTTTGTTCTTGGTCTAATTACTAGAACATCGATTTGGAGTCATTCCACTGGTGGGTTTCTTCGAAACCAGTGGAATGACCTCTGTGATAGTTAGATCTATTTATGTTCTATTAAGTTTTTAGTTATTTTCATGTGTTCTGTTCGGTTACAATGTGCAGAGAAGGAATTAGCACTTCATGTGTATACAAATGTATGTGAGATCAATCGGTGTGTATACGTCAGTCGTATGACAGAATAACTTGTATGTATTTGTCCTTTGTATTTAGTAAGACATACAACCGGTTGGGTCAAAGACTGTGGACCCCACAGTTTGCAGAATGAATTATAGGTATGCATCGGTGTGATATGAGTCATCGGAAGCAGATTTGGTAGTCTTGGCGAAAGCGAGTGGATTGTTCATCGGGAAGAAAGTCAGAAGGTCTCGGCGAAAGAGGAAGGCATATCAGTGTGAGTTTGTAGTTCGGCGAACAAGGAAAAGGCTACACCGATGGTGTAAGTCTGGGCGATGGACCCTATTCATCGGAGAGAGTTTGACCATCGGGTGGAGGCATTTGTGTGTTTCTGATAGTGAAAGTCTTATCGATGGAAGGGATTGTTAGACTCATCGGCATGAGTGATGCGATCAGGGAGACATTACACTTAGCGACCGACGAAGTTTGTCTGGCCGATGGGCACATAAGAGAAACTGCTCATCGGAGTGAGATGACATATCGGCGGGAGAATATTGAAGGTGACCGATAGTATAAGGTCAAGCCGATAAGCAAGGGAAAGCATATTTCGGGGAAACTATAATGTATGTCTTGCCGATAGTAAAAGAAGAGGGTATCTTGGTCTCGTTTGGACCTTGAGAAGGATATTTTAAAAGCTGTTGAGCTTTATAGTGTTGGTATTGTGGGTTTTGATGGGTTTACACCTTGTCATGTAAGCTTTTGCTGGATGCTCTGCATCAAATTGGTATCAGAGCCCAGAAGATTCTGAGCGTGTAGATAGAGCGCCGAAGGAGGCAATCTACACCAGGAAGCATTGGTTTTTGCTATTTGATTATGTTATGAAGTTTTATGGTTGCAGATGCATGTCCACAAGCTGCAAGCAGGCAGATAAGAGATCTGTCATGGAACCACAGAAGATGGTTCAAGGGCTTGAGAAGAAGGTCCAGTGGGTGTCGCCAAAAGTCCTGGGGAGAGAGGCAAGAGAGGACTCCTAGGTGAGGGACATAAGTGTTGGTGCAGCATTGAGGTTGGACTTATAGCAACATCTGGAGGAGCAGCCAGTCAAACTCCATTGATAGGAGTCACAGTTGGAAGATAAAGAAGAAGCAGAGGAGGTATCTAGACAGAGTTGAAGACATAAAGAGGCGTAGGTCGTTTGAAGCAGACCACATAACTCTTGGGACAAGAGTTTTCTTCATGCTGGGGAGTATGGTGCAGGAGCACCTCGAAGACATTGAGAATCTGAGGATTCTATACATTTTATGTTATGTCCAAAATACCACATTGTAAGGCCTTAGTGCCATGTCGAACCTTAGTTGGCCGAGTAACGGCATAATATTGAAAGATTGCATATGTGTCAAGAAAAGATCTAAAGAATTGTAACCGAACAAGAAAGAAGTAGAATGTAACCGATTGGCAGGGTGGTTGAGGAACGGTTTCGCCTTCCACCTTCTGTAATTGCCAATGTATGAGTCTTTAAATAGTTATCTCTATATTCGTAGAAGACGAGATAGGGAGAGTGAACGAATGGAGAAAGAGAAAAGAAAACAATTTGTATGTATAATCTCTGGAAGGAATAAAATAGTTTTGTTCTTGGTCTAATTACTAGAACATCGATTTGGAGTCATTCCACTGGTGGGTTTCTTCGAAACTAGTGGAATGACCTCCGTGATAGTTAGATCTATTTATATTCTATTAAGTTTTTAGTTATTTTCATGTGTTCTATTCGGTTACAATGTGCAGAGAAGGAATTAGCACTTCATGTGTCTACAAATGTATGTGAGATCAATCGGTGTGTATACGTCAGTCGTATGACAGAATAACTTGTATGTATTTGTCCTTTGTATTTAGTAAGACATACAACCGGTTGGGTCAAAGATTGTGGACCCCACAGTTTGCAGAACGAATTATAGGTATGCATCGGTGTGATATGAGTCATCGGAAGCAGATTTGGTAGTCTTGGCGAAAGCGAGTGGATTGTTCATCGGGAAGAAAGTCAGAAGGTCTCGGCGAAAGAGGAAGGCATATCGGTGTGAGTTTGTAGTTCGGCGAACAAGGAAAAGGCTACACCGATGGTGTAAGTCTGGGCGATGGACCCTATTCATCGGAGAGAGTTTGACCATCAGGTGGAGGCATTTGTGTGTTTCCGATAGTGAAAGTCTTATCGATGGAAGGGATTGTTAGACTCATCGGCATGAGTGATGCGGTCGGGGAGACATTACACTTAGCGACCGACGAAATTTGTCTGGCTGATGGGCACATAAGAGAAACTGCTCATCGGAGTGAGATGACATATCGGCGGGAGAATATTGAAGGTGACCGATAGTATAAGGTCAAGCCGATAAGCAAGGGAAAGCATATTTCGGGGAAACTATAATGTATGTCTTGCCGATAGTAAAAGAAGAGGGTATCTTGGTCTCGTTTGGACCTTGAGAAGGATATTTTAAAAGCTGTTGAGCTTTATAGTGTTGGTATTGTGGGTTTTGATGGGTTTACACCTTGCCATATAAGCTTTTGCTGGATGCTCTGCATCAACATCCCATGCCATGCTTTATAATATGCACTCACAAGAGAAAACTCAATACAATGATAGCCTCTCACACAACTTGTAAAATAAGAGCCAACCCTAACCACTAACCATGTGCTTGCTTTTATAGACTCAAGCTCACACAAATACAACTTGTGGTATTAGATAAAAACAATGTGACTCAAAACCATGAGCAGAAAACCATTGACCAAAAAATCAATTATTTTGCACAAATAATTAATATTTGCCTTATGTCTCCCAATGTTAATACAACTTTTACAAGTGATACCAAATAAATATTTAATGTGACTAAACACATCAATTAAGATGCAGCACAAAAGAATATTTATTTTACATAATTAAATTAATTAATGTTATGCAAGGTGAACAACAGTTTTCCCCAACACCAACCACATCCAATATTTGATGTAAAAGCATAATCAAGACTACGTAACCATGTAACGAATGCATAATAAAGCCATTGAATAATGCAATATGAATGATGCAATATGTATGAAACTAAGTGAGTGTGTGCATGCACTGGGTTTTTGTCATGCCAACTCTTTCTGGCAACTAGGACAATTCTACGTCAACCATGTTCTTGCACTCAGCCGCACTCAAATTCTCGTCAATAGATTAGTCCATAAAATCATAGTCGAAGCTCAAGAAATCATAAATCCATAATCATAAACATATTAATCCATCATTTTATCGACTTTCATATTTATGCATTTATAAAAATAACGACAATTTACCTTTACGCACATGTCAATATCTAATAGTAAAATAATCATAATGAAATGTCCAATAGTTTTATCAAATATATTGCAAGCAAAAATCGAGATGTGAGGTAAAGTGCAATTGAATAGTAATTTTTTTTTACTATTTATAATAAAATTTTAAAATTTCTGCAACACCTCTTGCACATAAACCTTCATAACTTTTGGTTATGAAATTAGATTTTTGTGCTCTCTTTCATGTGAATCTTGGCTCCACCCTCTTTATTGTGATATGCTTTTTGTTGAGCAATTATTTTAGGAATAACCCTTTGAAAAGCATTTTCAACAAATTTTCTCCTAAAACTCAAAGTGGTGAGTTCTCTTTCTTGATTTTACCTCTTAGATGCAAGGCAAAAACATGAGGGGGCATACATTCACCTTTATTTCTTTCTGATTCATTTTATTTTTGTATAATTCTTCTCACCATTTTAGAATTCATCTATTTACCGCTTTGATTTTGGACTGAAACATATTGGTCTTGCACGATTATATTTTTTCTGATATTGTGATTTTGTAGGATTGCGGTACCTAACACTGTGGTTTTGTAGGTTCTCATTTTGGGGGAATCATCCTTCCATCCAGAGAATTTCTATGTCCTCTACATTATCCTTTTGGGTATCCTTTACATGATATTTTTTTCAACATTTCATTTATGTACTTTAGTGTAGCTTATCATTTAGTGTCATCGGCCTACTAAAGTGTGGGCAAAATGTGCCAGAAAAAATTACGTACCATTGCAATTTCATGTTGTATTTTGAACCCATTTGGTGTTCACTTTTGTAGCATGTTTCTAGGGCCACTTCAGCCTAACCTTGGCTTGTTTTTTCCCTCACCAAGGTTTGCCAAGATTTTGTATTGTATTCCTGCTTTTCCTTCTATTCTGGAGACATGTACAAAATTCTAGAGAATTTCCTCTAGATGCGAGTATGATGCGTAGATGTCCATGCAACGTACTATCATCATAGAATTCAAAATTTAAACCATTTATTTCTTTCCCAACTAACATATTTTGTCAATGGTAACACTTGTCTGGCAAATAAACACATTCTACAAGTGAATCTGACCCTTCAACTTCCTGCTCTACCTCTATTAAACACCAATTTTGAAATCTTTGGCTCTTCCTCTTTCCTTTGGCTCTCCATTCTAGTTTTTGGGTGCTCTGTTTTGGCTGGAATATCTCTCTTTCTCAGCTTCTATTGAACACATTGCTACAATTTTTCTATTGTTGAGGCTCTCACAAAGGGATCATGTTGGCTTCACATCGATTGAATTCTCCAAAGAGCTTGGTACTTCTCTTCTATATCATGTGCTTGGTAATATTGTTCTAGTTGTATTTGAATGATATTACTGCAATATTCCTATTGTATCTTTGATTATCTATTGGAAAATCTTTTAGTGTAGACCACCACTTTGTTTATCTTTTTACATATACTAGGGTATTCTTATCCATAGACCAGGGTTGATACTCATAGATTTATTTATAGTCACTACTATTATTTTCCTAGACACACTTAGGAAGTAAAAGCACATACTTTCATTTATTATTTTTTAATATTGGTTGTTTATGGAGGTCAAATGACTAATGTAAGGGCTTGACTTGAAGGCAAGATCCCAAACAACCCCAACCATTTTTCTTTATCTTTTAGTTGCAAGTATTTTGGAGACATTCAACTGCATAGAGATTTGCAAGTGTTTCCCCTTTCATTGGTTATTTCCATTTCTTGTTTTGAATACTTAAATCGTGTCATTTCAATGCATTATACATCATTTTTGTCACTTGATATGCTATTGGTATCTTTCAGTTGCTTTTGTGTAGACTAGGTGAATGACTAAAGTAAAAAGGACACATTTTTTGAAAGTTTCATTAGTGTATTTCTTGAGTCTGTAAACTAAGGATGAATCCTGAACAAACCCTAGTGGTTTCTCCATGTAGATCTCCTCCTCAAGGTCTCCATGAAGAAATCTAACAAGCCATCTCCATTACCCAAAATTAACCATCTTAATTAACATTAAGAATAAGGTCATGATTAATATAATCATAGTTAAGCAAGGAAAGAATCAATAACATAATCAAATTAAACATGCATATCTTTTATGGATATTTCATAATTGAAATTTACAACAAATCCAAAGATTACATGTTAGTGAATACCTTTCACTATATAATTTCAAAGTTATGATCATGGCATCATTAATAAGTTTACACATGATAATTGACTGTCAAGTTATATAAAAGAATGTACTGTATCTAGAGTTTTGGCATCTGTCTTCATAAGTCTCAACTTGTCTTCTTCTTGGGAAGGAGAGCATCACCCGAGTGCTTTTCCTCCATCCACAGACCGGCGATACCTTGTACAACTTCCTTCTTGGAAGCGGCCCTACCCTTCACAAAGGGAATAGATATAAGGAACCAATTGGTTTTCCATCTGATTATCTGGTGTTGTGTCCTTCATAATACTCTACGGTCATACAAATATAGATCCACTCTAACTATGTATGACACTACTAGAAGCATTATGCCATCTAGAGCAAAGGAAATTGACTAATGCATGTAAAGACAGATGCATTACTTTGGCCAAAGTTTTATATACATAAATATTTTACAATGAACGTAGTTGAATGTTCACACACCTCGACTCAACTTTCAAGCTGTCTCATCCTATAGTGTTCATAATTTAACCTTTCTAGATCTTGGAAAAGATGGGTTCAATTCACCCATAGTCCATATATCTTGGAATTTTGACTCCAATTCCAAAAGTACATTATTATTAATCTTATGGTGTTAAGCAATAGGGAATCTGTGACTCCATATCACGCTTTTCCTGTGCTTTCTTTTGCAAGTTCATGGTTTCAGTTTTTATGACCATCCCCAGTCAAAGTTTCTATGGTTACCTTGTTTCAAGGTTTTAATCAAATCACATTGACTAGAACATATACCATTATAGGCTATTAAGTAGTCAATAGTAAATAGTCTTTTAATCAGAGAGTTCAAAAGGGTTTTCTTGCCACCCTACACTTCATCCACGAAGCATTGCCATTTAATAAAGGGATAAAACCATAATATGTTTTCAATAATGAGTTTTCATGCTCGATTATATATTTTTTCCTACACGGAAATAAAATGACAGTCAAGGTTACTAACTTGACCTGTAAAATTTGACATGCACTTAATGCACTCCCTCCATTCTTACCAATAACAACTGGTTTTTCCTTCATGGTTACTAAGAGTCTTATTACTCTTATCCTATGCCAAGATTACACTTGAAGGTACAAAAATATAGTCTTATATAAGTAAACAAGTGTTTCACTTCTAATTTTCATGTGCCTGTACAGCCACCATGACATGGCATTGTTGATAACATCAACTTTCAAGAGTGTCTCTTCTTTGTATTAAGTGTGGCCATTGACCTTACCACTATGTTGTCTTGCAAAGAAAAATGGTGGCTCACGGCCTGCTAACATAGCTTGACATTAAAATATACATGGCTCTCTGCCAACTTGATAATCTTTATCAATGTTCAACATAGCTCTCGGCCAACTTGATAGTCTTTATCATTAGATAGTGTGGCTCTCGGTCAGCTTGATAATCTTTATTAGACATACAATGATATGATATAAAACACAATATTACCAATACTTCAGCCATATAGGCCGTAACTGGTTGTTATCAAGCCATCGTTTGTGATAGCCTGGCATTACTCCTATAGTTGGTCATGAAGGCCTCAATCATATAAATGATATTGTTTATGATAGCATTACATAGTACATCTGCTTGGCCACAAAGGCCATATGAAAACATAAACCACACAAATACTATCTTTGATAATAACATAGTCATCAATAATCATCGAGTGGCCAAAATCATAGTAGTTATAACATGCATTATATCACATGATTGTAAACACAATCTTACTTGTAATGAAATGCTTGCAACTGAATATGGTTTGCTAAGGAAATAAGGTTGTTGAGGTGAGCTCAGCTCCCTCCCATGAGCTCCCAGCACTAAGTCTCTTATATGTGACTTCTATAGAAAATAGTGCTATTCCTCAAACACATCCCATGACAAAAAAAATTGCCAAACTCTTTTCTTCCATGCCTTTCTTCATTGCCTTTCCTACTTGCCACCCCTCACATTGAAGGTGGTAAGTCAGTTGGCACCTATCATGCCATCGTCCCAGGCATCTCAGCTCCTCAAGGCCCATTACTCCCATTCAGGAATATCTGCAGGGATAAGCTTCGGCTAAGTTTACAGTGGCCCCACTCACTCCACCTTTCGTGGGTAGTGAGGTGGTGGACAACAAGAGCACTCAAGCTTGATATATATAAAGCTCGACCACTATAAGTGGGTCGATAAATGATTGTGCTTAACATAATATGAATTACATCTAAATGATGTAATAGGATTATCACAATAACTTAGGCTATCACTTAAATTATATTGAATCATCATTAAGGTGGTATCACCAATATGCGAATATGGGGTCGAGTCCTCTCCCTCTCTTTGCCATATTAAACTATAATCAAAATAATTATACAATAATCACAAAATTAAATAAATAAATAGATATGTGAATAAAGGAAAACTTCGATGTCCAACCAGGTTTACTATCAACTACTTAAATGTTTCAAGAACATTATCTAGTTGAATCAACGTAGACGACGTCGAGAGATCACAAATTGTCTTGCCGACGTTGGTCGAATCGAAATTGACTAAACAAGGAAAAGACCTACACTCACCCTATCTTGCATGGGTTCACAAATTTTAATTTTGATACTCAGATAGCATTCTGATCTTTTCCCAACATCTATTTCCTTCTCCTCCAATGATACTCTCCTTCCATCTTTGAGGAAAGATTCTTTTCCTGGTTACACTCACAATCATAGAACCATGATTAGTGTATCATCATTAATTCATAAATCATCATGATAAAATAATCTTAACAATAAATAATCTCATGCTTAATATAAACATAAATCGATATCTATATAATCAATGATTCTACTTGATATTTTCCACAAACATCAAATCATTAATCTAAGATTAATTGTCCTGTTCACCACATAAAATTAAGATTAGGCTAAATAAAGAATTGGGGATGTAACAAGAAAAGCACTCTTCACATCCATCTGGTGCACATCCTAACCATGTGTTACAATAATAGTAAGTGTAAGTCAGATCAAAGTCATTTTGTCCACACATGCAAAGGTTCATGTGTAGTATATGCCAACAACTTGTGAAAAACCCTTGGCAACCAATCGTTCCTTGAACTTGTCAATCAACCTATCTGTTGTAAACTTGGTCTAATATATCCACCTACATCGAACCATCTTCCTTCTCTTAGAAAGTGAAGTCAAGGCCCAAGTGTGATTTTTTATTAAGGAATCATATTCCTCATGCATAACATTATCCCACTCAAGTATGCCTAATGCCTCTTAGAATATCTATTGATTAGAGGCTAAAGCATAGAAGGCATGTGGCCCAATATGATAGTTTGACTGAGTACATCTGTCATTTGTTGGATTCCCTACCTAAGTGCCTACACTCTAGAGTGTATGCCTAGCCTAAAGAGGGCCAGATGTGGGTGAGTTAGGTGTGGAATCCTCATCCTCCCAATCATGTCTATAAGTGGATGGAAATTAATCCCCATCACTATCCTCATTATTGGAACTAGAAGAAGACTTTGCCTCAAGAATTTGTTGTGGATGGTTCGAGTCATAAGAAGAATGATCAAATCTAAGTGAGTCTAAAGTAGGAGTCTAAAGTAGAAGGAGAAATATCAAGTATAGAGTCAACAGGACTCTCTTGAAACTTAACACTCCTCTCAATGAACAACTGATGTGTGGTCGGGTGGAGTAGGCGATAAATTTTTACACCATTTGGATATCCTACAAAAATGCAAGGTTTGGATTGAGGTTCCATTGACTTATGATTCTTCTTCGATATACGTGCCATGGATAAAGATTTGAAGACCCTGAAGTGCTCAACTGATGGTTTTTGACCCATCCAAGCTTCAAAGGGAGTGATTCCCTTTAAGTCTTTGTGAGGAACTTGGTTCTAAATGTAACAAGCATAGTTGATTGTGTCTTCCTAGTACTACATGTAAGGCTCTTGGAGTGTATTATGCAGTTAGCCATCTCTTTTAAGGATCGATTATTTCATTCTACAACACCAATGTATTGGGTAGTATAAAGAATTGTTTATTTCAAGTCTATCCCCTCTTCTATACAAAATTGCTCAAACTTGTTGTTGACATACTCACCCCCATTGTCAGTCCAAAGAACCTTGATGAATTTTCCTAACTATTTTTTAGCAAGAGCCTTGAAGTCTTAAAAGTTGTCGAAGACCTCAGATTTCTACCAAAGGAAGTAGACCCATGTGTACCTGGAGAAGTTATCTATGAAAATGAGAATATACTTTTCCTTAATGAAAGATGGATGGGGAAATGTCCCTGATACATCACTATGAACAAGCTCCAAAGCCTGTGTAGCCCTCCAAGATTTGCCTTTGTCAAATTCCTCTTTGAGATGCTTCCTAAGAGTGCAACCCTCACAAAGACCCTTAGAAATATAACTCTAGGCAACCCTGTGACCATATCCTACTGACTTAGTTGCTCAAGGTAGCGGTAGTTAAGGTGGCCAAACTGCTCATGCCATAATTTTTTAACTCCATTTGAATGAGTAAGCAATACTACGGGAGAAACATCAGGTGCAAAGTGAGAGAAGGTGTATAACCTAGTTTTATGTAGAAAAAGAGGGTTTGTTTAATGAGGTTGATAGTTTAATTAGATCCTCCTTTCACTACATACATTCAAGGGCATTAAACCGAGTTGAATCACAATGTTTGCAAGAGGACTCAACTACATGTTTGATGTCACTTGGAATGAAAAGGAAATTTGGAATTTGTTGTTTAATTTGTTAAACCTTAATCCAATTAGGGCCTAAAACACTAATAATGTAAAATTGTAGACAAACAGACGAAACTTGACAAATGCTCACACAAGAAGGCACTAAATGTAGATTATATACATACTAAATTTTGGATTTTGAAAGGTGGAAACTTTGGGGACAAAAGAACGAGCACCCTTGTCCAATGTAGTACTTTTTCTGAGGGCTTCAGAGTACAATGTGATTCAGACTGTAACCTGCTCAGAGATTCCCGACACTGCAAAACTAGAGGACAAAACAATGAGTGCCCTTGTCTAATTAGGGATATTTTCTGTCATTTTCTTTAGATATGGAATCTTCTTTCTTTACTATGATATCCTATAACTCCTCTCCACAAGATCCAACACCTGTCACCTGCAATCACAATAGAGGGGTTGGGGGTTGTGGTGTTTAGGAGTTTACCTTGGTCAATCCCCGGAATGGCATTCAAGCCTTCCAACACCGTTGTTAGATAGAGTGCATGTCCTTGTGGACAAAGGTAAAAATAAATGATATGATAAATTGATTAAAACACAAAATAGATGTCACCTCGGTGGTGAAGCTCTCACGGAGAGATGGAGATCTTTCATACCATGAGGAGATGGATTAATGAAGACAAATCTGTAACAAACAAGTACAAACACAACACAATATTGCTCTGCAACATAATGAAAGCCTTGAGTATCCTTAGTATAAGATCACAAAGTTTGGATTATCCATCTAGGTGTAAAATGAAGTCTTAAACATGCTTATATATGCATTCCTGCTAAACATTCGTAATTCAAATTGAATAGGCCAACAAAGAGAAACCTTTTAACGGTTACTTTGAGGACATTTAAAATTTGGGTCCTGAAAAAATATGTCTAGACTAGGGTGCTAGTGCCCTTGTTCAGGGTCGTATTTTGGGACTTGCTTAAGCTCAAGAGTGTCCCCTAAGTCCCATTTGCATTGGGTTTCAGAGGATTTTTCTCTGGGATTCATTTTTAACATGCATGATTAAATCTAAAGGACCTAGGAGCTAAACATAGGAGGTAAAAGTCCTAGGGGGACATTTTACGACATAACATTTAGCCCTCACTTTAATGTATGTATGATCTTACGATCCATACATGCATTAAAGTACGGTTGAAAACATATTAGACACACCAAGCACTTGAAGCTAAGGCATGTACACAAATATTGAGGAACTATTTCTATCCCCCAGTCTTAGGTAAGCACTAGAAGACACATCGCAGACACACAAAACACAATGAAGGCAGTAGGAAACATGCAAGACATAAAGAAGACAGTATTGAAGAAACACAAAACATGATGAAGACATGAGAGCAGTCATGCAAAATATGATGAATACATTGATATGACATTTTCATTTTCATATATATATGCATGGAAAATAAAATTGCAACATGAAACCCCAAAATGTAGGGGGGACTCATTACCACACCCTTTACACTACACCAGGAGGGAAAACACACCATACAAAACCCAAGTGTAGGGGGGACTCATCGCCACACCCTTTACACTACACTAGGGGGAAAACACGCCATACAAAACCCAAGTGTAGGGGGGACTCATTGCCACACCCTTTACACTACACTAGGGAAAAAACACGCCATACAGAACCCAAGTGTAGGGGGGACTCATCGCCACACCCTTTACACTACACATGGGGGAAAATGTGCCATACAAAACTGAAGTGTAGGGGGACTCATCGCCACACCCTTTACACTACACACGAGGGAAAACACATGGAAGACACATGGAAAACACAAGCACCATATAGCATGCCATAGACATACTATACGTCTTAAACACGACAAACACAGGTGATGGAAGGAGTTTATTGCTAAGACCCACCATCTCAAACACACTGCAGACACACCTGACGGTTGGGCTTATGCCACAACAATCACCAAAAACATGCTTAAGGGAGGATGTCTCAAGATCCAACCCTACCTCCGCGGAGGACTTTTGTAATAAAAAGGATGTGCACTAGCTCAAGAGATACACCATCCTGCCTTCTGTAGAAGGGCTTTTGAATAAAAGGATACATACTAGCTTAAGAGATACACTATCCTGCCTCGCGCAGAGGGCTTCTTTGATAGAGGATATGCTATCCTGCTTCATAGAGAGGGCTTTTTGCTTGTAATATAAATAAAGATGTGTACTCGCGCCAGAGATACAACATCCTGCCTCACGAGGAGGGCTTACAAACATGCTTCATTAGTACAAAAATCATCAGACATATATCATTATATATTCCCCCACCTTAAGGTGGTTGATGTCATGTACCGATATCAATCACGTTAAGGTAGAGAGAATACACGCAAGGAAACAAGAGCTTTCACAAAGCCCATGCCCCCAAGGTGACATGTTCTCACAATCACTGAATGTTTCCACAAACATATTGATAAGGTATGCTAAACAATAACATGGTTATAAATTCTTACTCTAAGATAACAACCATATCATAAAAGCTATGCATGAAGATAGTCACATCAAGGACCAAGGCTATACTATGAGTTCAGAGCTGAGTATAACCATTGGGCTATACTGAAGGTACCTTAGAACTGAGTGTAGCAACAAGGTGAAATACCAATCAAAGTGTACAAGAGTAGATTGAGTGGATTGTAAAAAATATTAGTCACAAGAAATACCACAAGATGATACATCACATAGTGTGATTCTACTAGTCAAGCATCAGATATATAGATCAACCCCACCTTCATATATGGACTGGGTCCATTTTTGCTTACTCGCTGAAGGGACACTCAATCCGTATCAATATTTGTTTGTTTTTGTCATCCACTAACTAGGTAGAATCACTGAAGAAGGTAAACAATAAAAATGAGAGAAAATAACAAGTGCCTTAGGGACACCATGTAGGAGGATCCTCCTAGGTCATCAACCACAACACTATGCCCCTGAGGCACGACACATAACAATAAAATAGAGGAGAGGAAATGATAGAATAATGATGAAACAAATAGAAGAATGGTCACAACAAAGGTAGTTTCCCGATATCCTTGACCTTACAAAAGTGTCAAGGGTCATCCAAGGAGGCTTAAATAACACATAACACATCACGGGGGAGCACTACACAAAGAGAGGGTCACATAAGTGAGCAAATGAATGACACGACAAAGGTGACCACAATGGATTAGAAATACTTACCTGTTATCCTTGCTTTTGATCTTTACCTTGATGGTTAAAGCTTTATCTCTTCCTCTTTCTTCCATATTTTCTTGAGTTTGTGAAGGTGCAATCATAGGAGTTATCAATGGAAAGTTGTCTATTAATGATGTTGTGGGAGGAATGTCATAGGTTTCCATGTCAATCAAGTGGGGTGATGTGTGAGCTGGAAAGATACCCATTTCAACTAGTTTTTAGGGTGTTGGAATACCTTGGTCATTAGGAACAATATGTTTATTTATGTTCTTTGAATTGTTAGTAGTTTCCAAGGTATGCAAGCGTTTAGGTAAGGGTGTTTGATCTGTTTCTTTGTTTAAGATGTAGTTAAGAAGTGTTTGAAGATTAGTTGTTGAATTTTTAGTGTCAACAGATTGCAGGAGTTGTTCACAAAGAGAGTCTACATCATCCAATGCTTCATCCTAGCCAGGGAGATCATGAGGAGATGGTAGAGTAGTGTTAAGGAATGTCTCAATGATTTCTTCTTCTTGTGCCAAAATATCCTCACTACGTGGGGTTATGTTGGGAGAGGAGTTCAAACTATTAGATGAATCACCCAGGGCTATGTCAGTCTCATATGTCTTAGAAATGATGTCCATTATATCATCATGAAATGTAGGAAGAGAAGGAGGAATGTCTTCATCATTACCTTCTTTGTTGTCTTTCATGGATATGAAATTAGTAATATTTTCCAAGATTGAAGGGTAGATACCCATGAGAGTGGTGAAACTTTCAAAATCAGATATGTAGCATAGAATTTCGTATGTAGAGCTCATGAAAATGTCAATGTCATAGATATGTGTTATTTGTTGTAGGAATTGAGGATATTTGTTAGTGAATTTATAGAGATTGTCAACATCTATGACGTATGCAAATAAAGCTTCTAAAGATGAATAACAAGATGCATCCATGACAGATAGACTATTTCACACTAACTCACTTGTTTGAGGGAAATGGGTACTAAAAGATGCACAAAGTCCACAACAAACATAGTGGATAGAGGAAAAAGTACGACACAACAAGACCTAGTTGACGATTTTAAAAGTTTTGGTCAAAAGATGTGTAAAGGTGTGTAAACAAGTAGTGTTGAAATACACACTGTGTAATTAAGATTATGCCAATTTTCACACAATGATATGAAATTAAGAAAAATTTTCAAATGAAAAATGAATATATGCTTGAATATGAGTGAAACATCTGAAATGCAAGATATCTAAGATGAATGTAATGAAACAACACCAATCTATGCTTGTTTATGCACCTAAAATGCTCAATTTGTTTCACTTTTTTCAATGCAAATGCACAAAATATGTAATGAAATTAGGAAAATGATGAGGGGAAGTAAATTAAAACCTTTTAATCAGTCCAATAATGCAACAAAATTTTTCACAACACACCAATCTTGCAATGCTAGATGAAAGATTACCCAAAATGTAGTAAAAATGCAAGGATTTTTGAAACCCTAATAGTGAAATTAAGTTATGAATGTATGCAAAATGATGAATGAATGGAATCTAATCAGATTTAATATGTAAAATAACTGAGATCAGATTTGAAAATGATGCAAAAATCCTATGATGCTCAATGCAAGTCAAATTTTAAGGAAATATGAATGAATATGCCTCTTTTTGTTGAAATACACAATGTGTAAATGCAAAATTTGAAATGTAGATGCAAACACACACAATAATGAAAAACTACTATCCAAAATAAGATTTTAATGAGTGTGAAAATGAGTAATAAAATCTGAAACAATAGTTTAATTACAAACCCTATCTTGTGAAATTACTAGATTATATGAAAAATGCAAAATTTCAAGCAAACCCTAGCAAATGAGAGATGCAAATGCAAGGTAAATGATCATGAAAATATGAAATGCTGAAATTTATCTAAGATATGATGTAAATATCATAAAATTAAATGTTTTCAATAATATGCAAGGAAAATAGTGCAAATTATGTCTAAATGCAAGCAAAAAATGCTTTCTTTTTTTCGAATTTTTCAATTTTTATGCAAGTTTTTCAAATGTATGATGATGAAAATGATATGTATGAATGTAAATATGATTTAGAACACTCATCAAGGTGCAAAATTCAGCAAAAACATGGGTTCACCAAAATGTTATGTAGAAAAAGAATGTTTGTTTAATGAGGTTGATAGTTTAAATAGATCCTCCTTTCACTACATACATTCAAGGACATTAAACCGAATTGAATCAAAACTTTTGCAAGAGGTCTTAGCTACATGTTTGGTGTCACTTAGAATGATAAGGAAATTTAGAATTTGTTGATTAATTTGTTAAACCTTAATCCGATTAGGCCTAAAACCCTAATTATGAAAAATTGTAAACAAACGGATGAAACCCGACAAATGCTTGCACATGAAGGCACTAAATACATATTAGATACATACCAAATTTTAGATTTCAAAAGGTAGAAACTTTGGGGACAAAAGAGTGGGCATGCTTGTCCAATGTAGTGCTTTTTCTGAGGGCTTCAGAGTAAAATGTGCTTTAGACTGTAACTTGCTCAGAGATTCCCAACACTGTAAACTTGGAGGACAAAAGAGCAGGCACCCTTGTCCAATTAGGGATATTTTATGTCATTTTCTTCATATTTGGAATCTTCTTGCTCTACTCTGATCTCCTGCAACTCCTCTCTACAAGATCCGATACCTTTCACCTGCAATCACAAGAGAGGGGTTGGGGGTTGTGGTGTTTAGGAGCTTGCCTTGGTCAAGCCCCAAAATGACATTCAAGCCTTCCAACACCATTGTTAGATAGAGTGCATGTCCTTGGTGGACTGAGGCAAAAGCAAATGATATGATAAATTGATTGAAACACAAAATAGATGTCACCTCGGAGGTGAAGCTTTCACAGTGAGATGAAGATCTTTCATGCCATGAGGAGATGGATTGATGAAGACAAATCTGTAACAAATAAGTACAAACACAACACAATACTGCTTTGTAACACAATGAAAGCCATGAGTATCTTTAGCATAAGATCACAAGTTCGCATTACCATCTAGATGTAAAATGAAGTCTTAAACATGCTTATATATGCATTCCCGCTAAACATTCGTAATTCAAATTGAATAGGTTGACAAAGGGAAACCTTTTAATGGTCACTTTGTAAACATTTAAAATTTGGGTCCCGATAAAATAGGTTTGGACTAGGGCGTAGGTTCCCTTGTCTAGGGTCCTATTTTGGGACTTTCTTAAGCTCAAGAGTGTCCCCTAAGTCCCATTTGACATGGGTTTCAAGGGATTTTGCTCCAAGATTCATTTTTAACATGCATGATTAAATCTAAAGGACCTGGGAACTAAACTTAGGAGGTAAAAGTCCTAGGGGGATATTTTACGACATAACACCTAGATTGGGTAGATATGGGAGCTAGACTTAGGAGGTAAAAGTCCTAGGGGGACATTTTACGACATAACACCTAGCTTGGTGATCTACCCTTCCCAAAGCTACTAGATTGTTGCTGTGAAACTTTCTAATCTCAACTGAGTCTAGAGAGAAATAAACTCTCATGCCCCTCCCTATGTGGATAATCTAATACACTAATAGGAGATTAGCTAAAAGAGAAGGTACACTTAGAACATTTGTGAATGTTCCACCTTCAGTTTCAATAGACCCTCTCCCTACAACTGCTGCTAGAGTGTCATCACCCAAAGTTATATAAGACATGCTATAAGGCTCTAAGGAAGAATATTCAAATTGTAAAGAACCCATGTGGTGCAAGGCAGCCAAGTCAATGATCCAATATGAAGTTGATGAAGATACAACTGCAACTAGGGCCTTGCCCTTAGATTTCTCTTTACCTTTTTCCTTTTCCTTAGTATATTCTTGGGTTGATGAAGATTGTTTGATAGATTTAGGGACCCATATGTTGTTCTCAAGAAGATGTGAGAGGTGGTCAATCTACTTTATACATTTGTGCTCATCAGGCCCCGTTTCTTGCAATAGGCACACTTAAATTTTTCTTTCTTAGGTTTCCCTTGGTTTGAAGAGTTTTGTGTGTTATCTTTGGAGGACTTAGTTTTCTGATCTTTCTTGGTCTCCTTGTCCTTTTGATTATTTTGCTTCTTCCCTTTGTTGTTTGAAGCATGTTGTTTCCCATTCCCGACAATGAGGGCTTGAGGTTTTAATGACTTCAGTGTGTCCATCTCTATTAACTTGTCTTGCTCCCTAGTCAAGTTGGCAATAAAGTCATCTAGAGAATGAATTTTCCACATTGATCCAAGAGCACTTTTGGTGGAGTAGAAGGTAGAGACAAAAACAAAATAATCAAGGCCTAATTTAGAGAGTACAGAAAGAACAAGTTGATCATCCTTTTTGTTTATTTCACATTCTTTTAACTAAAACTTTAGTGATTTAAACATAGTGAAAAAGTCCTCTAGGGTGTCAAAGGTACTTGGGGTCAAACTTATGAGCTCATTCTCTAACTCATGACTTCTCATTTCATCCATCTTCCCAAAGAGTTTTTCTAATGCAAGCCAAACTTCATTAGGTGTTTTCAATGCTTCTATATGAAAGATGAGTTTGGGTAATAGAGTAAGACACAAAAAACTAAAAGCTTGATCACATTTGTTATACCACTTTCCTTTAGCATCATCATTAGTTTGTTTAGTCTCAGTGCCCATTGTTACCCTATACAATCCTTTGTTTTTTAGCATAACTTGTACTTTACATTTCTAATCATGATAGTTGAAGTGTGTTAGAGATGTGATTGATTTGAGTGAATCCATTGGTTACAGTAAATGTTGCATAAATAGAAGGGAAATAGAAATGTAGAAGGACAATAGAAAGTGCACAAAGACACAACACAAAACACCACCCCCCTTAATTCAATATTTTGAACCCCCTTAGATTTTGACACTTTATAATTTTAGTGCATAGATGTTCTCAATGGAACAAGAATGTAAAATGACACTTTATAATTTTAGTGTGTAAACATTCCTAATGGAACTAGCATGAAAAATAACCACTTTTGAAAAACAACACTCAAATCCAAGTTGCCTATCAAAAGTTACAAGGGTTTTAATTTTCAACTTTTAATGTATTTTACTTTGCACTACAAAAAATAAATTAGCTCCAAAATAAATGCTTCAAAGGGGAGTGAAATTAAGCACCCACTAGTAGACAACTCGGATTTAAGCCCCCATGTGACCATATCATATGACTAGGGGGCTAAGGTGCATGCATCCTAGATTTTTTGGCCATTTTCTATTTTGGCATGATTTCCAATGCAGTCCGCTATCCCTACAACAAAAAATAACCCCCAAAATTGATTGTCTTGAATATAGCTGCATTTACAGTCAATCCATAGGTTTTTCCACCTTCCAAATCCAACAACACAATCTGTTTTATGCGAAAATTCTTCATGTGAGAATCTCCTGTGCAAATGCTTATATAGAAACTACCACAACACACAAAAATTGAATTCTAATATAATACAAAGAGTGTTTTTAAGAAAAAACTCAATAATGATTACTGAATCATGCAATAGAATAGAGGATTAGCTCTTGTACCATATAGGAGTGCACCAAGATCTTCTAGATCAAATGCTTGTATCAATTTGAGCCATGTGAGTCAAGCACATGCATGCTCTTTGCTGCAAGCTAAATAAAAAAACACAAAATGCAAATAAAATACATAAATAGATAATAAAAATGAAATGAATCCAATAACATGAATGAATTAGCTCACGAAATGAAAATATACATATAGGAGAAGGGAAGTGCATCTGCCACCTAGAATAGTGGTAAAGGACCTAAGAATGGGCACGTAACTCCCACTAACTAAGATTGGTGGCATACAAACTCACAAGACTAGCAAGCTAACTCCATCGGACTAGCACAAAAGCAAGCTTAACTCCAAGTGTAGGAATAATCCACAATAAACAAATAAAGATAAATAATATCCTACACTAACATTTGCGATGTGCTATTGTCTTAGATAACATTCTCCATCTTTTGGTGTCAGGTTCCATTTTTGTGTTCTTCCCTGTTATGTATCTCTTTCTGTGCTTTGCATTTTAATTTCTTGAAAACAAAAATTTTATTATATTCCTTTATGCTTTAGCCTAGTGAAAATCATTTTTTCCAAGTTTAAAGCATTTCTAGGATTCTAGAATTGTTTTGTTCTTTCTATTCGAATAGAAACAAAATACATTTCTTTTAAAACTAGATAAGTCCTAGAGTAGTGCTGTGGAATGCTAAATCAAATTGTCACATTTATAGTTTTTAGGGATTTAAAATTGTGCAAGTCTTTTACTTTCAAATTTGAACTTTTGTTATTATCTTATCTTTAGACTCTTCCAAGTTTGATTGTCTTGTAATTTTTGTTGATAAATTGCAAGTATTAAAATACCAAAGGCCTTTGGAACACAAATGGGTATCTAATCAATTATCACAAAAGGGCATGAATATTAGAATATTATTTCATGCTATTTTTAGTTAATGGTCAATGTTGTAACTGTTTGTAATTATTTAGTACGATCGTGTTTACGATCTTCTGCAAGTTTCTATTTTAGAAACTTGCCTTTCTTGTATATTTGTAAATCTATTTATCTGAGCTTTTGCTCATTGTTAATACAATCATATTTTACCAATTACTCAGCGTAATATGGTATTAGAGCCAGGCTAGGAGCCCCAAGCACCTATAGTGTGGCTTAAGGGGGGTGTTGGAAGTAAGCCACACCCGGACCGACGATGGGCTGGCCATAAGGGGCCAGTAGCTCAGTTGGTAGAGCACTCTAGCAGCAAATGGAAGGTCCTAGGTTTTAGTCCTAGCTGGTCCATATGAGCTATATATGACTCGAACCTAGGACCTTCCATTTGCTGCTGGAGTGCTCTACCAACTGAGCTACTGGCCCCTTGTGGCCAGACCATCGTCAGTCCGGGTGTGGCTTACTTCCAACACCCCCCCTTAAGCCACATTGCAGGTGCTTGGGGCTCCTAGCCTGGTTCTGATACCACTTGTTGAGCTACATCTCATATGGACCAGCTAGGACTCGAACCTAGGACCTTCCATTTGCTGCTGGAGTGCTCTACCAACTGAGCTACTGGCCCCTTGTGGCCAGCCCATCGTCGGTCCAGGTGTGGCTTACTTCCAACAATGGATACCTCAAAGCTATACCATTGATTCGTAGGGGGATTTAAACCTAGGTCTTCATTAAGGTAAAACTAATTATCTTTTAAATTAATAATGACTCATTAAAAAATGATGTTGGAAATAAACTTAAAACCAAACAAAGAAGAAAATAGGCTTCTCCAAAAAAATATACAATTTTTGTATCAATGTTTTGGATCATGTGCATCTTTTTCCTAAACATAGTAGGCCTTCATGAGGTAAAATTATTTTCTCAATAATAATATGAGTTTATTATTCATGTTTGAGATTAATAGCTAGGAATTTTTAAGAGAGAAACATATATGTTGATTATTAAATAAAATCATATGGTAAGTTTGACATTTTATATTTGATGAACATGATTTTAGTTTTATAAACATCTATAGTAGAACCAAACTTATTGCAAATATTTGAAGTAGGACTTGATTTCTTATTAAGGTCATGTTACCTTTTGAGTCGCCCTTATTTATTTATTGATAATATTTCTTGAAAAAGAGCCGGTTTGCTGTGTTATATTTTTGGTCATACCTTTGCTTCTTAAATCAACTCTTGGTCCTTTAATTTTTACCCGTTTATCATCTTTGTGAGTAAGGGTACTTAAGGTTTGAACCTTTGAACCTGAACCCTTCTCAAAGTTCAAAGTTCAAATGGTTCAACGGCCTAAGGTTCAACACTCATTGCCTTCTAATAAGTCGTGTCATGCAGTTATCCTGTGTAACTAATGTATCGTTGAACCCTTCGCTCGTACTCTATAGCGAAGGTCAATGGTTCAAGGTTCAATGGTTCACTGTCTCATGGTTGGAACCCCTTTTACAAAAGTCACGTGAATGTCCATTGGTCTATGTAGCCTTTGTGTCTTTGAACCTTCATATTGAACCATATCCTAATAAGTTCAATGGTTCATGAGCTTAGGTTCAATATTCCCGTAAGTGAATCCTTTGCCCATTTATGTGATTCAATTGGTATGGTCGAACCACCACATTGAACCATGCCCTAAAGGTTCAATGGTTCAATAGTTCAAAGATTTGGAGATTTTGGTCTCATTTATTCCTGCAGCTTTCTGAGTCAAATTTAGCGGGAAAGTTGGAGGAAAATATGTCAGAGACTCATTATGAAACCGAGAGTTCTAATTTGGCGGAGGTTAAGGATAATCATTATACCATCATCATGGTGCGTGAATAATACTTGCTATTAATGAAGAGGTCAGAATTCATGTCTTTTCAAATATGTTTAGCACGTATTGCTCTGAGTGATAACTATTCAATCTGGTTAATGCCATTATTAACTAAGAACAAGCCAAATTCAGCAAGTAAACATACTGTGCAACGCAGAGGAGAATAGTGCAGGAAGTGTAAGGTTCTTGTTACTCAAATTTCACAGTGAATTCAGATATCTTGAAGGTGAGTTATGTTCCTCCTACGTGCTATTCCTATTTCTTAGCTGGAAAGAAGAATCTCTTGAGTCTCTGTCATTATTTTCAAAATTTGAAGTGTTTTTTATTGTAATCCTCCAAGCATGGCTTTGAAATCTACGTGTTTGGTGAATGAACATGGTCCTGGTCTTACCTATTCTCACTCTGAATTTGGAGATACTGCACTGGTACAATACGATTTAGAAGAATTTAGAGAAAGAACTAGAAACCCTGTTCAAACCCCTACGATGAAGAAAATAGTAGACAGCGGTTTAGTTGAAGCTGCAGCTTTTCCCCAGGCTATATAGTGCCTAGAATTGGTTTAGGAGTGTATGAATAGGTACGACCCCCAAAACAGATGCATCAGAAATGCAAACGGTGACGTGTTATTTCATGTCAACAGATAAACCCTCATGTCTGTGATGAAGATACCGCCTAAAGAGGCATATTCCAGCCTTGATATTACTTCCTCCTATGGGCATTTCTTGGAGAAGAAATTGACTTACGAAAGTGTAATAGCGAGAAACTGGCTGCTGAAGTTTCAGAAGGGTGGTTCAAGGTTGCCCAGGCCACTTACTAGGGATCATTTGATTAAAGAAGTGAGGGATATTGTGGTATTGTTACACAGACTGAGGGGCAGTCAACATGCGTATTATTGGGAAGATTGGATGTACTTTTTCATATAAGTTATCCTTCAAGGGGAACAATATTTAGATTGGGCATAAATAGTGGCCGATTGTCTACATCAGGGTTTGAGTAATTGTCTGGGTGACAAAGATTTTTATGTCTTCGTACCTGTTCTATTGTCTAGCATCTACAAGAGAATGGTTTGACCTACCTCATGCACCCTTAGCTGAGAATAGTAAGATTTATGAATATTATTCACAGTTGCAGAGAAGGAATTGCTATGAAAATTATAAAAGGGTTAATGGTGTCTTCACTGGGAAAATGACCTATGAATTGGCAGGTAATCTGGGTAAAAGAATGTCCAGTGAAGCAATGCAACTGATTAGCATCTATGGTAGCTTCTTCATTCAATTTTTCGAGTTTACATCAGAGTTGGAGGATTTGACGGTGAACCTGTTAAATTACCTAGATATGTGTTTGACCGTTTCGTGCTGATGGAGGTATGTAGACAGCTAGCACATGTAGATAAGAAATTCTCAACAAAAAAGGGTTTTGGTATTTCTTTTCCTATCGAACTTGGGCATTATTCATGCCAGTCAAAATCTGATGCTTTGAATTTGGAGGTGAACCTTAAAGGGTTCAATTTTCAGTTCTTCACTGCCAGGTCTCCATTTGACAGCAAAGGATTTGTCAGAGATAACCTAGATCCTGGAACAGGGATTTCACACATTCCTAAGCTAGAGGATTACTGGGAAGACTGTCTAGATGAATTTGAGGTTAGGAGAAGGCTGTGGTGTAGGTTTTCTTTAGGGCAGATAATTACTCTCAATTTAAACATGGATATTTCTAGAATTATTGATGATGAGGAACAGGTGGTTGACCCACAGTTTGAGAGAGTAGAATAATTACCTATTCCAGAAGTTGACTGGAGCAAAAAGGAGGAAGATAGAATTGAAGTTAAAACTCTTCCAGTGATAAGGAGAACTGAGAAATGGTTGAGGGAAAAGAGATAGGAAGGGCTTCAGGATAAAAATGCCCAACAATTCACCTCAATGATTGGATCATCACTCCCCATAAACTCTTCTAACCAACCTATTGCTATCTGTGGTGCAGGTGCTTCCAAGCCATCAACTGAAAGAAGCCATACCACTAAGAGGTCCAGAAGAGTCCTCACAGATATTTTACCCTCTCGTGTTACCGGGTTGAGGACCAAGGGTAAAAGAAAGAAACAGGTTTTTGAAACAATACTTGTTGATCTGAATTCAGAGGAAGATTCAGAAGAACCTATGGGTTACAAAGAACTAAGTCCACACAGAACAGAGGAAGTTGACACCGGGCCACAGTTAGGGGCCGTTCTAGAGACCCCTAAAATATTAATGATTTCAAATGTATCCTCTGATGGATTAAACCCTGAGAAGACAACCTTAGCCCCTGCACCAAAGTGGCTAGAGAGTTCTATCTCCGACAAGAAAAAAATAATTCCTTTTGTTGTCCCTTTAGAGGACATGGTGAGCAAATGCTTAGGGAAAACACCTAAGCCTAAGAAGCTAAAGGTGACATCCAGAGTGAACATCGATCCAAGTACTGGAAACTGGAGTGTTGAGATAGCCAAACCAGTGACTGAGGAAGAAGTGCAGGATCCAACAGTGCAGGATTTCACTATTGAGAGAGTGGATCTCGGTGTTGCGTCAAGAGCTGCGGATGTTCATCACCTCAAAGCATCAACCAAGAGGATAGTTAGTTAGAGTTGAAAAGATGAAAAGGACAAGAGGGAATTGAAGCAGACTCTGCGTTCAATGGCAGAGTACATCAATGCTATACATAATCCCAACCCGCAGCCGGTTTCACAATTCTCCCTGTCTTTCGACCCTACATCACCAGTCAACCAAAAGATGCTAGATTAGGTTCACAGAAACAAGATGGTGGCGAAGACATTTGACATTGGTTGGATAGCATTGAGCAGAAAGGAACTGAATACATTCGTGAACTCAAGAGCATGTATGATCTGACTGCTACCACCATTGAGGACCTTAAAGCATAGGTTGCTGTTTGGGTGAAAGATGAAGGTAAGTGGGTGAATGTAATAAACCAAATAGATGAAGTTCATAAATATGGGCTGGCGAAGTTTTTGACAGAAAAGAGCCTGACTGGTTTGGATGAAGATTTATTGTATGTGAATAAGAAACATATTGAATGGAGGAATTCCATATCACGGCAAGAACGCTTTGAACTTACAAAGTTAATTAAGGAGATAACAGAGTTCATTCAATTGCTGCGACATGACTTGCAATGCATTGATGTTAAATACATAAAAGATGATGGGAAACCAGTGGAAGATGTCGACGCAGTGGTCCAATCTTTCAAAGATAAAATCGGCTTCGTCAAAGAAAATGACAATATTTTAATTGAGGATTTCTCCCTGATTTCTAAAGTTGAGTCACTACTTTACCTCTGTATCGACGCACTTCTAGAACACAAAGAAAAATTTGGGAAAATGCGAAGGGAAAAAGAAGTTTGGAAGTCAAGAATGAAACATATAGGTATTCCCAACTTCCTGAAGATTCAGGAGTTCATTGCAGCTTTTCAGGAGTGGAAGACTCAACATGCTTCCCAGGTCACCGATGACAAATCTGGAGATGCGAATCCATTGTCCCAGTCATGATCTTATTGGCTCACTTTCTTTATTTCAGTTCCTCTTTTATGTTATTTCTGCAATCTTGATCTTTAAAATCAGTTGTTATAAACTAAATCCCATACGGGTCAGAGTTATGTTAACTCTGGGTTTGATTTACTCGAAGATATGATTAGGGCACTCATATATATAGCTTTCTAAAAAATCTTTTTAGGAGTGAGAGAGACTGAGAAAGGAAGAAAGAGGAATTTTAGCTAAACTATTTTATGGTTTTACATTATGTGATGATTGTTTGAGAAATTTTTCATCTGTGAATGAGAAGAAGAAACAATTATTGCTTACTTAGATCTATGCATCTAAGTGTTTGGAATTAGATTTTCTGTGTGAAATCTCCTTTCATTTGGTAATTGCTCTTTCTTTGGACAATTCGTCAAATGTGTTCTATTATTTATTGGTTCAGCAAATTCATATGTATGTGTTCATGTATTTGAATGTATCAAAAGTAGAATCTGTGCATTCTATTACTCACTGTTACTGCATAAATTTACCGCAATCATAACATAGTTATGTATGAATGTCAGTTTGCCTTAAGCATTTTCTGGGTAAAAGTGCATTTGAATAGTTGAATAGATTAAATTCATTGGAAATCTTAAAGGGAGCTGTACCTAAATTCAGAGGGGAACTAATTTAAAAAGTTCACCCGTTTGTTGCTTAACTCATTTGTTCTTCAAAGAAGGGTATAGAGTCAAAATAAAACATTTTTAGAATGAGGACAAATCTGTTAACCAACAGGTCAAAAAGGCATTTGGTGAGGAGGACAATATTGCCAGTGCATAGTAGAGATATAATGGTATGGTTGATAAGTTTGGTAATGTTCATCTAGCCTCTTCCAAGGTTTTTCTAAATGATCTATGCAACAAAAGTTGTGGTATAGTTGCAATTTATACCTTAGATTGCAAAAAATAGTTATCAAAATGGTAATGCAATAAAGACTACCATCAAGTCACTAATGGAAGCATGAAGTAGACATGTTCCTGCATCAATGTTTTCGTATATAAGTCTTAATGATTTGGGCATAAGAAGAACTAAATATTATTTTCTATTTGTTTTATAGAGAAATGACAATACCTGTAGAGCTTGCTCTACAAGCATATTGATTGTCATGGTCACAACCCTATATGACAAACAATTTGCCAAACTTGCTAAACTGCTAGCTTTTTTTATAGTACAATAAATCTCAAATATGTTGTCCAAATTCATAAAAAAATTATTTGACAATGTAAGATGTATGTGGTGAATTTACAGAGTCAAAAAAAACATCTACATAGAAAAACTAAGGGTTAAAATTCGGCTACATGTATCTCACATCTTATTTGATGTTTCTATAATCACATGTTGCAAGAAAGAAGAAAACTATTATGACTTTGGTAAAAGAATGCCTAGAAGTCCATGTTTTTTTGGTCCCCTTATAGGTGATTGAAGAAGATATATCAAGTCTTGCAAAACAACAAAAAAACAAAGAAATATATATTGGTTTCTTATATATCTAGTTCTAAATTTTATATATCAATTTGAATGGTTGTTGTTTCAACGTGACATTTAAGTAACTTCTATAAAAGACATAAGAACAAAGAACTACAACATAGGTTATACCTCTATCAAGACAACCATTGACAACCATGTTGATCTTTGGATGGGTGAAGCAAGTTGCTAGAACACTCAATTGATTAAGAACATCACCCCTTGTAGAAATCTGCTCAATGATTGCAATTTACAATTCTCCATCAAAACACATCATAAACTAAATTTGATATAAAATAAACTTTTCCAAGAGTGAGAGACACTTAAGTTCAAGATCACAAGCCTACCAAAAAATAAACCAATGCTATTAGTTACTCACTTGAGATCCCTTGTGTGCTCGTAGCATGAGCAAGCATCATTTTTCCATTTGCATCTCCAATACAATAAATATGAGGAACTTGAGCAATTTAGAACCAAAATGAATATCATAATAAATCAGATGGGAAATTGTACAAAAAAATGCAGGGACCTTAATGATAAATGGTGACCTATTTCCTTATGATCATAGTCAAATGGTCCCCTTTAAAAAATTCTTGTTGAATCCATTAGGGACCCTATTTTTGCGGACCCATAACCTTTGAATTTCTATGTATCTAGAGTCTTAGGGTTTAAAAAATTGAAAATACTATTCCTCAAGCACTAAAACCCTAAACCCTAGAGGCTTTTGCAAAGGCCCAGATGCCTATTGTTATAAATATGAGTTGACCACCTATTACCCATGTAAGTTCCTTTAAGTTATAAATTCAAGTTTAGGTGGGTCGTTCTTTTACCAACGCCATCCGTCAAGTCACTGGCCCCGAACCTTTTATTTTTGTGTTTTGTCAGAAGTTCTTTGAGTCTTCAAACCTAAGTCAGCAGGTTCAGAAGTTCGCGAACCACCCGACTTCCCGACTAGTCTCCAAGTCTTGCATTTCTAAGCCTCTTTCATCGTCGGTCTTGGTTTCCTTTGTAAAAAAGAAACCTTTCTTGTCGGGAGGTCGGAAGTTCTTCAAACTTCTGAACTCTCATCTTGTGGTTCAAAAGTTCTATAAACCTCTGACTCACCGACTGAACATGCTCATTGCTTCCTTGGCGCCTTTACTAAAGGTGCCACATGGCGGTATTTCGTAGGCCTGCAGATCGCCAAAGATGATGTCACATTCCTTCCGCGTGGCTATGAAATGTGGACATGTGGCTTTTTCCTGGGAAGAATGAAAAGATTTATGAAAGGAGAGCCACGTGGAGGGCTTAACGCACTCTCGTGGAGCCAAATGAAGATGGCCCACTTCCTATTGTGCGACTACGCTATACTGCCACATAAGCACAGGTCTTGGGGCCTCAATAGAGAATTAAAAGGAAGACAGTGGTTGTCGATCCAAAAGGGCATTCTCATCAAAGGTCTAGATTCAAAGGAGACTCTCAGGCACTCCCGAAGGTGGGAAATCTTGTCGTTTGGGAAATATGTAGATTCAATCAATAGGGGAATTCAAAGGTCAAAATTTTAAAGGTTTTTCAGAGTCAATAGGGCACAGGATCAAGGGGTTCAAAGATTAAAGTGTTGTAAAAGATTTGCTTGAGGATTTTGTCTCATCTGCCATCAAAATAGGTCCAATATTCTCAACTGCCCCTTATCAGATATTTGTAGCATTTATGGTTGTAGGTGATAAATTAGTTGTTCGCATTAAAAGGAAATATCTTTCATCTGCCCAGGTCTCCAGATATTTTCTGCAGTTAATTCTTGCAGATAGACATCCCTTCAGATAGAGATATTTTTTGACAGAGCCCATGGGGCAATTTATTGTAACCTAATTAGGTCATTTGGAATCAGATGCTATATATGCATGAATGTAAGATGTAAAAAAGGTTGGAAAATAGTTAGTTCTATGCTTCTGTATTCCAAAAAGATCTCCTCTCTACTGTAACCTTGCCTTCTAATTGAATATATGCTGATTATTCTCACCTCTTCATGCTATATTTAACTCTATGTAAATCTAAGGATGGTTTGTCTGTGAATACTTCATTCCTCTCAACCATTGCTTCCTCTTTACCTCTATTAGGACCAGTTAAATCTATGTGTACTTATCAGTTATATCTAGTTATGTTGTGCATTTTCTCAGTTCTATGAGAGATCCTATATTCAAACTTGGTGTATCGCCTCTTTTAATTTCAGTTTTACTCCCTCTTCCTCTTTTCATAATTGGTGGATAGATTAGGTTTAGTCTTAGGTTAGTTGAATCTTTCATTCAACAAAGGAACCAGCCTCTCTCTAGAGGTTTGACCTCCCTGTAGGGTCCCACACCTGGAGGTCATCTCAATGTTTCACTAGATTGTTGGAGCCCTAAAAGCCTTCAACACTAGGTGCAAATCTATGTGACAACAATAAACAAATTCAGACAAAAATAAATGCATGACCGAACAATTCCTCTATATATCCTTGAAATATTGAATGGAGCACAAAATGAACTTCTAAAGGTAAGGTCTGTATTTTTTAGTTGCACATATTACTCATAATTATTAGGAGAACAATCAGATCTTATCTCCCTAACACTACTTATTATACAGAAATGGTGCACAATAGTCCCTAATGAGAGTTTTATGAATAAGCCCCCTAATGGATGTGCTTTTTTTAGCATATGCACCTAATGGAAATACTAGGGTGAGATGAACATATTATTACCAACCTATAATGTTATTAGCTAATATTGTTACATCCCATTCTATGAAATGCCATAGTTCAATTGAACTATGCATCTAACTTGACACATTATGTATCTTAATCCTCTTCTTAGAAGAGAGATAGTATATCTATATGCACCCTCTTCCATATCTGAATAGAGTATAAACCAATATTCACATAGATGAAGGATGGAGTTCTTGTAATTTCCTTTATTGCTGCACTTTACTCTTATTGATGATACATGAAAGGACCAGAAAAAGCATCTAATAAAATGCTGCAAACTTTTAATTTCAACAATCTTTCTTATTTTTCATTTCTATCAAGAGGGGAGCTCCAATATATGGGATAATTAAGTCACTCTGATAATGTATACAAATCTTACCATTTCACTTTGGCTTTGATTGCCTAGTGAAGACAAGAAAAGATCGAAGGTAAATAATAGGAAGCTAATGCAATATACACACAAAACCTTCACCTTAAACCCTTCTTTCTCCGCAGATAGAGTGGAATAGAGTGCACCCAAACTCCAATGGCTATGATCTTGATATTATATTATGTTGATTGCTCTAGAAACCAGTAGTATAACAGTACTTGACAATGATATATGATAATGGCTTGGTTGAGGGCTGATTTATATATTGTTGAGTGATAGGATGCATGGATAGGATTAAGAGGTGCAATGGATGGTTGAGATTAAGAGGTGGAGGATTAGAGCACATCCTTATGTGAACAGTTGAGATTAAGAGGTGGAGGATCAGGGCACATCCTTATGTGAATGGTTGAGACTAAGAGGTGTGGTTTGAAATGTGTGGCTAGGATGCAAGGCTAGTTTGACTTTTTGTGCAAGTGTTCAGGTTCAATGAATCTGGCTAATTAACTTTGGCTAGACATGTGACCCTCAATAACTAAATTAAATAATAAAATTATTTAATTAATTATTGTAGAGGGGATGATGAGAGGATAAATTAATTAAATAAATAAGATTTATTTAATTAATTTTGGCTAAGAGGGATAATAGATTAATTAATTAAATAAATATGATTTAATTAATTAATTTGGGAAAGAGGATAAAATGGACGAAATTAATTAAATAAATATGATTTATTTAATTAATTTAGAAGGGGATATGGTAAAGGGGACTCTTAGGATGAAAGTGATGTCGACAAGGTGTCGAAAGTGGGGTTAGGATGACATGGTCAATTTTAGGTGCCTACATTTTATCCCTCTTTGAGATGATGTTGCGACTAAGGGAAGTGACATCATTTCAAAGAAGATAAGGATACAGAGAAATGGATGCCCCAGCCACTCGAAGGAGTGCCAAGGAGGAATGATGGAGGGATGGTATGCCCCCTCAAGAGGATAGGTGGGTTAGAAGAACACAGGTATACTCTGAAAATGGATGAAAGGGATTGGTTAAGGAGATGAAGGAAAGAAGAGGAATGAATGAAATAGATGAATGATACGTTATGCTGCATTGGTTGAGCAATCATATAGTTTGATATAGCACTAGACATTATGCACCAAGGTATAAATACCATGATGATGATGTGTCTCATGCATAAAGGACTGACTCAAAAAGATAAAGGTCACAAGCAAACATATGTCGTTGACTCGTTGGCCACCATGATATGGAAGACCATGATGTCGTTGTGATAGTATGTTGCAAGGACTGATACAAATGCAAGATAAAAATGATAAACACACACACAAGCAAGCAAGAAAGCATGCACAAATGATAAAAAGATAAACAAGGTTGTTGCCCCTGCCAAGTTGAAAACTGATGATTGATGGATTGATGATAACGATAGTGTTGTTGGCCATGCAAATCAACACCAAGATTGATAGATTGATTGATTTCTATACTTAAGATAAACTTATGTTCTTAAGAAATAATTGATTGATGATGGATGATGATGATGATTAGGTTTGCAACAAGGCTAAGAACAAAACCATTGGATACTTTTGGATGATTGGCTAGATTGCTTGGCTAGATTAACATGAATTTAGGATGGCTTGCACTTGGATTTATTGCATGGATTTTTTTGAATGTTATGATTTTTTTGAATTGTTAGATTTATGGGATGGTGGCATTGGATTGCATTTGGGATAGCCCTTGTGTTGGATACTAATGACAAGGGGAAGACCAGATCTAGAGGCAAAGATGAAAGGATAGATAAACAGATTGGCAATAGTGGATAGGATGGATGCGAGATACATGGTGGATGGATGGAGGGCTTAGGATGTGATCTCCAAGGACTATGTTGTATAGGAATAACATGCCCCACTCTAGGTATGCCATTTAGGACTTTGCGCTACAATGCGTGGGATGATAAGGGTGATATAATGGTTGGAAATATTAGGTACATCAAGAGATGTCCAAAGCATTTTTCAACATAATGCCCCTATCCTTGCCAAGATCAAAGTAGGAGGGGAGGATGGGTTGGTGCAATGGGATATGTATGAGGATATAATGGATAAGGATGATAGGATAGGATGGGATAGATGATACAACTTTCCCCCAAGTGTAAGGTACATAGATTATCAATCTACACATGACACCCATTAATGGGTTTTCATCATGGTACTTATCCAAGGCACCATTGAGGTGGTTTTCACCATTGGATGAATGGTTTCTTTTTACTATTTTAATTTTTTTCTTTTTTCTCTTTTTATTATATTGGGTATTTGGATGGCATGGGTGAATGGGGGGAGAGAGATTTGGATGGAGGATGGGGACTCAAGTGTCTATTTCCAAGAGGAGGTGATAATGTCCCATTTTGGATGTTGTCGCACATAGAACATGTCAAGTGTTGTTATGCACATGGATGTTGGTAGATGATTGTATGAGATGGATGGAATGGATAGTGGATTATGGATGGATGGGAGATAGTGGATTATGATGTGGATTATGGCTGGATGGCGATAGTGGATTATGGATAGATGGGGGATAGTGGATTATGATGTGGATTATGGATGGATGGGAGATAATGGATTGTGATGTGGATTATGGATGATAATGATGGAGGTTGAGCAGATTATGCAAAAGCATGGACCATAGGGATATGATGGGGGATATATACAGGATAGTAGATATAGGATGGGAAGATGAAGGTATGTGGGAATGTCATGGGGTAGAGGGGAACCAAGACCAATGGTTACACACACCGTAATGGATTTTGAAGCTTTTGATTTTGATGGGGTGTGGGGAGTAATGGGGATTTTTTATTTTGTCGACTTGGGGACTTAGGGACCCAAATGGACTTAGGATTTTTAGAATTTTTAAATGGGGAGCAAGATTGTTGGGATTTGGGATTTTTGACAGTGTGGGATTTAGATGCTCCATTTTGATTGACTTCTTTTTTCTTGGGGACCCACACCATTTTTATTTTTGTTTTTTGGGGCGGGACATTTGTAGCCTTTTGGATATTTGATTTTGCTTGGATGTTGTGTATTGATGCCCTACGACATGATAATCTTTAGGCTTTTGTGGATTCTTTTCTTTATGTGGAGAGGCATCCAAATGATTGTTTTTGAATCCCATGGGTGTGGTGGTAGCTTCATGTTTGAATGATGTGTGTGTTTGTTGATCATGATTAGGGATTTTAGGGGATTTAAGGGAGTGAGATGTGTGGATGGAGGGATGAGTGAACTTGAGGATGAAGGGATGAGGGGATTTGAGGATGGGAATATTGGGAGTTGGGAGGAGTGGAGGGAGAATGGATTTAGGGAGATGTATGATCACATGCTTTTGAGATTTATATGACGATGGAGGAGGGATGGCAACATATGATTTGGAGGTGTGATGAGGTACACCAAGTTTTGGATTGGAAGAAGTGGATTTAGAAGGTGTGCATGTGGTACCAACATGTGTAGATTGTTTTTCTTGTGATATGTAGCCAAGGCCATGTGATTGTGGATAGAGTTTGACATGGATGGGCTCCAAGATACTTTGTTCATGAAGGCCTAAGACTTTGCCTTGATATTTCATGTTTTGGAGCATGCAACATGTGATGGGATGTTTGTTGTTTTGGAAACAAGACATGCGTCCATTATTAGATGGGGAAGGATGGGTGGTGGATAAAGTTTGTTCCTCTCCTAGGAGAGAACCACCATGGATGAAGGTAGTGGGACCAAGAGGATAGGATGATGGGTTTGGGATAAGTTCGATAGGGGATGATGGAGGATCAATGGGGGATGGATTTGGGATGCTGGGATCTTGATTAAGACTATGCTCATTAGGATGCATCATGATAGGATCCAAGATATTTGTTTGATTATCTATATGCTCATGGGGACCAAATGTCTCATCATGGGCAGTGGATGTTATTGGATGATGGATAGGGATAATTAGATGATGGATAGGAATGATGTGGGTTTCTTGCTTTGAGTGGTTGTGGGAACATAGATGGGATTAAGTGAACTATGGATAGGAGGAATTTGGATTTCATGCTCATGGATAGGATCTTGATCATAGAGGGGATTAGTGTGGATAGTGTGATATTAATTATGGATAGGATAAATGGGAGTGCTTTGATATTGATATAGTTGGGACATGGTTGATCATACTTTGGATTCAAGTCTTGATATAGCTCTTGTGTTTGGATAGGAGTGGAAGTTTCTTGGATGGACTTGGTAGATTTGGGATGGTTGACAACATGGCCACATGATGGGTCTTGACTTGAATTCATGGTAGGGGACTCTTCAATAGGATGGATGGGCATAGGATTGGATGATGGTGGCATAGTAGTAGGAGGCTCTTAGATAGGCTCAAGGATAGGCATTGGATTACATGGTGGAGTTGAAGAGATAGGCATGGTAATTGGAGGCTTTTGTTCATGATTGATGGGCTTGGGCATGCTTGTGCTAGAGGCGAATGACATAGGATGAGTGGATTTGGATGATTCCATAGCTTTGCTTTTGCTTTTGGACTTGGATGGCATGCTTTTGTACATATCTAGTAGTCTTTGGAGAAGATCCTTCATGGTTTCATGGGTCAATGGATTAGTGCTTGGAAGGTTTGATGGTGGATTAGATGGTGGATGGATGATTGAGATTGATGGATTGGGAGATGGATGGATCAAAGGGTTAGGGTTAGGAGGATTGGAGGGATATGGTGATGGATGGACTATAGGGATTGATGTATTGGGAGGAGGTATGTAGGCTAATGGATTAAGGTTAATAGGATTGAAGGGATATTATGATGGAGGGATTGGTGAAGTATATGAATAAGTGGAGGGTGGATAACTTGAAGGTATTGATAGGTTGGATAGATATGATGACATGGTCACATAAGGGAATGAAGTTTGGTATGAGGTTGATGGGGATGACATAGAGGATGGTGATGCTGATGTGATAGGAGCTGGAGAATCTCCAATGATGAGATGTGTTAAGGGGATATCACTGATGACATTTCTACATTTTTCCTTGGTGATAAGATCAAAACCCTCATAGATACTTTTAAGTCTTTGTATTTCTGCATGAGTATCCATGTTGTTGGGGGGATAGGGGATGATATAGGATAATGGATAAATGTGATGTAGGTTGGGAATTAAATGTCAAGACCTTAGGATGATTTTATTTGATTGAAAAAATGGACGATTCTCTATACTTACGATAGACTAACATTCTTAAGAGTGGATTTGATTTCTACTTAAGATAGACTAATGTTCTTAAGTAGGAATTGATAATATTTGATGACTATACTTAAGATAGACTAACATTCTTAAGCAAGTTTTGAGGATAATGAGATCAACTTAAGGTCTTGATTTTTGGTTTCAATGTTGGATTTGAAATGGATGATGCATGATTAGGGCTAGGATCCTTGGATGAAGGATTTTGATGATGATTTGGAGGATAATGATTAGGTTTTGGATGAAATTTGATAGGGTTGAAAGAGGCTAAGTTCTTAACCAAATTTTGATTTTCAAAGGATGACTTTTTGATTAAGGATGGGGATTGGATGCTTGATAGAAATGGATAGATGGATAATGGATGATTGATTGTGGATGAGGGATAAATGGATTAGATTAGGATTTGGTTGAAATGGGATTAGGTGGGTAAATGGGATTGGATTAAGACAATGATGAAGGATGGGCTTAAGTTTGACAATGGGTTTATGATGTGGATTAAGGATGATAATGGACGAGCTTGGATTAGGATAAGAATGAATGATGAGATTGGATTAGGAAATGATTATAATGGTGATATGTTAGATTAGTCTCAATGATTGGATAATGATTAGGATGATGATTGTGATTAGGAAGTGGATTAGGTGGATATAATGTATTAGGGTTAGGACCTTGATTGGATTAGACAAGTTGATTAGAATTAGGGTCCTAAATGATGGATTGTATTGGTATGGATAGGATGATTAGGATGAAGAAGATAGGGTGATTAGGATGAAAGGGATGAGGTGATTGGGGGTAGAATGGTCAATTAGGATGATGTTGGATTAGATTGGGATGATTGTGATGAGTGACTAGGATGATTAGGGATGGGTGATTAGGATAGTTGGGATGACATAATTAGGATGATTAGGGATGATTAGAATGAGGTTGGATTGGATTAGATGAGGATTAAGTGGATTAGGATGATTAGGGATGTGTGATTAGGATAGTTGGGATGAAGTAGTTATTTGGGATAAAGTGATAAGATGATTGGGATGAGGTCGTTAAGTGATTCGGATAGGATTGGAGGAGATTGGAGGATTAGGATAAAGTGGATTGGATGGATTAGAATGATGTTAGATTGGATTAGATGAGGTGGATAAGGTGATTAGGATGAAGTAGGATTATATTGGATGAAAAAGAAGGTGATTGGGGATGGTTTAAAGCATGACTTTGGGCAACTTACAAACAAAATTTTTCACAATACATGCACAAGTTTGCAAAAGGATTTGGATTTGGATTGGATTGGGAGAGTGCAAATGAACATACACACCAAACACAACAACACCCTAGATTATTTAAGTGGGATTGACTCTTAGTATAGGCCCACACTCAATACCTCTCAATATTCCTACCTATCTAGGAATATTTTCCCAAGAGTGAATAGCTAGGGATCAAGTGGCCAAAGGCTCGCCCTTTCCGTTTCCTTGGAGGCCTTGATGCCTTGCCCAAATAACTTCTATTTCTACTCAAGGAGGTACATGGTGAGTAACTTTAGAGTTGGTTGCTGACCTTTGCACCAGACTAAAAGATTGATTGAGAGGTCTTAAGATAGGATGATACAAGCTCTCTAGGGGTGCCCCCTATATATACAAGGTACGTGATGTCCAATCCATGAAAATTAGTCTATTGAAGGCATGAGACTAGAGCAAAATCTCAGACAATCTCTTCACCTTGTGTCTGGAATCACTCGGGGCCCCAAGACTGTGCCAATGGCAACATGACTAAATTGTAGTACAAATTTCATTCTTCCCCCTTTGATATATCCCATCGAAACATGTGGTTGAGGTCATCCCCTGGGGTGATGAAATCCCCAAGCATGCCTCATATAGGGAAAGGCAATGCAAGGTGTTTTTGATCCCCAAGCTCACATGAAGTGCAAGGGGAGAGCATACACACACAAGCACACCTTGGGTGATAAAAGTGAACCAAGAGGTGTTTTTGATCCCCAAGATCACACTAGGTGCAAGGGGAGAGAATGCACACACTCTTTACCCACACAAGCAAGATAAATTAACCTTAAAAAATGATGTGTGTTGTTAAAATTAAAGCCGCTAGAGGGTGCTTTTGATTCCAAAGATCACACTAAGTGCAAGGGAAGAGCATACACACTGCAAGTCACAATTAAGCCCACCAAACAAAGAAGACACAAACATTGGTTTGATGATCAGCCTTGGACATGCGAACCTGCAACAAACTTGTTAGTAGTTTGAACATTTTTGGCCTTTGGCAAACATTATGCTACAAAACAAGTGTTAGGTGAAAATGACCAAATCTAGAAAAAATAGAAAAAATGATGAGATGTAGCAGTTTAAATGATTTTATCAAATTGCTTGTGAAATTATATGCGATTTCAAAAAATAATTCGTCAAATTTTGATATGTTTTGCAAAAGTTATACGCAATTTAAGTTTGCAAGAAAATAATGTGTTCAAATGAATATACCTTGAAATCTAGGCTGAATCTGATGACGAGGCCTGCACCACTATGAAGTACATCAAACTAGCTTTTCGATTAGAATTTTGCAAAAATCCGATTCGATTTACCCAAGTTGTGCAAAAATGAAAAAGATTAGCCTATTTGGGTACCTAGGAGGGTAAAAGGGCTATCTATCAGACTGCTATCGGTCAAGTTGCATGGTTAGGCGAAGTGGTCACATGCCGTAGTTATACCCTAGTGGTTTCGATGACTATCAACAGCTATAGAAGATGTCAAAATAAACATAAACTAGCACAGTTAATTTAAATGTTGCAGATATTGCTAGTGGCGATTGTAAATGTTAGTGGTTTAGGGCACGATTAGTAGACTGGGTAGCTGCTATGACTCACACCCCATGAGGAGATAGTCAGTAGCTTGCGGTTAGCAAGGCTGTTAAACCCTATAGCACAAAGTTTCCAACCTGCAACGGGCTTTGCATTAAAGCACATGCCTTGGTCACAAAGGTGACTAGGGGCTAATGAGAGTGAGGACCGGGTGATATGACCTGCGACTTAAGACCATCGTGGAGGGAGCCTCAAGCTATGCAGGGCGGAATAGAATCGGGGGCCTTGTAGCCTGCATAACTGAGCACTTAAGGAAACGATGGGTGCGAAATTGAAGTGAAGGCCCTGGTTACTGATGTGACTAGGATCCATGTGGTACGGATATGCACACAGGGGGTCAGTAAAAAAATTTCAAAATTTTTTCTGTGACGAAAATTGACAAATAATGTCTACCCTAGGGTTTTGAGGCCTCTCGGATGCAACCGTGAGGTTTGTTTTTTCCCAAGATGCTTTCTATAAAATCTCACCCTAGATTTTCACTAAAATGGCTATAAACCTACAACAAAAAGCTTACAAAACCTGAAAAACCAAGCTAGATCAAGGGATAAGGGTCCCACGGTGAGCGTGCCAAAATGAAGACAATAAAAGATCAAAGGTAAATAATAGGAATATAATGCAATATACACACAAAAACTTCACCTCAAACCCTTCTTTCTCCTTAGATAGAGTAGAATGGAGTACACCCAAACTCCAATGGCTATGCTCTTGATATGATATTATGTTGATTGCTCTAGAACCCAGGAACATAATAGTACTTGACAATGAGATATGATAATGGCTTGGTTGAGCGCTAATTTATAGATTGTTGAGTGATAGGATGCATAACTAGGATTAAGAGGTGCAATGGATGGTTGAGATTAAGAGGTGGAGGATTAGGGCACATCCTTATGTGAAGGGTTGAGATTAAGAGGTGCAATTTGAAATGTGTGGCTAGGATGCAAAGCTAGTTTGAATATTGTGCAAGTGTCTAGATTCAATGAATCTGGCTAACTTTGGCTAGACATATGATCCTCAATAATTAAATTAAATAATAAAATTATTTAATTAATTATTGGAGAGGGGATGATGGGAGGATAAATTAATTAATTAAATAATATTTATTTAATTAATTTTGGTTAAGAGGAATAATATATTAAATTAATTAAATTTAAATTTATTTAATTAATTTGGGAAATAGGATAAAATGGAGGAAATTGGTTAAATAAATATAATTTGTTTAATTAATTTAGAAGGGGATATGATAAAGGGGACTCTTAGGATGAAAGTTTCGTAAGGAGTTGAAAGTGATGCCAACAAGGTGTTGAAAGTGGGGTTAGGGTGACATGGTCAATTTCAGGTGTCTACACTTAGTATAGTTTGATTTATATTATTCAGAATAACTAAGCTGCATAAATAGCAAGAGAAGCCAATTGTCTAAAGTACAATCAATAATAAAATTTAAAATTTATGGTAGAGACATGAATAGTGACCTTATTCTATTCAATGTAGTACTTTATTCTAACATACCTATGTTTTCTTCCTTCTTCTAAAGCTTCTCTACATGCTGCCTCCTGTATTGATTCATCAGTCTCCTGGGAACCACCCTGGAATAGAGAAGTACAAAGGGATATAGCTAGTTTTCAGTTGTAAATTATCAAACACCAAAACAATTAAAAAAAAAAATGTGTCATGCCAATGAGACCACTTAATTACTTCAATGGAAAACACACTAAGAAATGTTGGTCATGATTCATTATTTTAGATCACAAAGGATACATCATGCACCAACATATATCCCTCTAAAAAGTATTCTCATCAAACATCTTCATGACATAATAGATTAATAGGAAACTTGAAAAGAAACTAAAAAGTCTTGATCTAACATTTCCAAGAGATGTTTCATGTTCTTTTCCTTATAGACAAGGACTTACACTCACAACATGACCTTATGGTGAATTTATGTAAAAATTATAATTTCCCCATATAGTGAATTATGTTACATATTAAACATAAAGAATATGCTAATTTCAAAAATAACATGCAGCTTTCCCAATATTAATCTTGCTTAGAAAATTGATTTTGTTGAGTAAATAACCTTGTTCAAGAATCTCTACTATCGCATTGACTTTATGCACCATATTCATTTTACCCAAATAGAATTATGATATCATATTTATTTACTAACTATATGAGATGAGGATTCATAATAGTAAGGCATCACCCCTTTTTTGTACATTTTATTTCAGTGGGTATATCTCTAATGTCTCCTTGTTGCTCTCAAATTATTTTTCTATAGAAAGCAGTTTTCCCTACCACTTTAAGTATTTGTTTCAAGGTGGGTTTGAACCATTCACCAACATAGATAATATAGAAATACTCATAGACCTCTTTGATATGTAACCTCAGGGTGTGCACGATTTTTTTTCTTGTTGCTTAGATTTTCATCACTTGATATCATCTTTTTCAATATCATGTTCTCCTTACATGCACAATTTTTTTCCAACCACTTGAATTCTCAGTAGGCCATGGTCAAGTGTAGAATCTAAGTAGTGAAACCCATAAAATATGGCTTCTAGGCCAAAAAGTGATCTTAAGCTAGATAGTGTATTCACTATTCCACATACATTGGAAGTTGAAAAGTGAGTTTTAAAACTTTATATTTATGGATAATTTTTTTGTCATATTCAAATATTAAACAAAGGAAATAGAGATGCATGTACTAGAAGCAGGTCACAAGATCCAATAGCAAGCACATTCTTTGATGGAGGGTTGTTTTTTGATCTATTCATGTTGCCATTATATGCTGACAGTGTCAAGTATATAATGGGATGAGAAACAAACATCTAGTCCAACCAAACTAGTTGCAACTCCCATCTACAAGAAAAATATATAGTTACGATTTAAAGTTTTGAACCACAATATGCAATATAATATCCAAAAAACAAGGCATAAAACCTTAAAATCCTAGGCTTTATTGATGGACATATATGTGCAATTTGAAAACATACAAAGAAAAGAAGTTATTTATTTTAGATGGAAGGCAAATCAACAACATAAGTAAAATGACAAAACCATAAAGTAGCTACTATCATCTTATTGACCTTTATATCCAATATAGATTTTTTATAAGTATCAAAGGCCAATCCAACTCCCAAGTGTATTGTGCAAGTATTTAAAATCATTGTAAATGATGAAGATGCTTTATAATTTTTGAGAATGTAAGCTTAAAAAGTGATAAATATGTAGGTACAAAAGTAGATCTAGAACCAAACATTTTGATAAAATTATATCTTCATTAGTTATCAAAGATAAAATAAACTCATTCACTTATAGTAGATGGCTGATAATCTCTCAATTTATTGTCAAATTATATTTGCATGCAACCTTTACTTGAATATTTCGTATAGAAAACATGCTTCAAATGTGACACAATTGTGCATATTAGCCATGTAGGCAAAATACATCGCATCCCATGAAAAACAAAAGGTATGTGAAAGGTTTCTTCCAAAAATATAATTAATTTTATGCACCTTGAAACAATACACAAAATTTCAAAGGAAAAATCAAATGAGAACTCTATTTTCAATTGGAAAACCTTTGAATGTTTGGAAGATTTCATTATAATCACCTTCATCCCAATCTAATTCTAGCCAAGCCAAGTCACATAACACTACTTCCTCCAACTCTTTAGTAGACCTTTCTAAGTTAATATCTTCAATCAGTGGAATAAATTTACCTCCTTTGGACATGGAGGATGAAAAGAGGAAGCTTGGATTAGTCTTGGAGACATGCCATTAGTGAAAATAAAGAAACCAATAAACTAAAGAGATATGTATTTCAATGCAATATCTTGAAATGAATTCCACCATATATAGCAGTGCAAGCTAGTCTAAGTTTCAATCAAACTAAATAATTGCAAGAGAAAGCCTTGCCATGTATCCCAACATGCAGAACACATGTCCTGCTAGTAAACAAGAAGCATAAAACATTAGGAAGAGGTTCAATATTCAAGTTGCCTTATTTTCCATTAGACACAATTTTCCTATATTTTATACAAATTAAAGACATGCATGCCAATGAGCGAAAAAACCAAGCAACCAATTACAAATTTAGTTTATCCTCATTTTCTCTACACAAAAATCTCGTCAAAAATCAAAACCTTGTTGTATCAGTAAATTTTACTGTGTGCAGAATCATCAAGGTAGAGAAATGCTTCATGCTGAAAATAATAGTATCCCTACAAAACTCTCAAAGTTAGTCTCACGTGTATTTATTTTCAAATTGCAATTTTGAGGGTTTTGTAGAACAATCCCCATTATGCAACATTGTCAGATAATAAACAGAATCCACCAAGGTATTTTTTTATTATCTAACAATGCAACATTATTGGGACCATTCCACAAAACCCTCAAAACTGAAATTCATAAACAAAAATACATGGGACAATATGCATATTGTATAGGCCTTAGGTGCCCCAGATGATTAAACAAAGATTTCAAAAAACCATGTAACAAACAAGTAAATTTTGGAAGGAGTTAATTTTATCAAAACCCTAAACCTAAAAAAATACCCAGAAAGTCATTTGAATTTAGTAATGAAATGAAATGAAAGTTTTTAATAACATCCACAAGATTGAGCAACCTATGAGACCCCAGGTTATCAAACGATACAGCCACTAAAGAAACTTAGTTGGAAAAATTCTAATAACCATTTAAAATAAGATAAAACAAGAAACCACTCCAACAAAAGGTTGCAGAAAGGGAAACATTGCACAAAGCACATTGATTGTTTGAAAAAATGATGAAAGGGATGTAGTCTCATAGACTGCAATGATTGCATAATATGTACAAAATGGATTTGGTATAAAGGGATTGAAAAATTATAAACAAATGCACTTGGTAGGTGTAAAGCCAGTGTCCACAACCTTTGCCAACATCCTTCTGGCCTCTACTAAAATGAGAGATTTACAATTCGGCATTGAAATATAAAAAAATATAATTGAAAGTGGTTTTTATCAAATGTTGTAGTTGCAAGTCTTACTTTAGTTATATTAAAAAAAAATTATATATATGATAATTATTTAAATCAAAGATCTTTGTTATAGCTAGAATTTTGTAGGGATTTTATTATTCATTGATTTCTAGGTTTTGATTATTCTCTTGTCTATTTACAATCACACTTTTCAAGTAATAGGATGGTTTGCCATTACAACATTTTTGATACATTAATTCTTGCAACTTAATTGAAGCATTTGTTCGCATTGGTTTCCCTTTAAGGTGCTATTGGTAAGGATACATCTTAGGGACAATAAGGGGGTGGGGGTAGTACTTTAAAACCAAACAAGTGAAAATTGACAAGCATCATATCTATAAAATCAATTCACATGCGAGATTCAAGTATTGAATTAGGACATGCATAATTGGCTTTGTACTTGCACGTTGCACAAAACTCAAGAATTGAACAGTCGTACCTACCTAATTGAAATTGAGTTAACTCCTTTTTAAAATATTTTCTAAATGTTTTGTGCTTATGAATTTATCTTTAAAAATAGGACTAGATTGTTGTACATTTTTGTAGTTGACTGGAAAGGCACATGGTTATTATCTATAGGGAAAATGTGATTTGTGTTTTGCAATAGGTATAAATTGTTCTCAATTTAATTTGTAATATATATTCACTATAAAAGAGTTTTAAAACAACTGCTGAGTGTTTTGTAGTTTTGACTATGCTATCATGTATGTCTATGCCCTATTCCAAAGCTTCAATTTTGCGAAAGTCTAGAAACATGCTACATAAATCTATGGACATTGACTTCACACTTGCCAATAGCATTTGGCTGAATATAACTAGAATTGTAAAGGATAGCCATTTGTTATATAGGCTAACACATTGCTATTTCTAAGTGTGCTTCTATAGACAAGCCTTTGAAAACTCTGAGGCAAATACAATTGGAAAGTGTAAAGCCATACTTCATAATATTTGCCCATTTAATTTAGTCTATGGCAAAACTGCTCCATTGAAACAGGGCATGCACATATATCAAATCATAAATAATTGAGCATATGTTTGGTACGCATTGAGTTGTACATTCCTTTTGTTGTAATCAAAAGAGTTGTTTTGTGTTTACAATTGGTCCAATATACCACAACAAAAAAATTATATCAGAGACTTATTCTTTTCAACTTTCCTTCATTGGATTGTAAATCTTGTTTCCACAAAATTCCATAATAATTTCACAAGCCTAAAATGCCATGATTATGAATAATCTATTCATATTCTCAAAACATGGCATGCACAAATTATTACATAGAGAATGCAAGAATATCTTGGTTTACTTTTAAAGAAATAGTTTCTTACATTCTTTAATTCACAGCAAATGAGTGTATCATGTTTAAAACGTTCTTTCTAAAAACTGTTTAAACTATCAATATTGATGTCTTTTGCTAAAAGCTTTAATTTCATCTTATCATAGGAGGATCTTGAAGAGTTTGTGTTGCTTGATGGAACCTTAGGCCTTGGTGATGAGTAAAGAAGGCGCTGGTTCTTGTGAAAAATCTATTGCAGCTACTGATTATTAATTTCCTATCTTATGTTAGATTATTTGGCTGCCGAAAAATAACTTACAGCAAATAATAATTAATAACACAGCTGCAACTTCACGGAAAATCAAGGAGACAGAAAAATAAATGAACACAATATTTTGGACAAATTGTCCCTGGAAAATACCCCGAAGGGAAAACCAGTCAGCAGATAATAATTCTATTCAACTGCAGAAAAATCAAGAGATACAAAATTGCTTGCCTCTTACTGGCAGAGCTCTGGAAATTTCTTTCCTGTAAATTCCCTTCCCTCAATTGTTCCTGCTGAAATTGCTCCGGCAATATTTTCCTTCTCCGGCAATTCCACTGCTCTCCAACGCTATCACTGCGCCCTTTGCTCTTACTGCAATCAATTTGCTATTGCTGCAAATTTATTTATTTGCTATCGCTACAAATACTTCTCAGATCTGTGTTCTCTAAATGCCCATTGAACCTCTTTTATAATCCTCTCATTAAAAACCAATGGCCATGATTTAATCTTAATCAACGGCTAGGATTAATTAGACTCTAAACCCTAATATCTAGAAGTCTCTCGAGAAATCAATTATCTAGGTATGGAGATAATTATTCCAGCTGTGTTTCCAGCCTCGTAATCACCACCCGAGACTAGAACACCTGTCCAAGATACATTTAAAATTAACACTCCCTCTTAGCGAGGAAGGTGTTCTGCATAACACCCAACTTACCTCTGAAGAAGATGAATTTCGCCTTCCCCAATGCCTTTGTTAAAATGTCTGCTACCTGCTGATCTGTAGGTATATACTGTAGCTGAACAACCCTCTACTGTACACAATCCCTGATGAAATGATATCTGATGTCTATATGCTTAGACCTATCATGAAACATTGGATTCTCAGATAATCTGATGCAACTCTGATTATCACAGTGTATCACTGTAGTCTCAACCCTCTGACCAAACAAGGCTACCAGCAACTTCCGAAGCCATATAGCCTCACACGTTGCCATGCTAGCTGCTATGTATTTTGCTTTTGTAGAACTCAGAGCCACGGACTTTTGCTTCCTGCTGTACCAAGAGACAACTCCTAATCCCAAACTAAAGTAGCACCCTGAAGTGCTTTTCCTATCCACCGCACTACCTGCCCAATCTGCATCAGTATAGCCTATCAACTTGATACCATCACCTCGAGCATATCTGATCCCATACTCGATTGTACCACGCAAATACCGCAATACATGCTTTGCCGCTATCCAATGCACTCTCTTCGGCTCAACCATGAACTGACTAAGAGAGTTTACTGCAAAGGATATATCTGGCCTAGTGTTGACCAAATACATGAGAGATCCAATCAACATCCTGTATAAGGTGGGGTCTACATCCTTTTCCTTGGATGCGTCTACCTTCTTCCAATTCGTGATCATAGGTGTAGACATGGCTCTGCAATCTTGCATCTCAAACCTCTTCAAGATTTCAATGCAGTATTTCCCTTGTCCAAGGAAAATCTCTCCATCTGTCTACCACACTTCCATGCCTAGAAAGTAGTGCATAAGCCCCAAATCCTTCATCTCAAACTCTGCTGCAAGGTCCCTCTTGCACTCCTCTATAAGCCCCAGTGAACCTGTTAAAAACAAGTCGTCCACATATAGAACAAGAATGAGAATTTCACCCCCAACCACCAAATAGTAGAGGTTAGCATCCGCCTCACTCTTCACAAAGCCTATTCCCTGCAAGTATCTATCAATGTACTCATACCACACCCTGGGAGCCTGCTTGAGTCCATACAAAGCTTTCTTCAATCTACACACGTGGGTTTCGCTGCTGTGTGCTACAAAGCCCTCTGGTTGTTCTATGTATACCTCTTCTAACAATTCACCATTAAGAAATGCCGTCTTGACATCCATTTGATGGATCTGCCATCCCATATGCATTGCAAGTGAGATTACGGCTCATATAGAAGTATACCTGGCCACTAGAGCGAATGTCTCCTCATAGTCTATTCCCTCCTTTTGAGAGAACCCCTTGGCCACGAACCTTGCCTTGTATTTTTTGATGCTACCATTTGCACCATGCTTAATCTTATAGATCCAGCGTGATCCAACCACTGCCCTATTTGTCGGTCTAGGCACAACCTCCCACACATCATTCTGCATTATTGGGGTATATTCCTCAACCATCGCATCTTGCCACACCTGTTGCTGTGCAGCCTCTTGATAGCTAGAAGGCTCACTATCTACCAACTGACTAACCAATGCCACATAGTCATTATACCTAGCTGGTTGTTTCCGCTGTCTATTACTCGTCCTAGGAGCTCCCACAAACTCCTGAGTATCCTTATGTGTCTGTTGAACCTCACGGTTCCTCCTGTCAACTATAGAGGATGAAATATCAAACTCCATATCTTCTTGATGCATCTCTTGGATTTGCTGTATCTGTTGCTCCATACTCTGCGAACTCTCAGCGCCTGAGCCTGTGCTTGTACTAGTAACTGTACTCGTGCTTCGCTGCCCCTGTTCTGGTTGAACAATCCTTGGAGCTTCTGTTGGCTGCTCATTCTGATCATCTGCTGGCAAATCTCTGGACCTCCTATATGCCTTGTCCTCCATGAATTTGACATCATGCCTGACTATAATCCTCCTGGTCCCTGGAATAAATATCCGATATGCCTTTGAGGTCTCGCTGTACCCCACAAAGTACCCTCTCTCTGCAGTCTGATCTAACTTGGAACGTGTAGCCCCTGGAATGTGACAAACGCCAAACTCCCAAATATCCTGAAGTGACTGACATTTGGCTTCTTCCCTGAGAATGCCTCCTCTGGTGTCATCTTGCCCAATACCTTATGTGGAACCTTGTTTTGTATGTATACTACTGTACTGCATGCCTCTGCCCATAAGTATCGTGGCATATCTTGGTCATACAACATAGCCCTTGCTGCCTCCGATATAGAATGATTCTTCCTCTCAGCAACCCCATTCTGCTGCGGGTTGTAAGGAACGGTCCACTCTCTCTTGATTCCTTCCCTGGTACAAAACTCCTGGAACTCTTTCCCTTTGTACTCGCCTCCATTGTCTAACCAAAGAACCTTTACCTTCCTGCCTGTCGAATTCTCCACAAGAGCTTTGAACTCCTGGAAGTGACTAAAGACCTCATCCTTGGTCTTCAAGAAGTATATCCAGGTCTTCCTGGAGAAATCATTAATAAAAGTAACAAAGTACTCATATCCTCTGAGAGACTTCATTGACATTGGTCCACATATATTTGAATGTACTAGATCAAGAACCCCCTTGGATCTGGTGACACTCCTTGGAAAAGCTGCTTTCACAAACTTCCCCAATACACATCCCTTACATACATCATCATGCTCTGTGCTCACGTCTGGAACACCTGTCACTGTCTCACGAAGCAATTTAAGTGCTCCATGATGTATATGGCCCATCCTTCTATGCCATAGCTCTCCTTGATCTCTAGGATTACTGCTGCTCACTAGTGCCTTAGGAGTATCAAACTGCAACCTATAAAGTCGGCCGCTCCTAACTCCAATAGCTATGGGTGATTTCCAATCCTTATGCTTGATTAAAACATGCGCCCCTCTAAAGAGTACATTGTAGCCTTTATCCTGAAGGACAGATACAGAAATTAGATTCATGCCCAAGCCTGGCACATACAACACATCATGAATGGAAATAGGCTTGCCATTCTCCCTCTGAAATAGAACAGTCCCTCTCCCAACTGGATTGCACTTGGACTTGTTCCCCATCTGAATCTAGAATCTGATGTCCTCCTCCTTGTATCTGGAGAAGTACTCCCTAACTCCTGTCATATGAAATGACGCCCCATTGTCTATATACCAAACACCCTGTGAGGTTGAGCTAGTCAGGCAAGCTATGAGTGCAAACTCATCCTCCATTCTACTAGAAAGCTCATCTACACTTGCTGAAGCTGCCGTCTGCTTCTTGCCCTTCTTTTCATTTTTCTTCCTTTGTGGGCAATCGCTGACATAATGGCCAAACTCGTGACAGCCATAGCATTTGATCTTAGATAAATCATTCTTCTTCTCACTTTTTGGATTTGATCCTTTGCCATACCCCTTCTTCGCTTTCCCTTTTCCTGCTAGGGCAACGTTTTCCTGTTCCACCTCACTTTTCTAACTATTACTGCTGGTTCCATTGACAAGACTTAGTCTAAGCTCCTCCTGAGTGAAGTCACTCCATAGTCGATCCCAACTCGGTAAGGTGTCTCGTCCATTAATAACTTGAACAAAGACATCCCACTGCTTAGTAAACCCATTCAGGGCTATTCGTACTAGCTCATCATCCTTTGGTTTGTCTCCAACAGCTGCCAATTCATCCTTGACAAGTCTAAGTCTGGTGAGGTAACTTGTGACGTCTTCTCCCTTATTCATCCGGGTATTCCTTAACTTTTCTCTGAGAATCAGCTTTCGGTTAAGGGTAGCATTCTGGTACAGATTCATAATGGCATCCCACATCGTCTTTGCTGTATCTAACTCTGCAATATGCGGAACAATATGATCCTTAACACCGTCAAGAATCAGCCTCCTTGGCTTGGCATCTTCCTTCTTATATGCTACGAGCTGTGTTGCGTCTGTAGGTACAGGTACAACAGTGGTCACATAATCCTTGATACCATTCTCTTCCAGCAATAAAGAAATTCTGGCTTTCCAGACACCAAAATTTGAGGCTCCATCCAATCTGTCCTGATCTCTTAAACCTGCTGAGGCCATCTCAAAAGAAAATAATAATTTGAAGAGGTCAAACTAGGTTTTATAAACCTAGATTTTTTATTTATTATTTTTCCTTTCTCCCTGTGCCTGTTCTGCACTCAGATCCGCTCTGATACCATGTGAAAAATCTATTGCAGCTATTGATTATTAATTTCCTATCTTATGTTAGATTATTTGGCTGCCGAAAAATAACTTACAGCAAGTAATAATTAATAACACAGCTGCAACTTCACGGAAAATCAAGGAGACAGAAAAATAAATGAACACAATATTTTGGACAAATTGTCCTTAGAAAAAACCCCGAAGGGAAAACCAGTCAGCAGATAATAATTCTATTCAACTGCAGAAAAATCAAGAGATACAAAATTGCTTGCCTCTTACTGGCAGAGCTCTGGAAATTTCTTTCCTGTAAATTCCCTTCCCTCAATTGTTCCTGCTGAAATTGCTCCGGCAATATTTTCCTTCTCCGGCAATTCCACTGCTCTCCAACGCTATCACTGCGCCCTTTGCTCTTACTGCAATCAATTTGCTATTGCTGCAAATTTATTTATTTGCTATCGCTGCAAATACTTCTCGGATCTGTGTTCTCCAAATGCCCATTGAACCTCTTTTATAATCCTCTCATTGAAAACCAATGGCCATGATTTAATCTTAATCAACGGCTAGGATTAATTAGACTCTAAACCCTAATATCTAGAAGTCTCTCGAGAAATCAATTATCTAGGTATGGAGATAATTATTCCAGCTGTGTTTCCAGCCTCGTAATCACCACCCGAGACTAGAACACCTGTCCAAGCTACATTTAAAATTAACAGTTCTAACTTCTAGTGTAGAAAGGAAAGCAACAAAGCATCCGATATATATAGGCGTGGGAATTGTGGGTGTCAAAAATTAGAGTGTCAAATAATACTATGAAAATATGACTGGGCTCATTTCCTATGCCAGAGTTAGCAACTTAGGCACATGATGTAGTTACTTTGGCCTTTAGAGACAAGTTTGCCAATTTAAATTTCCCCGAGTTCATTCACTCCCTTCCTTGCTCTCCAACATTATCTGTAACAGACATATAGGCCATTGTTGTGCAAGCTACATACTCATCCTCTCAATAGCCATAAGAACAACCATCCTACGTGTGCTCCACCAACTGCCATGATCACTGCAACATCAATAATTGCGTGGGCCCAGGGCTCCTCAAACACAGGCTCTGAAAAAGTCTAAGACCCTTTGGAATTTATTTACCACATGCATTAAGGAAGAAATGAATTACAATCACTTGTTCCATCAATAGGTTCAGTACCATCATCAAGAATGTATGTTAATATGTGTTTTGGCTATTCTTAAACGTCATTTATTTCAACTGTCAAAGGTCAATTTTGGCCAATAAAAGTAGGACAAATATTTACCTCTTTTTGTTGTGGATGAGGGGTAAAATTGCTATTGACTACTTGACCATTGAACTGAATGATGTTTAAGTAGAGTGGGAGCAAGTATGAACTAAGTTTATAGATTGTCTAACACAATTCGGTGTTTTGTTTACCAGATATATCAAGGAACCAATCAAGTGTATGTATTTTGTTCTATCAACAAATTCAATGCAATCATCTAGAATTAGCCTTGAATTTGGAACAATCGGAGTAGAAACTGATTTACAACTTGCTGGAAGTAGTAGAGCTTATAGATTTCTTGACAATCTAAATCACAATAGCAACAATAATAAACACAGAATAATAATTGGAATATTGAGTTTGTACAAGATGTACCACAATATAGCTTTATAAAGTCTTTCCAAAATAACTTCCCAAACTACGTCAACCTAAGGGAAGGTAACTTACTACACAAATAATAATACTAAATAATAAACCACAAAGTCACTAAGGTGAATTTATTACAATGTAAACCTTAATATTCCAACACCCCTCTTAAGGTTTACATTACACAATAAAACATGTTGATTGAAAAAAAACAAACACATTCTTGAGAAGCTTTTCTTTGAAAAAATAATTCTTAGACCAGGTATAACTCCATCAAATTGCCTTATAATCCTCGTAAACGTGTAGCTCCTAAGTTGAATTCTTGAGTTATTGAAATACCACCTCCCCAAACTCCTTGTTGTGCCCTGCACACATGCAATATTTTGTTTCAAAATGTGGACCCCCTTTTTTGCTTGTTTTGTTTGGTCGGAGTCTCTAGTTTTCCCGTCCTTAGTCTTTGAAAGTGATATTCCACTTTGGAAGAACATTATCTTAAGGAGTCTTGGGCACTTTACTTTCATTTTCATGATGATCTTATGTTATGTGGAAACCTTAGAATCTTTTGCCTTGGAGAAATATTTACTTTGCCCTTACATTCAGATATGGAGCCTTGGCTTGTGCCAGGACCCCAAAGTTCTCCCACTTTTTCATTCTTGAGATCTTCTTACGGAATATCATAACACTTTAGATTTTGTAGAACTTTGCAGCATGCCCAGAGCTCACCCAAAGTCCTATTGACTTCACCCTCAATTGTTTGTCCCTGATGACAATCTGCAACTTGATCATGATTCAGTTTGATATCTAAATGTTGATCATTTTAGTTTGGCACTTAGTTGGTTCAGTTGGCACTTGGTTTGTGTTCATTGGTATATGATGTAGTTGATGAATCATTGGTATATTATGCAGTTGATGACATACACTCATGATGTTTGATATACAATGGATATGCTTGGTGGTCATATTCATACTTGTCAGTTGGCATATGTTTTGGTATCATGCTCAATGGCATTTTCTGTGTTGTGGTATTCCCTGTGTTCTTATGCTCTCTTGGTATGATGATCTTATGAGATGATAACAGTTGCCTTGCAGCCATGCATTATGAGTATGGATGTCTATGATATGGACATCTATGACAGTTTGACATCATACATCAGCTTTAGGATGATAAGTGATTTTGGTTTCATTATTGATATCACATCAATATGCAAGTTATTATTAGTGTGCAAAGGTTTGATTTTGTTTGGTTTAAGGCACTAGACAATAGTGGCCATGTGACAGAACTTGACACAAAGTATTGGACACTCAGTGGAAATAGCATTGACAGTGGAGTTTGACTTCATTTCATAGTGGCATTATAATGTGCTGTTATTTTGTAACGTTTTGATCATTATTCAAAAGGTCATTTTTGATGTGATTTAAAAAGTGGCATTAAGGGCACATTGTTTGTCATAAGGTATTATGTGATATTTAAAAAAAAAGGAGGAAACAAAATAAACTTTGTTACAAATGCCACTTTAGGCTATGTAAGTGATATGACCTGTTGAGTAGGTCTCAAGCTCAAAAGCCGATTAAAAGGAGGTTTGATTAGGAAAGGTTTACCGGTCCCTTTTAGGGCACACTAGGAATGCAGATAACAGGGAACATAAGGAGATTCATAACATTTCATTTTGCATACTTTGAGCTTCGAATATGAGCTCTCGGCTGAGCTAGGGTATGAAGAAGGTTTTTATTTTTTCATCATTGCAAGTCATGGTTTTTGTAGAATCTTTGAAGGAGGATTATGCAGATGTGACAATGTTGACTGTGGATAGTCAAGACTTCGATTGGTTTCAGGTGTCTTCATTCTTTTTACCTTCATTCTGTTTAGTAGTTAGCAGTTATTATTTTTGATAAACTTGGTTAAAGGTTGTTAAGATTTGCAGTTGGTTTCAGTTTGAGAACATAGTCATCTTACAAAAATCAAGACTTCGATTGGTTTTAGGTGTCTTCATTCTTTTTACCTTCATTCTATTCAGTAGTTAGCAGTTATTATTTTTGATAAACTTGGTTAAGGGTTGTTAAGATTTACAGTTGGTTTCAGTTTGAGAACATAGTCATCTTACAAAAATACAAAAAGATTTTAAGTTTGTTTTTCAAATATGATGAGGGGTTTAAAGTGTTTAACGTCTCTGCTTAGACTGTAATTATATGGTGATTGAAGGTAGTTTATGAAAAACTAAACAAGGGTTTATATCAGTCTGTATTTTGTTAACACAGTTAAATATTTTCAGATTGTGGGTCTCTTTCTTGAACAGTTTTAAACACTTCTTTTTGGTTTTTAAAAGAACAACCCATCATTAGGGTTTGTCAATTAAAAAGATGATTATCTTTGACAGTTCTTGATTATTCTAAGCAGCCTAATGAGAACTTGTGATTAATACAGATTAAACATGATTTGGTACAACCATTTTGCACGACAAGGGTTTGAGTTACAAAAGTTTTGTTGAAATTTTGTAATAACATTGTAAATACTGTTTGGGGTTTGATTCTAATCATGACTGGTTATCTGGGTTGTTTCAATCAGTTGAAGCAAGACAATTATATTTTCAAATTGTTCAATGAAAGAAAAAGAAAGACAATGTTTTGAGAAAGTATAAAAGAGAGATTATACTCTATTGTGTTTGCTAGGTTTTGCAATTATTGTAAAATCAAACAAAAGCAATAGGTTATGATTTTATATAATTTTGTAATCAGTTGTAGATGTGCACAAGTTGATGTAATTCTTGAAGTCTCAAATATTCAATGAGATATTCAAGAATAGGGCTTTAAGAGAAACAGAGTAACCCTCTGTATTAAACTGTATTATTCATTGTATGGATTGAAATATGCCAGTGAGGCACAAATAGCCAGTGAGGCATAAATAGCCAGTGAAGCAGAATAAAAAGCCAGTGACGCAAAGTTGTATAAAGCCAGTGAGGCAAGAAAAATTGTCAATGAGACAAAAGAAGTCAGTGAGACTATATGATTGGGATTTTGATATTAAGCCAGTGAGGCATCTTTCTCAAGTGGTTTTTATTCCCCAAGAGGATTTTCCACTCATGTAATTTTTTGTGTTATGGTCTCTTTGTGTGTGATTCATTGATGTCTTATGTCTAAACTTTCCATTACATTCATTGTTCAATGTTTCATAATTTAACTGCTACATATGTGACATGATGTTCATTATGGGTCAGTACAAATGCATAATATATCCAATAAAGAAATAAAATTGCCCTATTATTTGTCATAGTTCATCAATAGTTGCTTTGTTCATTCATGTTGATCTGTCAATGCATTACAGTTCATAAATGAATGTTTTGCTTTCATCATAGAAGGGTTGAAGTTTATGGTTGGTAACGTTTATTAATTGCTGCCAAAAACAAGTTTGTTTTATGAGACACTGATTCACCCCTCCCTCTCAATGTCTCTCATACTTCAACAAGTGGTATTAGAGCCAGACCCTTGCAAGAAGTCTAACCAACTTAAGGGTTCCTGGCAAGTGGAGTACAATGGGTAAAAAGAATAGAAATAAGGCCTCAAATAGAGAAAAGAAAGATGTTGATCAAAAAGTTGAAAAGCAAGCCTCAGTTAAGTCTAGCAATGAGTTGTTGCATGAGTCAACCATGATTGTAGATACAAAATGTCATAAATAAATTAGTCCTGCAGTTAAGAGTCTTGACAATGTGAATGTTAGTAGACAAGAACTTGATGATTTTGTAGTTGAAATTGATGATGAAGAAGGAGACCTATGTGTGGATGAATATGATTATGAACAAGTGTATGATGAACTCGATTGTGAGATTGATTTAGAAGGAGAATTCTTGTGTGCCTTGGATACAATCAATCAACTTAGAAAGGAGAATCAGAGATTAGAAGACTAACTTCAACAAGAAGAAGACTCCAAGAAAAAGGTACTTTCTGACCTTGCACAAGTCTCTTTAGAGCTTGAAGAGACAAGAAATCAGATTGTTGACTTAAAGGCACAAGTTGAAGAGTCTAATAAACTGATTATTAGTCTAAAAACTGAAGTAGAAGAAGCAAAAAGAGAAGCTGATTTTACGAAATCTGGTCTTGAAGTCAAAACTAATGAATGTCTAAGATTAGAGTTAGATATTGTTTCTCTGAGAAAGGAATTAGCAAAAGCATCTTCTGAGTTAGATAAGAATTTGCAATTTAAAAAGAGTACTGATTGTTTGAATGACATGTTAAGCAAGCAAAAGTTTCACAAGGACACTACAAGCCTAGGTTATGAAGAAAGACAATGTTCTAAAACTAGAATACTCTAGAAAGAAGATAGACCTGAATTATTACTCTACTCCCGATGAAGATAGGAAGAAAATTGTTGATGCTCTAGAAGATCAAGGGAGGAGTATAGTTTGGTCCATTACGTCTCTACCCACTAGGCAAACAACAAGGTACAATTGCTCTCAATTTTATGGTTACTGTCATTCATGCTTTGAGTTTGGCCATAGAGCAAATGAATGTGGAAAACAAGCTAGAATACATGCAAGGAATTGGCATCATAGTTTGTCAAACCAGGTCCAGTGCTACAAGTGTAATCAACTAGGTCGTATTGCAAGGTTTTGTTTCCTTCAAGTAAGAAATGATGCTCCTAGTTATTCAAAAAGGCATAGTTGTTTTACCCCTCTAGCTGGAAATCATGTTATGTGCTTTAAATGTCATAGGCATGGACATGTTGCAAAGGTTTGTAAGAATGATCAAATGAATTACCATTAGATGATAGGTGTAAAGATGGTTTGGAGAAGGAAACATGTGGAAGAGAAGGTTGAATCTAATCATGTGCATACTGCACAAGAACAATACAAAACAACTTAAAAAGAATAGCATGAGGTTAGGGGGAGGTGCTTACAATTTTATCATCCATCTTTTTAGATATCAATCGAGAGGTTATAACGTCTGAAGATGTCTATAGTCATCTTTATCTTTGCTTATCCCTACTCATCAGGTTAACAGTAGTAAGAGGATAATTTGCATGACATCACAATGACAGTGCTTCTCCTTAATTCCTTCATTCACAGATTGCAAGTAATTTTTTGATTGTCAAGTGATCTCAGTCACAGAGCATGTTTTAGTCAGTGTTTTGCTATCAGTCTTTATATTGTTGTGCAGGTCCTTGATGACCAGATAGTTTCATAACAGTAATTTCTGCTTGTGACAGTCTCTTTCCAGTCTATTTGTCAATCCATAAGATGAATCATATATTTTCTATTATCTGTCAAAGGTTATTACAATGGATGAGCAGTGTTTTGTAGTTGAGCAGAGGAGTGTTTATGGTGTACCACAATATCTTCTTGATGTCCAATAGTCCTTAAGAATAGTTCTACCCTTAGACTGATCCATCTTGACAATATTTCATATGTGACTATTTTTGCATCATTAGTTGTTTTTTTTCCTCTCACAGAGGTTTGGTTGATGATTCTTGCACAAAACTTCATGCAAAGTACAATCTTTGGTTTATATGCTTCTACGTGCTCAATGTTGTATGCCTTCTTGGAATTCACAGGAGTTTCTTGTTCATGCTCACAAAGTCCTCCTCTAAATTTGTCTCATTTCTTAATGCCAGTATTCTTGATGCACAGGTGACATTGAGGTGGTTAGGTCACTGTTCAATAGGTGTTGTTCAAGTCCTATGTTCATGCTGATAGTCATTGTTGACAGTGGTGTGGTGCTTTGCCTAGTGCTTCTCCTTTGGCATTATTGTGACAGTTGATAATTTTGGTATCAGTTTGGTTTGTGATGACATATAACATGGATAGTTGAATCTTAGTTGCTCCATTGGTTGATAATACTTTAGCATAAATAGTTTCTCAATTGATTGTTTTTTACAGTGATCTTAAGTGTCTTTGACAGTGACAATGGTCTGTACTCTACTGTGAATTTAAGAAAGAAATAGTGGTTAGTTAGTTAGTAGAAAAACTACAAAATACAATGTCAAACGGTACCTTTCAAACAAGGAATGTCATTCATCAATGTGTGACCTCTGAGTGGACATTATTTAGATGCTCCTCTATTTATCTTCATCTTATTGGATCATAAAACTCTAATTAGATTGTTAGACTATGGTTGGCAGGGCAAATAACAAAAGATTCTAAAGTGCAATGGACAGTATGTTGTTTGTACAATGGTCAGATCAAATGTCTAGTAGTTTAGGTTACTTTGATTTTAGAGGATTCCATAGGTTCAATGTGTTTCATTCATGATGCTAGTGTGGTGACAATAAATCAATGGGTTGTGAGACAGTTCTTTGCATACTTGCATCTACTTTGACAGTTTGACATGACAAATATACAGAGTATGTTGCAGGCTTTGACAACTTGATAGTGGTAGAGATATGTTTTTACAGTAGAAACACAACAATATTCTTTCTATCTGCATTAATGATTAGTTTGTAACAGTGATAGTCATTCGGTGACAGTACATGCTATATCAACAGTGGAAAAAGGTGCTGATGTTATCAAAGTTTTTTTTCTTTTGCATTCCAATGCTTTCTATTTCAATATCATTATGCCATAATAGACATGGATGCAAATTGTAGAATACATGTTATGAATTCTTGATTATCAGTTTATGTTCATTCTCATAATGTTGATAGTGTTGAGCAGACAAATTTTGATAGTTGACAATGTAAATCATATCCTTGACACTCATGTTCTACTATCAGTCATAGATTTTTTCAATGGGTGAGATCTCTACATTAATATTATGGTTGTAGGGGGAGTATTGACTGTTAAATCAATGCATTATCTGGTGTTATGCATTGTATTCATCAATGACAAGGTTGTTTACAGTGACAGTGACATTTTTCAGTTGTTTGTCCATTTTTGTGCTCATTATGCTAATGATATTTCATTCTGATGTTGACATTTCATTTTCTGTTTCAACTGTTCTAGATGCTCTTCTTTCTTGGGACTGTCTTGGTATGGTTGTCTATATTTGCTCATTGTTTCTTGTTTCAGGGTTCTCTTGATCTTTATGTATATTGGAGGCATTGCATACTTTCACTCCCTTTGCCTTGATGTCAAAAAGGGGGAGAGGAAGTTGTGTTTTGCCATCATGGACAAAGGGGGAGTTTGTTGATTGCACCCTCAATTGTTTGTCCCTGATGACAATCCACAACTTGATCATGATTCAGTTTGATATCTTTGTTGATCATTTTAGTTTGGCACTTGGTTGGTTCAGTTGCCACTTGGTTTGTGTTCATTGGTATATGATGCAGTTGATGACTCATTGGTATATGATGCAGTTGATGACATACACTCATGATGTTTGATATACAATGGATATGCTTGGTGGTCACATTCATTAGTGGATATGCTTGGTGGTCATATTCATACTTGTCAGTTGGCATATGTTTTGGTATCATGCTCAGTGGCATTTCCTGTGTTGTGGTATTCCTTGTGTTCTTATGCTCTCTTGGTATGATGATCTTATGAGATGATAACAGTTGCATTGCAGCCATGCATTATAAGTATGGATGTCTATGATATGGACATCTATGACAGTTTGACATCATATAGCAGCTTTAGGGTGATAAGTGATTTTGGTTTCATTATTGATATCACATCAATATGCAAGCTATTATTAGTGTGCAAATGTTTGATTTTGTTTGGTTTAAGGCACTAGACAACAGTGGCCATGTGACAGAACTTGACACAAAGTAGTGTTGATTGGACACTCAGTGAAAATAACATTGACAATGGAGTTTGACTTCATTTCACAGTGGCATTATAATGTAATGTTGTTTTGTAAAGTTTTGATCATTAGTCAGAAGGTCATTTTTGATGTGATTTAAAAAGTGGCATTAAGGGCACATTGTTTGTCATAAGGTATTATGTGATATATTTTTTTTTTAAAGGAGGAAACAAAATAAACTTTGTTACAAATGCCACTTCGGGCTATGTAAGTGATATGACCTGTTGAGCAGGTCTCAAGCTCAAAAGCTGGTTAAAAGGAGGTTTGATTAAGAAAGGTTTACCGGTCCCTTTTAGGGCACACCGGGAATGCAGGTAACAGGGAACATAAGGAGATTCATAACATTTCATTTTGCAAACTTTGATCTTCAAATATGAGCTCTCGTCTGAGCTAGGGTATGAAGAAGGTTTTTATTTTTTCATCATTGCAAGTCATGGTTTTTGTAGAATCTTTGAAGGAGGATTATGTAGATGTGACCATGCTAACTATGGATAGTCAAGACTTCGACTGGTTTCAGGTGTCTTTGTTCTTTTTACCTTCATTCTGTTCAGTAGTTAGCAGTTATTATTTTTGATAAACTTGGTTAAGGGTTGTTAAGATTTGCAGTTGGTTTCAGTTTGAGAACACAGTCATCTTACAAAAATACAAAAAGATTTTAAGTTTGTTTTTCAAATATGATGAGGGGTTTAAAGTGTTTAACGACTTTGCTTAGACTGTAATTATATGGTGATTGAAGGTAGTTTTTGAAAAACTAAACAAGGGTTTATATCAGTCTTTATTCTGTTAAAACAGTTAAATATTATTGTAGATGCTTCTGGAAAAACTGTGTAGTGTTTTTTCAGCCTCAACGTTTCGGATCACACTCCATGATCCTTCATCAGGAGGAAAAGAAGAGAATGTAATAGAGTTAAAATTGCAAAGGTGGTTCCATAAAAAGAGATGGGGGGGTTCGGATTATAGTTAAATATTTTCAGACTGTGGGTCTCTTTCTTGAACAGTTTTAAACACTTCTTTTTGGTTTTTAAAAGAACAACCCATCATTAGGGTTTGTCAGTTAAAGAGATGATTATCTTTGACAGTTCTTGGTTATTCTAAACAACTTGATGAGAACTTGTGATTAATACAAATTAAAAATGATTTGGTACAACCATTTTGCACAACAAGGGTTTGAGTTGCAAAAGTTTTGTTGAAATTTCGTAATAACATTGTAAATACTGTTTGGGGTTTGATTCTAATCATGACTGGTTATCTGGGTTGTTTCAATCAATTGAAGCAAGACAGTTATATTTTCAAATTGTTCAATGAAAGAAAAAGAAAGACATTGTTTTGAGAAAGTAGAAAAGAGAGATTATACTCTATTGTGTTTGCTGGGTTTTGCAATTATTGTAAAATCAAACAAAAGCAATAGGTTATGATTGAATATAATTCTGTAATTAGTTGTAGATGTGCACAAGTTGATGTAATTCTTGAAGTCTCAAATATTCAATGAGATATTCAAGAACAGGGCTTTAAGAGAAACAGAGTAACCCTCTGTATTAAATTGTATTATTCATTGTATGGATTTAATTATGCCAGTGAGGCACAAATAGCTAGTGAGGCAAGATAAAAAGCCAGTGAGGCAAAGTTGTATAAAGCCAGTGAGGCAAGAAAAATTGTCAGTGAGACAAAAGAAGTCAGTGAGATTGTATGATTGGGATTTTGATATTAAGCCAGTGAGGCATCTTTCCCAAGTCGTTTTTATTCCCCAAGAGGGTTTTCCACTCATGCAATTTTTTTGTTTTATGGTCTCTCTGTGTGTGATTCATTGATGTCTTATGTGTAAACTTTCCATTACATTCATTGTTCAGTGTTTCATAATTTAACTGCTGCATATGTGACATGATGTTCATTATGGGTCAGTACAAATGCATAATATATCCAATAAAGAAATAAAACTGCCCTACTATTTGTCATAGTTCATCAATAGTTGTTTTGTTCATTCATGTTGATCTATCAATGCATTACAGTTCATAAATGAATGTTTCTCTTTCATCATACAAGGGTTGAAGTTTATGGTTGGTAAAGTTTATTAATTGTTGCCAAAAACAAGTTTGTTTTATGAGACACTGATTCACCCCCCCTCCTCAGTGTCTCTCGTACTCCAACAAGTCCTACATTTCAACACGGTCCTTAAACCCCCACAAGGCAAGTCTCTACTTTCATCGCTAAGGTTGCTCTACAACTTGGATAACATTAAAACTCCGCATTCCAACTTAGATCCCTCCACGCTGTAGCATTAATGGTAGTCTATGCACTTATGGCAGATTTGAAGGTAAGTATTTAAGCCAAAATGTGACATTTTTTTTCTATTTTTATTCTTTCATTTTTAGATTTAAATCCTGCAAGGGGTAGGGTATGTATGCCTCATATTAGAAGAACAGTTAGGTGCCTCTTGCATATTGAGAGTATGAGGTAGTCTCATATGTTGTAAGTCACCTGTAGAGCCAAAATCAGACTGCCTGACATCGTGGACTATAAAAAGATCCATTTCAATTTCCAATCTCCCTCTGACATTTGATGATCATGTCCAACATCTCTAAGTCAAATTGAGCAAGAAGATTACCAGGGTATTTCCCTTCGTACACAGTAAACAGATAGGGCACAACACCCTCTTTTGTGGTCATTTACTTACAGAATTTTGCTTTGCAAATGAGGAGCTCAAGGGATTCAAATGGGTTTACCAGTATAATTTATCGGTTTAAAAGCACATAAGAGAAATTTATAGTAGTAGCTCATAACTCTGTAATAAACCAGGGTTTACTAAAACACACCATTCATTAAACCCTGCATTTATAAAACATTTCCAAAAGATTGAGAAATGAACGTCAAAACGTGTTTAAAACTCTTGAATTCTATTGAAATGCTATTATGAAATCGAAATCATTTGATAGGGTTAGCAAAGTTTAATATTTCAAACTTTTGGTCAAAAAGAGTGAAATTTATTTAGTTCTCGCGACTTAGGACCCATTTGAAGCTAATTGCGGAGCTACCAAATCTAGCAGGATCTATCTTCTATTTCCACAAAATCTATTTGTTTTTCATTTTATGGGACCATATCGTGAGGAGGGATATATCCATTTAGTCCTAAAATTCTTGCACATCTAGACCAGAGCAAAACTCCCACATTTTCTTTGTAATTTATGTTCCACTAGACTCCAACATTTCTGTGCGAGATTTCTAATAGGATATGGAAATGTCCCCAAGGTCCTAAAACTTTTGTAGATCCCTTTAAGTCTGGAACACTTGCAAATATTTATGAGTCCAAGATCTCTGCATCTCTCTTGTGCATTCTTTGGTGACCTAATTCTTTGCAGAATTTTATTTTTGAAGTGGAAAAATCCAGTATAACGCCAAACCCCCGCAAATCTGCATAGGGTCTTTAGTTCCGCATTGCACTTATTACACTTACCTAATGCTTTTCGAAAGAGCGAGGCATACACAGAAGTTGCATAGTGTAATGATTCAAATGTTGATACCCTGTGTTGTATGCAATTTCTATACTAACCTTGTGATAAAATTAGTCAAGATTACAGTTATTTATTGTGGTTTCTCTTGCAGGATAAATGTCTATATTGAACAAGATGAAGTACAAGTTTGGAAAGGGGTTTTTCCAACCTATAAAATCACATCAAACTAGAATGATGTGGCAGACACCGACCTAACTAGAATGATGTGGCAGACACCGACCTAGGACATGTGGATCTAGAGGATTTGAAGGACAGAATGTATGGGGCCCATCCTACAGATTTGGCTAAGAAACTGGTAGACAATAGCATTGCCCAGGCTGTAGGATTTCCAACATCACTGCAATTCCCAGAGCTTATTGTGGAGTGCCAAGAGCATTATGACCCTATATCAAGAAAAATCATAGCTCCAGATGGAAGGGTGATAGCAGACCTCACTCTTGAAGTAATCTAAGAGACCTTTGACATTCTGGTCTATGCCAGTATGATCGATATGACTAAGGATGTTGGGCAAGCAATTTATGATCAAGGACCAAAAACATGCAGAAAAGTCATTAATAGCCACTGGATGAAAAAGACAATAGCCGCAATATCAAAGTTACCCAAGAACTTATATAGGAGTGATTTCATCACAAAGATTGACTTAGTAACTCTTTTGAGTAGGGTAATGGGCATCCCTTTTGCTTCTTCTTTTGAGGGGTGGATGTTCAGTTTCATTAAATAAGTTATAAATGGAAAGAAGAAAATATACTGGGCTAAGACCATCAATGATAATATTAACTTGCAATTCATATCCATAAAGGATACAAGTACATTTTATAAGACATCATATGTAATTTATATGTTGGCCAGGAACTTTCCATACCCTGGGCTAACTTCACTTGGGAAAATTGGCAATGCCCTCAAACAAGTGAAAGTGTATGATTGCTATCTGCAGTTGCAACTGGAGAATTCATTGTTTCACTATAAGAGGATTAATGATGCATTTACCATGTATATAACAAGGATGTTATAGGGAGATCTGAGCATGAGATTGTCAATTTCTGTAATGGACTTAGTCAAGAAGTCTGGATACTGGTTCATCCACTTTTACAAATTCACCTATCTGAGGATAGAGGGTTTTTCTGGAGCACCTTACCGACTTCCAAAGTACCCCAAATATAAGATGGTGTTGTTAGAATTGACAAGGCAAATCTGTAACACACACCAACTTTTGAAGGAGTTACATAGGGCTGCAGTTCCATTTTCCCTCGTTGTAGGTAAAGGACTGTTTGCATGCCCAACATCATTTGATGTAGAAGAATTAGATATTGTGATACAGATGTATCACCTCCTCTTTTATAAAGCAAGGAAACATTTTGATACCTATCACAAATTGGAGAAGAATGTGGGTGGGCAATATTATCATGAGGAACATTTAGAAGACTTCTGGCTCAATTGCCATGATGATTATAAAGTAAGGAAAAGGAAATGTTCTAGACTGCCAGTGGATTACATCAAATAGTTTGATATAACGACAGTGCCTGATTAGTTGGTAGATTATGGTGAGCTTGTTCAAGAGACTAGAAATGCAATAGTCTTTGGCCAACCTATCCCTCATGCTAATTGGGTTGAAGAAGAAGTCAAATCTCTTGAAGAGATAATGAAAGATAATATTAGGTACAATAAGAAATGGGTAGAAGCCCAAGTGGCTCAGTTGGAAACTCAAGGCATTAGATTAACATATAATACGCTGTAGCCAAGGAGAATGAAGGTATCTAAAGCCTCTGCTAAAGAAGGACCTTCCAGGGAAGGAGAATCTTCTAGTCCAAGAAGGGAAGAAATAGAAATTGATAGTGAGGAGACAAAGGAAGAAAGATCAATAGCAACTCCTCCTAAAGACAAAGGGAAGGAAAACGTAAAAGTAACCAAGAGGCCTCTTGCTACCCAAACCAACATGAGAAGAAGCCAAGAGGCTCCCCAAGGACAGACAAGGGTGTATAAAAGAAAAGGTGACCCAGAAGAAGAAGGTGAGGAAAAGTAGGCAAATTAATTTAAGAGAACCAAAGAAAGGAAAGATGGACAAAGCTACTTCTACTGAATTAGTTGTCATGCCACCTTCCATTACGTCCATTTCTACCACTCCCACCACACCTATCTCATAACCTATCATTGCCTCCATTTCACCTCCTATCACTTCCCCTTCTTCTTTCTTACCATTACCTACTTCACTTGCCACTGCCATCCCTGCATCATCCATTTCCTCAGCTACCACTATTGCATCTTCTTCACCATCCATCCAAAGTACTTCTTCCATCCTCGTGACCATCCCCTTGTACTCCATTCCTATAGTGTCTTCACTTGCACTTACATCCACTTCCTTTTCTTCCATATCATTTCCTTCTACCTCCTTTCCCTTAACATTTTCTTCCTTGAAATAGGTGTAGGTACCTATCCCTACTATTGTACCTATCGTTTCCACCCTTCCATCCATTCCCATCATTATCCCTTCTTCCTTCATTTCTCAAATCACTTAGGTTTTTCCCCAAGATGTTGCTACCACCATTCTCTCTTAGGTAAATAAGGTTATGATGCCTCAAGCTAGTCCCTGCTTTGATCCTTGTGCATCCCCCAAATTACCATCCTTGGAAGATATTAACCATGTGTATAGAGAATGGTGACCCAAAGAGCTGGCAATGAAAATATTGTGCCCATTTTGGCTATCTAAGAAGATTCTCCTATAGTCACGGTAGTCAGGCAAGTCAATGATGACCAAAATGAGACTGTATTGAAAGGGTTAAAAGAGGAGGTCTCCAAGCAATTGCAAGGGGTTGTTAATGATCAATCTATAAACCCTCATAAACAAGTTACACAAAAGGATACTTTCGCAAAAGTAAGGGATGATGATGTAGCTAATGTTGATCAGAATGTGAGTACAATAGAGTACTGTGATGATGCATAATTCGGTCAGTAGGAAGAGGTAATGAATGAAGAAGCTACAAATCCTTCCAAAGAAACAAAACAATTGGGGACTTAAGAAGATGTGTTATTGATTGAGCAAGTGTCAACACTTGTCTCCACTGATAAAAAGGAAGATGATCCAAAGGATCATTCCATGGAGGAGTTGGTTCCCAAAATTGCAGCTTGCTAATCGTAAGGGTATGCCAGATCCTATGGTCAGGCTAACAAGGTTTTGGCCAACGAAACGGAGTGACCCTATATGGTTCATTACTCCCTACACTTCATCTGCTAGACCTAGGTGAGTGTACCTTAATAATTAAGCAGATTGTGAACTTTAAAAGTTGAGTGTGCTTTTGACTATGGCAATCTATTTCTTAATGGCATGCAAATGTGAAATAGATGCAAAGCTAACAATTAATCCTACTGCTAATGTTTGAAAGTTGAATATGTGAATATAAGGTTTCTACAAAGTATTGCTTTACCATGAATATGACCAGTGCTTTCTATCAAATTTGGGCAATGGAGTCAAGATGTGTATGATAGGTGTGTCCTCCCTCCTAGCTTAACTCGAATTATTTGTCACTTTTCAATTGTTTATACTTTGTATAAATGTGCAAGGTTGTCAGTTATTAGGCTCTTCTTACAAATCCCAGTGATATCTCCCCAAGTTATTGTGACTATTTGAAAGGATTTTAATTTTTGTTGGAAGGAAACAGGTTAAGATGATTTATTTTAAAAGGATTTTAATTCTGGGCAGAAACCAATTAAAATGAATCTCTTACAAGGAATTTAATTCATTCTTGTGGAAACCAATCAACATGAATCACACAAAGGCAACAAATGTGTCTTGACAAATTAAATATATGCTTGATACACTCAATTTGAATAACAAGGAAAGACCACTTTGGAGACAACAAGATAAGGTGTATGAGTTAATATCAACAAATAATCGAACACCAAAATGTTAGCCACCAGATTATACTATTCTTCCCTGTTAAATTTCTTCAAAAGATTTTACAATATGCATTAGAAGTCTTCATTTTCTGGTATATTCTATCTACTATCTAATCCTACTGATGATGATCCTACTGCTGATGATCCTTCATCTTTGATTCTTATCTCTCATAAATACTTTGTAAGGGTTATGACCCTTTACATATTCATCCAATGCATTTCTTCACTTAATTAATTAGTTAGATCCAAATATTTTAATTTTAATCTCCTTTATCTTTGCACTCCTGTGAAAATGATTTTAATGATTATTATAATCCTTCCTTTGCTGGTGATTTCACTTCGAATTTACTTGTATGTATTTTCACCCGTAAAATGTTCTTTGGGTAAAAAAAACTACCCACTCCAAGATTTTTATGTTCTCTTAATTCCTAGGGGAAAAATGTTTTACTTATGAGGGGAAACATTTTGCAATTGCATTTTACATTATTGACAAAATAATATGCCCCAAAGTAACATCAAATTCATGGTGATTATTTTAATAAAACTTTACTTTGCACTTTATGCAATTCACGCACTTTTCATTTTCATTCCATCAAAGGGACTTAAACTTACTCTGAACTTTCACAATCTCTTTGATTGGTTTTGTGCAAATTAGTTTTATCAGGGGGCCCAATGTTTTTTTTGGCCGATATTCACTTCTCTGTTTAATAAGATTTTCAAGTCATATGCTCTCCTATTTTTGGTATTTTGAAGAGACTCGTATTTTATTCATGCCGATATTTATATCTCTCCTCGATGATTTCTTCACGCCTTCTCTATTCCTTCAGGATTTCAGAGGGACTTGGAAATCACTCACTCTGATATGGAGGAGTCTCTTCGATGATTTTTTTTATTTGTAATATTCCTCATATCTTGCTGCATACTCTACCATAGCATTGTACCAATTCTAGGGTTTCTTGCTTTGTTTTCTACTTCTGTTATTGATATACTGGAAAGAATGTTCAATTTCCAAAACCGGTCTGCTTATGTAATGCTAGGGTTATAGTTTAAATCAACATATCAGAGGGACTTCGATATCCTTTTGTATACCTTATACCTTTACGTATATCGGTCTATTGAAGGGAATATATAATATGTCCTACAGATAATTGCAAGTATCCTTGATAGATATCCCCTATGCCTTTTTGGTCTATCGAAAGGATTGTATAAAACCTTGTACCGATATAATAAAGTCCCTTCGATGAATGTGGTTATAAGGTTTTTCGACTTATCGAAGAGACGGAATATGATGTCCTATCCTACCGATGCTTCTTACCCTTAGCATGTATTAGCCCATAGAAGGGACTTCTACAAGCCTCCCTTCGATATAATAAAGTCTCTCCGATATTTATTTGTCCACTATCCATCTCAATAGCCTTTCTCTTAAGTAGTTTGAATTGGCAAAATATATTGGAGAATCAATGCCTAGAATGATAATTCCTAGAACTCTTGAGGCATCTGTGTACTACTCAGTATTTTTGTATATTGTGGTGTTTGGGATATTTCCAAGAGCTATAGTATGAGGCCTTAAAACATGCAGTACCAATCTCAATATAGAAATGGCCACCACTACGATAATACCAATTTCAATACTTCACTCCAACATACACTACCATGCAGACTAAGAAATCAATCTTGTCCACTTGCCAAAGATGATAAGCTCCTACGATATCACTTAATCCAAACATGGCTAAAATTATAATGGAGGACAGGACTACAAGGGGAGTGTAGTGGAAGAGTGGAGTCAAGAACATGAGAGTTAACATCATTGCAATGGCCATGATAATGTTTGATACTACTGTCTTGTAGCCAGCATTGGAGTTCATAGCTGACCTTGAGAGGACACCCGTTGTGATGTAGCAAGAGGTACATGGACCTATAATGTTCATCATGCCAATGGAAACCATCTCCTTATTTCTAAGGTATTATGCATAGGAGAGATCAACAAAAACATTTTCAAGGCATGGAAGGCAGTAGCCACTATGGTAAATTTCCTGGTAGAAATGTTGACCTCACTTCATCCTTTTCCCACTAGGCATAAGACACAAGTGTGGATCCTAATCACTTATTTGAATATTAGACCACCCTCAACATGACAGAGGACAACATTTATCATTATATCTGTGTCTATCACAATTTTATTCTGTCCACCAACCTTATCACATGAAAATTATTTGTTTTCTCCATGAATGAAGAGTTCCAAACAAGATCCAAACCCATGGAATGTCATGAAAAATGTTTTTGGACTCTATTTCAAGCTCCATCAACAACACTTATATGACACGTTGGGTCTTGATGTGGGCCTGACTAAAAGAAATTCATTTTGAAACAAGTTTTTTGTCCTAAATTGATCTAAGACTGCTTCAATATGCTTCTGAGGTGAAAAATTGTAATGGGTAGTCATTAGAATCCTCTTTCTGGCATCTTGCACAGTGACTCGAAACAAGTCATGTGGCCTCTAAAATCGCCCTGGAAAACTGATCAAACCATCTCCTGAAGCCATGAAAATGCACAAGCATGTAGACATTTGAACCAAGAATTCAGTGCAGCAAACAAGTTGGCAAAACACATCTCAAGGTGTGAGATATTAACATTCAAAGTAGCCCACTTAGCTTTTACTACAACTGTACTTGTTAAACATCATCTGAAACTCACCAACATACCATTTTGAAAAAATATCAAATCTCTTCCCTAGGGGGCTGCCACTTGGGGGATTAGTTCATTTAGGTCAAATGAGAATGCATGCAAAAGGGTCTTTCACCAATCCATCTCCTTCACAATATATTAAAGGTCAAAGTTGATCTCCCTGAAACTTTTCTGGGAATGCAGTCATCAAAACAGTGAAAATCCTATTTGTTTTTTATTTGAAAAAATAGCAAATGAGATGCTAGGGTTTTAAAATTTGTCATGAAAGTACATTAAAATGGGAAAAATCTAGAACACCAATTGGTTTATCATGAAAACCATCCATCTCGTAGATATTGACTTCTAAAGTTGACCTCCCTGGCAGATTTCATAATGTGCAGATATCAAACTTTCTCAGAACCCTCGAACTTGATGATTCAAAACCCTGTCAAATCTAATCATAGGAGGCTGAAATCAAACATACACACTTACATATGATAGATAAATATGCTTATCAAGTGATTTGACATAGAAGTGAATAGGTTTCAAATTATGACCCTCCAAAGTAGGTCACTGGGGCAGATTTTTCAGGTACATTTCTGAGTGTTGAAATTAATTTTTTCATGGGACCTTCAAATTTTGCCAAAATTTGAAGGTTCCAACAGTGGCTCCATCTAGAGATGTATGCCCCTTGTAGGCATAGCAAGAATTCAAATCTCTTGTGAGAAGACCGAGTGTCTTATTCATTAGGCAGCAGAGTCAAACTCCTCTGTCCTGAACTGATATGTTTTGAAAACCACACCATAACTGATGGCTCAAGACCACCAAAAAAAGAAAAGCCTAGACTTACCTCTATCATATATCTTATTTTGATATGATTCCATCAAACTCCACTTGAAGGTAATTATGAAATCTGTCAGGCCATACTCACTGTCACTAAAAACTTTCAAAATAACATTATGTTCAGCATTTTCCATACTTCCTTTACCATCCTCTAGTTCACAATTAGGCATAATCTGAAAACTTTCTCCATCATGTGATAAAGTTTTTCCATCTTCATCATACAAAGAACATTTACTTTCAATGCAACATCCTCCATGATTCTTGTCACTATCATGCATCATGAAATGATCTCCCAGCTGAGTTGAAAACAAAAAATACTCATAATTCACCATATAGCTAAGACCATGAGTTTGCATATAAAATCTGAAATTATTATAGGGCCTTTGATGCAAACTGGGCAAATAGCTTCTAGGTGTATGGGAAAGAAAAAAATCATTCTATTCATGTTGTTCATTCCATCATCTGAATGCTTCTCCCATAGGTCTGAAAACTCTGCCATATCAACCTCTTCTAAGATAGGCTAACATGAAACATCTTCAATATTTTCCTTATTACTAATTGGTAGTGACACCAACCCTTGATCCAGACACTCATCACTATGCACATCAACATAGTTATTCTCTTCATGAGTTGGTACAACACCCTGATCATCTATAAATGCTTCATTTTCCTTGTAGAATAGATTTGAATACATATGAAAATCATGTTTAGGTACACCTTGGAAAAATATCACTTGATTTTATTCTTCCATTTTATCATAGAAGGGGTTTGAATGAATCTGAAAATCATTTTCAGATGTGCACATTTCTTCCTCAAACTACTGATTCTAATATACATTTTCAAGAGAGTTCATATTTTCCTGAATATGGACATCGGGGTCAGCAAAATGTACAATTTGCTGATAATGAATATGGGGTTGATTGTGGTGTACAAGGTATTGAGGTGGGTGGGCTGGGACAACATAAGCATTTACACTTTGAAGACTGCTCTCACCTTCTAATGCATCATATGTCATTTCATTGCTTGCTGGAATAGACTGAGGCCCTAAAGTTTGTGTATAATTTTCATTATTGTCATCAAACTGACTTAGGAATAGCCTTTTGAAATCTTCCCATGAAGATATACTTTGCATGGGTAAGCTTTTACACCACTCTTTTGCATTCTCCCTCAATGATCGTGCAAAGAATTTCATAATGATATCTTATGCATAAATCTCAAAGTCCTCAATAAATTCACAAAATAGTCGTACATGCCTATGAGCTGATTCATATTCTTCTCCATGAAATATAGGCACATGATTTATGAGCTCAACGGGATAATGATTTGGGTAACCTTGAATATTATTGAAGTTCAATGATTTATCAATGTCTCAGACATACACTTTTTGTGGAAGTGGTTGACATTTCTGACTATTTTGATGAAGGGCTTGATATTGATAATGCTCGACATATTGATTGTATTCATGATCTTGGTAGCCCACTAGTCTTTGACTAGGAGGGATAGGATAAGCATTTATTTGATTTGAAGCTTATGGTATAAAAAGGTCCTATTGTGTATGATGTGCACCACTCCCATTAGCAAGATTTCCAATTGTATTATGAGGTAATTGTGGGGTAAAAGGATCACTTGCATTCACATATCCATCCTGATTAGATAGTGGTATATTTTGTGATGTATTTGAAACAAGTTTGGCTCTCAATTGTTGCAGTTCTTGAATCAATTTTTTCTCTTCCCTTAACAACTCAAGCATTCTCTCTTGTTTTGACATATTTATTTTGACTAAAAATGATGTTGTTACAAGATGTCTTTGTATTCTTCATCAAGTTTTTAACAAAGTCGCTACCTCTTTCAAAGAGGAATATGTTTTATCTTCTGGGTTTTTCTCTTCCACCAGAGCTATAATTCTAAATTTCTTGACTCTATTATGATGGTCTTCTACTATGTTTTCTTACGTTTGTCCCCAGCGGAGTCACCATTTTTGTTGGTTCCAAAAATTGTAGCTTGCTAATCCTAAGGGTATGCCAGATCCTATGGCCAGGCTAACAAGGTTTTGGCCAACAAAACTGTAAAGTACTGAGATTTCACAAGCAAACAAAACTGAAGTAAAACTTAATTACTGCAAGTAAAGTAAAGTAAAATAACTTCTATTACATCATTCAGTAGAAGAGATATAAGTGACATCATATGACAACACAAGATTTGCATTCATAAATTTATTCCAATCATGAGATACGATACAAGCATCTTTCTGAGTTCAATTATAGAGCTTTCAATAAAACTATATATATACAATTATAGATATGGTTTTTTGCCTTACATAACAATTCAATTTGATTACAAGTGTACAACTTTCATCAATATCAAATGAATCCAAAAATCAGTCCTCGACCGCCATTGACCATCTAACCATCTACTGCGTCGAAGGACAAGAACATGGTTCAGGTGCTTTTTCCGTCCAACCACGAAACTTGCGCTTCCCCGATATCCTTCAAAATGAAGGATGCCCAACCCTGCTTGAAGGGCCTAGCAACCTGTAAACAAGTGCATGGTTGAATCTGGTGTGTGCCTATCAATCTACATGCATTTCTATCATGAATGCAGTATCTCATCAATAGGATATGGCAATGAAAAATATAAATAAATGTATTAGGCAACAAACCATCTGTCTCAATGGTACATATGTCTGTTTCAACATTACTTGCACTTTGGCCAAAGTATTAAACGATTAATGACATGTAGGTTTTGAAAAAGAAAACCTACTTCCCTATTTTCCCATACTCGACACCCGTCCTGGAAGGCAACTTTCTAAGCATAAATTTAAACGAAACACTAACCATCCTCATTCAAACATTTAAAGACAAAATAACACACAATTCTTTCATGCAATAATACAAAAGTAAGTATTTCAATTCAGTTGATTCCCACATTTGGTTGTTTCAATTAATGTGGTTCTCATGGTATCTTCGTTGCTGTGAGATGATCTCAAGGGTTTCCTCCATAAGGCAATTAAAGTTATCTCAACATGAAGTCTATTACCTAAGCATGTATTCCATATCTATAAAATATATCTACGCTATTATTTATGAGGAAAAACGAACCCTAGTTAATAAAATTGACTCATGCATGGATTAATTACATGTATAAGGGATACTAACTAATATTCAGATTTGAATATACCTTGTAATAGTAATATATTTATAATAGAATTTTCTTGATTATTAATATATTCCCATTACTCAATATTTATCCTTAAAAAAAATAGTCATAAAATACCAAGAAGGATTTTCCACAACCTAAAATAGTGAAATAAAAAGCATACAATATTTGACTGAACGGACTTTGTAGAAACTCCATAGTCGACTGAGTTTTGAATGATGATGTTAAGAATGAAAGATAGATCTTTACTCTGGGTCAATTTCCTTGATGCAGGAAGATAGATCAGACAATTCTTAGAGGCTGGTTAGATATAACTGAGAGGTGGAGCAGACATCAGTAAAGGTCAAGGAGACTCAATGATATCATGCCATATGTAGATTCGACAAGCAACATAAGTAAAAAAGTGTCGATCAAGGCCATGCATGAATGACTTGAAGCAGAAGAATGGTACTGTTATAAGTTTACAAGGGACGCTACTGCTTCTTCCAGAAAATGATACTAACTAGAATGATTTAGATCCAAGATTTCAGTGGTTGAAGTTTGTCAATGGAAGAGATAAGTTTTAAGGTAATTGTTTGTTTTAAGTGCAACAAAAGAAAGTTGTTGAGACAACTATAGGGGGACGCCATTTAAAGAGAGTGGAGTTACGCATTAAAAACAGGCATGAAAACCAATGAATAATGCAGATCAATCACCTCAAAACAAAATAGATATAAACAAGATGGTGAAGGAGCCTGAGGTCGGTCTTAATAAAGGCCAAATTGCATCAAACAAATCCATGAGGATGATAGTTGGCAAAGAGGAAGAATAGATCAAAGGTAGACTACGTCTATTTTAGTCAAGGGCAATTTAAGAGCAAAGGTCATCGAATGAGATGAGGCCAATTCGATCAGGAAGAGGCTGATTTGATGGATGGGCAGGTTGTTAGAAGGGATTTAGACAGAAAAACTTGAAGTTCAGGAGTCAAAAGAAAAGCACAGTCGCTGGAAAGAAAAAAGGAACAGTTGATCCTCTAAAAGGAGAGAACGAATGGTGATTAGGTAAAAGAAAGAAGTTCAAATTAACAGCTACCAATAGGATGAAATCCATAGGTTAGCTGATTCACATGATTAGAGCCTCAATTTGCTAAATATGTTAAAGACAAGATCTGACAGTTAATAGTATAGGCAATAGTAAGGAGGAGTTTTGAGAGGCTGATCACTAGCCTTGCTAGGCGATAATATGTAAATACAATTCATAAAAAGAACTAAGTCAGAATAAGCCAATTCAAGAAGAATAACTAGGTTGTTGCTAGAAGGATGGTAGGTAAAACAAATAAATGGAAATCAAGTTATAAATCACAGTTCAGGCTTCAGCCAAATGTCATTTCATGATGGGTAGGGAGAAATCGATCATGGGAGAAGCATTTAAAGGAAGAAAAAAAACCAAAGGATTTTAATCTCTCAAACTAGTAAAAAAAATTACTAAGGAATTACCTAGAAACTGATGCTAATAACTTCTATCTTCACACGCCTCTTCCTTTTCTATGATGAAGATCTCTTCCTTTCCAATCTTTTTTTTGTGCCAGTCTCCTCTGCTGTGCCGTATCCAATCTCCAATTTCAAAGCTTTACTCTCTTTTTATTAACTCCCCCCAAACCCTAATTTCTTTCTCTTTCTTTTTTTGCATTTGATTCCTTTTTTTGCATGCAAGACATGCGTTCCTTCTTTTTCCATTTTTGCTAAAAATAAACTTTTTTAATATATATAACAAGACTGTATATATATATATATATATATATATATATATATATATATATATATATATTCTTGGAGTTATTCATATAAAAGTATAAAATGATAATACTATATTCATAAGTGAATTCATTATTTCTAATTAAAATTTGATTATTTTAGAATTTGAACATTACTATTTAAAATATACCCAAAAAGAAGCACTCTTTTATGAGTTTAATATTTGTATATATATAATTAAGTTAAATTGCAAAAAAATAGTGTAGTTATAATTCTTTTGCAATAAAATAGGTATTTTATTTTATTTTCCTTGATTTGATATTTTTATTACCATATAACTATTTGGATCAATTTATAAGTCTAACTTATTTATCTTGAAAAATAGGCATTGAACTTCATTTGGGGTAAAGTTGAAAGATGGTGACATTATCAAACAAAGAACAATATGCAGACATTCATTGATACAATAATGCAAATCTATTTGAGTGTGTGACACTAGATAAAACCCAACACGTGTTGTCAAATAGCTAGGTCCCCTCTACCTGAGCCATGCTTTTGTCCTTCGACAAGACCTGCAGACAATCACACTCATACCACTATCAATAGGTTAGTCCCATAATATAGCCGAAGCAATTGAATTTTTAAACCAATAATATATCTCTTAGCAATTTATTCTTGATTAAAGTTCAATGATTTCTCATAAGTTTGATCAAATCACATAATATGAAAGTCTGAGACGTGACATCCTTCCCCAGTTGGAAGAGACATCGTCTTGATGTCTTATGACAACAAACAAAATAATAAAGTATCAAAACAGTAATGTATCATCATCTGATACCAAAGTATCTCTATTGTGAATTAAATAAAGACATCTATACTAATTTCCCCAAATGTGGGAAAGATCTATCAATCTCAATAGCATCTTCCCAAGTGGCATTATCCACTGAATATTGGTCCCACTGGAACTTATACTACAGTATGTCTTTGTTATGTAACTTAACGTTGTGCTTCTCCAAGACTCGAATGGGCTCCACTAGCACCACTCCTGGATCCTGTACCTGCAGAGCATGCCAATCAAGAATATGCAATACATCAGGATAATAAGGTTTGAGCAAAGACACATGAAAAACATTATGGGTCTTGGTGAGAGTTAGTGGTAGAGCAAGTCTATATGCAACTGGATTTATCACTTCTAGAATGTTGAAAGGTCCTACGAATCTTGGAGCTAGTTTAGATGCCTTGCCAAATGAAATCAAACTCTTATGTGGCTTGACCTTTAAAAATACTTTGTCACCCACTGAGAATTGCCTAAAAGTCCTATTCTTATCTGCATAACTTTTCTATCTATCCAAGGCTTGTTTCAATTTCTCTTTTATTAGCCTCATCTGATCTTCCATTTCCTTTAACATGTCAGGTCCAACTACGATTCGATCTTCAATCCTGTCCCAACTGATTGGAGTCCTACACTTGCACCCATAAAGAGCCTCAAATGGTGCCATCCCCAAAGATGCATGGTATGAGTTATTATACACATACTCTACCAATGGCAAATATTCTTCCCATTTGTACTGTTGGTCCATATAGTACATCCTCAGAAGATTCTCTACTACCTGATCGACTCTCTCTGTCTGACCATCTATTTGAGGATGATAAGTCATGCTAAAGTTCAACTTAGTCAATGCTGGATTAAGTGTGGTCCAAAACCTAGAGGTCATGCGAGTGTCACAATCTGAAATGATCATCTCTGGCACTCCATGTAATCAAAAAATTTCTTAGACAAACTTTTTTGCTAAGGTCAACGACCCATCTAAGAGATTTTTGGGAATGAAATGAGTCACTTTACTCAGTTTGTCCACCACTACTAAGATGACATCATGTCTGTTCTTTGACATGGGCAATCCCTGAATAAAGTCCATGCTAATCACCTGCCATTTGTACTCTAGAATACTGCGTGGATAAAGAAGTCCTATAGGATGGACATGTTCAGCCTTAACGCATTGACACTCTAAACATCAAGCGACAAACTTAGTTACAACCTTTTTAAGCTTAGGCCAAAAGTACAATGGTCTCAATCCTTGCATTGTCTTGGTCACTCCTGGGTGTCCAGAATATGGCGCACTATGGATCTCTCCAAGAACTAACTTTCTCAACTCACCTGAATCTGGGATATACATTCTCCCCTGATACCTCAAAAGCCCATTTGTCTCTATCACATACCCATCAAATTGATGATCTGTGGGGTCTGCTTCTAATGCTTGTTTTACCTGTTCATAGTGCTCATCCCCTTGTAAGTTTTAGATTACCTGTTGTCTTAGATTTTTTCTAGTAGTCACCATGGTAGCCAGATGTCATCTCCTGCTAAGAGCATCCGTAAACCTATTATCTTTTCCTTTAATATACTCGATTCCAAAATCATACTCGCTAATGAATTCTAGCCACCTTCTCTATCGTGCATTGAGATTAGGTTAGGTAAAGATATATTTGAGCCCTAGATGATCTGTCTTAAGCTCAAATGGCTTACCCAAGAGATAGTGTCTCCACATTTGGATTGCATGAACAATGGTGGACAATTCAAGATCGTGAGGTGCATAGTTTAACTCATGTTGTTTCAGTTTCCTTGATTCATATACCACCACTTACCCATTCTGCATCAACACTCCTCCCACACCTTCACTAGAAGCATCTGTTATCACTGTGAAATGACCATTTGGATCAGGTATGGTCAAAATAGGTGCTGCCGTGAGTTTCTCCTTCAACAACTGAAAAGCTTGTTCACATTTATCCGTCCAATCGAACTTCTTACCCTTCTTCTGTAACGAGGTTATGAGTGTTGCAATTATCGAGAATCCTTTTACAAATTTCCTATAATATCCTGCCAGCCCCATAAAGCTTCTAACCTCAGTCACAGTCTATGGTGCGGGGCATTCCATTATTGCCTTGATCTTTTTAGGATCTATCACTATCCCATCTGCTGAAATTACATGGCCAAGATAGTGCACTTTACTCTGGTAGAATGTGCACTTAGATAACTTGCCAAAAAAATTTCTCTCTTAAACGTTGCAAGACTATTCTCAACTGTCTTTCATACTCTACTAATTTTGAATAAATCAGAATGTCATCTAAGAAGACCAACACAAATTCATCTAGACAATCCATGAACACACTGTTCATCAAGTTCATAAAAGCTGCTAGTGCATTAGTTAACCCGAATGGTACTACGGTGAACTTGTAGTGGCCATATCGTGTTCTGAATGTTGTTTTAGAGATATATTCATCCTTAATCCGTAACTCATGGTAACTGGATCTAAGGTCTATCTTGGAGAATACCTTTGCACCTTTCATCTAGTTGAACAACTCATCTATCCTTGGGAGTGGATATTTGTTCTTAATAGTTGCTTTGTTGAGCATTTTGTAATCAATGCACAACCGCAATGTTCCATCTTTCTTCTTTATGAAGATGACTGGTGCGCCCCAAGGTGACACACTAGGTCTGATAAACCCCTATTTTAACAATTCTTCTAACTATACCTTAAGTTCATATAGTTCTGTTGTCGTCATTCGGTAAGGTGCTTTAGACTGTGGTTCTGTTCCTAGTATTAGATCTATAGAGAAATCAAATTCTCTTTTAGGCAGTAGTTCTGTCAATTCATTAGGGAAGACATCTTTGAACTCTCTAAGAATAGGATATTTGTCAAAAGATGGTTCCTGATTATCTAGATCTCTTATCTTTATTGCATAGATGGAACATCCCTTTCTTTTAGCCTTTTTCAATTGCATCGCTGATATCTGTCTTAGCTTAAGAGGTGTTTTGGATCCATGAATCTTTACTTGATTCCCAAAGTCATTAAAGCATTTCACTACTTTCTCTTAATAATCTACTAAGGACTTATGTTCAGATAGCCAATTGATTCCAAGAATTACATCATATGATCCTAGAGGTGCAACATAAAGGTTGACTTGTGTTTGGAAAGTAGGAAGATCTAATTCACTGCATACTAGACATGAATCTACTCTTTTCTCTACATTGTTACCATACTGCACTATCCAAGAATTTTCCATGTGTCTCATTTTTATAGATAATTTAGCTACAATATTAGGATCAACAAAATATTTCGTAGCTCCTGTATCAATTAAAATAGAAATTGGAAGGCCAAAGAGCTTACCAGACATCTGAATGGGTGTATCTTGGAAATCTGCTTGTCGATGATCTACAGCCGCATGAATATGGTGTTGAGGAGCTCCCTGTCGATTTCCATTTTTCTAGTTCACTGTTCACTGAGGACATGCACTAGCATAATGTTCTCCTCCATAGTTGTAACATCCATCTCTGGGTCCTCTATGTCCAGCTGGCATGTCCCTCCTGTTATTATTACCATTGTTGCCATAATTACCTCTCTTATTATTATTTCCACCTTGGTTCCCATTATTCTTTTCCTGGTAGTTATTGCCTCTTTTAAGGTTCCTTATCTGGCACTTGCTATTTCCTTGGTTGCTACTATTACCTTGATTGTGACTGTCATTCTGAAACCTTTTATTCCCATTCTTCACATCTCGACTCTTACGATAGTTTGCAATCTCCTACAGTTTTTGCTCATGTTTAGTAGTTTTTTCAAACACTTCATCCATGGTTAATGGATTATGAATATCCACCTCAGATCTAATCTGTGGCCTTAATCCCAAGATAAACTTATGAATCCTGAACCTTTCATCTAGCTGAAAATGTGGAACATACTTCAACAGGTGAGAATTTCTCCCAATATTGTGTCACTGTCATACCTCCTTGAGTGAGTTTTTAAAATTCTATCATTTTCTTGTCAAAGTAGAGCTGTGGCAACCACCTCTTCCTGAAAAGGTTGAGGAAGCGGTCCCATGTGATTTCTCTCGGCAACAGTTTCTTTTCAGCCTTCTCGTTATCCCACCAAGTCGCAGCTTCCCCAGTAAGCTTGTAGGATCCCCATATAGCTTTAGTTTCATCAGACAAGTCATGGAGATCAAAATATTTTTCCATATCAATAATCCATGCTTTTGCTCCATCACCTATAGTCTTACCGTCAAACTTAAGAGAGGTAACCTTTTTGAGATCCTTTTCTAACTCCTCAGCAATTTTGTTTTGATTGTTCCCATTCACTTCACCCTCAGGACCTCTATTTTCTTCTCTCCTTTCTTCATTTTGATTTCCCCTTATTCCTCTGATATCCTATTTGATAGTGTTCATTCACATTCCCTACTGAGTCAAGAGAGCTAGGATTTGATTTAGTTGGTTATTTTGTCCATCATTATTCTGTCCTGCATTGTTATTATTGTTTGCTTCATTTCTATTTCCTTCATTGTTTCTAGCATTATTTCGTGCATTAGCTCCTCCTGCATTGGTGCCAGAATTATTCCCAACATTGGCTTCTTCATTGTTTCTAGTATTTAGGTCATTGCCAGATCCTAGGGTTGCTACCCTACATCTAGAGTTTCTAGTATTCATAATGAATTATCTACAAAGAGTTTACAACTTTTAACGTAACAATCCAAAAAGGCCTAGAGTAGAACAATCGCTCTGATACCAAATGTAAAGTACTGAGATTTCATAAGCAAACAAAACTGAAGTAAAAATTAATTACTGCAAGTAAAGTAAAATAACTTCTATTACATCATTCAGTAGAAGAGATATAAGTGACATCATATGACAACAGAAGATTTGCATTCATAAATTTATTCCAATCATGAGATACGATACAAGCATCTTTCTGAGTTCAATTACAGATCTTTCAATAACACTATATATATACAATTACAGATATGGCTTTTCACCTTACATAACAATTGAGTTTAATTATAAGTGTACAACTTTCATCAATATCAAATGAATCCAAAAATTAGTCCTCGACTGCCATTGACCATCTGGCCATCTGCTGTGTTGAAGGATAAGAACATGGTTCAAGTGCTTTTTCCGCACAACCACGAAGCTTGTGCTTCCCCGATATCCTTTAAACTGAAGGATGCCCGACCCTGCTTGAAGGGCCTAGCAACCTGTAAACAAGTGCAGGGTGGAATCTGGTGTGTGCCTATCAATCTACATGCATTTCTATCATGAATGTAGCATCTCATCAACAAGATATGGCAGGGAAAAATATAAATAAATGTACTAGGCAACAAACCATCTGTCTCAATGGTACATATGTCTGTTTTAACATCAATTTCAGTTTGGCCAAAGCATTAACCGATTAATAGCATGAAGGTTTTGAAAAAGAAAACTTACTTCCCTATTTTTCCATACTCGACACCCGTCCCAGAAGGCAACTTTCCAAGCATAAATTTAAAAGAAACACTAACCATCCTCATTCAAATAACATTTAAAGACAAAATAACACACAATTCTTTTGTGCAATAATACAAAAGTAAGTATTTCAATTCAGTTGATTCCCACATTTGGTTTTTTTGAATTGATGTGGTTCTTGTGGTATCTTCATTGCTGTGAGATGATCACAAGGGTTTCCTCCATAAGGCAATTAAAGTTATCTCAACATGAAGTCTATTACCTAAGCATGTATTCCATTTTTATAAAATATATCTATGCTATTATTTATGAGGAAAAACGAACCCTAGTTAATAAAATTGACTCATGTATGGATTAATTACATGTATAAGGGATACTAACTAATATTAATATTTGAATATACCTTTTAATAGTAATATATTTAGAATAGAATTTTCTTGACTATTAATATATTCCCATTACTCAATATTTATCCTTAAAAAAAATAGTCATAAAATAACAAGAAGGCTTTTCCACAACCTAAAATAGTGAAATAAAAAGCATACAGTATTTGACTAAACGGACTTTGTAGAAACTCCATAGTCGACTGAGTTTTGAATGATGACGTTAAGAATGAAAGATAGATCTTTACTCTAGGTCGATTTCCTTTATGCAGGAAGATAGATCAGATAATTCTTAGAGGCTGGTTAGATATAATCGAGAGGTGGAGCAAACATTAGTAAAGGTCAAGGAGACTCAATGATATCATGCCATATGCAGATTCGGCACACAACATAAGTGAAAAAGTGAAACTGTCGATCAAGGCCATGAATGAATGACTTGAAGCAGAAGAACAGTATTGTTATTAGTTTACAAGGGACATTACTGCTTCTTCCAGAAAATGATACTAACTAGAATGATTTAGATCCAAGATTTTAGTGGTTGAATATTGTCAATGGAAGAGATAAGTTTTAAGGTAATTGTTTGTTTTAAGTGCAACAAATGAAAGTTGTTGAGACAACTATAAGGGGATGCCATTTAAAGAGAGTGGAGTTACGCAATAAAAACATGTATGAAAACCAATGAATAATGCAGATCAATCACCTCAAAACAAAACAAATATAAACAAGATGATGAAGGAGCCTAAGGTCGGTCTTAAAAAAGGCCAAATTGTATCAAACAAATCCAAGAGGACGATAGTTGGTAAAGAGGAAGAATAGATCGAAGGTAGACTACATATATTTTAGTCAAGGGTGATTTAAGAGCAAAGGTCGTTGAATGAGACAAGGCTAATTTGATGAGAAAGAGGCTGATTCGATAGATGGGTAGGTCGTTAGAAGAGATTTAGATGGAAAAACTTGAAGTTCAGGAGTCAAAAGAAAAGCATGGTCGCTGGAAAGAAAAAGGGACAGTCGATCCTCTAAAAGGAGAGAATGAATGTTGATCAGGTAAAAGAAAGAAGTTCAAATTAATAGCTACCGATAGGATGAAATCCATAGGTTAGCTGATTCGCATGATTGGAGCCTCATTTTGCTAAATATGTTAAAGACAAGATCTGACAGTTAATAGTATAGGCAATAGTAAGGAGGAGTTTTGAGAGGCTGATCGCTAGCCTTGCCAGGCAATAATATGCAAATACAATTCATAAAAGAGAACTAAGTAGGAACAGGTCAATTCAAGAAGAACAACCAGGTTGTTACTGGAAGGATGATAGGTAAAACAAACAAACAAAAATCAAGTTATAAATATAGTTCAGGCTTCAGCCAAACGTTGTTTCATGATGGGTAGGGAGAAATCAATCACCAGAGAAGCATTTAAAGGAAGAAAAAAAACCAAAGGATTTTAATCTCTCAAACCAGTAAACAAAATTACTAAGGAATTACCCAAAAACTTATGCTAATAACTTCTATCTTCACACGCCTCTTCCTTTGATGTGATGAAGATCTCTTCCTTTCCAATCTTTTTTTTTGTGCTAGTCTCCTCTACTGCGTCGTATCCAATCTCCAATTTCAAAGCTTTACTCTCTTTTTATTAACTCCCCCCAAACCCTAATTTCTTTCTCTTTCTTTTTTTGCATTCGATTCCTTTTTTTACATGCAAGGCACGTGTTCCTTCTTTTTCCATTTTTGCAAAAAATAAACTTTTTTTTTATATATATAACAAGATTGTATACATGCATATATATATATTTTCTTGGAGTTATTCATATAAAAGTATAAAAGGAGAATACTATATTCGTAAGTGAATTCATTATTTCTAATTAAAATTTGATTATTTTAGAATTTGAACATTACTATTTAACATATACCCAAAAAGAAGCACTCTTTTGTGAGTTTAATATTCTTATATATATATAATTACTAAATTGCAAAAAAAATAGTATAGTCATTAATTCTTTTGCAATAAAATAGGTATTTTATTTTATTTTCCTTGATTTGATATTTTTATTACCATATAACTATTTGGATCAATTTATAAGTCTAACTTATTTATCTTGAAAAACAAGCATTGAACTTCGTTTGGGGTAAAGTTGAAAGATGGCGACATTATCAAACAGAGAACAATATGCAAACATTCATTGATACAGTAATGCAAATCTACATGAGTGTGTGACACTAGATAAAACCCAACACGTGTTTTGAAATAGCTAGGTCCCCTCTACCTGAGCCATGCTCTTGTCCTTCGACAAGACCTGTAGACAATCACACTCATACCACTATCAATAGGTTAGTCCCATAATATAGCTGAAGCATTTGAATTTTTAAACCAATAATATATCTCTTAGCAATTTATTCTTGATCAAAGTTCATGATTTCTCATAAGTTTGACCAAATCACATAATATGAAAGTCTAAGACATGACAGAAACAGAGTGACGCTATATGGTTTATTACTCCCTGCACTTTAGGTTTTGTTGGACATAGGCGGGTGTACCTTAATAATTAAGCAGATTATGAACTTTAAAAGTTGTGTGTACTTTAGACTATGAAAATCTATTTCTTAATGACATGCAAATGTGAAATAGATGCAAAGATAAAAATTAATCCTACTGCTAATGTTTGAAATTTGAATATGTGAATAAGGTTTCTACGAAGTATTGTTTTATCATAAATATGGCCAGTGCTTTCTATCAAATTTGGGGAACTGAGTCAAGATGTGTATGATAGGTGTGTCCTCCCACCTAGCTTAACTCAAATTATTTGGCACTTTTCAATTGTTTATACAAACGTTCAAGGTTGTCAGTTATTAGGCTCTTCTTACAAATCCCAGTGATATCTCCCCAAGTAACTGTGACTATTTGAAAGGATTTTAATTCTTGCTGGAAGGAAACCAGTTAAGATGATTTATTTTAAAACGATTTTAATTCTGGGCAGAAACCAATTAAAATGAATCTCTTAAAAGGAATTTAATTCTTTCTTGCAGAAACCAATCAACATGAATCACACAAAGGCAACAAATGTGTCTTGACAAATTAAATGTATGCTTGATACACTCAATTTGAATAACAAGGAAAGACCACTCTAGAGACAACAAGATAATGTATATGAGTTAATATCAACAAATAATTGAACACCAAAATGTTAGCCACCAGATTATAATATTCTTCTTCGTTAAATTGCTTCAAAAGATTTTACAATATGCATCAAAAGTCTTCATTTTCTGGTATAATCTATCTACTATCGAATCCTATTGATGATGATCCTACTGTTGATGATCCTTCATCTTTGATTCTTATCTCTCATAAATACTTTGTAAGGGTTATGACCCTTTACATATTCATCCAATGGAGCTCTTCACTTAATTAATTAGCTAGATCAAAATATTTTAATTTTAATCTCCTTGATCTTTGTACTCTCGTGAAAATGATTTTAATGATTATTATAATCCTTCCTTTGCTGGCGATTTCACTTCAAATTTACTTGTATGTATAATCACCCGTAAAATGTTCTTTGGGTAAAAATAACTACCCACTCCAAGATTTTTATGTTCTCTTAATTCCTAGGGTAAAACTGTTTTACTTCTGAGGGGAAACATTTTGCAATTGCATTTTACATTATTGACAAAATAATATGCCCCAAAGTAACATCAAATTCATGGTGATTATTTTAATAAAACGTTACTTTGCACTTTATGCAATTCATGCACTTTCCATTTTTGTTCCATCGAAGGGACTTAAACTTACTCCGAACTTCCACAATCTCTTCGATTTGTTTTGTGCAAAATAGTTTTATCGAGGGCACCAATGCTTTTCTTTGGTTGATATTCACTTCTCTATTCAATAAGATTTTCAATTCATATGCTCTCCTATTTTTGGTATTTTGAAGAGACTCGTATTTTATTGTTGCCGATATTTATATCTCTCCTCGATGATTTCTTCACGCCTTCTCTATTCCTTCAGGATTTTGGAGGGACTTGGAAATTACTCAGTCCAATATGGAGGAGTCTCTTCGATAAATTGTTTTATTTGTAATATTCCTCATATCTTGCTGCATACTCTACCATAGCACTATACCAGTTCTAGGATTTCTTGCTTTGTTTTTTGCTTCTATTATTGATATACTGGAAAGAGTGTTCAATTTCCAAAACTGCTCTGCTTATGTAATGCTATGGTTATAATTTAACATCGGCATATTAAAGGGACTTCAATATCCTTTTGTATACCTTATACCTTTACGTATATCGGTCTGTTGAAGGGAATATATAATATGTCCTGTAGATAATTGCAAGTGCCCTTGACGAATATCCCCTATGCCTTTTTGGTCTATTGAAAGGACTATATAAAAGCTTTTGCCAATATAATAAAGTCCCTTTGATGAATGTGGTTATAAGGTTTTTCGATTTGTCGAAGAGATGGAATATGATGTCCTATCCTACTAATCCTTCCTACCCTTAGCATGTATTGGCCCATCGAAGGGACTTATACAAGCCTCCCTTCGATATAATAAAGTATCTCCGATATTTATTTGTCCGCTATCCATCTCAGTAGCCTTTCTCTTAAGTAGTTTGAATTGGTAAAATATATTGGAGAATCAATGCCTAGAATGATAATTCCTGGAACTCTTGTGGCATTTGTGTATTGCTCAGTATTTCTGTATATTGTGGTGTTTGGGATATTTCCAAGAGCTATAGTATGAGGCCTTGAAACCTGTAGTACCAATCTCAATATAGAAATGGCCACTGCTATAATAATACTAATTTCAATACTTCACTCCAACATACACTCCCATGTAGACTAAGAAATCAATCTTGTCCACCTGCCAAAGATGATAAGCTCCTAAGATATCACTTAACCCAAACATGGCTGAAATTATAATGGAGGATAGGACTACAAGGGGAGTGTAGTGGAAGAGTAAAGTCAAGAATGGGAGAGTTAACATCACTACAATGGCCATGACAATGTTTGATACTACTGTCTTGTAGCCAGCATTGGAGTTCACAACTGACCTTGTGAAGACACCCGTTGTGATGTAGTAAGAGGTACATGGACCTATAATGTTCATCATGCTAATGGCAATCATTTGCTTATTTCCAAGGCATTATGCATAGGAGAGATCAACAAAAACATTTTCAAGGTATGGAAGGCAGTATCCACTATGGCAAATTTCCTGATAGAAATGTTGACCTCACTTCATCCTTTTCCCACCAAGCATAAGACACAAGTGTGGATCCCAATCACTTATTTGAATATCAGACCACCCTCAACATGACAGAGGACAACATTTATCATTATATATATGTCTATCACAATTTTATTCTATCCACCAACCTTATCACATGAAAATTATTTGTTTTCTTCATGATTGAAAAGTTCCAAACAAGAGACAAACCCATGGAATGTCATGAAAAATGTTTTTGGACTCTGTTTCAAGCTCCATCAACAACACTTGTGTGACACATGTCGAGTCTCGATGTGGGCCCGACTAAAAAATAATTTGTTTTGAAACAAGTTTTTTGTCCTGAATTGATCTAAGATTGCTTCAATATGCTTCTAAGGTGAAAAATTACAATGGGTAGTCATTAGAATCCTCTTTCTGGCATCTTGCATAGTGATTCAAAACAAGTCATGTGGCCTCCAAAATCACCCTGGAAAACTGATCAAACCATCTCCTAAAGCCATGAAAATGCACAGGCATGTAGACATTTGAACGAAGAATTCATTACAGCAAACGACTTGGCAAAACACATCTCGAGGTGTGAGATATTAACATTCAAAGTAGCCCACTTAGCTTTTCCTACAATTGTACTTGTTAAAATCATCTGAAACTCACCAACTTGCCATTTTGAAAAAACATCAAATCTCTTCCTAGGGGGCTGCCACTTGGGGGATTAGTTCATTTAGGTCAAATGAGCATGCATGCAAAAGGGTCTTTCACCAATCCATCTCCTTCACAATATATTAAAGGTCAAATTTGACCTCTCTAAAACTTTTCTGGAAATGCAGTCATCAAAATAGTGAAAATCTCATTTGCTTTTGATTTTGAAAAAATAGCAAATGAGATGTTGGGGTTTTAAAATTTGGCATGAAAGTACATTAACATGGGGCAAATGTGGAACAACAATTGGTTTGTCATGAAAACCATCGAGCTCATAGATATTGACTTCTAAATTTGACCTCCCTGGTAGATTTCATAGTGTGCAGACAACAAACTTTCCTAGAACCCTCGAACTTGATGATTCAAAACCTTGTCAAATATGATCATGGGAGGCTGAAATCGAACATACACACTTACATATGATAAATAAATATGCTTATCAAGTGATTTGACATATAAGTGAACAAGTTTTGAATTATGAACCTCAAAAGTAGGTCACTGGGGCAAATTTTTTAGGTACATTTCTGAGTACTGAAAGTAATTTTTTCATCATGGGAGCTTCAAAATTTACCAAAATTTGAAGGTTCCAGCAGGAGGAAGGGAAACTGAATGAAGATCTTGAGCAGCTAGAAGTCCACATCTCCTCTCCTGATTAACAAGAGGTAAATAAAGGGCAGGAAATAAATAAAGATGATTCTTTAACCTCTCAATGGTTGCAAACTAGAATAAAACATAAACCAATTGTAGAAGCTCCTACATTGGATTTAGTGAGCTTCCTTAGTAGACTTGAGAAGACAAGAGATCTAAGAAGAGGGCAAGAATAGTCTTCTCTATTTCAAGAGATGCTTCAGGTTCCAGGGTTGCCCATATTGCAACACCTATCACTAATAAGGATAATAGAGACCTCAGAGCTAAAGATTTTTAGATTTCCACTGTTAATTTGGGTCATGTTGTGCCTCACACAACACACCCCACTTTTTGATAAATGAGGACCCCCCTTTTCAATCTCTTGATCTTGTATCTTTTGTTTGATCTTTATTTGTCTTTCTCAAATTGACCTTAGCATTTTGGATTTCGATAATTTTCTTTGTTTTTGGCTAGATTTTAGTGTCTTTTGGGCTTGTTTCTTCTTCTTTGTTCTCTTTGTCAGAGTTTCAAAGTTTATCGTTTTAGTATGATCATAAGGGATATCTCTGACATCCCAACCCTAATGCTCCTTGCGAACTTTCAGAGTTTGTTATCCCAATGTGATAATAAAGGAAATCTCTGGTGCACATGGATGTGACATATTTCTCACCTACCCTCTACATCACATTTATTGTGGTCTTTTTGGCACATGTAGAGAGGGTTTTTATTGCCTCCTTCCCCGCTTTCTCTTCTCACTTTTTTATTTTGCATTTTCCTCTCAAGGCTCAGGCAATTTTGGTCTCACTCCAAATCCTTGGCATGAGATCGTGATTGTTGGTTTGTTTGAGAGGTGTTTTGCCAATGGATAGAAGTTTCTCATCCTCATTGCTCATTGTTTGTTTCTTTCCTAAGTGAGTTGTTTACCTCGTATCCTATTATTTTAGTGGCATTGTTGTTTGTTGGTTTTGTGGTTTATGGCATGTTTCGCATGTTCAAGTGTTCACCCTAGTTTCATTGTTATCTCTTTTTGCTATTTTCCTTAGTCTGTGAATCTTGAGTCGCTTCAGGGGTTTCTTTTGCCCGTCTCTTTATTTCATTCTAGGGTTTTTGTTCTTGCATTTTCCCCTTTTAGATTTTCATCTTTTCATTCATTTGAATCTATTTGTGCTTCGGCATGTGTTCTAATGTTGTTTTTGATATCATCGGGTCACTTTTTAGATTTTCAGAGAATGTTAGTGTCTTTTGTCTTTCTGATCCCCATTTTGGTAAAATTTCTCTAAGTTTTTTGGGATTCGGAAGTTTGGTCTTGCTTATTTTCCTCTGCCATTTTGGTGTGCAATTAAGGTCTTTTTTGACTTCTAACTCTTGATACTTCATCATTTTTAGTTTTTCAGAGTCATGAGGTTAGAGTAGTTTATTTTTGTATGCAATCTCGGGTGTCTTTGATTCCCCGATCCCTGACACTACAAAGTATCAACCTCCCTGAGATCATGGTGTCGGACCCACCTTCCTCCTAATGCTTTTGGGCATGAACTCAAAGGTCTCTCTGATCTTTTATCCCTGATAGCCTCAACTTGACATCTTCTGAGATCAGTAGATTAGATTGGTGAGTTTTTGACTACTCTTTTGATATGAATCATAGGATCACCTCGACCCCTGATATTTCACTTAATGCTATCCTTTGGTGGGTGTGGAACTTAGGTGATCTGCGACTATTTACATGAGGAATACACTGTGTTTTTATTTTAATGCATTTTAAAAGCTGAATTCTTTAATAGTATGCTAACCTTGATGGATCTGAAGGATACCTTGATAATTAGTAAGCGACTCTAATGGATGGTTTTGTTGTTCTTTTGTAGAAATGGAAGTGGAGATTCCAACTAGAGAGATGGAGCATGAATTTAAGGGGTACCATTCCCCCTTTAAAATAATCTTTGTATATTTCAGTTTTGGAGATGCAGATCTGGGACAGGTTCGGGGGACGCTATAGAGAGACTATAAGGGGAAGGTCAAAAATTTTCATGATCAGCGCACAACTAGTTCAGAGCTAGTTCAGGTTGTTTCTTTCTCTAAGAGTGCTTTGGTGTCATCCAAGAAGTTGGGGAACCACTTATAGTCTAGGAGCATGAAGAGAGAGAATCACTATTGGAGGAGGGATTTTCAAATTTAGACTAGAATGGATTTCAATACATTGGTAGATCTATTGTTCCTATGTTATAAGCCTTCTCCCTAATATAGTAAGCTGAAAAAAGACCTTGGTGATAGGATCATCAAAGAAGCAATGAGAGCCTATCACATCATTAGTATGAAGGATTCATGGTCTAGGAGGAATAACTCTTTATTTTGGCAACTACACACCCTTCAACAACTTGTAAATTTGTAATGATGTCGGCTATAACACAGATATGCGACTGACCTAGTTTTGAGTCTACGATTTATCATGTAACTTGTAATTAGGTCTTGTCCTATTTAGGTTGACCTAGTCATGAATGTAATGATTTAGATGGCCCCTATAAAATCAAAAGTGTCATTTGGTTTTAGAGGGGAGATAGACAAGGAGATAGTAGAGCATAAAAATTGGTAGCAAGAACACAATTTTGCAATTTGGACAAGGCATGTAAGTGGCAAATTGTAACACATCTGCAGTGTGGGAAACCTATTGTCGTGTGTAATCTGTCAATTTCTAGTGCCAATCAATAAGAATATATATTCAATCTTCTCCATCTTCTTAGCCTCATGGTGGTAATGTGTTTGGTTTTCTTCATTTGCATTTGATATATTCTAGTGAGGTAAGGGCCTAACTGTTATATCTCTATTTGAAATTGAGGAATTAAGTTTGACAATTATGCATGCAATACGGTGTTTTCATTCTTATTTCTCAAGCAAATCCTTAGACTCTTGCACCCGATCTATGAATGATTGTGTGGAATACTTGTCATAACATTTTGTGTTATTTTGAATCTCATCGAATATATTGAGTCAAGTGAAAACAAATGCAAAAGCTATCAATTTCTTTCATATTCTCTCTAAACCCTTATCTTTTGTTCCTTTTTTGTAGACTTGGTTAGTTTAGGAGTAGGTTAGGGTTACATTAGGATTTTATCACTCATAACTTGTTATAAATTGGATTTATCATGTTTGCAAGTTGTCCTATTGCTGGTACAATGTTGTAGATGTTTATTCTTGACTAATAGGTGATTGAAGCAGCCTGCTTATGCATTGTTTACCTTATTAAATGATCCCCTCATGCAATTAACCATGTGATTACTTCATTCCAACAATCCCTTGTATAGGTATAGCTACATGAGCCACTGATCTATCCCACAAGGCTAAGATCCAACTATCAGGGACCTTGAGGTTATCAATCTCCCAAGATTGATTACCTTTCAGGAGAGGTGGTGCAATCTTGTTCTACCTGCTGATGCATGTGTCAAAACACCCCTCAACAGGTCCAACAACTAGAACCCAAGAAATTGAAGAGTTATAGGGTTCAGTGACTATAATTGTATAGACAATGCATAAAGATGAGTTAATGAAGAAGTAGTTGAAAGAGTTTAGGTGGCTGAATTGCAAGCGTACATCAAGCACCTAGTTGGCCCTCTATACAAGGATGATGGCACTGTAGTTCCTCATGTAATCTTGTCTAAACAAGAGGTTGATGAGATTGACAAGATGAAATGCATGGCTAAATCCACCTAGGCATGGTTAGATGATATTTATGATCGGGGTTGTTAGGCAATTGATGAAGTAATCCAAGCTTGGAAGGATTTCACCTCTCTTAGAGAAGATATGAATAATCTTTTAGACGATTGTGATGGTAATAAATAGTATCATGCTCAAAATTTTCCCAAAGTAGAGGCAATCTGCAAATTGTCTCCTAAAATTTTGCTGAAAGAAAATACTGTAACCAAAGATAATTTAAAAGCACCTTAGTACTAGGCAGAGATGATGAAGTACAGAAGGGAGATAGCTAACAAGAATAAACAAGAAGCATCACACATGAAATCCTACGCATTTGATATTTGATATTATTGTTTTGATTTTCTAGGAAGCTTGACTAGGTTGTTTCTTGATGACAAAACTATGTTGGACACTGATTCATTTAAGCAGAGATGGAAATGATTGCTTCAAGGAGGTCTGCAGGTGATTCCTTATGACTTTAATCAAGCCAATTTACACGCAGCTACAAAGTTTTTTAATCAAATTAAGGATTTCCAAAAATATACTCATGCTAGAAAGTTTTCTTTCAACATATTTTCAAGAGCTTATGATACCCAAAGTTATAGAACGAATTGCACATAGGGACCACCTCAGGAGGAATTAAATATAGTGCTCAATACTTATATGGATTATAGGAGGAAAAAAAGGGAAAATGAAAAATTATCATTGAAGATGATGTTCATAGTCCTTGAGGCTTAGTTTGCATCACTTGTTGCTAGCATATCAAGCTCAGAGGCCAATAGTAGGAGCTCCTTCCTCAAAAAATGTGTCATTTTCATTTTATTCATAAAAAAGTGCTTTGTTTGTTTAATATAGCTTGGAAAGTGTAATTTTATCTTTTTCTAAAAAGATGAAAGGGTGAAAAGAGGATTCTAATAAAATATTGCCTTGCCACAATTAATTAATACATGTGAAATATGGACCCTTGGTGTTGGATGAATACACACCCTTTATTGTATACTAAATGCTCTTGCCTACTCTACATAAAGGCATTCACTTTATTTGTAAATGGATGGTTGGAAAGATATAGAATTGTTGAGACTTTGTCAATTTCTTAAGTCAATACAATACAAATCATTTGTTGGCGTCATTTTCTTTCTTCTATTGATTAAGAATTGATTTCATGGTTCCTTTTCACTTACTAGATAAAGTTCATTTATAGTTGTGATCGATAGTTTATGGTATTTGATGGATCTCATGTTCATACCGTTATCAATCTTGAGTGCACCCTAGAGAGTGATACATCAACTCTCTCAGTTGATAAGGATGGAAACATCCCAAAGACTGTGGATTGTCTATAGATCAGGATGAATCTCTAGAGAGGATTGGTTCCTTTGGTTTATCACCTAAATGTTAACTTTAAATTGTTGTTTTGACAAAAAAGGGAGCGGAAATGACATAAATTAAACCTATAATCTATGGAGGTGATGCACCAAAATGTTTGAGACCTATATTGTTGTTTGACACAAAATTTGTTCAATAACCAGCTAGTCTAATACACAACTCAGATTTATTTCATGCTTATGTATCAATAATTCATAGGAAGGTTTTGATGTTTGCAGTTTTAGAAGGAAACAATAAAGTATTTTTCACAACCAATGGCTATTTGACACAATAACACAACCTATAACCTACACATAACATGTTTTTTCTATATAGAGGTGTTGAAAATGAGGCATACTTAAGGATTTGCATATAAATCATAGAAATATGCATCAATAATCAAATTACACACAATAATAGAGATTGAGAAGGCCCAAAAACTGAATCTTATTGATAAAAGGTACCTTTATAGTGCAATATTGGTCTGAAAATGCTTGATATTACTTTTTAAAAATGAAGTTTACAATGCTATTTTTTTCTGGACTATTGAGTGAGTTACAAAGCTTAGTTGAAAAAAACTAGTAAGAACTGAAAAAATCTCCTACCCTAGGTGTTCACTTCTCTAGCCCAACATGGGAGAGAATGTTGGACAAAATCTATGAGAAAATAAATGCATCCTATGTTGAGTCTGATATGTAATTAGTGGTTTACAATTAACTTACAAATTAACTCAAATTACATATTTATCCCAATCGTAAACAGAATTGCGTGAATGTTCATTAACTATTGAAAGCATAAACTAAGTTCATTTAACTTTTTACAGTACTTAATGAAATTAACTAATTACTAAAATGTTGTAATTAGAATTCAAATACTGAATTGAAAAACTTAAATTAAATAGAGAGAAAATTAGACAGAAGATAGAAAAAGGAGACATAAGATAGAAGAGGAAGACAGAAGATTGGAACATGTAGGTTGATAATGGAGTTCACTCAATGTGAGCTACGTCTCTGGGTCCGCTTCTCAAGGTAGACCGTTTTATTAATATCGCCAAGTACTGGAAATACTTTGTTACAATATCCAAGCTTCAACACCTACATAGAACTTCCTCACAATCTCTCTCACTTTTACAATTTTGGTGTATAATAACACCTTATAATTCTTCTCCTCAAAAGAATTCAACTCTCCAATAGCATTCTAACTCCAAAGCCAAAATTCTCTCACAAAATCACTTGGATCCCCAACTCTTCCATTCTCACCTCCTTTTATACAAAAAAAATTACTCAATATGGTTACTAACCATATGATTTTTAAAAATCTATCCTATCTCCCATTTACAACAAAAATCTCAAAAAATCCCCCGATAATTAACATGAGTAATCTTTAAAAATAACCTCACCCCTTTAAAAGTCCCTTATTATCTTCTTAATATCATTTCAAAATATTTTTTAAGCCCTTAAATATATCATGTATCAGGCTTTGAGGGATTTAAAAGGTTGTTATATATTTTAAATGAGGTTAATAATTTAAAATGGAAGATTTCATTGGCTTAAATCTTAATAAAAAGAAGTGGCCTCCTGTATGCATGCCGAATACACCACTGGTCCATCGGTTGGAGGCTTAGTTTGGAACCAAGAGGCCAACAGTTTGAATTTGTCAGCCCTCTATTTTCGCTCTATACCTTTAAAAAGGTAACAAACCAAACCACTGGCCATAAATAGTAACGCAGACGTTGATTGGTGTAGTGGTGGCGCATGAAAATTGTGAATGTGAGGTCAAGGGTTCGACCCCTCACTCATCCATTTTTAGATGACACAAACACTACTTGCTAGTCTGCCATAGAGGTGCCACGTGGCACTTTTTCATTTGCCCATTTGTTGACATGTGTCAAAATGTGATTGGTCCACATCTTTAGGCCTATCATGTCATCTACTGACTCAGATGCCGCAATCTATGTCATGCCCACTTTTTCCATGTGGTTATAACACGCATTACACACGTGTCATGTCCACATGCGCCATGTGGTCATGATACGAACTATCAAAAATTTTCCCTTACTACTCTGAAAACCCCCTCGCATGCATAAGCGTGCTCGACGGTGCATGCTTAAAGCGAAAGCAATACAGTTGACGACGGCATACCAAATACATGTGCGCACACCCTAGACAAGGAAATGCATGGTTCCCTGACTTAGGTAAATCTCACGAATTATATTTGAACAAAGTTGTTTTAGGTGATAGATCATTTTTCAACAAAGCACGATCATTTGTTCATTTGCCCTCTCTTCCTTTTCTTGGAATTTAGTTTTGATTGTATTTCTATCATGTTCATTTTATTGTTTCTCTGAAATTTAATTTTGATTGTATTTCTATCTCATTTCCCTTCCCGTTGTGCAAGATTTTTTTTATTTTTATCCTATTGTTTTTCTTCATGTTCTTTATCGAACAACAATAACACTACATCCTTTACATTATTCCTAATTTCTTGGTAAACCAGATCACTTACACAGGATTGGTTAACTTCACTTGACTCAGTTCACTTCAACTCTCAATTTTATTAATAAGTTCCTTAACTATAAAGAAAGTATAGAATAATTCATAAAAAAAATAGAGCAATGAGTTAATTTTGTTTTTACAAATATAAACATTGTATTTCCGAATTGCAACTCTGAGTTTAAGCATCTATTCAATTCGTATTATACAATATGCATAAATAAATCCCACTTTCCTTGATTTAAGATTTCTATTTCAAGTCAAATGTTTTAAACTACATATAGTTGCCTTCAAATGAATAGTGAAAAGTGAATAATAAAAGTAAATAGTGAATAGTTAAAGTGAATAGTGAATAGTAAAAGTGAATAGTGAATAGTGAAAAGTGTATAGTAAAAGTGAATAGTGACAATGAATAGTGAATAGCATAGTAAAAGTGAAAAGGTTCCCATCCTAGGAAGAGACCCACAAGGTGGCAGTAATTTCAAAAGCAATACTGCAACCCAAATTTTATTTATTTCATGGTGGGGATATTTTTTTAACACTTTTACAAACTTAATTAAAACATCAACTAACTCATAACGTTGCAAGTAGAAGAAGAAGGAACTAGATAATTTTAATATCCTTTTAAAAACAAATTTTCTTTTCCTTTTTCTTAATTTTAAATGGTAAAACTCAATGAACAAGAAAATTACAACTATCAGCCTAAGAAAAAAGAGAATTTCCTTACAACTCCAAAAAATAACAATTTATACAACAATAGGGAGATAATTTTCTCCTTTTGGAAAAATCGACAAATAAGGAGCTATTAAAAGATCATGCTCTCCTTAAGACTTAAGGAAAATAAAATATTTTCTAAGATCCAATAATCTTCTCCAAGCTTCACAATAAGCTCCAAGAATACCTGCATAACATACAAAGAAAGAAACACCACACAAGTTGCTCTCCTCCCTACCGTAGACCCGCAAGTTGGTCACCCCCGAGCTAGGGAGACCATCCACATACCCAGGGTAAAATAGACTATACACATCACAACATTGATCAACAACAATAAATCAAATAAAACACACACCCTCAAGGTTTGACTCACAATACAATGAACCAGCTTAGGTGAGTTCAGGAGGGTAGAGGAGTAGACAATCTCTACCTCTAGGTGCCATCCTTTCACAAATTATCACAAGGCCTCAAGCCAATAAAATCACAAGGCCTCAAGCCAACAGTATATTCTTCCACAAGGCCTCAAGCCTTCCAATGAATCAAGTAACCAAGGATATTCAAACAGGCTCTCAAAGCCAATAAGCCCTCAAGGCTAAAAACAGTACCAATTTGCCCTCAAGGCATATCATGTAACCAGAACTAGGATGACACCTGAGGAGGGTCACACCTCCCCTCCCTAAACATGATGAGCATTGCCTTCCAACTGGAAGGAGCTCTCTCTACACCCCAAAACAAAACCCAAAAATAAACAGAAAAGCTCAAAGAAGACATTGCAAGACTCTTTCAACAACCAAGTTATAAACATGCATATCAACATTAGATCACACAAGAGGATAGAATTTGTTCACCAACCTTCCAAAGCCCAATTATGGAAGAATTTGATGAAGAGCTCCGCTCTTCTCCAAAATCTCCTTCTTTTTCCTCCAAGATTCAACCCCAAAAATAATTTCTCTATGATCACAAGCAAGGGATAATGTATGGAGGATATAGAATGGCTAGAATAGTTTCGGCATTATGAGGCTATGAAAAGAAGAATAGAGAAAGAATTGGGAATTATGAGGATGCCAGAAGAAGAATTCTTAGAAGAAATTGGGCATGATGAGGATGCAAGAATGAAGTCCCCCTGCAAGAATGAAGTCCTCTCCTGCAAGAATGAAGTTCACCTGCAAAAAAAGAAGTCTCCTGCAAAATTCCTGTCTTCTTAATTGCTTAGAGAAGGGTCTCATTTATAGATTTTCAGAGAAGGGAATGGAAGGTGAGGATCAAGAGTTGAGATCAAGGGCTCACATTATTTGTGAATTTTAAATTCATAGTGGATGAATTAAAAATTTATTTTTTAAAAGATGTAATATTTAAATAACCCCACTATCCCAAGTGGAATTAATAAAATATCCCCACTATCCCAAGTGGAATTAAAAAATATCCCCACTATCCTAAGTGGAATTAATAAAATATCCCCACTATCCTAAGTGGAATTAATAAAATATACCCACTCATGAGGTCCCCCATTATAGCCCACATGTAGAAATCAAATACAATGAGAAAACTTAAAATAACATAGAGTGGGTGACACAACACCCACATAAAAGGGAACCCCACCAAAAGAGGCACATGGAGACAAGCCCTCCATAATGAGGGGGATCATGGAGTGCTCCATGACTTGGAAGTGGGCATGAGTGGCGATTCCACTCATCCCATGTCTCCCAAGCTTCCAATTTTCGTCACTTAACCTCACCCCCAAGTTGAGGTGACCCTATGGCAGTTAACCCAAGGTTAACCTAGTTAAAAAGGTCCCTAAACCCAAGGGGTACAACCTAGGGTTGGTTTTACACCTAGTTAAGACTCCCAGAGTCAATAAACACATGAAAAGGGTCAAAAATAATTAAAGTTAAAACAATATTCAAAACATCGACTTATAATACTTATCATAATAAAAGTAATTCAGATAAAAGCCCTTATTCCCTTAACCTCATGCAAAAATAACACATTACAACAGTACCACAATTTTTCAAAACAAGAGGTTGATCTCAGTTCCTCATTGAACTAGATCGGCTCACAAGGGAACAACATAGGTATGAGATGGTCTCCTGTAATAGTGGTTTTGTTAGAAATACTTGCACACTCAAACTCGAAGTCAATATCACATATAGATATCATAGCCGAAGCAAAACTAAATACATGCATCTTAAACATTCAACCATAGAATCATATTGAGTTTCCCTTTCCATTCTTCATTTTCTTCAAAACAATATCTAAATTATCATTGCACAATTATTTCCTTAAAATCAAATAGGTTCAATAATCTAGAATGTAGAAAATAACATCTAATATCATTGCACAATTATTTTCTTAAAAATCACATAAGTTCAATAATCCAGAATTCAGAAATCAATAGTCTCTTAACATAATAATAATAACAAAAGCACTGCAAATAGTCTCATAAACAGTAATGTAAAAAGGTAGGCCTCACAATCTGTCATGTGTCAACCTCTGGACCTACCACGTCAACAACTGCCATTGTGTCTACGATGTCAGCATGTTGACGTCATCATTGTACTGTCTAGTCAGCATGGTCAACCCTTAATTTTGACTGGCCATATCTTGCTCATACGAGCTTTGATCGAGGTGAAACGAGAGGAGTCAGAATTGTGGCGATGAGCTCTTCAACTTGGCATCATTTTTGCTTGGATTTGAGTCAATCAAATTTTCACCTTTTTGAATCCTTGATTCACCTGTTTGACCAACTCTTTGACTGCACATAACTTCTGCATACGAACTCCTTTTGAGCCCATTCAAGTTGCATTAGGATCATGTCAGCGACTTCTTTCCAATGATACTGATTTGGATGATTTTTGAGACTGTGAAATTTTTAGGTCTTCTAGATCCACCTGGATCAGAGTCAAACCTCCTTGGGGCACTTGAGAGACTCCAATTAGGTGATGAATCCTTGGAATGCTATTGGTAGGCATCGAGGAAGGTTGTGTTGACTTCTTCCACCTTTGCATGCACCTTTTGAGGCTCCTAAATGCTTGCAAGATGTTTGAACTAATCCATAGACACATGGAAGATGCTCCCAACTATCCACAATGTCTTTAAGGCACTTCAAATTACTCAAATTGTCCTCAACTCTTCCTTGCACAACCATTGGACATATGGTTCTGCTATGTAGTTGCCATTAGAACTCTTGGAGGGTGTCTGGAAAGACTTTGGTCCATTTAGGACTTTTAAAATTGCTCTTAATTATCCATTTATGACTTGAAAACACCCCTCTTTGCATTAAATACCCCTGTAGGGTCTTTATTAGGATCTAAACTACCTCTAGGTGTTCTTGAATTGGATTTATAGCATTCTGATAGCAAGGAAAAATCTCATCTACCTATATCGATGCCTTTGGTTGAAATACACATTGTGTATTTCAACCTTGTGTTTTGCATGATTCAATAGTGTTGAAGCTTCTCTAACATGATTGAGTACATGTTAGTGATGTTGGTGACCTTGTCAACATATTTCAATGCCATGTCAATGTGTAGACAATGTTTGACGATGTTCTGTCCATGGTCTTGTAAAAACTTGTGCTCACTATCCTATCTTCTTGCTCTTTGCTTATTGTAAACCATGTTCTTCATTCTCTATCTTATGCTTGTCTTAATACCAATCTTTTGGTACTAGTTAGGCAGTCATGCCTTTGTTTTCTATTCATTTTTGCCTTGTGTTTACTATCATCCTTCACTATCAAGTCTTCTCAGGTGTTGTTTAGGATTTTCATGACTAACTCTAGTGATACAAACCTCTTCAAATCTCCATATGCATAATTATTGTTATACAGTCTAGTGATTTACCTTTCAAAGTATCTTCTCTATTGTCTATGTAGACTATCTCTATTTTATTACCCCTATCTACTATCAAACTCTTGTCAAGTGATAATTTTCTTGCCACTATCATAGTCTTCATACTCTGTTTACCTTTTAGTCCTCTTTTCACTGATTTCACAGTCTAGTGACTCTAACACTATCCATTGTCAATGTCCTAGTACTCTTCTGTTAGACTTAGGGCATACAACTGAGAGGGGGGGTGAATCAGTTGTGTGAAACTTTCCCTTATTTAAACACTTGAATCTTCTTTAGTGATTAGCATAATATTAATCATGAACCATAAAGCATTAAATCAGAAGCAGAAACATAACAACACATATGACACCAAGATTTTGACGATGGGGTGATTAACCCAAGAAAGTATTATATGTTAGAAGAATAGAAAGAACAAAATGGCACATGCCAATTAGGGCTCACTGCCCAAGCACACTGCTCACAAGAGGCTCACTACCTACAAGAGACACACTGTCTACAAAGGAATAAGTATCACCTTTATGAACTGGAGAATAGCATCTTTAGCATGCTTGAATCAGTTCCATTTAAGCCCAATACTTCTACTCTACCTTTCGCACTTCTCTTTGCTACCACACACTTATCACCGCAAGACACACTTCAAAATGAATTCACAATCCCTTATTTATACAAGGCATTGACTTAGGAACAATCATCTAAGTCAGAAAACACCTACAAGAACATTCGTAAGATGTGTAATACATTCGGTCGGCCAGTCTCAAGAAGAACACCAATATCCATGGTTATTCTTCAAATGCAAACTCTAACTTCAATGCGGACCACCAACATTAACTGGACATGATCCAACAACCATCATAACCTTCCCTGAATCACCAAAAATATCCGCACTTCATCATCCTACTAGAATTCTTCTCTCCTTCATCCGGAGCTACAAGAACACAGTCTGTCATCATTGTCACAAATGATTAGGCACTTCCTGACCTTCAACCCATGAACTAATCTAGTTGATACTTCATAGGGACATCCTTAACACTCCCTCAGATCCGCAAAATGGGATAATGAAATACTGAATCTCACTGGACCTATTTGTGGCCCTCTGTCACCTCTGAACACCTGGCGGAACCTGTTCTATTTGAGCGACCATAACTTCTTCAGATCTTCATGCAGACCTTTGAAATCTTGACTAAAGCATCTCAAGACTTATATCTACAAACCCTTTAAACCGCATCCTCTGATCCTCAACCTATTTAGGACTTTTACCTTCTTGTCATCACTGTTCTTCACTGTTCCTGATTAAGACTTATATTCTCAATATCCTCAGCACACAACTCATCTAATCCTTCTCATTAATGCAACATGAGTATGTTGACATCAATGACAACACCGGTTAGGCCCATACTTGCAACAATCTCCCCCTTTGTCATTGATGGCAACATATGATGTGAAAAAACCATCAAGACAAGAACTTCTCCTTGCTGTTACAACTCCCCCTAACAGCAACAACTATTCACATGTCTTCTCTCCCTTTATTGCTCCCCCTTTGATCAACAACCACTTGTTTTTCACATGTCTTCTCTCCCCCTTTGACATCAATGGCAAAGGGCTCATACTTGTAACTTCACTACTTCATAACATACCAGCTGCCCCCCCTGAGTAGCAGCTCCCTTATCATCAATCCAGATCACAAGAAATGACTGTGATATCCACCGGATTGATGCACATCAGTGCATCCTAGTTCATCACCGAAGGGGCAATAACCCCTAACTTCTCCCTGAGATACTCAAAAGATTCCTTGGGAAGAGGTTTAGTAAAAATATCTGCAAGTTGATCCTTGGAGGGCACATACTCCAATCTGACTTCACCCTTGTTCACTTGCTCTCTCAGAAAGTGAAACTTGATAGATATATGCTTAGTCTTAGAATGCAACACCGGATTCTTAGAAATATTTATTGCACTTGAATTATCATAGAAAATTGTGATAGGCTCCTCATATTCTACTTGAATATCTCTTAGCATCTACTTCATCCAGAAAACTTGAGTGTAACTTCCTCCTGCTGCAATGTATTCTACTTCAGTTGTAGACAGGGATATTGCCTCTTGTTTCTTGCTTAGCCAAGAAACCAACCTTTTTCCCAAAAAGAATGCTCCTCCACTTGTACTCTTCCTATCATCCATATCTCCTGCCCAATCTGCATCTGTGTATGCATGAAGAGAAAAATTATGATCTCTAGGATACCACAGACCATACTCAACTGTTCCTTTTAAGTACCTAAAAATTCTTTTGATTGCCATGACATGAGATTCTCTGGGATCAGCCTGGAATCTCGCCACAAGACCAACATCCTGCATTATATCTGGTCTAGCTTGAGTGAGATACAATAATCCTCCAATCATTGATCTGTACTTTGTTTGATCTGTCTTAGGAGAGTCATCATCTTTGCTCAACTTACATCCGATTGCCATGGGAGTGTTCATTGGCTTTGAATCTTCCATTCCAAATTTTCTCAACAATTCTTTCACATATTTTGTCTGAGAGATAAAGATTCCTTTCTTTGTCTAAGTAATTTATAGACCCAAGAAGAAATTCATTTCACCGAGCATTGACATTTCAAACTCACTTTTCATTTGATTTGCAAAGGTTTTACACATACTGTCTCTTCCTCCAAAGATGATATCATCAACAAATACTTCAACAATCAAGATGTTTTCATGATCAATTTTGAAATATAGGTTACTATCAGCAGTACCTTTGTTGAAACCAATCTTCAAAAGATGTTTGTCCAGTCTTTCATACCATGCTCTTGGGGCTTGCTTTAGACCATACAGTGCCTTCTTTAATTTGCAAACCATATCACCATGCTCAGATAACTGAAATCCATCCAGTTGTTCAATGTACACTTCTTCTTCTAAGTCACCATTCAGGAAAGCAGATTTGACATCCATCTGATACACCTTGAAATCCTTGAAGGCAGCAATTGCAAGAAATAATCTGACTACTTCAATTCTTGCCACTGGAGCAAAGGTTTCTTCAAAATCAATTCCTTCTATTTGAGAGTAGCCTTTGTAGACCAATCTGGCTTTATTTCTGATTACTTCACCAACTTCATTTAGTTTGTTTCGGAAGACCCATTTGGTTCCAATCACATTCTTGTTTCTAGGTCTGGGAACAAGATCCCAAGTGTGATTTTTCTCAATTTTCATCAACTCTTCCTCCATTGCTTTGGTCCAATTTTCATCATTGCAGGCTTCATTTATTGTCTTAGGTTTAATCTTTGAAATCAAACAATATTCATTTGAATTTTGAGCAATTTTCCTTCTAGTTTGCACACCTTTGCTTTTGTCACCTATGATCTAATCTTCAGAGTGGTTTAGTCTTACATACCTTGGAACTTTGGGAGTTTCTTGCACTTCTGCTTCTTGATCAGGCTCATTCAGACCTATCTCTTCTTCCTGATTTACCGGATCAGTCTGAATCTGACTTTCAGGAGAGGATTGAGCTCCTTGAACCAGAACACCATTCTGATCATCTTCATCATACTCATAAAACCTTGAGGGTTTCTCTATTCCCTAATCAACCTTCACATTTGTACTTTCTATCATCTTTCTTAGTCTCTTGTTATAACACCAGTATGCTTTGCTTTAAGTAGAGTAACCCAAGAATATTCCTTCATCACTTCTAGCATCGAACTTGCCTAAATCTTCATCTCTTTTGATGTAACACTTGCTACCAAAGACTCTGAAATATCTTACAGTAGGAGTAATGCCAAACTAGAGTTCATAAGGGGTCTTACCGGTATTGCTTCTGATTTGAACTCAATTAAGAGTATAGACTGCAGTGCTAACAGCTTCTCTCCAATAGATCTGAGGAACATTTGCTTCCATCATCATAGTCCTAGATGCTTCCTGGATAGTCTGGTTCTTTCTCTCCACTACTCCATTCTGCTGTGGAGTCCTCGGAGCAGACAACTGTCTCTTAATTCCATGTTTCTCACAGAATTCTATGAACTCACCGAATGTGAATTCTCCACCTCTATCAGACCTCAGAAATTTCAACTTTATTCTTGTTTCATTCTCTACCATAGCCTTGAATATTTTGAATTTCTCAAGAGCTTCTGATTTCTCCTTTAAAAAGGTTACCCACATCATCTGGGAATAGTCATCTATTAGCAGCATGAAGTATCTATCACCTTGAATACTTCTAGTTCTTGCCGGACCACAAAGGTCATTGTGAACTAAGTCCAATAGTCCAGTAGAAGACAGTTCCTTGCTTTTGAATGTGACTCTGCTCATCTTACCCAACTGACATTCCTTGCACAAACTGTTAGTAGGTTTCACCAATTTTGGAAGATCTCTTACAGCCTGAGTATTGCTTATCTTGATGATATTATCAAAATTCACATGACACATCCTTCTATGCCATAACCAACTCTGATCAACTTGAACAAATAAGCAGCTTTTACCAATACCAACCAAGTGGAAGATATTACCTTTAGTTTGAGTACCGGATGCAATCTCTGTTCTGGATCTTTCAAGGATTTTGCATTTTCTATCCTTGAATCAGAGATCATAGCCTTTGTCCACTAGCTGTCCAACACTGAGAAGATTGTGCTTCAAACCTTCAACATACAATACATTACCAATTATGTTTATTCCATTAAAAGAAATAGTTCCTCTTCCTTTGATTCTACCAGCAGAATTATCACCAAACTTCACCACTCCTCCTTCATACCTTTCCAAATCTATGAACTTATTCTTGTCACCTGTCATGTAGTGAGAGCAACCACTGTCAATGACCCAATCATTCTTTTCTTCAACTTGGGCAGCAAGAGCTCTTTCTACAACTTTATGATTGATAGATACAGAGGATATTGGTTCTTCTTCCTTGATGGCAATAAACACCCATTCACTTCCAGATTTGTTTCCTGTCTCTGATTCATCATCTATTACTCCTTCATTATCATCTTCTTCATGAACATAGTAACAATTCTTTTGGAACCTTGATCTGTTAGGATTTGGCTTTGAAAATCTTTCCAGACATTTTGAGGCAAAATGACCAATCTTATTGTAGTTAAAACACTTAAAAGATAATTTTCCTTCATACTTACCGGATCCTCTTGGCAGTCTCTTTGCAATGAGAGCTTTAAGTTGAGCAGTTTCTACTTCTTCTTCCAGGTCTTTTCTTGCTTTTCCATACCATGACAAATTCCTTGATGAGTTCTCTCCCGGATCAAATCCTTGTTTACCTTTCATAGAGGCACTGGCTTTGAATGTAGATTCAGTTTTGGGGGGATCATCTCCAAATTCGGTCATTTCAAAAGCAGCTAGTTTGCCAGCCAATTGGTCTCTTGTGATAGTTGTATGGGCTCTGAATTCATCAATGGCAACAACCTTGATTTTGTAAGAGCCAGGAAGGGATCTGAGAATCTTACCAACAATCTCATTTTCATCCAAGACTCCACCAGAATTTCTAATTCCACAAACCAACTCATTCACTCTTGGCATAAAAGTGGTAATATTTTCATCATCTTTCACCTTCAGTTTTTCAAATTTTCCTTTTAGACTCTGTAACCTTGCACATTTAACATACTCATCTCCTTCATGCAAAAGTTCTAGTTTAATCTAGATCTCATAGGCAGTTGGTAGGTCAATAACATTTGAGAGCTCTGAGTCAGTTTATGTGCTTAGAAGAGCCTCTTTGGTCCGTAGATTGTTTTCAGCATCTGTGATTTCATTTAGGGTTGTCAGACCACCCTGTGGAGGTGCATACGCTTTTGTGACCATGGACCAGTATGCCTTTCCCATACACTGCAAGTGACATTTCATGTGACCTTTCCAAAGAGAGAAGTTGGTTCCATCAAACTTCGGACTATCCTTCTTGTATGATGACATTCTAGATCTCCTCAAGCAGTTAAGCTCCTTTTAGAGGAACTTAGCTCTGATACCAATTGTTAGACTTAGGGCATACAACTGAGAGGGGGGGTGAATCAGTTGTGTGAAACTTTCCCTTATTTAAACACTTGAATCTTCTTTAGTGATCAGCATAATATTAATCATGAACCATAAAGCATTAAATCAGAAGCAGAAACATAACAACACATATGACACCAAGATTTTGACGTGGAAAACTTGGTTAAGGGAAAAATCACAGGGTGATTAACCCAAGAAAGTATTATCTGTTAGAAGAATAGAAAGAACAAAATGGCACATGCCAGTTAGGGCTCACTGCCTACAGGAGACACACTGTCTACAAAGGAATAAGTATCACCTTTATGAATTGGAGAATAGTATCTTTAGCATGCTTGAATCAGTTCCATTTAAGCCCAATACTTCTGCTTTGCCTTTCGCACTTCTCTTCGCTACCACACACTTATCACTGCAAGACACACTTCAAAATGAATTCACAATCCCTTATTTATACAAGGCATCAACTTAGGAACAATCATCTAAGTTGGCAAACACCTACAAGAACATCTGCAAGATGTGTAATACATCTGGTCGGCTAGTCTCAAGAAGAACACCAATATCCCTGGTTATTCTTCAAATGCAAACTCTAACTTCAATGCGGACCACCAACATTAACTGGACATGATCCAATGATCATCATAACCTTCCCTGAATCACCAAAAACATCTGCACTTCATCATCCTACTAGAATTCTTCTCTCCTTCATCTGGAGCTACAAGAACACAGTCTGTCATCACTGTCACAAATGAATAGGCACTTTCGGACCTTCAACCCACGAACTAATCTAGTTGATACTTCACAGGGACGTCCTTAACACTCCCTCAGATTTGCAGAACGGGATAATGAAATACCGGATCTCACCAGACCTATCTGTGGCCCTCTGTCACCTCTGAACACCTGTCGAAACCGGTTCTACTTGAGCAACCATAACTTCTTTAGATCTTCATGCGGACCTCTAAAATCTTGACTGGAGCATCTCAAGACTTATATTTACAAACCCTTTAAACCGCATCCTCTGATCCTCAACCTATTTAGGACTTTTACCTTCTTGTCATCACTATTCTTCACTGTTCCTGATTGAGACTTATATTCTCAATATCCTCAGCACACAGCTCATCTAATCCTTCTCATTAATGCAACATGAGTATGTTGACATCAATGACAACACCGGTTAGGCTCATACTTGCAACATCTTCGACTATATTTTTCTTTCTTATTAATGGACAAGATTTCCTTCTTTCTACTGTCAAGTGTTCCAACCTTCCTTGGTATGCCTTCATAGGCATTGTAGAAACCTCTTCTATGTATCATTTTAGCATGATAAACCAAGCTGCTATCCCCTCAGTCTATGCTAGTGTGTGTGTGCGTGTGTGTGTGTGTACATACCTATGTATGCATACATAAGCGGAAAACTCTATATTCTCTTATAAAACCACTGTTGTTACTTCTTTTTAGTAGAAATTACTGTTGTATGCTTGGTTGGCATGAAAATACTGCTGTATAAACTTCCTTGAGACTGATTTCAATGTTGTTAAATGATTCTTTTATGAACCCTCTGTTGTATGGGTGTTTGAGGACTTCTATGTGTCTGAAATCTTGTTTAAAATGATAGCAAATAGCAAGTTAATATCTTGAAAATGATAAGGAGCAGTGATCCTTTAAGTTTCTCTTATAAAAATGAATGCTACTGATATGAGTATATGTATAGTTATATACATATATATAATCCACTTTATGTATATATATACACCACTCAAGAGCATACATGTTGGAAGTATCTATTTTACTATGACTGAAAATTTTGTATTTTACCCTACAAAATAGTGAAGAAACAAATCAAAATCATGAATTGAAACAATAATACTTGTATGAATTATATTGTACAACATTCTAAGAAAATTGAGTACATGTGAAAGCAAATAGTTTATGAAATCATAACATAAACAAATTATGTATTCTTGTATTATTGCACGAAAGAAATGAGTAATTATTTTGCTGTAAAATGTGTTTGGAAAGAGAATGGTTATTTTATTTTATATGCTTTTGTACTTTTTAGAAGTTACCTTCTGGGACGGGTGCCGAATATGGGTAGATAGATAAGTAGGTCTTATTTTTCAGGATCTACACACCATTATACGATTTTATACTTTGGCCAAAAGTTAAATTGTGATGTTGAAATAGACGAATGTAACATTGTAATAGATGGATTTTTATGCCTAGTTTGATATTTATTCTCTGCCATATCCTTTTAATGTGATTCTACATTCAAGTTAGGGGTGCATGTAGGTTAATAGGCACACACCAGATTCCATCTTGCCATTTGTTTATAGGTTGCTAGGCTCTTCGTGCAGGGTTGGGTATTCTTCAAGTATGAAGAATTTTGGGGAAGCATAAGCTTCGTGGTTGGACGAAAAAATGCCTGAACCATGTTATGGTCCCTTGGCTTGTGAATGACGATGTAGGTTGCTGATAGCAAGACACTTTAGATTAATCTTTTGATATTATTGTTATATCATTCTTGTATATGTGATCATCTTATTGATGTGATGGTGATTTGATAGGCTTGTAGCCTAAGATGTATATTTTGTAGTATTTATAAAGTACTTCTAAGTGGATTAGACAATTGTACTTGTGGAATTGAATTTATTAAAATTAATTATGATGTTCTTTGATTTACTTGTGAAATGTGGAATGGAGTTAATTCTTAAAGTTCAAAGTTTTTGTACTTTACACATTTGTAGGTCTCCTTATCAACAATTCTAAAAGTGGAACTCCACAGTTGTAAACCTTTACTTTTGTTAACATCTTTCCACCCATTCCATACTCTTCAATACAAAGCACAATAATTAGTGATTCTCAAGCCATATGAAATATTCATACACAATAAAAAATAATCAGTGAAAATCTATTGTAAATATACAAAATTTTATACCTAGTGCAAGATAGCCAATATATCTCTTTAGTGCATTTGTAGAAACCAATGAATTCATTGAATTCCAAAACAGGAGTTTGGTACCACCAAATTCTACTATAAATGGAGTCATGTCATCTCCTAGTAGCACATTATTGGGTTTTAGGTCATAATGAATGACTTGCACAAAGTAATGATGATGTAGATATTCTATTCCTTGTTCTACTCCTTTTCTATTTATAATCAATCACTCAAATTTAATCTACATTCATTTTCTCCCTCAAGATATAGTCATATCTTCAAACTTCCATTGGCCATTAATGGATGAGCCAATGTCTTAAAATCAAGGTTGAAACATGATGAAATGATTTTGATCACATTGTAGTGCCCAACTCTTTTTAAGACATTACATTATCTACTAAAGATTTGGAAAGAATTTCATTTTACAAATTCATAACTTTAACAACAATATTTATATCATTGTTTAAAATTCCTTAATAAACACTAGTAGAATTTTGGAAAATAAATGACTACGTGACTAAAACGTTTAGTCATGAAAACTAAAAATGATTAAATTGTAGTCATTTGTTGCAACACATCTATAAAAGACTAAATAAATGAATAATTTGATGTTGGGTAAAAACACAACTATAAATGACTAAATAAATGATTAAATAATCGGTCACACAAATAAGAATTAGAAAGAGAGGGAAATTAAAAAAATATTTGGAATTGGAAAGAGGGAATTTTTTTCGATGAAAACTAATTGAAACAAAAGAAACCCCTGTGCCGGACGAAGAAGATTTCCTGGAAGTGATAGAAGAGTTTCTAGAGAAGGGCATGGCCAGATGCATTGCACTCAATCACTGAGGAACCTTGCTAGTAGGTCTGGTATTCATGCATTTTTTAAACTATAACTTTTTGTTGTGTTTGGTACTCTATTTCAGTTATGCCCATTTGCCTTTTTCTACCACTCAAAATTTAATTGAGTTTTTTTAGGATAAACTTTTATTAGGCATGTTTGGTATTCAATTATAGCTATGCTGATCAGAGTTTGTCAATCATGTAGTATATGGAGAAGTTTTCATATTTTTTGGTCCTTTGAACGCCCATCTGAGCTATAGAACAGAGGCCATCCGAAGAATAAAAATAGAAAGCAAGCTCTGGAAGTAGGGTTCAAAGGCTTGAGTGCATGTGAATTTTGATCGGGTCGATCCTCTCATCGAACTCTGAGCTGCTTGATTCTCTCTTGGTTCCAAATCAATAAGTGGCAAGTCAGTCCCTTCGGTCCCTTTTGATGAAGCTAAACCAATAGATTTCTCGGCCCCTCGAACCTGAGTCTCTAGTCAAATGGAGAAGCTTCCATGGTTTTTTGTTTGTTTGTTTGTTTATGTTTGGGTGTGTTGAGCATTCAATTTAATTTTTTCCCACTTGAATGTTTGGATCATGAAGTTATGAGAGAAGCTTTGATGGTATTGGGCTTTTTGGGGATTCTACTATTTTAGCTAATGCCCATTTGAGTTTTTCAGACATTGTGTGAATAAGTTGTGTTGAATTGGACACGCTCAAAAATAGATGAGCTTATTGTTTGCTTGGTGGATCAACTACAATGGAAAAATCTAGTCAGAGATGCATCTTTAGGTAATAAGAGCCAGGCGATATTCATACAGACATTGTGCAAAGAACTATATATGGGGAGATATTATATTGCATTGTCATAAGATTTTTAACTATTAGGAAGTGCAGCTTGCAGAAGTTAACTCTAGTTTATTGTTGACAAATTCCAGTCCTGAAAGGTCTAGACGAAGCATTGTCATGTGGAAAGAAAAATGATGAGATTGAAGGCATTGTATTTATACAACACTTTTTCCATTGTTTGTTGTTCAAGATTCTACAAAGTTATGACCTTTGGTCATGCTTAGAATGTATTCATCCAATTCTTGTATTCGTACATAGATCATCAAGCTATTTTGCCCTCTTACCTTCTAGACAATCTCTTTGATGGCCATAATTGCTCCCTTTGATTGCATTTTATCACCTATTACTACTGCCTATGTTATGGTAACCTTGACTTTGTAGGGTTTGTACTCTGTCTCTAAGAGTGTTGATTACACAATTTGCTGTCCTTGTTCCAATTCACTGTCATATATCATCACTATACTCCTCTTTGTTGACACACTAGAAGATAGTGTTGCACTTATGTAAAATCTTTAATCTGAGTGAACTCCTCACCTTAGGCATAGTATTACCACCATTGACGTTGGATTAGGTAACTATGAGTTTGATTCTAAAATCTTTATATCAGATGCAATTTTCCTCTTTGTCCAAATGCCAATATCAACTTGAATCAAAAGAACAACACTTTCTTATGCCTTGATGGTACACAACAACTGTATCTAGATATATTTGTTCACTGTCTTTATGCTTGCACCCATGATGAAAATCAGCAGCCTTACCACTTGAATGTAATCTCCTTGTGAGATTGCAACCTGTTTATTTTCCTTCAGTCCTGCACTTATTGAGTCAGTGACAAAAATATGCCTTTTCAATCCTACATGAGTATTTTTCTACTTGAAAACCTTTCCTTTCAGACAAAACTACCACATCCAGATCTCAGTCCTCAAAACCTATCCATTTATGCTTTTAGAATCTACATAGAAATTCCCAGTTTCTACATGAGATCCTCCGTAATTCTTTTCAAACTTTCAAGCTTCTCCATTAGGTGAGAAATGCATGCAAGATCCAATGTCAATCTTGTAAACCTCAATGCTCCCCTTAGTCTTTGTTATTGTTCACTGTGAATGGATTGTTCATACTTGTTGAAGCTACTATCTCTTGAAATCTATCATCTATAAGATTTCAAGAGTCAAGGATCTCATGTGGCTTACAATGTAGCAGACTTCAATACTCACGTGATCACTATAAGATTTTACTTGGGTAGTGTTTTGTGAATTTACAGGCTTCTAATTCAAAGATCTTTTTCGAATTGCATCTTACTGTATGTTTTTATACATAAACATCACAAGGTTGATATGGAGTTGAGTATGTCACTCAAAACATACAAGGTGCCTTCCCTGGAGACTTTTTGAATTAGAATTCTCAAAGTGGGTACTCAGTATCAAATACTGGAAATGACTTCATTTCTCAGGCAATCATTATCTTGATTTGTAGATTTAGATTTTCATGGGATTTCCATCTCTGATTTTTTGCATCTGTAGTCTTGTTTTTTGTAGCTTTTTTTGAATAGGATGCCTCAAGGAGAATGGTCAAGCACTGTTGTTTGATATCCCAATCTATATTATAAAATAAAATAACTCGTAAGTAAATAAACTAACTAGAAAATAAATTTTAGATATGCCAATCTATATTATAAAATAAAATAACTCGTAAGTAAATAAACTAACTAGAAAATAAATTTTAAGTAAATAAAATTAAAATTTTGTGTACTCTTTATTTTTTGTGTTGGGGGAGTCAGGTGAGGCGTACTTTAGAAGCTAGTGCATTCTTTCCATGGGTCACCTGTCTGCTACATGGTTTAATTTTTAGCAGATAACTGAATTATTAGACATCAATTTCAAGGAAGATATTCTTTGGTTGAAATCAACCAAGCATCTAATTTTTTGTGGCGTAGGAAATGGTAATTCTGTAGGCGGTTGCACTTTAGGCTTACAAACTTCACCATTTTCTCCTACAATTTGAAGATGGCTTGAGTATTTTTTTCCCCAGGTCAAAATGATTGTTAAATGGGTAATTGAATTATGGCATATGTACTGGTGCAAAGTATGTTGCATTCACATCATGTTGTGATGCAGGAGCATCTCAGGTGAATGGGCAATCCTGCATCGCCAAAAACATTTCATTTTTGTATTTTCATTTCTAGGATTCTAGCATAGTCACGAGGTTTCAGGGATGGGTATGGGGACGGGGGATGATAGGGGACTCGTTTCGGGGATGGGGGGCGAGGGGTCTAAGTTTGGGGGCGGCGGGGGATGATGATGGGGGGGGGAATGGTGCACTGAAATATAGATAGTTAAACATATTGGGTTGAAATACAACCTTTGCCAGCATCCTCCCTGCCTGTGTCAAAATGGGAGCTTTGGAATAAGGTATGGACATCCATCTAAACATAAAGGATAGAGGAATTTTTTTAGATGTTGTAGTTGCAACTGCCTTGTTAGACATGTATGTAAAATGTGGAAGCATAGACAAGGCACGTGAACTGTTTGACAGAATGCCTCAAAGAAATGTGATCTCTATTGGAATAAGGGCAGACAACTAAGAGGGGGGTGAATCAGTTGTCTAAAAACTCTATCTTTTTTTGCACTTAATCCTCTTTAGAACTTATCGACAGATTAATGATATAACCATGAAAGCATAAATCAACAACACATGAGCAGAAACATAATCAACAGACATAACACCAAGATTTTTATGTGGAAACCCGATTAAGGGAAAACCATGGTGGGTGTTAACCCACAAGATTTATTCTCTATTAAAAGAATTAAAAAAATGGGAAGGCACTTGCCTTCGGGCACACTGCTCAGAGCTCACTGCTCATAGAGACTCACTATCTACAAAGATATATAAATGGTTATCACAGAAAGGATAAACTGAGAACTAGCATCTTCACTATGCTAGGATTCAGTTCCATTGAAGTTCTCAACACTTCTACTCTGCTCTTATATTCTTCTTCGCTACCTTCACATCATCACTTTCTTCCTCTTCTGCTCTTCTTTCTCTCTGCTCTGCCTTTTCTTAGAATCTTATCATTTTCACTCAAGGACATGTTCTCCATGACTCAATCTACAAGTATATATATGCTACATCAACCTTGGAATGAATCATCAAGGTCGGGATTACATTCATCAACTATTGGAACAATCTCTAAAGTTGGCATTACAAACATTTACAAGAATACTTGACTCAATACAAAATAATACATGCGGATCACTACACTGTCGACCAAACATAACTGGGACTCAAATCTTCCTCGAACAACATGCCACGCTTCATATAACTTCTCTTTGATCATCCACAACATGCATGAAAATCTGGTCGGTCAAGACTGAAAAGAATAGCAACACCCAAGGAGGAATCTTCAACTACGAGCTCGATCTTCAATACGGACCACCAACACAATAGGCATATGATCTAGAGACCACCACAAGCACAATAAAATCAACAAGAACAAGCACACTACCTCAAATCACTAGAATCACTTGCATCTTCATATCGGAACTTAAGAACACCAACTGTCATGACTGCCACACTAGAAAGATTGCTTGCAGACCTCCAAACCACGAACCACTTGAGTTGAGGATACACACCAACATCCAAAATGTACCTCTAGAACCGCAGGCCATAATTTAGACCAAATTCCTATCACTCTGTTACCTCTGAACAACTGCAAAACCTGGTTCTACTTAGATGGCCATAACTTCACCAATTCTTCATGTGTACCTCTCAAATCTTAACTGGAGCAACTTTAGACAATCCTCTACAAACCCTTTAATCTGTAGACTCTGATCTTCATTTCATTGGAAATGTGGAGCAATCTACTTTACTGGTCTTCAGTGTCTTCACTATCTCTGACAAGAAGATATGTTGACATCAATGACAACACATCATAGGCACATATTTGCAACAATCTCCCCCTTTGTCATTGATGGCAACATATGATGTGAAAAACTAATTCAGCCATCAAAACAAGGACTTCTTCCCCTTTCTCTTATCACATCTGCAACCACTTTCTTCACTGCTCCCCCTTTTACCAACAATTACTCACTTCTGATTTTTTCTCATGCCTTCTCTCCCCTTTGACATCAATGGAAAAGGGCACATATTTGTAGTCATCTTTCCCTTTTTGACAAACTAAACTGCAGAATTATCAAATTGACTACTCCCCTTGAGTAGCATCCCCTTAACATCAATCTTGATCACAAGATATGACTGTGAGTTCCACCGGACTTATACACATTAGTGCACCTCAGTTCTGAACATAAGGGGTAATAACCCCTAGCATCTCTCTGAGATACTCAAAAGTATCCTTAGGTAGATGCTTGGTGAAGATATCTGCAATCTGATCTTTTGAAGAGAAAAACTCGAATCTGACTTCATTCTCATTTATTTTCTCTCTTAAAAAGTCAAACCTGATGGATATGTGCTTTTTCTTTGAATGCAACACTAGATTCTTTGAGATGTTTATTGCACTTGAATTATCATAGAAGATTGTAACAGGCTCTTCAAACACAATTCTGATATCCTTTAGCATTTGCTTCATCCACATAACTTGAGTACAATTACTTGCTACTGCTATGTACTTTGCCTCTGTAGTAGACAAAGATATTGCCTCCTACTTTTTGCTCAACCAAGAAATCAATCTCTTTGCTAAGAAAAATGTACCACCACTAGTACTCTTCCTGTCATCCATATCTCCTGCCCAATCAGCGTCTGTATATGCATGAAGAGTGAAATCATCATCCTTAGGATACCATAAGCTATAATCAGTCGTCCCCTTTAGATATTTGAAAAATTCTTTTGACTACTACAACATGAGATTCTTTAGGATTAGCTTGAAATCTAGCAACAAGGCCAACTACATTCATAATATCAGGTCTGGTTTGAGTCAGATAAAGTAGTCCTCCAATCATTGATCTATACCTTTTCTGATCTACCTTAGGGGAATCATCATCTTTACTCAACTTGCATCTAGTTACCATAGGAGTACTTACTGGTTTTGAATCCTCCATTCTGAACTTTTTCAACAACTCCTTCACATACTTAGACTGAGATATAAAGATGCCTTTATCTGATTGAATGATTTGTAGACCTAAGAAGAAATTCATTTCACCAAACATAGACATCTCAAATTCACTTTGCATCTAGTCAGCAAAATTTTTACACATGCTCTCATTTCCACCAAAGATGATATCATCAACAAATACCTCAACAATCAAAATGTGTTCATGATCAATTTTGAAATAAAGATTACTGTCAGCTGTGCCTTTGCTAAAACCTATCTTAAGAAGATACTTATCTAATCTTGCATACTAGGCTCTTGGGGCTTATTTAAGTCCATTTAATGATTTCCTTAATCTGCAGACCATATCTCCTTTATCAGACAACTGGAATCCTTCCAATTGTTCAATGTAGACTTCTTCTTCCAACTCTCCATTCAGGAATGCTGACTTGACATCCATCTGGTAAACTTTGAAATCTTTGTAAGCAACAAAGGCAAGAAATAATCTGACTGCTTCTATTCTTACTACCAGAGCAAAAGTTTCTTCCAAGTCAATTCCCTCAACCTGAGAATATCCTTTACACACCAATCTTGCTTTGTTTCTCACAAATTCACCATCTTCATTCAACTTATTCCGGAAGACCCATTTAGTTCCAATTACATTCTTATCTTTAGGTCTAGGAACAAGATCCCAAGTATGATTCTTTTCAATTTGCATTAACTCTTCTTCCATTGATTTTATCCAATTTTCATCATTACAAGCTTCATTAACTGATTTTGGTTCAACTTTTGAAATCAAACAATACTCCATTTGTTCTTCTGCAATTTTCTTCTAGTTTGAACACATTTGTTTTTGTTTCCTATGATTTGATCTCTTCAGAATGATTCAACCTTACAGACCTGGGGTTTTTGGGATTTTCTTGAATTTTTAATTCTTGAACTTGTTCCTCATCATCTGTACTAGCTTCTTGAGTTACTAGATTTTTCGGAGCAGTTTGAATCTGAGTTTGAGTTTGAACTTGCTTTCCATTATTTGGACTTTCATCATTTGATTCATATCCACAGAACCTGGAAGGTCCCTCCTTGCTTTCATCAACCTTGACATCAACACTTTCAACAATCTTTTTCAATCTTTTGTTAAAGCACCGGTATGCCTTGCTTTGATTGGAATAACCCAGAAATATTCCTTCATCACATCTTGGATAAAACTTGCCTAGATCTTCATCTCTCTTGATATAGCATTTACTACCAAAAACTCTAAAGTATTTTACTATAGGAGCATGACCAAACCACAGTTTATAAGGTGTTTTACCAGTATTACCTTTGATGTGTACCTGGTTAAGAGTGTAGACAACAGTACTCACAGCCTCTCTCCAATAGGCATATGGAACATTTGCCTCCATCATCATTGTTCAAGTAGCCTCTTGAATAGTCTGGTTCTTCCTTTCTACAACTCCATTCTACTGAGGAGTCCTAGGAGCAGATAACTATCTTCTTGTTCCATGCTTTTCACCAAATGCATTAAACTCACCGAAAGTAAATTCTCCACCTCTGTCAGATCTCAAACACTTTATCTTCATTCCAATCCCATTCTCCACCATAGCCTTGAATACTTTGAATTTGTCAAGAGCCTCTAATTTCTCTCTTAAGAAAGTGACCCACATCATTTGGGAGTAATCATCAATCAACAACATAAAATATCTATCTCCTCGCAAACTCCTAACTCTGGCAGGACCACACAAATCAGTGTGCACAAGTTCCAACAATCCACTTGAATTTTGTTCTTTACTTTTGAATGTAGTTCTGCTTTGTTTGCCCAATTGACACTCCTTACACATACTATTAGCAGGTTTCACAAGCTTTGGAAGATCTCTTACAGCCTGAGTAGTGCTTATCTTGACAATGTTATTAAAGTTTACATGACACATTCTCCTATGCCATAACCAACTCTGATCAATCTGAGCAATCAAGCAACTTTTACCAGTACCACTTAAATGGAAGATATTACCTCTAGTCTGTGTACCAGATGCAATCTCAGTTCCAGATCTTTTCAAAATTCTGCATTTTCCATCCTTGAATCGAAGATCATACCCTTTGTCAACTAATTGTCCAACACTGAGAAGATTATGTTTCAATCCTTCCACATATAAAACATCATTAGTGTTATTCTTACCATCAAAAGAGATGGATCCTTTCCCATGAATTCTACTAGCTGAGTTGTCTCCAAACTTCACAATTCAACCTTCATATCTTTCTAAACTTACAAACTTACTTTTATCATCAGTCATATGATGAGAACATTGACTATCAATCACCCATTCATCCTTTTCTTCAACCTGAGCAGCCAAGGCCCTTTCCACATTTATACAGCTAGCAGATTTAGTAGGCACTGGATCTTCTTCCTTGATACCAATGAACACCCAGTCATTTCCAGAGGTACTTCCTTTATCCGATTCATCATCTGTGACTCCTTCATCAACAACTTCTTGGACATAGTAACATTTCTTTTGAACCCTAGTTCTGTTAGGGTTTGACTTTGAAACCCTCTCCGGACATCTTGATGCAAAATGACCAATCTTATTGCAAGCAAAACATTTGAAAGGCAAATTTCCTTCATACTTATTAGATCCTCTTGGTAATATTTTGGCAATAAGGGATTCAAGTTCAACAAGTTCAGCTTCATCTTCTTCAAGTTCCTTCCTAGCTTTCTCATATTTGGTTAATCTTCTTGAAGAGCTTTCACCTGGATCAAATCTTTGCTTTCCAAAAACACTGGCCTTAAATGCAGATTCTAATTTAGGAAGAGAATCACCAAACTCACTCATTTCAAATGCTGAAATCTTGCCAACCAACTAATCCCTTGTAACAGTGGTCACAGTCCTGATCTCTTCAATAGCAACAACTTTATGCTTGTATGTATTGGGTAAGGATCTGACCACTTTTGTAACAATCTCTAATTCTTCCAGTTTTCCACCAGCACACCTGATACCACACACAAGTTCATTCACTTTCTACATGTAGGAAGTGATGTTTTCATCTTCACTCATCCTTAAACTTTCATATCTACCTCTCAGACTCTGTAACTTAGCACATTTGACATGTGCATGACCTTCATACAGATTTTACAATTTCTTCTAGATTTCATGAGCAGTTTTCAGTTCCAAGACATTTGTCATTTCTGTATCAGTCAAGGCACTCAACAAAGCTTCCTTAGCCTGAATGTTATTTTCAGCATCTCTGATTTGATCTGTAGTTGTAGGACCATTCTGCGGAGGCTTATACTCATTCGTAGTTATCGACCAATATTGATCACCCATGCATTGCAAATGACACTTCATCTGACTTTTCCAAAGGGAGTAATTTGTTCCATCAAATCTTGGACTGTCCATTTTGTATGTCGACATCCTGGATCTCCTCAAGTGGTCAAGCTTCTTTTAGAGGAATTGGCTCTGATACCAATTGTTGGAATAAGGGTAGACAATTGAGGGGGGGTGAATCAGTTGTCTGAAAACTCTATCTTTTGCTACACTTAATCCTCTTTAGAACTTATCAATAGATTAATGATATAACCATGAAAGCACAAATCAACAACACATGAGCAAAAACATAATCAAGACACATAGCACCAAGATTTTTATGTGGAAACCTGGTTAAGGGAAAACCACGATGGGGGTTAACCCACAAAATTTATTCTCTATTAAAAGAATAAAAAAATGGGAAGGCACTTGCCTTCGGGCACACTGCCTAGAGCTCACTACTCACAGAGACTCACTGTCTACAAAGATATATAAATGGTTATCACAGAAAGGATGAACTGAGAAGCAACATCTTCACTATGCCAGGATTCAGTTCCATTGAAGTTCTCAACACTTCTGCTCTGCTATTATATTCTTCTTCACTACCTTCACATCATCACCTTCTTCCTGTTCTGCTCTTCTTTCTCTCTGCTCTGCATTTTCTTAGAATCTTATCATTTTCACTCAAGGACATGTTCTCCATGACTTAATCTACAAGTATTTATATGCTACATCAACCTTGGAATGAATCATCAAGGTCAGCATTACATTCATCAACTATTGGAACAATATCCAAAGTCGGCATTACAAACATTTACAAAATACTTGACTCAATACAAAATAATACATGGAGATCACTACACTATCGGCCAAACATAACTGGGACTCAAATCTTCCTCGAACAACATGCCACTCTTCATATAACTTCTCTTTAATCATCCACAACACGCATGAAACATTCGGTCGGCCAAGACTGAAAAGAATAGCAACACCTAAGGAGAAATTTTTAACTATGAGCTTGATCTTCAATGCGGACCACCAACACAATAGGCACATGATCCAGAGACCACCACAAGCACAATGAAATCAACAAGAACAACCTCACTACCTCAAATCACCAGAATCACTTGCATCTTCATATTGAAACTTAAGAACACCAACTGTCATGACTACCACACTAGAAAGATTGCTTGCGGACCTCCAAACCAAAAACCACTTGAGTTGAGGATACACACCAACATCCTAAACATACCTCTAGAACCGCAGACCATAATATTCTAATGCGGATCAATCCGAACCAAATTCCTATCACTCTATTACATCTAAACAACTGCAAAACCCAGTTCTACTCAGATGGCCATAACTTCACCAATTCTTCATGCGGACCTCTTAAATCTTAACTGGAGCAACTTTAGACAATCCTCTACAAACCCTTTAGTCCGCAGACTCTGATCTTCATTTCACTGGAAATGTGGAGAAATCTACTTTACTGGTCTTCACTGTCTTCACTGTCTCTGACAAGAAGATATGTTGACATCACTGACAACACATCATAGGCACATATTTGCAACAGTCTCATGGACTACAATGGTTGTAGGATATGCACAAAATGGATTTGTTGAAAAGGCTTTAGAAATTTTAAATCAAATGCAATTAACTGGTGTAAAGCCAAATTCCATAAACTTTGCCAACATCCTCCTTGCCTGTGTCAAAATGGGAGCTTTGGAATAGGGTATGGACATCCATCAAAACATAAAGGATAGAGGAATTTTGTCAGATGTTGTAGTTGCAACTACCCTGTTAGACATGTATGCAAAATGTGGAAGCATAGACAAGGCATGTGAACTATTTGACAGAATGCCTCAAATAAATGTGGTCTCATGGACTGCAATGATTGTAGGATATGCACAAAATGCATTTGTTGAAAAGGATTTAGAAATTTTAAAGCAAATGCAATTGGCTGGTGTAAAGCCAAATTCCACAACCTTTGCTAGCATTCTTGCTGCCTATGTCAAAATGGGAGCTTTGGAATAGGGTATGGACATTCATCAAAACATAAAGGATAGAGGAATTTTGTCAGATGTTGTAGTTGCAACTGCCCTGTTAGACATGTATGCAAAATGTGGAAGCATAGACAAGGCATGTGAACTATCTGACAGAATGCCTCAAAGAAATGTGTAACCCACTAATCCGCTATGTTGGAGGATAGAATTGGCGGTATAGCGGGAGCCTACAATGAATACCGCTAGCCCGTGAGACTTAGTGTTAAAGCTTGCGGTATGGAGGGATCTAATCTTCCGCCACCGCCATCTCACCAGGGAAGTGGAGACTATCTACGAGACTGCGAGGAAATATTTTCACCGATGAAAGTTTAACAACTATCATTCTAGTGGGTCTTGTTCTATGTGGTTTAAGGTGTCGAAGATGAATGGTTTTGACTATTGGGCTTCCATGTTGAAAACGACAGTTGAACTTAGGTGTCAAATGGTGGGTTTTTGACATAGGTACTAGATCCAAATGGATTTGGTTCATATCCAATTAGATCCATATTTTTTATACTTGCCATACTTATCCAATTCAATCTGTACTTTTCAATTCCTATACAAATTTATTGATTCATTAGAAGATTTTAGATTTCCAAATTTTTTGGACCACCTGAATGAATCAAGTTTTTTGAACTTGCTAACTATGGTTTTTGAACCTTTATGCTAGATGATTGAAGTGATCATATAGGTGCATGACAATTGGGAACTAAGGAAAGTATTTTGACATTGTTTTGTATTTGTCTTGGCTCTACACATTCAAGAAAGAAGATCAACAATTTTTCTATTAGATGCCAACAATGTAGTAAACATGTCAGATGTGGTACCAGGAGAATCCAACCTCGCATTTATATATTGTTTACTTATATATGATTTATGCCTTGGGTACCCAGAGGATCTACTAACATGGCTATATGTTTGACATCTTTGCTTCAAATCCTCTAATATGCACGCACTCTAGTTTTGAAGTTTTCTAAGATTAACTTGTACACGTAGTAGTTGATCCTTCATGGTTGATCTAGATTTTTACATGTATACATTTCATGCAGATGAATGGTTACATGGGAATTGAAGGGATGATTCTTAGAGCTTAGTTCATCTACTTCTTGGAACATTAATTTCCTTTCTTTTCATAGACACTTTGCAATTATCTTTCTTCTTGTTTAGATTGGTGTTGTATACCAAGCATCATCTTGATCAATTATTTAATGGCATCTTCTTTTAGAAGGATTTTGTAGTTTGAGAGCCATGTCTAATAATTTGGTGTGTTCTTTGCTTTATGTAGCTCTTTGATTAAGCCTTGGATTATTCCATTTATCATGATTTTGAATGTCCATACACTTTCTCTATTACTTGGTATATCTCACAATTATCCTATTTTGCATTTCTTGCTATAAGCAACTCTTTGATTAAGCCCTAGACCATTCCATTTGTTATGATTTACAACATTCATCTACTTTCAAATATGTAAAACTCAAAGCTTAGTTTTTGTTTTTTAATTTTGATAGTCTACTTGTACATGACTATATGCCACATGGGTCTCAAGGCCTCTTTACTCAGGTAGGTTTTAATGATCGCACACAGGATGAGCCATCATAGTCTCACTTTGGCTTGGCTGGACCACTTTAGTCACAGGTGAGAAGCCATTGATTTCAAGTGTTAGTGGGCATTTGGTATTTATTAACATTCATATGGCTTTCCTCTTCATTCTTGATGCTTTTAGCCTTCTAATGCAATTGTCAAAGCCTCTTTTTGGAATTTGATTGATCAAGTTAACACTGTAAAAGCTTCAGAAAGAGCAATTCCAAATAAAATACAAGTTATTTGTTGACATAAGGTCTGGAGGAAATGATTGAAACCTTCTACTGTTAGATGGAGTTTCCTTGGTATTCTTTTGATTACCCCAACCACTGTGTTGTCCTTTATTGCATGGTCATTGTCATTTAATTTCATGAACTACCCTCATGCTACTATGGATTGTCCCTTTAATATTTAATCATTCTCTTTGTATTGTCCATTACTTTGGTGGACTATGCTTTATATGTGACTGACCCATGTGATTCCAAGTGACTCCGTTGTGGTTTTTTACCAACCTGCCACTTATCTCCTTTAGGCCAGAGTCCTTTTCATGTGTATGGCTTCATTATGATAGTGTTCATCACTTGGGACTATTCCCTTCTCTATGACAGTCCTCCTTATTATAAATTGTCCTTTTCCCATTTGTTATTGCATCATGGCCACTATTCACTTGGACCAAATTTCTAGGATTCATAATACTTATTGCAAGATATTGTAGTAACCATGAGAGCTCCTGACTGTTAATTAATGGTTGGCTAAACCTTAAACTATTCAAAGAATTAGAAACTATGCCTTGAATTGAATATGGTAAGTAGCACACCTCTTGATACTACGCTTATTGTCATTTGTGGACAATACTTTGCTTGTATACCCCTTCTATAACTATCCATTTGGTGATGGTGATATTAATAATTGTTGTCATCATGATTATGAAAGCTAAGTAAAATAGTGTCTTCTATGAAAACCATTGTCACTGTCTTTTGTGAGTATTCTCCTTCCTTAAGACAATCATATAATTGCCCTCTGTTATTGTCATCATGTCATCACAATGCTCTTAATTTCACCTTTGTTCTTTTCTCTTACTTTTGCTAAGCATTATTAACCACTTTGAATTTGTCATGTTGTTATATAAATTGCAAATAAAATTTGGTTTTCTTCTGCTATTATTTTAGAGTTAACAGAACTTGTGGTTTGTAGTCTCCCATGGCAAGGGCTGAAAGCTAGTACTAAAAAGCAGAAATATGAAAAAATCAGTGAGAAAAAGGTTGCCACCCCTATTGAGGTAATGAATTTTGAATCATGAATTGTATAAATTTGGGGATTTTGTGAGATTTACTTGACTCTATTTGGCTAGAGTATTGATGCTTGGATTTGCATTTTTCAGGTCTTGTGTAAGTCTTATCCATTAGAGTTTGCATCATATTTTCATTATTCTTGATCATTATGCTTTGATGATAAACCAGATTATGCATACTTGAAGAGAATATTCTGTGACCTTTTCATTCGTGAAGATTTGCATATGGTCTTTTCTTATACCATAATTTATGCTATTGGAAACTATATAGAAAAGCTAGTATGATAAAGCTAGACTCTTTGCATGTCTGGGGGCAATTGTAATAAGTGTTATGTTTAAAGTCTTTGTGCTATTTTGGGTTTTACGAGCAATCAAGCTTTCAGTTTGACTATGTGTTTGACTGGACCATTTTGAAGTATCAATAGACACATATTGCCAATGCACCTAAGCGACCTATTGTAAATTCAAACTAGCCTTCACATCTCATCTGTAGTATTTAGTTTGATTTTAAACTTTTCTTTTCCTTGTGGTGAATTATTATGTATCGCATTGATGACTACTCTTCTTCAGGGTACTTCTGTAGGGACTAGCTCTGTAGCAGCTGTAGTGGCTGATAAGCATCCAGGTATTGTAAATGATTTCTATCCATGTTAGCTTCCTTAAAACCTTTGCTTAATTCATGTGTATTTTGTATTGCCTTGCTGGTGCCAGAAAGCAAGTGTTAATGCTAGTACCCATTTACTTTTCCAACATTTCAAACTGGAATAAATTTAGTGAAATGTGTTCTATCAATATAGTCTATGCATGCAGGTAGTGGGAAATCAAAGTTAAAAGAAAAGGCTTTACAATACAAATTTCTTAAATTTTCTAGGGCAGTGAATTCTTAGAAAGAATTTTTTCTCTCGTACACATTGATGATAATTTGATTGAAGGCCAACCATCTTATTAAATAGCTTCGAATCTTGAACACACTGATATGATGATTATTTTCATGCATGAAATGTAATGGTGACATCCCTGGATTTATGGGAAAGACAATGTAAGTACCCAAGTGCGGGTTTCTGACAACCATAATGTAGGGACAAGTAAATAAACAAAATTTTTATTACAAATCATTAGTAGAAGTAAACATTTATGATTTTACCAACGACATTTCAAGTTGCAGACTTTCAGGGAAGCAAACTCTTAGAACACATTTTTTCCACTATCTTACACTAATGGCAACATAATTAAAGGCCAATTAAATTATTAAATAGCTTCAAATTTTGAACACAGTGTTATAAGGACTATGGTCATGCATGAAAGGTAAATGGTGGCATTTAGAAATTTATGGGAAAGTCAGGGTTTGTAGCCAAATGCAGGTTTTGAGAATCATATTGTAGATACAAATAAATAAGCAAATTTTTAAATACAAACCATTAATAGAAGTAGAACATTTTACCAATGCCATTTTAAGTTGCAGACATCATCATTCTCTTGGCTTGATAGTGATGCCTTTACTGTTTCTTCTACCTTTTTGGCCCTTGGGATATTGTTTCTTACTCTCAAGACTACCTATTCATGCTTACTTATGGATAAGGGATATGTTGGTAAGCATTATATAACCACTTTGAATTTGTCATGCTTGTGTAAATACATGTTGAATTTATTGCCTCTAAATCTGATGCACGTGCTTGCATTGTGATTTTTGTTTGCAGATGATAGGTGCAAATTTGTAAGATGAATTTTTTGTATTCAGCTGCACAGTCCAAAGAAGCTATTGCGAGTGGAGAAGGCTGTGAGAACCATGATAGTGTCAAGTGAAAACCATCAAAGTGCATGATGTGAAAAGTGTTATTAATCAAAGTTTGCATGGACAGTCATGGGGGCAGTTTATGCATTGTAGAGGACAAACTTCCATTGAAGTCTATTCAATGAATGAAGACTCTCATGAAACCTGTGCATACAGTACCAAAAGGGCAGATATCATAGTTTTGGAATAACAAGTCATATACTTCAAAAAGCCTAAATTTCTTTGCAGAGAGTATAATCCTCACACTTTGTAACTTAGTTTCTCAATCACAACACTAAGAAACACACTTTGTAATACATTTTTCAAAGCAAAGACACATATTTCTGTCTTGTATCTGTTGTAAGAACACCTTTTCTCAATAAAATTTCAATATTTTTCCTTCTTAATAGTTGTTTCATTATGTGCAAATGAATGACCGATTATGTTTTTCTATGTTTTGTGTTTAAACCTCAAAAGCATTGTCTCATTTCCAGTAGTTTTAGGCAGAAATCAGTGAACAAAAATAATTAAATAAACTACCAATTGACTAAATATACTACTAACTGATAGAAATTAGTGAACAAATATGACAAAATATATGACTAAATATACTACCAGTTGACATAAATTAGTGAATAAATATACTACCAATTGACATAAATCAATGAATAAATATGACTAAATCAATGACTAAAAATATACTACCAAATTGATCAATCAAAACAACCAAATAAATGATGGGCAATAAACTACTAATGGTCACGTGACCAAGCTCAGTGAATAATATGACTAAATGAATGACTAAATTAACGACTAAATATACAACTGAATCAATCAATCAAAACGACCAAATAAATGACTAAAATTGGTTTAGTAATAAATTTGGTCATGTTATAAATGATTGGCAATAAACTACTAATAGTCACGTCACCATGTTTAGTCATTTATAAGCAATTTTTAGTATTTTTTTAATCACATATTGCTATTTTTGTACTATTGAAATATACCCAAAACAACTAACTCCTAAAAAATTGGTCTGGATAAACCCACCAGTTACATCTACAAGTTCTTCGAATGAAATTATTATAGGCCAAGGGTATTTAGACTAGTATGTCTCCTTCTATAGAAAATGATTAACAATACAATAGATATGATAAGGATAGCAGTGCCAATTAAAATGGGTACAATTACCTTTTTGGTGATTGAAAACTATTTGTGTTTAGAATCAAAGCATGGCTAAAAATTTATCCACTTTCTGCAAAGGGCAAGATTTCCCATAACTACATACGCGTCTATTTTTTTAAAAAATTCCTCCCTTTGGAACATCTCCTATTAACTTGTTTGAAGAGAGATTTTATGTTGAAGTGCTTCGGTCTCCTTGAAAACCATTAGGATTGCACCCAACAAATCATTGTTAGAGAGATCAATATCTTAAAGATTTTTTAGGTTTGTGAGTGGTGCTAGAATTGGGTCATCAAATGAATTTCATGAAAGATTCAAATATTGCATGTTTGTGCAACTTGACATTGTGGCTAGAATTTTCGCTAAGAAGCTATTGAGAGACACGTTTATAGCTTGGACCATTACCATTTTACTCATTTCTAAAAGAGAACCTTGTAAGAAATTGCTAGAAACATTAAAATAGAATTGGAGATTTTAAAGCCTTACCTATTCAAGAAATATATTTCCTTCTAGTTTGTGTGAGCCAAGTCCACCTTTTCCAAAGTGATGCATCTCCCTAGACTGGTAGATATTTTTCATGATAGTTGATTATGATGAAGAATAAGATCTATTAGTTGTGAAAGATCACCGAGAGCATCTAGAATTTACTCCAAAATTATTTTTTCACTCAATGATAACAATCCAAGCCTTTTTGTATGACCCAAAAAATATTTTTGTCAAAATATAATGTTTCAAGATTTGGAAGCTAGCTGAGTGTGATCTGAAATGGTCCTAGATAAACAATTGTTGGATAAGTTTAACATTGCAAACTTTGTGAGGTTGCCAATGCCAATTGGTATGTTTCCCTCAATTTTACTAGAGTCCAACATCAAATAGGAGAGTTGGCATGATAGATGCATAATAGAGGAGGGTAATATTCCAATGAGATAATTAATAGAAAAAATAATTTTTCTAAGTTGGAGAAATTAGTCAAGATTGTAAAAAAGAAAAGTCAGTGCTTCCACTCATGAGATGATTTTCATGTAAAAGAAGTCATTAAAGCTAGTGCAAATTGTCAAACTCCAAGGGAACCATGTCATTCAAATGATTAGTGTCTAATTCAAGTAGTTGAAGTTGAGTGCAATTGGAGAGAGAGGTTGGGATTTCTTTAGTGAGTTGGTTTTACTAGAACTAATGGAGAATGATGCCATGACAGTCAAACTTGCAGAACTGTTGGAACTTGAGGAAAAGAGATGCTATTATGAAGACCCTTGAGCATCACCAAGATCAAGTCAAGAGAACCTTTGACAGGAAATCTATTGACAAAACATTTAGTGAAGGAGATATAGTGCTGAAATGGGATGCAGCTAGGGCCAAAGTGGGAAGACATTCAAAGTTTGATGCCATGTGGAGTGGCCCCTATATCAATGCCAATTGCAAATAGGCTAATGCATTCCAACTTTCTAGGCTGAATGGAGAGGTTCTGCAAATCCTAGTCAATGGGATCCATCTCAAACCTTGCTTTTAGCATGGTTATGAGATATTGTAAACAGGTTAGGTGTCTTCTTTTAGTAAGTGCCCTTGCACTCTATTGTATTCTCATTAGGAGGATACATGCTTGCTTGTTGTTCTATTTTGCCTTGGTAGTGTGCCCAGTTGTTCTAGCTCTTATGTTCTTGTTGCAGTTTCATTATTTGACCCCACACCCAATGGATTGATAAGGCCACTGGTTACCATGTGTTTAGGCAGGAAAACACCCCCTGAGAGGTCACTAAAATGTTGGCCTATTTTGCTTCCCAATCAAATAGTCCAAACCCTTAAAACCCTAAGTGTTTCCCTTCCTCTTAAACCCCTAGGCTTTATGGTCATCTTCTTGCATGTTATAATCCATCGTTGACTGCCTAGCTTAGGTTGCTGGTCACTTAAGTTACAATCTTGAGCCCTTTATGTCATGAAGTCACCGGCCCCGAGTCCTAAGGTTTACCTTTTGTTGCTCGTCGACTTCATTTCTTAAGTCTTAAGTCCCCTAGGCTCGAGGGTACCACATGGAAGTATTTCGTGAGCTCACAGACTGCCTAAAGCTGACGTCACATTCCTTATGTGGGGTTGCGTAATGAAGACAACTGTAAAGTCTGTCGTGGCCCATGGCCGTAGGATCTATGATTTTGTCAGATGGTGGAGATAGTGCCAGGTGTCAAAGAATGAAGAGGTGGGGCTGTATCAATTGAAGATCAGATAGTAGCGTGGCGTCGCAGGTGAATCTTGCTTGCAAAGAAGATTCAATGTGTGGCTGTGAGATGTTGACACATGGCAGGCTCGTACTTTCTTTTCAGGATCCTCCAGGCGGGGCCACAGTGTTGAAGATTAGATGGTAGTGTGGAGTCATAGGTGAATTTTGCTTGCAAAGAAAATTTAGTGTGCAACCGCGAGATATTGACATATGGCAGGCCCGCGCCTTCTCTTCTAGATCTCTCAGGTGGGCCCTTATATGCCAACAACTATTAAAAGAAAATGATTCACATGTAGCTAGGTGCCACGTATACTAGGTCAACAGGTTTTGACATAGAATTAAAAGGAGGTGATATGTAAAGGACCAAAGAGCTGTCGATCTTATAACTGTTTGTCCATCCGATGACTCCAATTCAAATTCAGATCTTTTAAACGCTCCGATGGTGCTAAGGCATTCAATCAAGTTGGTGAGCTCTGTAGACAAAATTCAAAAGGGATGGCTCAATTCTTCAATGCAAAGGGACTTTTGTGACTTGGTGGCAGATCTTTCTGTGGTCAGCGATGACCTTTTGGCTCTCCCCTTTAATGCGCTATCCTCTCTTACGTATGGGCAACCATTCCTCAGGTTGCAGGTCTACCAGAGGCATGGGTCCTGTCTTCATTGCCATCTGTTCTTGGCTCTGCATTGATGTCTGTATTAGTGGTATCAGATCCCGTGGACCTACCTCAACATTCTATGCACAAGAATTTGATATATAAGCATTGTAATCTTCAGTAGAAGTAGGAGTTAGTAATTTCTGGACTGTTATGCTGCCAAATTATTTGTAGTCAAACCTCTTAGTGCAATTGCAAGATTCTCAGAATTTGACTCACTGTGCCTGTAGCTTGGCCTCTGCTGTCTTCTGGTTAATCCATCCATGAATGTAATTGGCTATATTATGTCTTTTCCTGCTATGAATTGTTTTGCATTGTAATAGTTTATGGCCTTCATGATCAATATATGCACAATATCTTGCCTCTCTTATGCTCTAATGTCTATGTTTTACTTGAAGTTAAGATCTATTATGTGAGTAAAATAGCTCCTCTATAGGTTAGGTCTTCATCCCAAAGCCTCAATTAGTTTTGTAAGTCTGTGTGAACCTTCCTTTGTGATTGAGATTATTGTTCTGTCTTTTCCGAGCTTACTACTACTCATTAAATCTAGTGCATCACCTCTATTTCTATTCAGTTTCTTCCTAACCCTTTGCCCTTGTAGTATTAGCACTAGGTTTAGATAGTTTTCTCTAAGCATTAGGCTTATAATGAGGAGCCAGCCTTCCATGGAGGTTTGATCTCAACTTGCAAGGTCCCACACCTTGAGATCATTCCCATTGTGTCATTAGAATGCTTGGACTCTCTCCAAGCAGGATGCAATTCTATGTGACAACAGTTACTTTTTAAAAATGAAGTTTACAATTCTAATTTTTTTCTAGACTATTGAGTGAGTTACAAAGATTAGTTGAAAAAAACTAGTAAGAATTGAAAAAATCTCCTACCCTAGGCATTCACTTCTCTAGCCCAACATGGGAGAGAATGTAGGACAAAATCTATGAGAAAATAAATGCATCCTATGCTGGGTCAAACCTCCTTGGGGTGCTTGAGAGACTTTGATTAGGTGATGACTCCTTGGAATACTGTTGGTAGGCATCGAGGAAGGTTGTATTGACTTCTTCCACCTTTGCATGCACCTTTTGAGGCTCCTAAATGCTTGAAAGGTGTTTGAACTGATCCATAGACACATGGAAGATGCTCCTAGCTATCCACAATGTCTTTAAGGCACTTCCAACTTCTCAAATTGTCATCAACTCCACCTTGCACAACCATTGGACATATGGTTCTACTACGTAGTTGCCATTAGGACTCTTGGAGGGTGTCTGGAAAGAGATTGGTCAATTTAGGACTCTTAAAATTGCTCTTAATTATCCATTTATGACTTGAAAACACTCCTCTTGGCATTAAATACCCCTATAGGGTCTTTGTCAGGATCTAAACTGCCTCTAGGTGTTCTTGAACTAGATTTATAGTGTTCTAATAGCAAGGAGAAATCTCATCTGCCTATCACTGTCGTTAGTTGAAATACACAGTGTGTATTTCAACCTTCTTGTGTTTTGCATGACTCAATAGGTTTGAAGCTTCTCTAGCATGATTGAGTACATGTTAGTGATGTTGGTGACCTTGTCAAAATCTTTCAATGTCATGTCAATGTGTAGACAATGTTTGACGATGTTCTGTCGATGGCCTTGTAAAAACTTGTGCTCACTGTCTTATCTTCTTGCTCTTTGCTTCTTGTAAACCATGTTCTTCATTCTCTATGTCTTATGCTTGTCTCAATACCAATTTTGTGGTACTAGTTAGGTAGTCATACCTTTGTTTTCTATTCATTTCTACCTTGTGTTTACTACCATCCTTCATTGTCAAGTCTTCTCAGGTGTTGTTTAGGATTCTCATGACTAACTCTAGTGATACAAACCTCTTCAAATCTCCATATGCATATTATTGTTATACATTCTAGTGATTTACCTTTCAAAGTATCTTCTCCACTATCTATGTAGACTATCCCTATTTTATTACCCTGTCTACTGTCAAACTCTTGTCAAGTGATAATTTTCTTGCCACTATCATAGTCTTCATACTCTGTATACCTTTTAGTCCTCTTTTCACTAATTTCACAGTCTAGTGACTCTAACACTGCCCATTTTCAAGGTCCTAGTGCTCTGCCACTATATTTTTCTTTCTTATTAATGGACAAGCTTTCCTTCTTTCTACTGTCAAGCGTTTCAACCTTCCATGGTATGCCTTCATAGGTGCTATAGAAACCTCTTATGTGTATCATTTTAGCATGATAAACCAGGCTTCTATCCCCTCAATATATGCTGGTATGTATGCACACATATATGTGTGTGTGAATACATACCTATGTATGCATACATAAGATGAAAACTTTGTATTCTCTTATAAAACCACTATTGTTACTTGTTTTTAGTAGAAATTATTGTTGTATGCTTTGTTGGCATTAAAATATTGTTGTATAAACTTCCTTGAGATTGATTTCAATGTTGTTAAATGATTCTTTTATGAACCCTTTGTTGTATGGGTGTTTGAGGACTTCTATTTGTCCAAAATCTTGTTAAAAATGATAGCAAATAGCAAGTTAATATTTTGAAATTGATAAGGAACAGTGATCTTTTAAACTTCTCTTATAAAAATGAATGGTGCTGATATGAGTATATGTATAGTTATATACCTATATATAAACCACTATATATATGTATATATATACACACCACTCAAGATCATACATGTTGGAAGTATCCATTTTACTATATGACTGAAAATTCTGTAATTTACCCTACAAAATAGCGAAGAAACAAATCAAAATCATGAACTGAAATGGTAATACTTATATGAATTATACTATGCAACATTCCAAGAAAACTGAGTACATGTGAAAGCAAATAGTTGTTGAAATCATAACATAAACAAATTATGTATTCCTGTATTATTGCAAGAAAGAAATGAGTTATTATTTTGCCGTGAAATGTGTTTGGAAAGAAAATGGCTATTTTGTTTTTCTATGCTTTTGTACTTTTTAGAAAGTTACCTTCTGCGGGTGCTAAATATGGGTAAATAGAGAAGTAGGTCTTCTTTTTTAGGATCTACACACCATTATACGATTTTATACTTTGGCCAAAAGTTAAATTGTGACACTGAAATAGACAAATGGACCATTGTAATAGATGGATTTTTATGCCTAGTTTGATATTTATTCTCTGCCATATCCTGTTAATGTGATTCTGCATTCAAGTTAGGGATGCATGTAGGTTAATAGGCATGCACCAGATTCTATCCTGCCATCTGTTTACAAGTTGCTAGGCTCTTTGTGCAGGGTTGGGTATTCTTCAAGTATGAAGAATTATGGGGAAGCATAAGCTTTGTGGTTGGGCAGAAAAGCGCATGAACCATGTTCTCGTCCCTTGGCTTGCAGATGACGATGTAGGTTGCCGATAGAGAGAATTTGGATTGATCTTTCGATATTATTGTTATCTCATTCTTGTATATATGATCACCTTATTGATGTGATGGTGACTTGATAGGCTTGTAGCCTAAGATGTATATTTTGTATCATTTATAAAGTACTTCTAAGTGGATTAGACAATTATACTTGTGAAATTGAATTTATTAAAATTAATTATGATGTTCTTTGATTTACTTGTGAAATGTGGAATGGAGTCAATTCTTTAGGTTTAAAGTTTTGTACTTTACACATTTCTAGGTCTCCTTATCAACAATTCTAAAAGTGGAACTCATAGTTGTAAACATTTATTTTTGTTAACATCTTTCCACCCATTCCATACTCTTCAATACAAAGCATAATAATTAGTGATTCTCAAGCCATATGAGATATTCATACACAATGAAAAAATAATCAATGAAAATTTATTGTGAATATACAAAATTTTATACCTAGTGCAAGATAGCCAATAGATCTCTTTAGTGCATTTGTAGAAACCAATGAATTAATTGAATTCCAAAATACGAGTTTGGTACCACCAAATTCTACTATAAAGAAGTCATGTCATCTCCTAATAGCACATTATTGGGTTTTAGGTCATAATGAATGACTTGCACAAATTAATGATGATGTAGATATTTTATTCCTTGTTCTACTCCTTTTCTATTTATAATCAATCACTTAAATTTAATCTACACTCATTTTCTTCCTCAAGATATAGTCATATCTTCAAACTTCCATTGGCCATTAATGGATGAACCAATGTCTTAAAATCAAGGTTGAAACATGAGGAAATGATTTTGATCACATTGTAGTGCCCAACTCTTTTTAAGACATTACATTCTCTATTAAAGATTTGGAAAGCATTTCATTTTACAAATTCATAACTTTAACAACAACATTTATATCATTGTTTAAAATCCCTTTATAAATATACCCAAAACAACTAACTCCTAACAAATTGGTCTGGATAAATCCACCAGTTGCATCTACAAGTTCTTTGAATGAAATTATTATAGGCCAATGTTAAGGTCAAGGGTATTTAGACTAGTATGTCTCCTTCTATAGAAAATTATTAACAATACAATAGATATGATAAGGATAGTGGTGCTAATTAAAATGGGTACAATTACCTTTTTGGTGATTGAAAACTATGTGTTTAGAATCAAAGCATGGCTAAAAATTTATTTGCTTTCTACAAAGGGCAAGATTTCCCATAACTACATATGCATCTATTTTTTCAAAAATTCCTCCGTTTGGAACATCTCCTATTAACTTGTTTGAAGAGAGATTTTATGTTGAAGTGCTTCAGTTTCTTTGAAAACCATTAGGATTGCACCCAACAAATCATTGTTAGAGAGATCAATATCTTAAAGATTTTTTAGGTTTGTGAGGGGTGCTATAATTGGGACATCAAATGAATTCCATGAAAGATTCAAATATTGCATGTTTGTGCAATTTGACATTGTGGCTAGAATTTTCGCTATGAAGCTATTGAGAGACACGTCTATAGCTTGGACCATTACCATTTTACTCATTTCTAAAAGAGAACCTTGTAAGAAATTGCTAGAAACATTAAAATAGAACTGGAGATTTTAAAGCCTTACCCATTCAAGAAATATATTTCCTTCTAGTTTGTGTGAGCCAAGTCCACCTTTTCCAAAGTGATGCATCTCCCTAGATTGGTAGATATTTTTCATGATAGTTGATTATGATGGAGAATAAGATCTCTTAGTTGTGAAAGATCACCAAGAGCATCTAGAATTTACTCCAAAATCATTTTTTCACTCAATGATAACAACCCAAGCCTTTTTGTATGACCCAAAGAATATTTTTGTCAAAATATAATGTTTCAAGATTTGGAAGCTAGCTGAGTGTGATATGAAATGGTCCTAGATAAACAATTGTTGGATAAGTTTAACATTGCAAACTTTGTGAGGTTGCCAATGCCACTTGGTATGTTTCCCTCAATTTTACTAGAGTCCAACATCAAATAGGAGAGTTGGCATGATAAATGCATAATAGAGGAGGGCAATATTCCAATGAGATAATTAATAGAAAAAATAATTTTTCTAAGTTGGATCAATTAGTCAAGATTGTAAAAAAGAAAAGTCAGTGCTTCCACTCATGAGATGATTTTCATGTAAAAGAAGTCATTAAATCTAGTGCAAATTGTCAAACTCCAAGGGAACCACGTCATTCAAATGATTAGTGTCTAATGAAAGTAGTTGAAGTTGAGTGCAATTGGAGAGGGAGGTTGGGATTTCTTTAGTGAGTTGGTATTGCCACAGGAGCAAATATTGCAACTCTAACTTCTAGGGAATGGGAAATATCTATCCAACATACTCGATGCACATCTAACCATAAATAATTAATTAAAATTTAGAAACTAATATATTTTTGAGTTTTAATTAATTATTATTTACGATCAAATGTACATCTAATATGCTAGACAAGCAATACTTAGGGAATGTGGTTAGTTAATTAGTTATCAAATAATAACAAATTTTGGAAATGAGTGTAGTTGGAGAGGACACTAGGAATCACTCTTAACAAGTAGTTGGTGTGAAGATAAAGAAGTTTGAGTTAAGTAAACATACCCAATTCAATAGAAATACCACCATGGAGTTGCCAAATTTTGAAGGGAGTAATTAGAAAGGGCACTGGAAATTAAATTGGGGCTTAAATTTGACAGTTGACCCTGCCTATCAAGCAAACTTTTTAATACAGTTATCCATTCAAAGGTGCCCTTAAAATACTATGACATATCTTAGTATAAGTAAAATTATATATAAACCAAATATATATATCATCATAATCCTATATAAATTTTGACAATCTCTTCAAAATGTCTCCTTTCATGTGATACAATCTCTTTAAAATTTTAATTGTATTTTACGACAAAAATGTCTAAATACGGCTATACGGCCATCAAAATTAGACCTTGACTTGTTTAGTTGTTTGTGTGAAGATAAAAGAAATCTAAGTTAATAGGAATACCACCGTGGAGTTTGTTCTTAGATGGTGACAAATTTTGGAGAAGAGTGCAATTGGAAAGAGTAGTGAAGATGGGAGAGTTTGGTTGGCAGTGACGCACCTAAACAATGAATGCCAAGTTGGGTGTTGTGAGACCATGGATTCAGGGAAAAAAAAGACCAATTTGCTCTCTTTTCTATTTACCGCTGCCAAAATTGACATCGAACAAATTCATGAAACTCATTACTGAGGATGTGAAAACACTCTGTAAGAAGAGGCTCTTCACACTTTATAGTTTTACCATTTGGGCTTTTCCTGGTCCGATTCTCACTTGTGGAGTTGCCTCAGGTTCAAGCCTTTCCACAAGTTAAAATGGTTCATGCCCACAAAGAGGAAAAAAAGACAAAAAAACAAAGAGGAGGTTCAAACCCACATTAATTTACCCCTGAAATTAATGTGGATACCAAGTTTATCGCGTGGTATGCAGTTTGGAAGATGGTCAAAGGATATTGAAGGGAAATAACTGCACATGACGTGGTCCCCTGGACTGCATAGATTGCAACTTACTCGGTACAAAGTAAAGAAGCCTTGAGCCTATTTTATGAAATGCAGCAAGCGGGTATTAAACCAAATGAGTTCACTTTTTTGTAGTATTTTATCAGCTTGTGCGGGTTTGGAAGCTCTGGAGCAGGGTAAAGTAGTTCATACAGATATAATTAAAGGTGGGTTTGATTCAGATGTTTATCTTAGTAATGGTCTTTTAACATGTATGCTAAATGTAGGATTACTGACGATGCACGTAAACTGTTTAACAAAATGTCTAAACGAGAAACAGTTTCATGGAATGCAACGATTGTTGGGGGTGTACAGAACTGGTGTTTGAATGAAGCGCTAGAACTGTTTGAGAAGATGCTTGAAAGGAATATACGTACATGGACTGCAATGACGGTAGGATATGTACAGAATGGTTGTATGGAAAGAGGCACTGAAGCTCTTTGAGGAAATGCCACAACAAAAGATTGTCATGGACTGCAATGATTGCTGGACTTGTTCGCAAAGAGTGGTTTGATGAGGCCCTGAAGCTATTTGGGGAGGGGCAAATGACAAGGGTAAAGAGGAGACCTGTTCTGGTCTTCACGAAGAAAAAAAGAGAAGTCGGTTTGAATCCGATGTCTTTGTGGGAAATGCCCTTCTGGATATGTATTTTAAATGTGGGAGGGTGAAGGATGCATGCCACTTCTTTGATCAAATGGTGGTGTAGGACGTTGTCTCATGGACTGTACGGGTGGAAGGATATGCAAGGAATGGATACATAAACGAGGCTGTGAAACTTTTGAGAAAACCTCTTTTCAGAATCTCGTCTAATTGAGTGCAATGATTACAGGATATACAGAGAATGGATATTTTGAGAATGCCCTTGAGCTCTTCCAAAAAGTGCAATTGTCAGCTGTGAAGCCAAACACGGACACTTCTGCTAGTGTCTTCTATGCATGTGCCAGCTTGGGAGATCTCTGTAGGAGTAAGGAAGCCCATAAAGACATGATTATGTTAAATATACTTGAAGCAGATTAAAATGGAGAATAATACAGAAATGTAAACTCAGAATCACACAACAGAATAACAAATACATACGGAGGACAAACACAAGTTTTAATGTGGTTCACCATAAAAGGCTACATCCACAGAAGCAGAGGAATCTCTGTATTAATCTCTTTGTATACTCTGTTACAATATGCTAGCAGCAACCTCTGATACAGAACATCAGCAGCAATATGCTATCTACAGTCTTTATTACATAGTTCGAATATGATATGAAGTCGCCAAAAGAGAGAATGTGAAAAGACAAGTAAAGGACGCCAACAGGAGAAGTTGAATGGTTAGCGGTGGTTGGACTTCATATTCCAACAATCTCCCACTTGAAGTCCAATTGCTGTTGCAAGAGGGCTGCTCAGAGATATCCCCCACTTCAGGCTTATTGTCACATCTTGACAATGCCGAGAGAAGTTCTACAAAACTCGAACTTCTCCCTCGGTACTATCTTCATCAATGCGTTTGCCGAATTCACCTTAGTATCGATTTTCTCCACTTTCAGTTTTCCCTCTTCAAGTACATTCTAGATGAAGTGGTAACACAACTCAATATGCTTGGTCCGATTATGAAAAGTAGAGTTCTTGGCCAAATGAATAGCGTTGTTGCTATCACAAAAAAAAGTGAAAATAGTTTGTTTAAATCTCAACTCACCCAATAGTTGTTGTAACCAAATCATTTCTTTGGCACCTTCAGTGAGAGCAATATATTCAGTCTAGGTAGTGGAGAGTGCAACCACCTGCTGCAACCGTGAAACCCAACTAATTGCAGCCCCGGCAAATGTGAACACATAACCTGTTGTAGACCTCCGTTTGTCCAAGTTTCTGGCCATATCGGAGTCAACATAACCTTGCAGCTGAGTATCCTATCCTCCAAAACACAAAACATGATCTAAAGTACCTTTCAGGTACTGTAATATCCACTATACCGCCTGCCAATGAGGTTTACCCGGATTGCTCATAAATCTGCTCACAACTCCCACTGCGTGGGCAATATCCAAACAAGTACAAACCATGGCATACATGAGACTCCCAACTGCTGATGAATAAGGAACACCCTTCATGTGTTCTTGATCTTCTTTAGTTTTTTGGACACATTGTTGATGACAAACGAAAGTGATCAGCCAATGGAGTACTAACAGGCTTGGCATTCTTCCTGTTGAACCTATCCAAGATTTTGTCAATATACTTCTCTTGAGACAATCTGATTTCTCTCTTCTGTCTGTCCCTGATTATAGTCATGCCAAGAATCCTTTTCGCTGCCCCTAAATCTTTCATTGCAAACTGTTGGGCCAAATGTTGCTTCAATTCACAAACTATCCTCATGTTAGTGCTGGTACCCAACATGTCATCAACATAAAACAATAGTAGAACATACTCACCATTAGCAAGCTTCTTGTAGTAAACACATGGGTCAGATTCACAACGTATAAAGTGATGCTCAGCCATGAAGCTATCAAATATAAGTTACCACTGCCTTGGGGCTTGCTTGAGCCCATACAAACTTCGCTTCAACCTGCAATATAAATGCTCCTGCCCCTGTTTTGTAAAACCTTTAGGCTACTCCATATACAATTCCTCTTCAACATCTCCATGTAGAAATGTAGTCTTCACATCAAGTTGTTCCAACTCAAGATCATATACCGCTGCCAATCCCAAAATTGCGTGAATGGTGGTCATTTTGACAACTGGTGAGAAGATTTCGTTGAAGTCTATCCCCTTTTGCTAATCATATCCCTTCACGACCAGTCTAGCCCGGTATCATTTCCGGCCTCCTTCCTCTTTCAATCGATATACCCATTGATTTTTCAAAGCTCTATGATTTGGCGGAAGCTTTACCAATTCCTAGGTGTGATTAGCCATTAGAGAATCCATTTCTTCTTACATTGCTGCCATCCACTGTGCATTATTTGTCTCTGCAAGCATCTTTAAATGTTGCTGGCTCGGCCCGATCAGATAGCAATAATTCATAATCTTCGAATTTTGGCGGAGGTCGGCGCTCCCGGGTAGACAGACCTCTGCAATTGAGGTGCTTGTTGCATCAAAGTACCCTGTTCATGTATAGCACTCTGTTCAGGCAAACTGCCCTGTGCCTGTACATTTCCATGTTCAAGATTTGACTGTGAAAGACATGATACTGAACTTCCCAAACTTGGCATACTCCTTAAGTTCATTATAGGCTGCGTTGAAACCATAGACTGTGAGGGGCCCTCATATAGTTGCGTTCAAACTTTGACAGGCAGCGTTAAAGTATCAAGGGACTGAGTTGAATTTATATGATGCAAAACCTTTTCCAAAGGCTGCGATGCTGTAACCAAAGATAGCGTTGGATTTTGTAATGAAAAGCTGGGACTTTGCAAAGAAAACGTGGGACTTGCCAAGGAATGCGTCGCTCTATGTGAAGGGAAGTTCATAGGCTGTGTGGAGAAGTCAATAGGCAGCGTTGGAATGTGTAAGTCTCTTGTTGAGTTTGTCAAGGACTATGATGAGTCCAAATGATGGTTGCGTAGGGATAGGTAATGCCAAAGATGTAGATGGAGTTTGCAAAGGAGCCTGCAACGTATGAATTGGTTGCTGATGCAAAAACTTTTGTGAGATTTGCATACAATTATTATCATTACCAGATGAAACAGAAATTGTCATACTTGAATTCAGATTTTGCTGTGTGCCTGAGAGAGGGAAGATATAAACCTTTTGACTGAGTAGAAAATGAATGTTCAGGCAAAGCATGTGAAGTTTTAAACATGTCACTTCCATTTTCAAATACATCAATCAACACATATTCTTTGTTTTGTGTCTCAGGTTTTTGTAAACCTAGAAAAACCTTTTCATTGAAGACAACATCCCTATTGCGAGTAAACTTTTTGGCAATTGGATCCCAAAGTTTGAAACCAAATTGTTCCTCACCATAACTGATAAATATACACCTTTTTGATTTGGGATCTAACTTCGTTCGCTGCTCCTTTGGAACATGAGCAAAGGCTTCACAGCCAAACACGTGTAGGTGATTGTAAGAGATTTGTTTCTCGAGCCATCTCTCCTTCGGAATATCAAAATCCAATCGAGATGAAGGAGCTCGATTGATCAAGTAGACTATTGTATTACAAGCCTCTGCCCAAAATACTTTCCCCAATCCGGCATTAGAGAACATACACCGAGCTCTCTCAAGAATTGTTTTGTTCAACCTCTCAGTTGCACCATTCTTTTGAGGGGTGAAAGGAACTATCTTAATCCTATGAATGCCATTATTTGCACAAAAGGTATCAAATTTCGAAGAACAAAATTCTCCCCCATTATCTGTTTTTATGCCCAATCTAATTCTCAACAATGGCTTTAAAAGTTTTAAATTTTGAAAACACTTCTGATTTTCTACTGAGCATGTAAATCCATACTTTTCTAGTACAATCATCAAGAAAAGTAACGAAGTAATTAGTTCCTCCAATGGAGGTTACATCCGTAGGACCGAAAACATCTGAGTGCACGAGCTCCAAGGGTGTAGATTTCTTGTCATGATCGGTTGTCAAGAAGTTGGTCTGTCTTTGTTTGCCATAGAGGCAATCCTCACACATTTCCAAGTCAATGGACTTCAAACTAGGAAGTTGATCCCTCTTTAGCATAACTTCAAGTCCTCTCTTGCTCATGTGTCCGAGCCTTCTATGCCAAAACTCTGTACCGCTGTCCACAACCGCCATTGCAGCTCCCACTTCAGCCTTATTCTCTGGCACATATAGACTGCCTAATTTGTTTCCTTTTGCAATCACCAAGGCTCCCTTGGTCACCTTCCATGTGTTTGGAGAAAAAATGACATTACACCCTTGAGCACTAAGCTGTCCCGCAGATATTAGATTTCTTTTCAGCGTGGGAACATGTCTTACATCTTTTAAAAACCATTTATTGCAATTTTGTAGTTGCAATATCACATCACCTTTGCCAACTATTTCACATGCTTTGTTATCACCAAGATAAACTCTCCCAAACTGACCTTCTTGGTAGTTTGTGAAGGCTTCCCGGCATGGAAAGAGGCACTGGAATCCAACAACCATGAATCCGCAGTAGTGTCACTCGCTGATAAAACTAGAACGCCTTCATCTTTGTCATATGTAGTATTGGCTTCGCTGTTCTTTCATTTTTCTTGTGCCTTTTTGTATGACCAGTAATTCTTTTTAGTGTGACCCGCTTTGCCATAGAACCAACAATCACCATTTCTGCCCCGGGACTTCAATCTTCTTGCAGATTTGGATCTTCTCCTATTGTATTTTCCCCTTTCTTGGGATCTTCCCCTATTGCCAAAAATCAAAGCTTCTCCGGTTGTTTTGTTTTGCCTTCTTCTCATATCTTCATTGAGAAGTGTTGCAACAACATCATCACATCTCAACATTGATTTTTTTTTTGTTCTCATTGGATCCTCTTCTTCCGGATACCAAATTGTTGATTGTCATTATCACACTATCCGAACTATGGGGAAAAGAGCACAAAAGTAACATGGCTCTCATTTCATCTTCAAAGATAACATCCATGGAGGCTAATTGGATAATCACAACATTGAATTCATTTAAATGGTTTGAGATGTTGTTACCTTCTTTCATCTTCAAATTGACCAATTTCTTCAACAAGAAAACTTGATTTGTTGCTGAGGCTCTTTCATACATATCACACAGCTTATTCCATATTTGTTTTGCTGTCGTTTCCGTGGCAACGTTGAAAAGAACATTGCTGGACAACGAAAGAATGATAGTTGCAGCTGTCTTTTGGTCCAAAACATCTCAGTCATTATCCGACATCTTCTCTAGCTTCTTTGTTTTCCTTTGCAGCGCAATAGCGAGGTCCTTCTGAATCAGCAAGGCACAAATTTGAAGTTTCCACAAACTGAAGTAATGTCCTGAAAATTTTTTGATCTTCCATTTATCTGCCTCTTCCATCTTTTCCGAAATTCGTCACAAATTCCAAAACAGCTCCTTCACCAAGATTTGATACAAATTTTTAAACATACTTGAAGCAGATTAAAATGGAGAACAATACAGAAATGTAAACTCAGAATCACACAACAGAATAACAAAATACATACAAAGGACAAACACAAGTTTAACGTGGGTCACCATAAAAGGCTACATCCACAGAAGCAAGGGAATATCTGTATTAATCTCTTTGTATACTCTGTTACAATATGCTAGCAGCAACCTCTGATACAGAACATCAGCAGCAATATGCTATCTACAGTCTTTATTACATAGTTTAATTATGATATAAAGTCGCCAAAAGAGGGAATGTGAAAAGACAAGTAAAGAACGCCAACGGGAGAAGTTGAATTGTCGGCGGTGGTTGGACTTCATATTCCAACAGATTGGAAGGAGACATCTTGCTGATGTCTTTGCAGGGAGTGCACTTGTTGACAATGGACATGCATGCCAAGTGTGGGAGCATTGAGGATGCCCAGAAAGTGTTTGACAAGATGCCCACCCAGGTTGTAGTTTTATGGACTGTAATGGTTGTAGGATATGCTATGCATGGCTATGGCAAAGAACCTCTTCAACTCTTTGATCCGAAACACTAAATTCTGCCACAAGGTGAGATGGTTTCACTTTTGTTGGTGTTCTTGCTGCATGCTTGCTATACTGGGCTAATGGACAATGGATGGCAATACTTTCATTCGATGAATGAAAAATTTCGTATTATTCCTGCAATGGAGCATTATTACTACATGGTTAATCTCCTTGGCTGTACAGGGCGTCTGGATCAAGCACAGGGATTATCAGCAAAATGCCAATAAAACTTGATGCTTCTATCTGGGGATCTTTGCTAGGTGCCTGTAGAAATCATAACAACACAGAGCTGGGACAACTTGTTGCAGAGAACCTTGTTCACTTAGACCAAACAAATGCCACACATTATGTGCTTTTGTCAAATATCTATACAGTGGCTGGTAGGTGGAATGATGTGGATAAGGTTAGAAGAATGATGAAAGAAAGAAAAGTTAAAAAAGGTACCATGTTCCAGTTGTATTGAGTTAAATAACAAGGTACTTATTTTTGTTGTAGGAGATGGATCACATCCACAAACACAGAAAATTAATGCAGAGTTAGAGAACTTGTCTAGACGGCTAAAAGAGGCAGGTTATATGTCTGATAAAAGTTTTGTCCACATGATGTGGAAGAAGAGCAGAAGGATCATTTTCTTGAGCCCCATAGTGAGAAGCTGGCCATTGTGTTTGGACTTCTTAACACGTCCCCACGAACAGCTATACGAATTGTCAAGAACCTTTGAGTGTGTGGTGATTGCCTTTCTGCCACCAAATTTATCTCCAAGATTGCTTCATGAGAAATTGTTGTGAGGGACTCAAATCGATTCCATCATTTTAACAATGGGATGTGTTCTTGTGGGGATCATTGGTGATGCTGGGTGAAACAACCAACATATATCAGCTTGTATAATGGTGCACTTGTGCATAATTCTAGCCTTCCACTCCCTTTGCAATATTACATTTGTAGATGAAGTTAATTTTCATAGTATTACTGGTGTTGTAATCTAAAAGTATGAAATATATTGAAAATCTTCATTGGGCAACCAGTAATCAGCTTATAAAGAACAATGAAGAATGATCAATATTTTACAGTTGACTGGCCATGGCTTCTTTGTGCTAAATCTGCATATCATAGAGATTTTAGATTAATTATTTTTACATTTAATCACTACAGCTTTTCTTCAACAAGGGCATTTACCTTGTTACCTTTGCTTGTGAAAATTTGAATTTTTTAGCTAGCATAACATTTCAAATTGGTATTTTTGTTAAAAATGATGTTTACATTTCTTTTCTTTGCAATTCTTCTAGACAGGGATAACATGTGCATATAAGTTGAGAGTGCTTGCAAACTTAGCAACTATAATATGCATGTTCACAAACCTTATCTCCTTTTTCTTTTTTAAGGGCAATAACTAATATGTTATATCTTTAAATATTTATGGTTGGCTTATTGGCACTTTATAGTGAAGATCTCAAAATTTGATAACTTTAAATGATCTGCTACAGGAATTGTATCCCAATAGGTTTATTCTTAACCATTGTAGACATGTTTATTTTCATTCTTTTTTCCTACATTAAGTGAAGGAGAAAGGTCTCTCATACATTTATACATGTTCATTTTCATTAGAAATGTGGCACCCAAGTTTATTTTTCTACTAATTGAAAGACACCTAAAAAATTGTCTATTCAATGTGATGATTTATGGAGGAACTTAGCACTTCTATTAATGCAAAGGTTTGGGAATACATTAGAGCTAAGGTTTGGGAATACTTAACACTTACATTATAAGAAATAATATATTAAAAAATAAGGCAAAAATAATTAACAATTGCTATTCAGCCGATTGAAAAGCTAAGATGTAGATGTAGACCAGTTTTCAGTATTTTTTGCACCACTTGTACTCTCAAGCAAAGGCAAGATATCTATTGGCAAATGAAAAGCTCTTGGAGTACCAAGAAATTCACTTGTTATTTTTTCTAATCTCTCAACTATCTCCATCATATTCGGGCGTTGTTGTGGCAGCTCCCTTGTGCAAGCCAACCCTACTTGCATAAATTGAGTAAGGCATGCCAATACCATTGCTTTATTTGACTCATTAACATCTCTAAGTAGGTGGTAGTCCACCACTTCTGTGACTTTATTTGGAAAATCCATATTTGCCCATTTTGGTAGATTAATACCTTCTACAAACATGGTATCTGTCGGTCTCCTCCTTGTCAACAATTCTAAAAGTAGAATTCCATAGCTGTATACATCTCCTTTTGTTGAAATCATTCCACCCACTCCATACTCTACAATACAATATAATAATTAGTGATTCTCAAGCCATATCAAATAAGCATATAAAATTAAAAAAAACAGTCAATAACAATTTGTATTGCAATAATGCAAAGTTTTATACCTGGTGCAAAGTAGCCAATAGATCCCTTTAGTGTACTTGTAGAAGTCATTGAATTCCCAAATAAGAGTTTGGTAATGCTGAAGTCTGCTATATATGGAGTCATATCATCCCCTAATAACACATTATTAGGTTTTAGGTCACAATGAATGACTTGCACAAAACAATGATGATGTAGATATTCCATTCCTTGTGCTATCTCCTTTGTTATTCTTAATCGGTCACTCAAGTTTAATCTACATTCATCTTCTCCCTCAGGATATAGCCATCTCTCCAAACTTCCATTTGACATGAATGGAAGAACCAATGCTTTAAAATCAAGGTTAGAACAAGTTGAAATGATTTTGATCACATTGCGGTGCCTGACTCTTTTTAACACGTTACATTCTCTATCAAAACTTTGGAGAGCATTTTCATCTTGCAAATTGAGAATTTTAACAGCAATATTTGTACCATTGTTGAGAATCCCTTTATAAACAGATCCAAAATGACCAACCCCTAATAGGTTGGTTTGGCTAAACCCACTAGTTGCATCTACAAGTTCTTCATATGAAATTCTTTTAGGCCCAATGTTGAGATCAAGGCTATTTTGATTAGTATGTCTCCTATAGGAAATTAGAAATAGTATAGAAGACATGATGAAGATTGCAATACCAATCACAACTGGTATTATCACCTTTTTGGATACTGAGAACTGTTTGTGTTTGGAATCAGAGCATGGTTGTAATTTAATCCACTTGCCACAAAGTCCAACATTTCTTGAAACGGCTGACTCATCAATTGTTGCAAAAACTCCTCCCTTTGGAACTTCTCCTGTTAAGCTATTTGAAGAGAGATTGATATGTTGAAGCATTTTCATTTTTTGAAAATCCACTGGGATTGCACCTGACAAATTGTTACTTGAGAGATCAATAGCCTGAAGATTTTTCAGATTTGTGAGTGATGCTGGTATTAGGCCATCAAATGAATTCCATGAAAGATTCAAATATTGCATGTTTGTGCAACTTGACAGTGCAGCTGGAATTTTGCCTGAGAAGTTGTTGAGAGACACATCTATAGCTTGGACCATCACCATTTTACTAATTACCAAAATAGAACCTTGTAATAAATTGCTAGAAATATTGAAATAAAATTGGATATTTGTAAGACCTGCCCATTCAAGAGGTATATTTCCTTCTAGTTTGTTGTGTGCCAAATCCACTGTTTCCAAAGTGATGCATCTGCCTAAACTAGTAGGTATTTTCCCTGATAGTTGGTTGTGATCAAGAACAAGATCTCTTAGTTGTGGAAGATCACCAAGACTTTCTGGAATTTGCCCTGAAATCATGTTTTCACTCAATGATAACAACCCAAGTTGTTTTGCATCACCCAAACTTTTTGGAATTCTTCCATCTAAATTGTTTTTTTCCAAATACAATCTTTGAAGATTTGAAAGCTGACTAATTGTTGATGGAATGGACCCATTGAAACGATTGTCAGACAACTCTAATGTTAGCAACTTTGTGAGGTTGCCAATGCCACTAGGTATGTTTCCCTCAATTTTATTGGAGTTCAACCACAAATCGGAGAGTTGGTTTGATAGTTGGCTAACAGAAGAGGGCAAAATGCCAGTGAGATAATTAGAAGTCAACACTAGATATTCTAAAGAGGAGCAGTTAGTCAAGGCTGTTAGAAAAGACAAGCCATTGCTTCCACTTACAAGTTGATTGTCCCATAAAACAAGTCCTCGAAGCTGGAGCAATTTGCCAAACTCCCAGGGCACTGGACCACTCAGTTGGTTACTATATAATTGAAGCACTTGAAGTTGAGTGCAATTGGAAAGGGCAATGGGAATCACTCCTGTCAAGTTGTTGTTGTTAAGATGAAGCTCTTTGAGTTGAATAAGCATACCCAGTTCAATAGGAATATCACCTATCAAGAAGTTGTTGTTAAGATAAAGGTTTTTGAGTTGAGTAAGCGTACTCAGTTCAATAGGAATATGCCCTATCAAGTAGTTGGAGTCAAGATAAAGGTATCTAAGTTGAGTAAGCATACCCAATTCAACAAGAATATCACCATGGAGTCTATTTTCTCCCAAGTCCAAGCCAGCTAAAAATGACAGGTTTCCTAGGGAAGATGGGATTTCTCCAGTGAGTTGGTTTGCACCTAAAGCCAAAATTTTCAACTCCGATAGTTCACCAAATTTCCAAGGAATGTGGCCGGTTAAAAGGTTAATGGATAGTATGAGACTTTGTAATGAACGACAGTCAGCTAGAGTGGATGGAATGGAGCCTTCCAATTTATTATTAGACAATCTAAGTATTCTAAGGCGAAAAAGCCTTCCCAACTGAGAAGGAATTTGGCCATGAAAGCTGTTATTCCTAAGAGCAAGTACTCTAAGAAAAGAGAGATTTCCAAGGAAAGGAGAAATAGTGCCAAGTAAAGACATACCAGTGAGATTCAAGGAAAGCACACGCTGATGACGGACGGAACAGACAACACCCGTCCAATTGCAGAAGGAGTGATGGGGAGACCAATCGAGCAAAGAATTGTGGGGGTCCAGGGAGAGGGAACGCTTAAAAGACAGAAGAGCTTCTTGATCAGAATAATAAGAAGGAGAAGAAGAATGCAAAGAGATAAAAGAAGGTAGTACAGAGAGAAACAAGAGTAGGAGGGGAGAAACTAAAGCCATCTGCATCTTCATTTTCATCTGTATTGAATTCAGAAACAAGTAACTGAAAAATGTAAAGCATTCCAAGCCTCTCTGTTGTCTGCAGGCTCCCCGAAATCTTATTAAAAAGCTGCGAAGCCCTGTACAATGGTCAAAAGTCTTTTGTTATTGCCGGCCACTTGCATAACAAAGTCTATGCGGGTCAATCGTGAGGTAGTGTTATCATGGGAAAAATGGGAAGAAAAAATGGGGAGAAAGTTATCATGCAAGTGCTTTTGTGTAGTGGAAGAAAATTGAATTCCGCAGTACTTCTATGTTCTGTGTTGTAATAAGTGTTCTCGCACGCGAAAGAATAATGGAGAAAATGGCAGGAAAGTTTGCAAGCCAAATGGGAGGAAAGTTCCGATAAAGTGTTTTGTTTTAGGCGGCCAAATGAAATGAAAATGAAAAAGTGGAGAAAATGGGAGGAAGAGGAGGTCCGTAAGTAAAGGATTATTAATTTTTTTAAAAAAATATGTATTTTATTAAAAAATTATATAAGTAATATAAGAAATAAACTATAAAATTGATAAAAATAACTATAAATGATAAAAATAATTTATTGATAATAAAAATTTATTAAAAAATATTGAAATAACTAAAATAGTAAGAAATAATATTATAAAGTGAGGGTGAAGTGAAATTTTTATATGGTTAAGAAAGCTTTTAAAAATGAAAAAGGTTAGTCAGACTACTAATACAATTTTTTTAGAAAATGTCATATTGCAAAGTTAAAATAACATGAGTCCATTATATAAGTAGTATATTATTGTGAAGGGAAATAAGGAATCCCTAGGGTTAGTATAACTATTGTGCATATGTCTATTCAAACATCTATTGCAAGAGGGAAGATTATAACTATTGCAATACATTATCTATAAATAAACAGTCACCACGTTATTTACAACCTTTTGCAAGAAAAAACATGCTCAACTTGGGACTTTGCTTGGTGTGACTCAAATTCGCTTATAGGTTTTGAAAAAAAAGTAATTTACCCATGAATCGAGAATAATCTTATCTTGTGAGTTGAGCACCATTGTGATGATAGGCTATACTACCTTAAAAACTTCACTATAACTCTATTAAAACAATAGATGCATTGCATGAGTTTCTATCGGTGATTTAGTATTTGAAATTGTATTTAGAGTAAAGGATGGGTCCATTATAATAGTAGTATATGACATCAAATCACATAATGCGTGTTTAGTTAGCTCTAGGCAGGAAAGGAAGGAGGATAATTAGCCATATTTGAATTTTTGAATTTGAATTAGGGTGGGATAAGTTCACATCCACGAGGATGTCCTCACAACCATGAAGTTGTCCCAAAACATAGGAGGTATCAAATTAGAGTGCATAATGAGTTCATGGATGTAAATGCATTGATAGGTGTGATAAACAAGTGGATAAGGTGAATGCATATGGACATGTGCATGTAAGGATAGGGTAGGGGCTACAAGCATGGGACATGGCATCAAATAAAAGGCTAGAATAATGGACCCAACTTTGCACAAGATCAAGCGCCATTTGTCACCATGTGCATGTATCAAGAGATGTCCTCAAAATGGGCATAAAATTAAAGGGGAAATAGCATGGGTATGTAAATTTCACCATTACATTTGCCCCCACTTTGAGGTGCATGTGAATCCTAAATGATCGTGCATCTCAAAGTATGTAGAACTCACAAACATTCATGTAAAGTAAATATTCAAACACTCAAAGGATATAGCTGTGGGGTCCATATAAAGTAATGGACCATGTGAGATCTAAAATTATGTAGATATGTCCTCCAACACTCATTTTCTAAGGTCCTAATCAACTAGAAAATAGATGCTTGCCTATTGTCTAAGAAATAAGAAGTAATAAGTTTATAAAATTCCACATGATGGGGAAATGAGAATGGTGTGCTTGGCATAATAGCCATAGGATTACATGGTGCATGAAGCAGAAATCATGTCATGTGATATATATCCATATGGTCTTGGTGATGGGTCTTTATAGTATTTGTCACTACCTAAAAACTCAACATAGGAACATTAGTGATCTAATATATGGCCTCGCTTCAATGGTTTGTATCCATAGGATGCAAGGCATTGAAGGAGAGGAAAAATTGTACATGAAAATAAATGTATTCTAGAGATAATCATGTAAGTATGTAATCATGCAATGTGATAGCAATAATGAATACATCATGTATAATAAATATGTAAACATATAAATGATATATCATGGTGAGAACCTCTAGGATGGAGATGACATCAAGAACGGTGGGTGATGTAGGAGCATCTAAGAACACAAGCAATTTGCCTCACCAAAAAATAAGAATAAGTGGCTTGTGCAAACCTTGCACATGAATTTGTGTAATATAGATGCAATGAAGGCTTCAAGCCTTACACAAATCTAGATCTTTGGATAGGAGTTGGAGTTTGCACACTAGACATAGATGAGTAGAATGAAGGTCACATGTAGATGAAAGTCTTGCACATGAGGAAACTTTATGCAACTTTGTGAAATGTAGTAGCTTATGAGATTACACACTCAATTGGTCAATGAAGCACAACTATCGACTCTTGCACACACTTGCAATGAGGGAAGATCAAGTGCCATAAATGGTTAGTTGGTTGACCAAGAAGATGAATCATTCAATTTCCCTAACTACTTCCTATCCCTTTAAAATACCTTGGTCAAAGTTACTAAAGGAAGGAAGGAGATTGGAAGGTTGGCAACTAGACTAAGAGTACACAAAGTCAAGTGTTAGAGAAGATTATGAGTTGTTGTGATGTATGCGTATGTGAATAATCATTGTTAATGTATTTTATTTTCCTTGCATTTAGTTAATTACTTTATTGCAATATATGCATTGAGGATAGGATAAGCTTACTTAACTTAGGGATCTACATGAGTAGCTAATATCTCCCTTACACATTAGTAAGCATCTACTTAGAGAGGTAGTATGCATTTAATACATGTGACTTGTACTTTCTTAATTTGGTGGAGACTTGTACTTCACATGTGTACTTTCTCCTTTATCCCACATTGGTTGTACATTCACATCTCTTGGTGGTGTATCCTATGTATATCCACATCTTTCTCTCATATCATCATCTCATTTCATTCATTATATTGCATCCTCTATTTTGGAATAGCAAGCATATTGTATTTTTTAATATACAGTTGTGCATTTGATCTTGTCATCAGATTTTGGGAAGTTTTCTTGATCAACAAATCTCATATGGTATCAGAGTGGTTCATGATTCTAACTTCTTGTCCATCTCCACTGAGGATAACAAATCTTTCTATGAACTTAGTATTCTTTTCTCTTCCACCCTTGGATGATCTAATGAATAAAAAAAGTTTGAAGGAGAGATTGGGATCATGGTTTTCCTATTTGTGGCATTGTTTTGTAGGCACATTTGGTGAATGGTGGAGCATGTCATATAGAGCACATCATTGTGTCTAGAGGATCTAATATTATTAGTTTTTCCTCTCATTTTGTCTAGATTGAGCTTCGAAGATGATATTTACAAGAGTTTGAAGGAATGGTTTTCTATTGGGAATCCATATATCTTTTTGCCAAATCTAACTCTACAATTATGTTTGGAAGGCCCACAAACCTTGGATCTTCTATCAATTTGTTGATTTTCAACAACTTTTCCTAGAGGCGTCTCCAAAATTTTCCTCCTTCTTATCATCCTATAGATCTTATTATCTCCATTGAGGATAACAAATCTTTCTATGAACTTAGTATTATTTTCTCTTCCACCCTTGGATGATCTAATGAATAAAAAAAGTTTGAAGGAGAGATTGGGATCATGGTTTTCCTATTTGTGGCATTGTTTTGTAGGCACATTTGGTGAATGGTAGAGCATGTCATATAGAGCACATCATTGTGTCTAGAGGATCTAATATTATTAGTTTTTCCTCTCATTTTGTCTAGATTGAGCTTCAAAGATGATATTTACAAGAGTTTGAAGGAATGGTTTTCTATTGGGAATCCGTATATCTTTTTGCCAACTCTAACTCTACAATTATGTTTGGAAGGCCCACAAACCTTGGATCTTCTATCAATTTGTTGATTTTCAACAACTTTTCCTAGAGGCGTCTCCAAAATTTTCCTCCTTATCTTCATTTACCATGATTTTATATGAACTTAGGTGTCAAATGGTGGGTTTTTGACATAGGTACCAGATCCAAATGGATTTGGTTCATATCCAATCAGATCCATATTTTTTATACTAGCTAGACTTATCCAATTCAATTTGTACTTTTCAATTCCTATACAAATTTATTGATTCATTAGAAGATTTTAGATTTCCAAATTTTTTGGACCTCCTAAATGAATCAAGTTTTTTGAACTTGGTAACTATGGTTTTTGAACCTTTATGCTAGATGATTGAAGCGATCATATAGGTGCATGACAATTGGGAACTAAGGAAAGTATTTTGACATTGTTTTGTATTTGTCCTGGCTCTACACATTCAAGAAAGAAGATCAACAATTTTTCTATTAGATGCCAACAATGTAGTAAACATGTCAGATGTGGTACCAGAAGAATCTAACCTCGCATTTATATATTGTTTACTTATATATGATTTATGCCTTGGGTACCCAGAGGATCTACTAACATGGCTATATGTTTGACGTGTTTGCTTCAAATCCTCTAATATGTACGCACTCTCTAGTTTTGAAGTTTTCTAAGATTAACTTGTACACCTAGTAGTTGATCCTTCATGGTTGATCTAGATTTTTACATGTATACATTTCATGCAGATGAATGGTTACATGGGAATTGAAGGGGTGATTCTTAGAGCTTAGTTCATTTACTTCTTGGAACATTAATTTCCTTTCTTTTCATAGACACTTTGCAATTATCCTGCTTCTTGTTTAGATTGGTGTTGTATACCAAGCATCATCTTGATCAATTATTTAATGGCATCTTCTTTTAGAAGGATTTTGTAGTTTGAGAGCCATGTCTAATAATTTGGTGTGTTCTTTGCTTTATGTAGCTCTTTGATTAAGCCTTGGATTATTCCATTTATCAAGATTTTAAATGTCCATACACTTTCTCTATCACTTGGTATATCTCACAATTATCCTATTTTTAGTTTGCATGCATTTCTTGCTATAAGCAACTCTTTGATTAAGCCCTGGACCATTCCATTTGTTATGATTTACAACATTCATCTACTTTCAAATATGTAAAACTCAAAGCTTAGTTTTTGTTTTTTAATTTTGATAGTCTACTTGTACATGACTATATGCCACATGGGTCTCAAAGCCTCTTTACTCAGGTAGGTTTTAATGATCGTACACAGGATGAGCCATCATAGTCTCACTTTGGCTTGGCTGGACCACTTCAGTCACAGGTGAGAAGCCATTGATTTCAAGTGGTAGTGGGCATTTGGTATTTATTAACATTCATATGGCTTTCCTATTCATTCTTGATGCCTTTAGCCTTCTAATGCAATTGTCAAAGCCTATTTTTGGAATTTAATTGATCAAGCTAACACTGTAAAAGCTTCAGAAAGAGCAGTTCTAGATAAAATACAAGTTATTTGTTGACATAAAGTCTGGAGGAAATGATTGAAACCTTCTGCTGCTAGATGGAGTTTCCTTGGTATTCTTTTGATTACCCCAACCACTGTGTTGTCCTTTATTGCATGGTCATTGTCATTTAATTTCATGAACTACCCTCATGCTACTATGGATTGTCCCTTTAATATTTAATCATTCTCTTTGTATTGTCCATTACTTTGGTGGACTATGCTTTATATGTGACTAACCCATGTGATTCCAAGTGACTCCCTTGTGGTTTTTTACCAACCTGCCACCTATCTCCTTTAGGCCAGAGTCCTTTTCATGTGTATGGCTTCATTATGATAGTGTTCATCACTTGGGACTATTCCCTTCTCTATGATAGTCCTCCTTATTATAAATTGTCCTTTTCCCATTTGTTATTGCATCATGGCCACTATCCACCTAGACCAAATTTCTAGGATTCACAATACTTATTGCAAGATATTGTAGTAACCATGAGAGCCCCTGACTATTAATTAATGGTTGGCTAAACCTTAAACTATTCAAAGAATTATAAACTATGCCTTGAATTGAATCTGGTAAGTAGCACACCTCTTGATACTACTCTTATTATCATTTGTGGACAATACTTTGCATGTATACCCCTTCTATAACTATCCATTTGGTGATGGTGATATTAATAATTGTTGTCATCATGATTATGAAAGCTAAGTAAAATAGTGTCTTCTATGAAAACCACTGTCACTGTCTTTTGTGAGTATTCTCCTTCCTTAAGGCAATCATATAATTGCCCTCTGTTATTGTCATCATGTCATTACAATGCTCTTAATTTCACCTTTGTTCTTTTCTCTTACTTTTGCTAAGCATTATTAACCACTTTGAATTTGTCATGTTGTTATATAAATTGCAAATAAACTTTGGTTTTCTTTGGCTATTGTTTTAGAGTTAACATAACTTGTGGTTTGTAGTCTCCCATGGCAGGGGCTGAAAGCTAGTACTAAAAAGAAGAAATATGAAAAAATTAGTCAGAAAAAGGTTGCCACCCCTATTGAGGTAATGAATTTTGAATCATGAATTGTATAAATTTGGGGATTTTGTGAGAATTACTTGACTCTATTTGGCTAGAGTATTGATGCTTGGATTTGCATTTTTCAGGTCTTGTGTAAGTCTTATCCATCAGAGTTTGCATCATATTTTCATTATTGTTGATCATTATGCTTTGATGATAAACCAGATTATGCACACTTGAAGAGAATATTCCGTGACCTTTTCATTCATGAAGGTTTGCATATGGTCTTTTCTTATACCATAATTTATGCTATTAGAAACTACATAGAAAAGCTAGTATGATAGAGCTAGACTCTTCGCATGTCTGGGGGCAATTGTAATAAGTGTTATGTTTAAAGTCTTTGTGCTATTTTGGGTTTTATGAGCAATCAGGCTTTCAGTTTGACTATGTGTTTGACTGGACCATTTTAAAGTATCAACAGACACATATTGCCAATGCACCTAAGCGACCTATTGTAAATTCAAACTAGCCTTCACATCTCATCTATAGTATTTAGTTTGATTTTAAACTTTTCTTTTCCTTGTGGTGAATTATTATGTATCGCATTGATGACTACTCTTCTTCAGGGTACTTCTGTAGGGACTAGCTCTGTAGCAGTTGCAGTGGCTGATAAGAATCCAGGTATTGTAAATGATTTCTATCCATGTTAGCTTCCTTAAAACCTTTGCTTAATTCATGTGTATTTTGTATTGCCTTGTTGGTGCCAGAAAGCAAGTGTTAACGCCAGTACCCATTTACTTTTCTAACATTTCAAACTGGAATAAATTTAGTGAAATGCGTTCTATCAATATAGTCTATGCATGCAGGTAGTGGGAAATCAAAGTTAAAAGAAAAGGCTTTACAATACAAATTTATTAAATTTTCCAGGGCAACAAATTCTTAGAAAGCATTTTTTCTCTCGTACACATTGATGATAATTTGATTGAAGGTCAACCATCTTATTAAATAGCTTTGAATCTTGAACACACTGATATGATGATTATTTTCATGCAAGAAATGTAATGGTGGCATCCCTGGATTTATGGGAAAGACAATGTAAGTACCCAAGTGCGGGTTTCTGACAACCATAATGTAGGGACAAGTAAATAAACAAAATTTTTATTACAAATCATTAGTAGAAGTAAACATTTATGATTTTACCAATGGCATTTCAAGTTGTAGACTTTCAGGGAAGCAAACTCTTAGAATGCATTTTTTCCACTATCTTACATTGATGGCAACATAATTGAAGGCCAATTATATTATTAAATAGCTTCAAATTTTGAACACAATGTTATAAGGACTATTGTCATGCATGAAAGGTAAATGGTGGCATTTAGGAATTTATGGGAAAGTCAAGGTTTGTAGCCAAATACAGTTTTTGAGAATCATATTGTAGATACAAATAAATAAGCAAATTTTTAAATACAAACCATTAGTAGAAGTAGAACATTTTACCAATGCCATTTTAAGTTGCAGACTTCATCATTCTCTTGGCTTGATAGTGATGCCTTTACTATTTCTTCTACCTTTTTGGCCCTTGGGATATTGTTTCTTACTCTCAAGACTACCTATTCATGCTCACTTATGGATAAGGGATATGTTGGTAAGCATTGTATAACCACTTTGAATTTGTCATGCTTGTGTAAATACATGTTGAATTTATTGCCTCTAAATCTGATGCACGTGCTTGCATTGTGATTTTTGTCTACAGATGATAGGTGCAAATTTGTAAGATGAATTTTATGTATTCAGCTGCACAGTCCAAAGAAGCTATTGCGAGTGGAGAAGGCCGTGAGAACCATGATAGTGTCAAGTGAAAACCATCAAAGTGCATGATGTGAAAAGTGTTATTAATCAAAGTTTGCATGGACAGTCATGGGGGCAGTTTATGCATTGTAGAGGACAAACTTCCATTGAAGTCTATTCAATGAATGAAGACTCTCATGAAACCTGTGCATATAGTACCAAAAGGGCAGATATCATAGTTTTGGAATAACAAGTCATATACTTAAAAAAGCCTAAATTTCTTTGTAGAGAGTACAATCCTCACACTTTGTAACTTAGTTTCTCATTCATAGCACTAAGAAACACACTTTGTAATATATTTTTCAAAGCAAAGACACATATTTCTGTCTTGTATCTATTGTAAGAACACCTTTTCTCAATAAAATTTCAATATTTTGCCTTCTTAATAGCTGTTTCATTATGTGCAAATGAATGACTGATTATGTTTTTCTATGTTTTGTGTTTAAACCTCAAAAGCATTGTCTCATTTCCAGTAGTTTTAGGTAGAAATCAGTGAATAAAAACAATTAAATAAACTACCAATTGACTAAATATACTACCAACTGATAGAAATCAGTGAATAAATATGACAAAATATATGACTAAATATACTACCAGTTGACAGAAATTAGTGAATAAATATACTACCAATTGACAGAAATCAATGAATAAATATGACTAAATCAATGACTAAAAATATACTACCAAATTGATCAATCAAAACAACCAAATAAATGATGGGCAATAAACTACTAATGGTCACGTGACCAAACTCAGTGAATAATATGACTAAATCAATGACTAAATTAACGACTAAATATACAACTGAATCAATCAATCAAAACAACCAAATAAATGACTAAAATTGGTTTAGTAATAAATGTGGTCATGTTATAAATGACTGGCAATAAACTACTAATAGTCACATCACCAAGTTTAGTCATTTCTAAGCAGTTTTTAGTAGTTTTTTTAATCACATATTGCTATTTTTGTACTATTGAAATATACCCAAAACAACTAGCTCCTAACAAATTGGTCTGGATAAACCCACCAGTTACATCTACAAGTTCTTTGAATGAAATTATTATAGGCCAAGGGTATTTAGACTAGTATGTCTCCTTCTATAGAAAATTATTAACAATACAATAGATATGATAAGGATAGCAGTGCCAATTAAAATGGGTACAATTACCTTTTTGGTGATTGAAAACTATTTGTGTTTAGAATTAAAGCATGGCTAAAAATATATCCACTTTCTGCAAAGGGCAAGATTTCCCATAACTACATATGCGTCTATTTTTTTTTTAAATTGCTCCCTTTGGAACATCTCCTATTAACTTGTTTGAAGAGAGAATTTATGTTGAAGTGCTTCAGTCTCTTTGAAAACCATTAGGATTGCACCCAACAGATCATTGTTAGAGAGATCAATATCTTAAAGATTTTTTAGGTTTGTGAGTGGTGCTAGAATTGGGTCATCAAATGAATTTCATGAAAGATTCAAATATTGCATGTTTGTGCAACTTGACATTGTGGCTAGAATTTTTGCTAAGAATCTATTGAGAGACAAGTTTATAGCTTGGACCATTACCATTTTACTCATTTCTAAAAGAGAACCTTGTAAGAAATTGCTAAAAACATTAAAATAGAATTGGAGATTTTAAAGCCTTACCCATTCAAGAAATATATTTCCTTCTAGTTTGTGTGAGCCAAGTCCACCTTTTCCAAAGTGATGCATCTCCCTAGATTGGTAGATATTTTTCATGATAGTTGATTATGATGAAGAATAAGATCTCTTAGTTGTGAAAGATCACTGAGAGCATCTAGAATTTACTCCAAAATTGTTTTTTCACTCAATGATAACAATCCAAGCCTTTTTGTATGACCCAAAAAATATTTTTGTCAAAATATAATGTTTCAAGATTTGGAAGCTAGCTGAGTGTGATCTTAAATCGTCCTAGATAAACAATTGCTGGATAAGTTTAACATTGCAAACTTTGTGAGGTTGCCAGTGCCAATTGGTATGTTTCCCTCAATTTTACTAGAGTACATCAAATAGGAGAGTTGGCATGATAGATGCATAATAGAGGAGGGCAATATTCCAATGAGATAATTAATAGAAAAAATAATTTTTCTAAGTTGGAGCAATTAGTCAAGATTATAAAAAAGAAAAGTCAGTGCTTCCACTCATGAGATGGTTTTCATGTAAAAGAAGTCATTAAAGCTAGTGTAAATTGTCAAACTCCAAGGGAACCATGTCATTCCAATGATTAGTGTCTAATTCAAGTAGTTGAAGTTGAGTGCAATTGGAGAGGGAGGTTGGGATTTCTTTAGTGAGTTGGTTTTGTTGGAACTAATGGAGATTGATGCCATGATAGTCAAACTTGCAGAACTGTTGGAACTCGAGGAAAAGAGAGATGTTTTTATGAAGACCCTTGAGCATCACCAAGATCAAGTCAAGAGAACCTTTGACAGGAAATCTATTGACAGAACATTTAGTGAAGGAGATATAGTGCTGAAATGGGATGCAAATAGGGCCAAAGTGGGAAGACATTCAAAGTTTGATGCCATGTGGAGTGGCCCCTATATCAATGCCAGTTGTAAATAGGCTAATGCATTCCAACTTTCTAGGCTAAATGGAGAGGTTCTGCAAATCCTGGTCAATGGGATCCATCTCAAACCTTGCTTTTAGCATGGTTATGAGATCTTGTAAATAGGTTAGGTGTCTTCTTTTAGTAAGTGCCCTTGCACTCTGTTGTATTCTCATTAGGAGGATACATGCTTGCTTGTTGTTCTATTTTGCCTTGGTAGTGTGCCCAGTTGTTCTAGCTCTTATGTTCTTGTTGCAATTTCATTATTTGACCCCACACCCAATGGATTGATAAGGCCACTAGTTACCATGTGTTTAGGCAGTAAAACACCCCCTGAGAGGTCGCCAAAATGTTGGCCTATTTTGCTTCCCAATCAAATAGTCCAAACCCTTAAAACTCTAAGTGTTTCCCTTCCTCTTAAACCCCTAGGCTTTATGGTCGTCTTCTTGCATGTTATAATATGTTGTTTACTGCCTAGCCTAGGTTGCCGGTCACTTAAGTTACAATCTTTAGCCCTTTATGTCATGAAGTCACCAGCCCCAAGTCCTAAGGTTTACCTTTTGTCTCTTGTCGACTTCATTTCTTAAGTCTTAAGTCCCCTGGGCCCGAGGGTGCCACATGGAAGTATTTCGCGAGCTCACAGACCACCTAAAGCTGACGTCACATTCCTTATGTGGGGTTGCGTAATGAAGACAGTTGTAAAGTCTGTCATGGCCCATGGCCATAGGATCTATGACTTTGTCAGATGGTGGAGATAGCACCAGGTGTCAAAGAATGAAGAGGTGGGGCCGTATCAATTAAAGATCAGACAGTAGCGCGGCATTGCAGGTGAATCTTGCTTGCAAAGAAGATTCAGTGCGCGACTGTGAGATGTTGACACATGGTAGGCTTGCACTTTCTTTTCAGGATCCTCCAGGCGGGGCTGCAGTGTTGAAGATCAGATGGTAGTGTGGCGTCCTAGGTGAATTTTGCTTGCAGAGAAGATTCAGTGTGTGACCGCGAGATATTGACATGTGGTGGGCCCGCACCTTCTCTTCTGGATCTCTCAGGTGGGCCCTTATATGCTGACGACTATTAAAAGAAAATGACTCACATGTAGCTAGGTGCCACATATACTAGGTCAACAGGTTTTGACACAGAATTAAAAGGAGGTGATATGCAAAGGACCAAAGAGTCATTGATCTTATAACTGTTTGTCCATCCGACGACTCTAATTCAAATTCAAATCTTTTAAATGCTTCGATGGTGCTAAGGCATTTAATCGAGTTGGTGAGCTCTGCAGACAAAAGTCAAAAGGGATGGCTTAATTCTTCAATGCAAAGGGACTTTTGTGACTTGGTGGTAGATCTTTCTGTGGTCAGCGACGACCTTTTGGCTCTCCCCTTTAATGGTCTATCCTCTCTTACGTATAGGCAACCATTCCTTAGGTTGCAGGTCTGCCAGAGGCATGGGTCCTGTCTTCATTGCCATCTGTTCTTGGCTCTGCATTGATGTCTGTATTAGTGTTATCAGATCCCGTGGACCTACCTCAACATTCTATGCACAAGAATTTGATATATAAGCATTGTAATCTTTAGTAGAAGTAGGATTTAGTAATTTCTGGACTGTTATGCTGCCAAATTATTTGTAGTCAGACCTCTTAGTGCAATTGCAAGATTCTCAGAATTTGACTCACTGTGCTTGTAGCTTGGCCTCTGCTATCTTTTGGTTAATCCACCCATGAATGTAATTGGCTATATTGTGTCTTTTCCTGCTATGAATTGTTTTGCATTGTAATAGTTTATGGCCTTCATGATCAATATATGTAGAATATCTTGCCTCTCTTATGCTCTAATGTCTATGTTTTACTTGAAGTTAAGATCTATTATGTGAGTAAAATGGCTCCTCTATAGGTTAGGTCTTCATCCCAAAGCCTCAATTAGTTCTGTAAGTCTGTGTGAACCTTCCTTTGTGATTGAGATTATTGTTGTGTCTTTTCTAGGCTTACTACTACTCATTAAATCTGGTGCATCACCTCTATTTCTATTTAGTTTCTTCCTAACCCTTTTCTCTTACAGTATTAGCACTAGGTTTAGATAGTTTTCTCTAAGCATTAGGCTTAGAATGAGGAACCAGCCTTCTATGGAGGTTTGATCTCAACTTGCAAGGTCCCACACCTTGAGATCATTCCCATTGTGTCATTAGAATTCTTGAACTCTCTCCAAGTAGGATGTAATTCTATGTGACAACATTTACTTTTTAAAAATGAAGTTTACAATTCTAAATTTTTTCTGGACTATTGAGTGAGTTACAAAGATTAGTTGAAAAAAACTAGTAAGAACTGAAAAAATCTCCTACCCTAGGCATTCACTTCTCTAGCCCAACATGGGAGAGAATGTAGGGCAAAATCTATGAGAAAATAAATGCATCCTATGCTGAGTCAAACCTCCTTGGGGTGCTTGAGAGACTCTGATTAGGTGATGACTCCTTGGAATACTATTGGTAGGCATCGAGGAAGGTTGTATTGACTTCTTCGACCTTTGCATCACCTTTTGAGGCTCCTAAATGCTTGGAAGGTGTTTGAACTGATCCATAGACACATGGAAGATGCTCCTAGCTCTCCACAATGTCTTTAAGGCACTTCAAACTTCTCAAATTGTCCTCAACTCCACCTTGCACAACCATTGGACACATGGTTCTACTATGTAGTTTCCATTAGGACTCTTGGAGGGTGTCTCGAAAGAGATTGGTCCATTTAGGACTCTTAAAATTGCTCTTAACTATCCATTTATGACTTGAAAACACTCCTCTTGGCATTAAATACCCCTATAGGGTCTTTTTCAGGATCTAAACTACCTCTAGGTGTTCTTGAACTGGATTTATAGTGTTCTGATAGCAAGGAAAAATCTCATCTGCCTATCACTGTCGTTAGTTGAAATAAATAGTGTGTATTTCAACCTTCTTGTGTTTTGCATGATCCAATAGGTTTGAAGCTTCTCTAGCATGATTGAGTACATGTTAGTGATGTTGGTGACCTTGTCAAAATCTTTCAATGTCATGTTAATGTGTAGACAATGTTTGACGATGTTTTGTCTAGGGTCTTGTAAAAACTTGTGCTCACTATCTTATCTTCTTTCTCTTTGCTTCTTGTAAACCATGTTCTTCATTCTCTATGTCTTATGCTTGTCTCAATACCAATTTTGTGGTACTAGTTAGGCAGTCATACCTTTGTTTTCTATTCATTTCTACCTTGTGTTTGCTATCATCCTTCATTATAAAGTCTTCTCAGGTGCTGTTTAGGATTCTCATGGCTAACTCTAGTGATACAAACCTCTTCAAATCTCCATATGCATATTATTGTTATACAGTCTAGTGATTTACCTTTCAAAGTATCTTCTCCACTATCTATGTAGACTATCCCTATTTTATTACCCCTATCTACTGCCAAACTCTTGTCAAGTGATAATTTTCTTGCCACTATCATAGTCTTCATACTCTGTATACCTTTTAGTCCTCTTTTCACTGATTTCACAGTCTAGTGACTCTAACACTGCCCATTTTCAAGGTCCTAGTGCTCTGCCACTATATTTTTCTTTCTTATTAATGGACAAGCTTTCCTTCTTTCTACTGTCAAGTGTTTTAACCTTCCTTGGTATGCCTTCATAGGCATTGTAGAACCTCTTATGTGTATCATTTTAGCATGATAAACCAGGCTTCTATCCCCTCAGTATATGCTGGTATGTATGCACACACATATATGTGTGTGTGAATACATACCTATGTATGCATACATAAGATGAAAACTTTGTATTCTCTTATAAAACCACTATTGTTACTTCTTTTTAGTAGAAATTATTGTTGTATGCTTTGTTGGCATTAACATATTGTTGTATAAACTTCCTTGAGATTGATTTCAATGTTGTTAAATGATTCTTTTATGAACCCTCTGTTGTATGGGTGTTTGAGGACTTCTATTTGTCCAAAATCTTGTTAAAAATGATAGCAAATAGCAAGTTAATAGTTTGAAACTGATAAGGAACAGTGATCTTTTAAACTTCTCTTATAAAAATGAATGTTGTTGATATGAGTATATGTATAGTTATATACCTATATATAAACCACTATATATATGTATATATATACACACCACTCAAGATCATACATGTTGGAAGTATCCATTTTACTATATGACTGAAAATTCTGTAATTTACCCTACAAAATAGTGAAGAAACAAATCAAAATCATGAACTGAAATGGTAATACTTATATGAATTATACTGTGTAACATTCCAAGAAAACTGAGTACATGTGAAAGTAAATAGTTGTTGAAATCATAACATAAACGAATTATGTATTCCTGTATTATTGCAAGAAAGAAATGAGTTATTATTTTGCCATGAAATGTGTTTGGAAAGATAATGGCTATTTTGTTTTTCTATGCTTTTGTACTTTTTAGAAAGTTACCTTCCACGAGTGCTGAATATGGGTAAAAAGAGAAGTAGTTCTTCTTTTTCAGGATCTACACACCATTATACGATTTTATACTTTGGCCAAAAGTTAAATTGTGACACTAAAATAGACAAATGGACCATTGTAATAGATGGATTTTTATGCCTAGTTTGCTTTTATTCTCTGCCATATCCTGTTAATGTGATTCTGCATTCTAGTTAGGGATGCATGTAGGTTAATAGGCATGCACTAGATTCCATCTTGCCATCTGTTTACAAGTTGCTAGGCTCTTTGTGTAGGGTTGGGTATTCTTTAAGTATGAAGAATTCTGGGGAAGCATAAGCTTTGTGGTTGGGCAGAAAAGTGCATGAACCATGTTCTCATCCCTTGGCTTGCAAATGACGATGTAGGTCGCCGATAGCGAGAGACTTTGGATTGATCTTTCGATATTATTGTGATATCATTCTTGTATATATGACCACCTTATTGATGTGATGGTAAGTTGATAGGCTTGTAGCCTAAGATGTATATTTTGTATCATTTATAAAGTACTTCTAAGTGAATTAGACAATTATACTTGTGAAATTGAATTTATTAAAATTAATTATGATGTTCTTTGATTTACTTGTGAAATGTGGAATGGAGTCAATTCTTTAGGTTAAAAGTTTTGTACTTTACACATTTCTAGGTCTCCTTATCAACAATTCTAAAAGTGGAACTCCATAGTTGTAAACATTTACTTTTGTTAACATCTTTCCACCCATTCCATACTCTTCAATACAAAGCATAATAATTAGTGATTCTCAAGCCATATGAAATATTCATACACAATGAAAAAATAATTAATGAAAATTTAATGTGAATATACAAAATTTTATACCTAGTGCAAGATAGCCAATAGATCTCTTTAGTGCATTTGTAGAAACCAACAAATTCATTGAATTCCAAAATAGGAGTTTGGTACCACCAAATTCTACTATAAATGAAGTTATGTCATCTCCTAATAGCACATTATTGGGTTTAAGGTCATAATGAATGACTTGCACAAATTAATGATGATGTAGATATTTTATTCCTTGTTCTACTCCTTTGCTCTTTATAATCAATCACTTAAATTTAATCTACACTCATTTTCTTCCTCAAGATATAGTCATATCTTCAAACTTCCATTGGCCATTAATGGATGAACCAATGTCTTAAAATCAAGGTTGAACATGATGAAATGATTTTGATCACATTGTACTGCCCAACTCTTTTTAAGACATTACATTCTCTATTAAAGATTTGGAAAGCATTTCATGTTACAAATTCATAACTTTAACAACAACATTTATATCATTGTTTAAAATCCCTTTATAAATATACCCAAAACAAGTAACTCCTAACAAATTGGTCTGGATAAATCCACCAGTTGCATCTACAAGTTCTTCGAATGAAATTATTATAGGCCAATATTAAGGTCAAGGGTATTTAGACTAGTATGTCTCCTTCTATAGAAAATTATTAACAATACAATAGATATGATAAGGATAGCGGTGCTAATTAAAATGGGTACAATTACCTTTTTGGTGATTGAAAACTGTGTGTTTAGAATCAAAGCATGGCTAAAAAATTATCCACTTTTTGCAAAGGGCAAGATTTCCCATAACTACATATGCATCTATTTTTTCAAAAATTCCTCCGTTTGGAACATCTCCTATTAACTTGTTTGAAGAGAGATTTTATGTTGAAGTGCTTCGGTCTCTTTGAAAACCATTAGGATTGCACCCAACAAATCATTGTTAGAGAGATCAATGTCTTAAGGATTTTTTAGGTTTGTGAGTGGTGCTAGAATTGAGTCATCAAATGAATTCCATGAAAGATTCAAATATTACATGTTTGTGCAACTTGACATTGTGGCTAGAATTTTCTCTATGAAGCTATTGAGAGACACGCCTATAGCTCGGACCATTACCGTTTTACTCATTTCTAAAAGATAACCTTGTAAGAAATTGCTAAAAACATTAAAATAGAATTGGAGATTTTAAAGCCTTACCTATTCAAGAAATATATTTCCTTCTAGTTTGTTTGAGCCAAGTCCACCTTTTCCAAAATGATGCATCTCCCTAGACTGGTAGATATTTTTCATGACATTTGATTATGATGGAGAATAAGATCTCTTAGTTGTGAAAGATCACCAAGAGCATCTAGAATTTACTCCAAAATCATTTTTTCATTCAATGATAACAACCCAAGCCTTTTTGTATGACCCAAAGAATATTTTTGTCAAAATATAATGTTTCAAGATTTGGAAGCTAGCTGAGTGTGATCTAAAATGGTCCTAGATAAACAATTGTTGGATAAGTTTAACATTGCAAACTTTGTGAGGTTGTCAATGCCACTTGGTATGTTTCCCTCAATTTTACTAAAGTCCAACATCAAATAGGAGAGTTGGCATGATAAATGCATAATAGAGGAGGGCAATATTCCAATGAGATAATTAATAGAAAAAATAATTTTTCTAAGTTGGAGCAATTAGTCAAGATTGTAAAAAAGTAAAGTCAGTGCTTCCACTCATGAGATGATTTTCATGTAAAAGAAGTCATTAAAGCTAGTGCAAATTGTCAAACTCCAAGGGAACCATGTCATTCAAATGATTAGTGTCTAATGAAAGTAGTTGAAGTTGAGTGCAATTGGAGAGGGAGGTTGGGATTTCTTTAGTGAGTTGGTATTGCCACAAGAGCAAATATTGCAACTCTAACTTCTAGGGAATGGGAAATATCTATCCAACATACGGTAGGATATGTACAGAATGGTTGTATGGAAAGACGCACTGAAGCTCTTTGAGGAAATGCCACAACAAAAGATTGTCATGGACTGCAATGATTGCTGGACTCATTCGCAAAGAGTGGTTTGATGAGGCCCTGAAGCTATTTGGGGATGGGCAAATGGCAAGGGTAAAGAGGAGACCTGTTCTAGTCTTCACGAAGAAAAAAAGAGAAGTCGGTTTGAATCCGATGTCTTTGTGGGAAATGCCCTTCTGGATATGTATTTTAAATGTGGGAGGGTGAAGGATGCATGCCACTTCTTTGATCAAATGGTGGTGTAGGACGTTGTCTCATGGACTGTACGGGTGGAAGGATATGCAAGGAATGGATACATAAACGAGGCTGTGAAACTTTTGAGAAAACGTCTTTTCAGCATCTCGTCTAATTGAGTGCAATGATTGCAGGATATACAGAGAATGGATATTTTGAGAATGCCCTTGAGCTCTTCCAAAAAGTGCAATTGTCAGCTGTGAAGCCAAACACGGACACTTCTGCTAGTGTCTTCTATGCATGTGCCAGCTTGGGAGATCTCTGTAGGAGTAAGGAAGCCCATAAAGACATGATTATGTTAAATATACTTGAAGCAGATTAAAATGGAGAATAATACAGAAATGTAAACTCAGAATCACACAACAGAATAACAAAATACATACAGAGGACAAACACAAGTTTTAATGTGGTTAACCATAAAAGGCTACATCCACAGAAGCAAAGGAATCTCTGTATTAACCTCTTTGTATACTCTGTTATAATATGCTAGCAGCAACCTCTGATACAGAACATCAGCAGCAATATGCTATCTACAGTCTTTATTACATAGTTCGAATATGATATGAAGTCGCCAAAAGAGAGAATGTGAAAAGACAAGTAAAGGACGCCAACAGGAGAAGTTGAATGGTTAGTGGTGGTTGGACTTCATATTCCAACAATCTCCCACTTGAAGTCCAATCGCTGTTGCAAGAGGGCTGCTCAGAGATATCCCCCACTTCAGGCTTATTGTCACATCTTGACAATGCCGAGAGAAGTTCTACAAAACTCGAACTTCTCCCTCGGTACCATCTTCATCAATGCGTTCGCTGAATTCACCTTAGTATCGATTTTCTCCACTTTCAGTTTTCACTCTTCAAGTACATTCTAGATGAAGTGGTTACACAACTCAATATGCTTGGTCCAATTATGAAAAGTAGAGTTCTTGGCCAAATGAATAGCGTTGTTGCTATCACAAAAAAGAGTGAAAATAGTTTGTTTAAATCTCAACTCACCCAATAGTTGTTGTTACTAAATCATTTCTTTGGCACCTTCAGTGAGAGCAATATATTCAGTCTAGGTAGTGGAGAGTGCAACCACCTGCTGCAACCGTGAAACCCAACTAATTGTAGCCCCGACAAATGTGAACATATAACCTGTTGTAGACCTTCGTTTGTCCAAGTTTCTAGCCATATCAGAGTCAACATAACCTTGCAGCTGAGTATCCTATCCTCCAAAACACAAAACATGATCTAAAGTACCTTTCAAGTACTGTAATATCCATTATACCGCCTGCCAATGAGGTTTACCCGGATTGCTCATAAATCTGCTCACAACTCCCACTGCGTGGGCAATATCCAAACAAGTACAAACCATGGCATACATGAGACTCCCAACTGCTGATGAATAAGGAACACCCTTCATGTGTTCTTGATCTTCTTTAATTTTTTGGACACATTGCTGATGACAAACGAAAGTGATCAGCCAATGGAGTACTAACAGGGTTGGCATTCTTCCTGTTGAACTTGTCCAAGATTTTGTCAATATACTTCTCTTGAGACAATCTGATTTTTCTCTTCTGTTTGTCCCTGATTACAGTCATGCCAAGAATCCTTTTCGCTGCCCCTAAATCTTTCATTGCAAACCGTTGGGCCAAATGTTGCTTCAATTCACGAACTATCCTCATGCTAGTGTTGGTACCCAACATGTCATCAACATAAAACAATAGTAGAACATACTCACCATTAGTAAGCTTCTTGTAGTAAACACATGGGTTAGATTCGCAACGTATAAAGTGATGCTCAGCCATGAAGCTATCAAATATAAGTTACCACTGCCTTGGGGCTTGCTTGAGCCCATACAAATTTCGCTTCAACCTGCAATATAAATGCTCCTGCCCTTGTTTTGTAAAACCTTCAGGCTACTCCATATACAATTCCTCTTCAACATCTCCATGTAGAAATGTAGTCTTCACATCGAGTTGTTCCAACTCAAGATCATATACCGCTGTCAATCCCAAAATTGCGTGAATGGTGGTCATTTTGACAACTAGTGAGAAGATTTCATTGAAGTCTATCCCTTTTGCTAATCATATCCCTTCACGACCAGTCTAGCCCGGTATCGTTTCCGGCCTCCTTCCTCTATCAATCGATATACCCATTGATTTTTCAAAGCTCTATGATTTGGCGGAAGCTTTACCAATTCCTAGGTGTGATTAGCCATTAGAGAATCCATTTCTTCTTACATTGCTGCCATCCACTGTGCATTATTTGTCTCTGCAAGCATCTTTAAATGTTGCTGGCTCGGCCCGATCAGATAGCAATAATTCATAATCCTCGAATTTTGGCGGAGGTCGGCGCTCCCGGGTAGACCTTTGCAATTGAGGTGCTTGTTGCATCAAAGTACCCTGTTCATGTATAGCACTTTGTTCAGGCAAATTGCCCTGTGCCTGTACATTTCCATGTTCAAGATTTGACTGTGAAAGGCATGATACTGAACTTCCCAAACTTGGCATACTCCTTAAGTTCATTATAGGCTGCGTTGAAACCACAGACTATGAGGGGCCCTCATATAGTTGCGTTCAAACTCTGATAGGCAGCGTTAAAGTATCACGGGACTGCGTTGAATTTATATGATGCAAAACCTTTTCCAAAGGCTGCGATGCTGTAACCAAAGATAGCGTTGGATTTTGTAATGAAAAGCTGGGACTTTGCAAAGATAACGTGGGACTTGCCAAGGAATGCGTCGCTCTATGTGAAGGGAAGTTCATAGGCTGCGTGGAAAAGTTAATAGGCAGCGTTGGAATGTGTAAGTCTCTTGTTGAGTTTGTCAAGGACTGTGATGAGTCCAAATGATGGTTGTGCAGGGATAGGTAATGCCAAAGATGTAGATGGAGTTTGCAAAGGAGCCTGCAACGTATGAATTGGTTGTTGATGCAAAAACTTTTGTGAGATTTGCATACAATTATTATCATTACCAGATGAAACAAAAATTGTCATACTTGAATTCAGATTTTGCTGTGTGCTTGAGAGAGGGAAGATTTAAACCTTTTGACTGAGTAGAAGATGAATGTTGAGGCAAAGCATGTGAAGTTTTAAACATGTCACTTCCATTTTCAAATACATCAATCAACACATATTCTTTGTCTTGTGTCTCAGATTTTTGTAAACCTAAACCTTTTCATTGAAGACAACATCCCTATTGCGAGTAAACTTTTTGGCAATTGGATCCCAAAGTTTGAAACCAAATTGTTCCTCACCATAACTGATAAATATACACCTTTTTGATTTGGGGTCTAACTTCGTTCGCTACTCCTTTGGAACATGAGCAAAGGCTTCACAGCCAAACACGTGCAGGTGATTGTTAGAGATTTGTTTCTCGTGTCATCTCTCTTTCGGAATATCAAAATCCAATCGAGATGAAGGAGTTTGATTGATCAGGTAGACTATTGTATTACAAGCCTCTGCCCAAAATACTTTCCCCAATTCGGCATTAGAGAACATACACCGAGCTCTCTCAAGAATCGTTTTGTTCAACCTCTCAGCTGCACCATTCTTTTGAGGGGTGAAAGGAACTATCTTAATCCTATGAATGCCATTATCTGCACAAAAGGTATCAAATTTCGAAGAACAAAATTCTCCCCTATTATCTATTTTTAAACATTTTATTTTATGCCCAATCTGATTCTCAACAATGGCTTTAAAAGTTTTAAATTTTGAAAACACTTATGATTTTCTACTGAGCATGTAAATCCATACTTTTTTAGTACAATCATCAAGAAAAGTAAAAAAGTAATTAGCTCCTCCAATGGAGGTTACATCCGTAGGACCGAAAACATCTAAGTGCACGAGCTCCAATGGTATAGATTTCTTGTCATGACCGGTTGTCAAGAAGTTGGTCCGTCTTTGTTTGCCATAGAGGCAATCCTCACACATTTCCAAGTTAATGGACTTCAAACCAGGAAGTTGATCCCTCTTTAGCATACCTTCAAGTCCTCTCTTGCTCATGTGTCCGAGCCTTTTATGCCAAAGCTCTGTACTGCTGTCCACAACCGCCATTGCAGCTCCCACTTCAGCCTTATTCTCTGGCACATATAGACTGCCTAATTTGTTTCCTTTTGCAATCACCAAGGTTCCCTTGGTCACCTTCCATGTGTTTGGAGAAAAAATGACATTACACCCTTGAGCACTAAGTTGTCCCGCAGATGTTAGATTTCTTTTCAGCGTGAGAACATGTCTTACATCTTTTAAAAACCATTTATTGCAATTTTGTAGTTGCAATATCACATCACCTTTGCCAACTATTTCACATGCTTTGTTATCACCAAGATAAACTCTCCCAAACTAACCTTCTTGGTAGTTTGTGAAGGCTTCCCGACATGGAAAGAGGCACTGGAATCCAACAACCATGAATCCGCAGTAGTGTCACTTGCTGATAAAACTAGAACGCTTTCATCTTTGTCATATGCAGTATTGACTTCGCTGTCCTTTCATTTTTCTTGTGCCTTTTTGTACGACCAATAATTCTTTTTAGTGTGACCCGCTTTGCCATAGAACCAACAATCACCATTTCTGCACCGGGACTTCAATCTTCTTACAGATTTAGATCTTCTCCTATTGTATTTTCCCCTTTCTTGGGATCTTCCCCTATTGCCAAAAATCAAAGCTTCTCCGGTTATTTTGTTTTGCCTTCTTCTCATATTTTCATTGAGAAGTGTTGCAACAACATCATCACATCTCAACATTGATTTTTTTTTTGTTCTCATTGGATCCTCTTCTTTCGGATATCAAATTGTTGATTGTCATTATCACACTATCCGAACTATCGGGAAGAGAGCACAAAAGCAACATGGCTCTCATTTCATCTTCAAAGATAACATCCATGGAGGCTAATTGGATAATCACAACATTGAATTCATTTGAATGGTTTGAAATGTTGTTACCTTCTTTCATCTTCAAATTGACCAATTTCTTCAACAAGAAAACTTGATTTGTTGCTGAGGCTTTTTCATACATATCACATAGTTTATCCCATATTTGTTTTACAGTCGTTTCCGTGGCAACGTTGAAAAGAACATTGCTGGACACCGAAAGAATGATAGTTGCAGCTGCCTTTTGGTCCAAAACATCTCAGTCATCATCTAACATCTTCTCCAGTTTCTTTGTTTTCCTTTGCAGCGCAATAGCGAGGTCCTTCTGAATCAGCAAGGCACAAATTTGAAGCTTTCACAAACTGAAGTAATGTCCCGAAAATTTTTTGATCTTCCATTTATCTGCCTCTTCCATCTTTTCCGAAATTCGTCACAAATTCCAAAACAGCTCCTTCACCAAGATTTGATACAAATTTTTAAACATACTTGAAGCAGATTAAAATGGAGAACAATACAGAAATGTAAACTCAGAATCACACAACAGAATAACAAAATACATACAAAGGACAAACACAAGTTTAACGTGGGTCACCATAAAAGGCTACATCCACAGAAGCAAGGGAATCTCTGTATTAATCTCTTTGTATACTCTATTACAATATGCTAGCAGCAACCTCTGATACAGAACATCAGCAGCAATATGCTATCTACAGTCTTTATTACATAGTTTAAATATGATATAAAGTCGCCAAAAGAGGGAATGTGAAAAGACAAGTAAAGAACGCCAACGGGAGAAGTTGAATTGTCGGCGGTCGTTGGACTTCATATTCCAACAGATTAGAAGGAGACATCTTGCTGATGTCTTTGCAGGGAGTGCACTTGTTGACAATGGACATGCATGCCAAGTGTGGGAGCATTGAGGATGCCCAGAAAGTGTTTGACAAGATGCCCACCCAGGATGTAGTTTTATGGACTGTAATGGTTGTAGGATATGCTATGCACGGCTATGGCAAAGAACCTCTTCAACTCTTTGATCCGAAACACTAAATTCTGCCACAAGGTGAGATGGTTTCACTTTTGTTGGTGTTCTTGCTGCATGCTTGCTATACTGGGCTAATGGACAATGGGTGGCAATACTTCCATTCGATGAATGAAAAATTTCGTATTATTCCTGCAATGGAGCATTATTACTGCATGGTTAATCTCCTTGGCTGTACAGGGCGTCTGGATCAAGCACAGGGATTATCAGCAAAATGCCAATAAAACTTGATGCTTCTATCTGGGGATCTTTGCTAGGTGCCTGTAGAAATCATAACAACACAGAGCTGGGACAATTTGTTGCAGAGAACCTTGTTCACTTAGACCATACAAATGCCACACATTATGTGCTTTTGTCTAATATCTATACATTGGCTGGTAGGTGGAACGATGTGGATAAGGTTAGAAGAATGATGAAAGAAAGAAAAGTTAAAAAAGGTACCATGTTCCAGTTGTATTGAGTTAAATAACAAGGTACTTATTTTTGTTGTAGGAGATGGATCACATCCACAAACACAGAAAATTAATGCAGAGTTAGAGAATTTGTCTAGACGGCTAAAAGAGGCAGGTTATATGTCTGATAAAAGTTTTGTCCACATGATGTGGAAGAAGAGCAGAAGGATCATTTTCTTGAGCCCCATAGTGAGAAGCTGGCCATTGTGTTTGGACTTCTTAACACATCCCCACGAACAGCTATACGAATTGTCAAGAACCTTCGAGTGTGTGGTGATTGCCTTTCTGCCACCAAATTTATCTCCAAGATTGCTTCATGAGAAATTGTTGTGAGGGACTCAAATCGATTCCATCATTTTAACAATGGGATGTGTTCTTGTGGGGATCATTGGTGATGCTGGGTGAAACAACCAACATATATCAGCTTGTATAATGGTGCACTTGTGCATAATTCTAGCCTTCCACTCCCTTTGCAATATTACATTTGTAGATGAAGTTAATTTTCATAGTATTACTGGTGTTGTAATCTAAAAGTATGAAATATATTGAAAATCTTCATTGGGCAACCAGTAGTCAGCTTATAAAGAACAATGAAGAATGATCAATATTTTACAGTTGACTGGCCATGGCTTCTTTGTGCTAAATCTGCATAGCATAGAGATTTTAGATTAATTATTTTTACATTTAATCACTACAGCTTTTCTTCAACAAGGGCATTTACCTTGTTACCTTTGCTTGTGAAAATTTGAATTTTTTAGCTAGCATAACATTTCAAATTGGTATTTTTGTTAAAAATGATGTTAACATTTCTTTTCTTTGCAATTCTTCTAGACAGGGATAACATGTGCATATAAGTTGAGAGTGCTTGCAAACTTAGCAACTATAATATGCATGTTCACAAACCTTATCTCCTTTTTCTTTTTTAAGGGCAATAACTAATATGTTATATCTTTAAATATTTATGGTTGGCTTATTGGCACTTTATAGTGAAGATCTCAAAATTTGATAACTTTAAATGATCTGCTACAGGCATTGTATCCCAATAGGTTTATTCTTAACCATTGTAGACATGTTTATTTTCATTCTTTTTTCCTACATTAAGTGAAGGAGAAAGGTGTCTCATACATTTATACATGTTTATTTTCATTAGAAATGTGGCACCCAAGTTTATTTTTCTACTAATTGAAAGATTCACCTAAAAAATTGTCTATTCAATGTGATGATTTATGGAGGAACTTAGCACTTCTATTAATGCAAAGGTTTGGGAATACTTAGCACTTACATTATAAGAAATAATATATTAAAAAACAAGGTAAAAATAATTAACAATTGCTATTCAGCTGATTGAAAAGCTAAGATGTAGATGTAGACCAGTTTTCAGTATTTTTTGTACCACTTGTACTCTCAAGCAAAGGCAAGATATCTATTGGCAAATGAAAAGCTCTTGGAGTACCAAGAAATTCACTTGTTATTTTTTCTAATCTCTCAACTATCTCCATCATATTCGGGCGTTGTTGTGGCAGCTCCCTTGTGCAAGCCAACCCTACTTGCATAAATTGAGTAAGGCATGCCAATACCATTGCTTTATTTGACTCATTAACATCTCTAAGTAGGTGGTAGTCCACCACTTCTGTGACTTTATTTGGAAAATCCATATTTGCCCATTTTGGTAGATTAATACCTTCTACAAACATCGTATCTGTCGGTCTCCTCCTGGTCAACAATTCTAAAAGTAGAATTCCATAGCTGTATACATCTCCTTTTGTTGAAATCATTCCACCCACTCCATACTCTACAATACAATATAATAATTAGTGATTCTCAAGCCATATCAAATAAGCATATAAAATTAAAAAAAACATTCAATAACAATTTGTATTGCAATAATGCAAAGTTTTATACCTGGTGCAAAGTAGCCAATAGATCCCTTTAGTGTACTTGTAGAAGTCATTGAATTCCCAAATAAGAGTTTGGTAATGCTGAAGTCTGCTATATATGGAGTCATATCATCCCCTAATAACACATTATTAGGTTTTAGGTCACAATGAATGACTTGCACAAAACAATGATGATGTAGATATTCCATTCCTTGTGCTATCTCCTTTGCTATTCTTAATCGGTCACTCAAATTTAATCTACATTCATCTTCTCCCTTGGGATATAGCCATCTCTCCAAACTTCCATTTGACATGAATGGAAGAACCAATGCTTTAAAATCAAGGTTAGAACAAGTTGAAATGATTTTGATCACATTGCGGTGCCTGACTCTTTTTAACACGTTACATTCTCTATCAAAACTTTGGAGAGCATTTTCATCTTGCAAATTGAGAATTTTAACAGCAATATTTGTACCATTGTTGAGAATCCCTTTATAAACAGATCCAAAATGACCAACCCCTAATAGGTTGGTTTGGCTAAACCCACTAGTTGCATCTACAAGTTCTTCATACGAAATTCTTTTAGGCCCAATGTTGAGATCAAGGCTATTTTGATTAGTATGTCTCCTATAGGAAATTAGAAATAGTATAGAAGACATGATGAAGATTGCAATACCAATCACAACTGGTATTATCACCTTTTTGGATACTGAGAACTGTTTGTGTTTGGAATCAGAGCATGGTTGTAATTTAATCCACTTGCCACAAAGTCCAACATTTCTTGAAACCGCTGACTCATCAATTGTTGCAAAAACTCCTCCCTTTGGAACTTCTCCTGTTAAGCTATTTGAAGAGAGATTGATATGCTGAAGCATTTTCATTTTTTGAAAATCCACTGGGATTGCACCTGACAAATTGTTTCTTGAGAGATCAATAGCCTGAAGATTTTTCAGATTTGTGAGTGATGCTGGTATTAGGCCATCAAATGAATTCCATGAAAGATTCAAATATTGCATGTTTGTGCAACTTGACAGTGCAGCTGGAATTTTGCCTGAGAAGTTGTTGAGAGACACATCTATAGCTTGGACCATCACCATTTTACTAATTACCAAAATAGAACCTTGTAACAAATTGCTAGAAATATTGAAATAAAATTGGATATTTGTAAGACTTGCCCATTCAAGAGGTATATTTCCTTCTAGTTTGTTGTGTGCCAAATCCACTGTTTCCAAAGTGATGCATCTCCCTAAACTAGTAGGTATTTTCCCCGATAGTTGATTGTGATCAAGAACAAGATCTCTTAGTTGTGAAAGATCACCAAGACTTTCTGGAATTTGCCCTGAAATCATGTTTTCACTCAATGATAACAACCCAAGTTGTTTTGCATCACCCAAACTTTTTGGAATTCTTCCATCTAAATTGTTTTTTTCCAAATACAATCTTTGAAGATTTGAAAGCTGACTAATTGTTGATGGAATGGACCCATTGAAACGATTGTCAGACAACTCTAATGTTAGCAACTTTGTGAGGTTGCCAATGCCACTAGGTATGTTACCCTCAATTTTATTGGAGTTCAACCACAAATCGGAGAGTTGGTTTGACAGTTGGCTAACAGAAGAGGGCAAAATGCCAGTGAGATAATTAGAAGTCAACACTAGATATTCTAAAGAGGAGCAGTTAGTCAAGGCTGTTAGAAAAGACAAGCCATTGCTTCCACTCACAAGATGATTGTCCCATAAAAGAAGTCCTCGAAGCTGGAGCAATTTGCCAAACTCCAAGGGCACTGGACCACTCAGTTGGTTACTATATAATTGAAGCACTTGAAGTTGAGTGCAATTGGAAAGGGCAATGGGAATCACTCCTGTTAAGTTGTTGTTGTTAAGATGAAGCTCTTTGAGTTGAGTAAGCATACCCAGTTCAATAGGAATATCACCTGTCAAGAAGTTGTTGTCAAGATAAAGGTTTTTGAGTTGAGTAAGCGTACTCAGTTCAATAGGAATATGCCCTGTCAAGTAGTTGGAGTCGAGATAAAGGTATCTAAGTTGAGTAAGCATACCCAATTCAACAAGAATATCACCATGGAGTCTATTTTCTCCCAAGTCCAAGTCAGCTAAAAATGACAGGTTTCCTAGGAAAGATGGGATTTCTCCAGTGAGTTGGTTTGCACCTAAATACAAATTTTTCAACTCCGATAGTTCACCAAATTTCCAAGGAATGTGGCCGGTTAAAAGGTTAATGGATAGTATGAGACTTTGTAAAGAACGGCAGTCAGCTAGAGTGGATGGAATGGAGCCTTCCAATTTATTATTGGACAATCTAAGTATTCTAAGGCGAAAAAGCCTTCCCAACTGAGGAGGAATTTGGCCATAAAAGCTGTTATTCCTAAGAGCAAGTACTCTAAGAAAAGAAAGATTTCCAAGGAAAGGAGAGATGGTGCCAAGTAAAGACATACCGGTGAGATTCAAGGAAAGCACACGCTGATGACGAACAGAGCAGGCAACACCCGTCCAATTGCAGAAGGAGTGATGGGGAGACCAATCGAGCAAAGAATTGTGGGGGTCCAGGGAGAGGGAACGCTTGAAAGACAGAAGAGCTTCTTGATCAGAATAATAAGAAAGAGAAGAAGAATGCAAAGAGATATAAGAAGGTAGTACAGAGAGAAACAAGAGTAGGAGGGGAGAAACTAAAGCCATCTGCATCTTCATTTTCATCTGTATTGAATTCAGAAACAAGTAACTGAAAATGTAAAGCATTCCAAGCCTCTCTGTTGTCTGCAGGCTCCCCGAAATCTTATTAAAAAGCTGCGAAGCCCTGTACAATGGTCAAAAGTCTTTTGTTATTGCCGGCCACTTGCATAACAAAGTCTATGCGGGTCAATCGTGAGGTAGTGTTATCATGGGAAAAATGGGAAGAAAAAATGGGGAGAAAGTTATCGTGCAAGTGCTTTTGTGTAGTGGAAGAAAATTGAATTCCGCAGTACTTCTATCTTCTGTGTTGTAATAAGTGTTCTCGCACGCGAAAGAATAATGGAGAAAATGGCACGAAAGTTTGCAAGCCAAATGAGAGGAAAGTTCCGATAAAGTGTTTTGTTTTAGGCGGCCAAATGAAAATGAAAGTGGAGAAAATGGGAGGAAGAGGAGGTCCGTAAGTAAAGGATTATTAAATTTTTTTAAAAAATATGTATTTTATTAAAAAATTATATAAGTAATATAAGAAATAAACCATAAAATTGATAAAAATAACTATAAATGATAAAAATAATTTATTGATAATAAAAATTTATAAAAAAATATTGAAATAATTAAAATAGTAAGAAATAATATTACAAAGTGAGGGTGAAGTGAAATTTTTATATAGTTAAAAAAGCTTTTAAAAATGAAAAAGGTTAGTCAAACTACTAATACAATTTTTTTAGAAAAGGTTATATTGCAAAGTAAAAATAACATGAGTCCATTATATAAGTAGTATATTATTGTGAAGGGAAATAAGGAATCCCTAGGGTTAGTATAACTATTGTGCATATGTTTATTCAAACATTTATTGTAAGAGGGAAGATTATAACTATTGAAATACATTATCTATAAATAAATAGTCGTGACATTAGTTACAACCTTTTGCAAGACGAAACATACTCAACTTAGGACTTTGGTTGGTGTGACTCAAATTCTCTTATGGGTTTTGAAAAAAAAAAAGTAAATTACCCATGAATCGAGAATAATTTTATCTTGCAAGTTGAGTGCCATTGTGATGATAGGCTATACTACCTTAAAAAGATTCACTATCATTCTATTAAAACAATGGATGCATTGCATGAGTTTCTACTGGTGATTTAGTATTTGAAATTGCATTTAGAGTAAAGGATGGGTCCATTATATAAGTAGTATATAGCATCAAATCACACAATGTGTAACATACACCCTTCTGTATATGTTTATTCTGACTGATTTTTTTGTATTTTTTGGTTTTCTATTGTTTAGGGTTTATGGGTTGTTTTGCATGTATATTTTTTGCATTACATGTGCAGTATATGAAGTAGATAAACAAACCCAGAAAAAATACAACTAATTTGCATAAACGAAAGACAACCCAGACCATAAAATGCACTAAAACTAATTAAAATGCAATACCCACTTGGAAATCTTCAACTTGATTAATTGTTGAAACTTGTAGCAACATTACATGGTCATGGATTTTGCTTCAATACTCATCCAATACAAGGAGTTTGTAGATTTTGATGAATGCTATGCTAAATCAAACCCTAGGCGCCTCCCTTTGACAGTATTGGAGGTTCCAACAAGGAAGTAAATGCATGCAAGGACACCCACGAACCTAGTATGATTGTACAACCAGGCTGAAGGAGTAAATCAGTAGAAAATTACTTGAAATCAATTCATTCCCTCCTCAATACTGCTTAGAAATGTTCTCTCAAGTTGGGCGATCAGATCCCAACCCAAACCCCAACCAAGTATCACTTCAAAACTGCCAAATAACTCTACACAGGGTACAGCCTGTACCAACAGGAGTACGACATGTAGCTGGTGACTGAAACAACAATAAAAACCTCCTCTAAATGCTCAAAACTGCTTATGATTTCTGATTTTCAGGTTTGCATATTAAATCCTTCGAATATCTTTGTTACCTTTTCAAATAGTCTTCAAAAATGCTTTCTTAGATGCACAAGTGAAGCTCCTGAATGAAGCCTCCTCTAACCCCTTCCTAATGCACTCTCTCATACACAAAGAAAGGCAATCTACAAAGGTTTCCGTCTCTGCAAATTGATGTTTGAATACCACGAGCCAAGCTCAAACCCTCAACAAAACAAAACTCAATGTCATAGCAAAATATCATAAGGCAAGCATGTTCAAATGAAGTTCTTTTTTGCCCTTTTATATCCTTCAAGACTCAATGCCCAAGAAATGAGAGGGACATTACTTTATTTTGCATTTTTTAAAAATATTGTCTTTGAGTACCATGGGCGCTCATCCCTAGAAGGGCCACTTTTTAAGTTATGACTTTATGTTTATGAAGTGACTTTATAACATAACTTTATATTATGTCGATCCCATAAATATAAATTAAATCTTTAATTTAATTCATTTCGCACCAAATGAAGTTTCTAGTTGTATCGAGATCTTGAATTCTTAGGCCTTGTCCATCCCTGCCTACCTTGCTAAAAATTGAAACCCTGGCTCTTGACTTACTAAAAATAGTAAGTCACTGAAATGACTTCCTACCCATATCTATTAGCCTATGAAAGTCGATTATAGGCTAATCCCAAACCTCTGATGTAGTGGGCTAAATGGGGGACATTACACAATGTGTGTTTAGTCAGCTCTAGGCAGGAAAGGAAGGAGGCTAATTAGCCAGATTTGAATTTTTGAATTTGAATTAGGGTGGGATAAGTTCACATCCACAAGGATGTCCTCACAACCATGAAGTTATACCAAAACATAGGAGGCATCAAATTAGAGTGCATAATGAGTACATGGATGTAAATGCATTGATAGGTGTGATAAACAAGTGGATAGGGTGAATGCATATGGACATGTGCATGTAAGGATAGGGTAGGGGCTACAAGCATGGGAATGGGTGTGCATAGCATCAAATAAAAGGCTAGAATAATGGACCCAACTTTGCACAAGATCAAGTGTCATTTGTCACCATGTACATGTATCAAGACATGTCCTCAAAATGGGCATAAAATTAAAGGGGAAATAGTACGGGTATGTAAATTTCACCATTACATTTGCCCCCACTTTGAGGTGCACGTGGATCCTAAATGATCATGCATCTTAAAGTATGTAGAACTCACAAACATGCATGTAAAGTAAATATTCAAACACTCAAAGGATATAGCCATGGGGTCCATATATAAAGTAATAGACCATGCGAGATCTAAAATTATGTAGATATGTCCTCCAATGCTCATTTTTTAAGGTCCTAATCAACTACAAAATAGATGCTTGCCTATTGTGTAAGAAATAATAGGTAATAAGTTTAGAAAATTCCACATGGTGGAAAAATGAGAATGGTGTGCTTAGCATAGTAACCATAGGATTACATGGTGCATGAAGCACAAAGCATGTCTGTGATATATATCCATATGGTCTTGGTGATGAGTCTTTAGTGTTTGCACAAATGTAGATCTTTGCATAGGAGTTGGAGTTTGCACACTAGACATCGATGAGTAGAATGAAGGTCACATGTAGATGAAAGTCTTGCACATGAGGAAACTATATGCAAATTTGTGAAATGTAGTAGCTTATGAGATTACACACTCAATTCGTCAATGAAGCACAACTATCGACTCTTGCACACACTTGCAATAAGGGAAGATCAAGTGTCATGAATGGTTAGTTGGTTGACGAAGAAGATGAACCATTCAACTTCCCTAACTACTTCATATCCCTTTAAAATACCTTGGTCAAAGTCACTGAAGGAAGGAAGGAGATTGGAAGGTTGACAACTAGAGTAAGAGCACACAAAGTCAAGTGTTAGAGAAGATTATGAGTTGTGATGTATGTGTATGTGAATAATCATTTTTGATGTATTTTATTTTCCTTGCTTTTAGTTAATTACTTTATTGCAATATATATGCATTGAGGATAGGATAAGCTTACTTAAATTAGGGATCTACATAAGTAGCTAATATCTCCCTTACACATTAGTAGGCATCTACTTAGAGGGGCAGTATGCATTTAATACATGTGATTTGTACTTTCTTAATTTGGTGGAGACTTATACTTCACATGTGTACTTTCTCTTTTATCCCACATTGCTTGTACATTTGCATCTCTTGGTAGTGTATCCTATGTATACCCACATCTTGCTCTGATATGATCATCTCATCTCATTCATTATATTGCATCCTTGATTTTGGAATAGCAAGCATATTGTATTTTGCAATTTGCATTTGTGCATTTGATCTTATCATCAGATTTTGGGAAGTTGCTTGATCAACAAATCTCATATGGTATCAGAGTGGTTCATGATTCTAACTTCTTGTCCATCTCCATTGAGGATAACAAATCTTTCTATGAACTTAGCATTCTTTTCTCTTGCATCCTTGGATGATCTAAAGAATAAAAAAAGTTTGAAAGAGAGATTGGGATCATGGTTTTCCTATTTGTGGCATTGTTTTGTAGGCACATTTGGTGAATGGTGGAGCAGGTCATATAGAGCACATCATTGTGTCTAGAGGATCTAATATTATTAGTTTTTCCTCTCATTTTGTCTAGATTGAGCTTCAGAGGTGATATTTACAGGGGTTTGAAGGAATGGTTTTCTATTGGGCATCCACAGATCTTTTTGCCAAATCTAACTCTACCATTATGTTTAGAAGGCCCACAAACCTTGGATCTTCTATCAATTTATTGATTTTTAACAACTTATAGGTATGTGTAGGATCATGATGGGCCAAACTATACCTCTAAGTGGCAATGAAAATACATAAAATCAGACTTAATCAAGTTCATGTGAAAATTTGAATGGATTATCTACACAATTTGAAAAAGATGTAAGAATAGAATTTGTAGAGAATTGAATCTAGTTTATGGGCTACTATTTAAAAAAAAAACTAAATTTAGTTAGTGAAAAATGAATATTTCAATGAACAACTATTAAATTTTTCAGAAAAAAATAAAAAGTGGGTGTCATTCCAGCCAACGTAACTATGAGTAAATTTTTTTTTTGAAACTTTCAAAATAAGTAGAGGACTCATGCCCGGATGTGACACATATTTTTTTGAAATTTTTTTCCAATAAAATAATTAGTTATGATTTTTTTACTGTGACTTTTTTTAAAACTAAAAAGTAATTTTCCAGCCAACCTAAATAAAAAAAATTAGAATTCAATTTTTTTAACCTATAGCCAGAAAAACATTAGAGTGTGACACATCTTTTAGATCTCAAAAAAGTGAAATGGTTTGAAAGTTATGGATGTTTCTCAATTAGTGTATCTATCAGGATTTTAGACACACACTATATAGAAAATTATTAATAATTATTTAATAAAATAATAATCAAGAAAATCTTATATTTTTAGAAAGCTGACAATTTCTTCAATAAACCCTTTTCGTTTTATCAAATTTACATTAAAAAAATCGTCAACATGAAGGGTGAAGTTTGAAGAATAGAGTGAAACTAGTAAACACATTAGAATTGAGGGAAAGTCAACTATGACAGTCCCAAGTCTAAATACAAGGCAAAATCAAAGCAAAATAGATATCCATTATTTAAATAACAGATATCCATTTTGGGGAGCAAAAAATGATTTCAAAGGTTCTAGAAATGGATATCCATTTCTGGAACCTTAGAAATCTCTCTCTCTCTCTCTCTCTCTCTCTCTCTCTCTCTCCCCCCCCCTTATCGACAAAGCAAATGGAAACAAGAAAACTAGGATATGAAAAGAGAGATGAGGGTATAAATTGGGAGGATGAAATGGAAACAAGATAAAACTAAAGTTTATTGGATGGGAAGAATGATGAGAGGAGAGGTGGAAAATAGTAAAACAGGGAAAAAATGATGAGATCTAAAGGGAAATTGGAAAGGAAAAGGAAAACTAGGAAAGCTAGGAAAAGGATTTAACGAGGAGGTAGATAGATTAGAGAGAGATTTAGAGGGAAGATAGAGATATAAACATATAGGGAGAGAAGGAGAGATAGAGAGAAGGGATATATATATATATATAAAGAGAGAGAGATAGAGAGATATTGGATGGGAAGAATGATGAGAGGAGAGGTGGAAAATAGTAAAATAGGGAAAAATCGGTGGAATCTAAAGAGAAATTGTGCAGAAAAGAAAAGGAAAACTAAGAAATCTAGGAAAAGGATTTAACTAGGAGGTAGATAGGTCAAAGAGAGAGAGAGAGGTTCAAATTTTAAAGAGATGCAACTTTGTCAATTGGTTGAAAAGATGTTAACCATGTAACAATAGAAATTTGCAAGTTGAATTGTAAGTTCTAAGCATAAACTAGTGAAATTTTTTTAAAAAAAATCATTTGTATAGTTCCAGGAAATAGATATCCATTTCTGGAAAATGGATATCCATTTTAGGACCCCCAAAACGTATATCTATTTTGGAACAGATATCCATTTTGGGACCCACAAAACGGATATTTTTAACATGCCCACGAAAGTCAAAGTTGGCCAATTCATGAATTTGGCTAAGTAAAGACGTGATTGTTTTTCCATTGCCTCTATTTGGCCCACGATGATCCTCCACATACCCTTTTCCTCAAGGCGTCTCCAAAATTTTCCTCCTCCTTGTCATCCTATAGATCATATTATCATCAAAACATCTTTGATGGAATATTCCTTATGGATTCATTGGTATCAACTTGCATAGGTACATTTGGTCACGAACATCAACACTATGTGGGAGGTATACTAATAAAAACATTGTTTTTCTCTACAAGTTTAAAAAATAATTTTTAATAGATTTTTTTATTAGTTTGGAGGTTCCCAAGGCATCCGACACCTACAAACCCAGAATGGGTGTTACAGGTGAGGGACCTCATGCCTACTATATTGGTGGATTTAAAACCCCCAATTGACATAAATACTGGTAGAAGATTCCTATGTCTAGCAACTACTTAGTGACAAACCACTAGTGACAATACACCGACAGAGCCCACTTTTCTACCTACTAAAAATAGTAACCAAACCACCTCAAAAAACCTTTGTCACTAGAAACCAACTTGCACCACCATACAATGGTATTCAATGATTAGATGAAAGCTATATTTTTCAGTGCTCATAATGGTTTCATAAAAAAACTAATATCAATTTTGAGATTGTGAGGGAATATTCCATTAGTGGGGAGAATATTTTGTCCACAACATCATTAGACACTTTCCCTACTCTTCACTCTCTCTCCATTAATAATTTGGTTTTTTCACTCAAACTTTGCAAGGCCCATTCTTAATCATTTTGTCTCCAATTTCCAAGCATTTTTTTATTTTGGATAACTTTTCAAGAGTTTCAAAATGGTTTAGATGGTTCATGATTTTGGTGTTTATATTTTCTAAAAATTATAGTTTCTCAAAGGTGTAGCTAATTTGTTCTCATTTTGGGAACTTCTGAGGCTCCGTTTGGACTCATATGAGCTCCTTTTTAGATGACATTTTTTTTGAAAGTGCATGATTTTTCATGTACTTCACAATGGTATCCTTGGTTTCCACCAATTCTATATCATAATTGTAGTTTTAGTATTTTGGCCTCTAATGGAATTTGTCTTCATTGAGATCAAGTCCTCCATTGCACATTTGGTAAGTGGAAACTATAAATGTACTAAGTATAAAGTGTCATAATCATAATTTGAATCTAGGGGATTTTCTTGATTGAGTACTTTTGGGGTGGTTCTCTTGTGTTTTTATTTGCTTTTGCTAGTTTGATCTCTTGATTGGTTTATTGTCTGATTTATTTGAGGAGTTCATCATGAGTAGACCACATTTTTGATAATTTGGTTGCTTTTTCCATCCTTCTCTTATTCATTTTCATGACCATGATTATAAGGTTTGGTGAAATGGGATCTTGAAACATCTTGAGTGGAAGGAGTTGTTTCCTTATCTCTATGGGACCTTGACATGTGTTCTTTATTGGCTTCACATTGCCTATCTAGATATGGATTTCCCTTGTGTTGTCTAGATTAGCAACTAGGAAGGACATAGAGATACAAATGATCCTTTGATTCTAGCTGATGTCATCATGGCCCATCTCACACATATGGACATTTCTAATTCTACTCCTCCTACAAAGAATTCAATTAACTATTCAACTTCTATAACTCCTATTATGGATTCAGAGGGTTCATCTTTTTTAGCTTCAACTCAACATCTTGAGCTCAGGGACTCTTATATTCCAACATTGGTAGATTCCATCATTGTTCATACTTAGGCACCTATTGTGGACACAACATCATATGATTATTAGTGTAATCTGATGACATGCATTGAGATTCCATTTCCACTTGTTACATCTATAGAGTTTAGATTCACTTCTTTGAAGGCTTCTAGTGATTTAGTGCAATGGGATCTTCATTATTTTCTAAAGACAATTCATTGGGACAAGTACTTGGTAGATCTTGAGTATCTATTTTGTGAGTCCTATCTTGTAGATCTAGAGGAGAACATTTAGTACATTTGTTTACTCTTCGACGATAGTTCCATAATAGTTGTTATCTCATCTTCTTTGGATATCATGAGGGCACATTCAAACCCTCTTGTTCTTTATCCACCTATACATGCTTATATTGTGGCACATTTTATAGTTCACGAGTCCTTAGATTTGACTCTATCACCATTGGTAGCTTCTATAGGATTACTAGGTTTTGATTGGTTTAGTTCTCTTACTTAGATTGAGAGCATATTCGTATTAATCCCTTACATGGTACTTGCTTTCTCTTATCAATGTTTATCATAGTTCAATAGTGGCTTGGAGAGTATTGAGTACTTTTTGAGATTTCATCTTAATCTTCGGCATCTAATCCATAGTGGTTTCCATAATGTATTGAGTTGTCACCATCTTCAATTAGGGCTAGGACCCCTAATTTAATTGTGACACCTTTCACCACTGACATGGTGACTAGTGAGTAGTTTCCAGAGATATTTATTGTGCGTTTTCTTCCCTCATATTCCCTTTAGAAATGGGAAGATCTTCTACATATACCTTTGTGTTTATTTGTTCCTAAGGGGAGAAATGTTGTTCAACAATCTTGGATCATCTAAATATTTAGTATTTAGTGTCGCACATCTAACATAGGTGTGGAAGACTACATTATGGGGGGTTGCATGGTAACTCTTATTCTCTCTTTTGGGGGGATTTTTTCCCTACATGGGATTTTATCATTTTCATTTTTTAGAGAGACATCATTTTGTACATGGGTACCAAACATGGCTACACATTCGCTGAGGTCCATTCCATTTATCCATACCCACCTAAGATACACTTATGGTGGTGTTAGTGCTTTTATGTTTCTTTGCATTTAGTTAATTACTTTATTGTATTGTATGCACCTAATATAGGATAAGCTTACTTAGGTAGGTACTTACTTGGGTAGTTAATATCTACCTTGCCAATTAGATAGTTCTTCGTTAAGACATAGAAGGCTTAGAACTTATAAGCCACTACAACAAAAAGAAAAGATAAGAGCTAGAAACAAAATGCTCTCATGAGATACAAGGGCTCCCCATGCAAGAGGGCATGACAAGAAAGGAAATAAGAAGACCTCTAAGGTTGGTTTTGTCCATAAGATCCATCAAGGCTCCTGCTCTTAGGTCATCGAATGGCCTTGGACTCTCCATGAGATATGTGAGAATAAGGAACCCTACTATGGGTCCAAGAATGAGAACCAGTTGTGTTAAAGCATGAATCCGGTCGTCAGACTCCCAAGAGAGCCATCTCTCGAAGAATGCATTCTCACCCTCAAGAGTGTAAATTCTAGCTCTTAAAGTATTATTCTCTTAGCAACCATAATAGGTAGGAGTGAAGATATCAGTGTGTCGATCAACCCTAGCATGCAAGTGAAGATCCATAAGAAGATGTTCTCTGAGTAACCAATAAAAGGAGACACCAAGTCAACATAAGTGTCACTAAAGAATGTCCTCCAGTCCTCAGTACTACCTAAAGTAGAAAAGAAAGAAATGTAAACTTGAGGCCAACAATAAAGAACAATGGAAAGTAAGAAAGAAAGGAGAAAAGTCTTACAAGGATTGCTAGTCTGCCAAGTAGGATCAAGATTTTTATGGCCTCAATAAGATCAGCTAGGTCATGGGTTGGGGGAGTAGCCTCATAAGATCCTACATCATTAAAAGATACCTCAACCTCCTCCTCAACCAGTTTCTCGTCATCACTATCCCTCAAGGGATCATACTCCTCATTGCTTGAGTCCTCAATCTCCTCTACAATGATCAATCCATGGGATTAAGGCCCTCTCATGTATCATCATCGTAGCTATGCAACTCAAACTATTCTAGTGATAGGAACCCTAGGAGTCAAAGGTGTCCAAGTGGCCATCCTCTCCTTAATCTCTCCCATCTTTTGAATAGATCTATAGAAAGTAGGATATGGGGGTAGGTCCTTTAGATAATCCTCCCCAAACTACTAAAGAACCCCATGGGAGTGATGTGCCTTAATAGCACCCAGTCTATCTATTAGGTGTGTGACATCTTGGAAATAGTCTTGAATCAATCTCTCCCTTGGCCATAAGCCCTCCATGTCAACATAGGGATCAAGGATGAAGTCTGCATCAGTCAAGGTGGCCACCGTGCATGTACTAGAATCAAAGTAACCAAGACTGCTCCATAGTAAGGACCACGGTAACCTAGGATCGAAAGGGGGCATGCCCTTTTGGTATGGACAAATATGTTCAAAGATCCATTTCATGATCAAAGAGGGATGACTAAAAGTAAGTGCCCCTCATCTCACAATATGGTAAAAATCTCGATAGACCATCGCTAGGATATCAACACCCCAAGCAAACACTGTACCCTACTCAGTGCATAGTATGATGGGTGCCCAACACCACCAAAGTTTTCCTAACCCCTTGTCCCTTGATAATATAGATGTGATCAATCCAATGAGAAAATTTTGCAAGGGTGAAATTGCCAAGTTAGGAACTAAAGTGATTTATACTCCCTTCTACTCTCCAGGGTTATCCACCCCCATGATATTAGCCTAGGTTCATCTCTCACCCTTTGACTTCCTCTCATGCAAGGTAAGTTGTTGTCCCTTCACATGGACTTCAAGGATGTGATAACACTCACCAAAAACCTGTGGGAACCTGAAAGTGTTCTTGTTTGCATCCCAATAGGTCAAAATATCACAACAAATGTGCGAAGAAGGATGAACAACTGGAACCACTAAAACTTTGTCTAAACCAGCCTTCTTCAAGAGAGCTAGGTCCATCGAAGAAAGAGCTCGTATGCCTCCTAAAGCCACAAATATTCATGTGCTGCATTCCATTGGATTCTCATATCCTGTCGCACATAAGGAAGCTTAAGTTAGATTTTGTTAAATTTAGAAAATCCCAAAAATGTCATATAACTTGCAAAAAAATACCAAAAAAATTATAATAAAATGAAGGGTTAGTAACAAAATAAGAGAATAATGACATCCCCCAAAAAAACAAGAGGATTAGAATCTTTTAGACCCCATCCCCTAGTTTAATATATGGGCAGTCTCCCCTTGGGCACCTGACCTCATTGCAATAGGGTCACCCTCCAAGTGACCTGCACAACAACAGTATCACACCCCAGGTGATCAGCCCTGCTAAATTGGGTGACCAAGAAAGACATCCCCTCATGCTAAAAATTGATGTAAAAACCTTAAAAGTTCATCGATTTTGACAAATGAAAAGGCTAAAGTACACTAGAACTATGAGGATGACATTTAGCAACAAGAAAATTTGACATTGACACACTTTTTTGAAAATAAATTGCCAAAAATAAAAACTAGGGTTTTAGAGAGGCTTTTTGCTCATTGCACACTTGTTTCATAGCAAATGAATGATTCCCAAACATCTTCGCAATCCCCTTGCCGAGAGCTTTCCGTTGACTACCTGCTTGCATGATTTCATCACCATTTGGCCTCTCTTAGATTTTTCTACTCTCTCCTTCAACTAGCTTAGTGTCATTTGATGGATTTTTAGATTAGTTGTTAGGTTTTGTAGTGCTTTTGCACCCTCATTTTGCATGCTTGCATCTTACAAGTCCCCTACTGAAGTTAAGCGACTCAGGTATACTCACAATGCCATGAATGATACGTTCATCATTCCAAATTCAGTATTTGTTATCAAAAAATTTTAAATGTCAAACTAATGCTTTTAATTGTAGTTATAGTTATAGGAAATTGACAACAGGTAAAGGCCTAGTTTAGGTACAGTACCTATATTTCATATGGATTGGCGTCCCTAAGGGGGAAAATATGTAAGCACTAAAAAGATGCATGGGCCTACATGGTAATTCTATGATGATCTTTGATCCTAAACACGTGCATGTAAGCGTGTAAATATGACCTCTCAACATGCGTTATTCTTGGCAACACGTGGATTGGACCCTCTTTTTGGTTTCCTCCTTCATTTTTCCTTTGCTAACTTGTGCAATCTTGGTCTTTCTACTTTCGACCTTTGTTGATTCTTTGTTTTATTTGACTTCTGGCCTTGTCACAATACCTATGAGTCTCTTTTCCTAATAAATCTACGTCTTGTTGACATTTTTCATTATTTTCAGGACTTTAGAGACCTCGAATTGACTTTTTGATTTCATCTCCAACCCTAGTTTATAACAAGCTTTCTTTTGATCCTGGTCACCCCCTATTATTTTTGGGTCAGCCCCGGGTGGCCACCCTACTGAACTAGGTGACCACCCCTTCTAGTACCTTTTTGGTAAAACAAAGTTGCTATGTGTGTTCTTCTGCTCTCCAAGACCACTCTCTAGTCTTCAGTTTTCACCCAGACACCCTGTAGACCATGGTCACCCCATTTTTGACCCTGGTCGCCCCTTGGGTGACCACCCTACAAATATGGGCGACCCTGTCATGTTTTCTTCCATGATTTTACTTCAACTTTAAGCTCCAAAAAGCACCATTTTTGCTCCAATTTGCATGAGATCTTCACCCTAACTGAGAGTCATCTATTCTTAACCTTTCAATCAATTTTAGTCATGCAAATTTAGCTCAGTTGAACTATAATTAACTCATCCCTTTCTCATGCAAACTCCATTTTCTCTCCTGTGATAAGCTTTCAAGCTCACTTCACTACCTAATAAAACTAGTTCATTGAGAAGTCAATCCAATTAACTCTCTAATCAAAGGAGTTAACTCTCCAATCAATTCCACCTCTCATTCCTCATTCCAACCTACAAATACCCCCCTCCTTCAAGAAATAGAGGAGGCACATTCATTATTGCAACTCGATTTTGCTTAGTTTTTTCTCCCCCTTAGCATTCTTATGCTTGTTGCAAGACTCTCATGCCTTTTTCTTTTATTGTTTATGCCCAAGATTTTCAAAAAGCTTGTTGTCATGATATTCAATTCTCAAGCCCAGGTGCTTCATTCAAGCTCTCATAATTTTGTCCAAGCTTTCTCAAGCTTTTGTTTGATTTGTTTTCCATATAATCCCTATTGCCAAGAGGAGTACCCCATTGTTGTAGAGAAAGGGAAGGCTACTACAAGGATTTCTGAGGATATGCCAAGCTCATGTTCTTTCATATTTAGGTTCCTTCATGCTTTTGGTAGTAATTACAAAATTGATCTTGCTCTTGGAATAGTAATCTTGTATTGCAAATTCCTTGATAGCTTAATTTAGATTATTAGAGTAGCTTGTTTTATTGTGATTTAGATTAGTTTCATTTCAAAGCATTTCTCAATTCTTAGAGTAGCTCAAAACCGATCTTGAAAAATATAAAAAATAGAGTAGTTGCACTAGGTAATTTCATTCAAATTTGCATTCATATTTCAATTCCTAGTTTAACTTAGTTTATTTTATTTCAAAGATTGGTGAAAAAGAACAAAAGTTGTTTGCATGTAGCTTGCATTTCATACCAAAAACCCACAAAAATACAAGAACATTAGAAAATACTAAAAAGAAATCAAAACAAGTTCACAAACCCTTGATTTCATCATGAGGTCAACACAAATCAATCAACTCAAACAAAGCAAAGCAAACCTTAGGTCATCACCCTAAGTCAAACACAAATTGACTCATGGTTAACTCAAACCAACTCTCTCTATTCAGACCCACGAATGTACCTTAGACTTAGAGGTGAGTGGGTGAGGGCAATCCTAGAGGAGATCAAAGGGTTACACACTAGGCCTCAACACACAAAATTGACCATTCAAGAACATGAACTTAGGCTTAGGTTGATCAGACAAAGACATAAAATTTGACAATTCCTTCGAGCATGAGAGGAAAGATTCCAACATAGAAGACTCATAAATGACTATAATAGACAACCAAATAGGTGTTGGAATCTAGCTAAAGCAAATAGGAGATCAATGACTAGTGACCCTTCAGGTCATATTATTATTTCAACATCCACAATCATTGAGTACAACTTAGTAAAAAATTCTCAAGAAAGACCTGAAGACCAGTCGACCATTCTCCATGAAGTCCAACTCTCAAGCGAGTAGGGTTGCCCTCGTGTCTCACCTCCTCTCGACTAGCTTCTACCGCGAGAGAGAGAGTGAGGTGGAGGTTCTCCCATGGCAAGGAGAAGGGTCTCTGTGTTTCGTCAAAGCTAACTCGACCACCTTGAGCTACTAAGACATGTTTTTGAGTGTACAAGTTCACACTATTTTCTCTCCACACCATCGAGAGTCTTCAATACAAATTTATATCTTCTTCAGGGATAGAGTTATTTGCTCCAAATATATTGCAATTTTACAACTAGTTGGCATATTATTAGAATAGAAATTTTAGATCAATTGTTGAAAATCATAAATAAAGCAATTTTTAAGTAAGAAGAATGGATTTTCTCCCATCATAGACTTGGATTTTTTTTGTTATGTCTAATTTGCTTTACAAATAGAGAGATAAGGAAAGAAAACTTGCCTAATATTAAACCCATTTGGAAAGCACATGCTAGACCATGAAAACGGTTCCTCTAGATGGTGCCAACTCTCCAATGCATTCAAATAGTAGAGGCCCCCATTAGGATAAGAGGTGGCATGATTTCAAATGTATGAAGTTCATTGACAATGATGCCATCATTTTACTAGTGTCTATCTATTGCCACACTTTACTAAGGATTGGAATCCTCCTCTTTGATAGGACAAAGATTTCCCTATGCACCACTTGCCATATTGTCCACTCCTTTATATAGAAGAACCCACTCCAATGGTATGCCACCTAGCTCACCTAGTGTTGGTTCATAATGGTATTATGAAAAACATATTCTTGTAACAATGCCTCAATGTGATGATTTAAATGTTATTTTTTTTATTTCAATATGTTTTTTCTAGTCTTATAGAAAGTGTGTGAGTTACTTGATTTTACCTTTGTAATGGTGAAAATTGCATTCCTTGCACTTTTCCCTTTCATTTTGGACTCACTTTGACCTAGTTATCCTTTATGTAATGATTAGATAAGTGGCATATTTTTGAGTAAAAGTTAGTAAATCATAGGGGTATTAATTGATCCTAACCTCCCACATCCCAAGAACCTTCTGATTACTAGCTCATCACCCTTGTTTGAAATCATGGAAAAAAGTTGAACTTGGTTCAATTCCACGATGTGAAATTGACCCTCTCACTTTAAAAATTAAAAATTCAAAATTTCAAATTTGAACTCGTTTTATACTTTTCCTACTAGCCATTGCCCATTGACTTGAGTGTGAAATATAAATTCAAATTGTACTCTAATTTATTATGATCATCTAGCACATATTTAAAATCAAGAATTCAGTTAAGAGAGCTCCTATCCATGATTACATATCACAAAAACACTACATAAACACTACATAAGTATTACATCAACATCTAAATAACATGACTAACATCGTAAAATTGGACTTTTTCTTGTACAATTCTCGCTTGCAGAGTTGCCTCAAGTTCAAACCTCTTCCACAAGGTAAACTGGTTTATGCCCACATCATTCAAACTGGATTTACCCTTGAAATAAATGTGGATACTAAGCTTAACACGTTGTATGATAATAAGTGGCAGTTTGGAAGATGGTAGAAGAATATTGAAGAAAGGACATAACTGAACATGACGTTGTCCCTCGGACTGCATTGATTGCAAGCTACTCTAAGCTGGGACAAAGTAAAGAAGCCTATTTTATGAAATGCAGCAAGCAGGTATTAAACCAAATGAGTTCATTTTTTCTAGTATTTTATCATCTTGTGCGGGTTTGGAAGCTCTGGAGCAGGGTAAAGTAGTTCATAACGATATAAGTAAAGGTGGGTTTGATTCAGATGTTTATGTCAGTAATGGATTTGTTAACATGTGTGCTAAATGTAGGATTATTGACGATGCATGCAAACTGTTTGACAAAATATTTAAACGAGAAACAGTTTCATGGAATGCAATGATTGCTGGGTATGTGCAGAATTGGTATTTGAATGAAGCGCTAGAAATGTTTGAGAAGATGCTTGAAAGGAATATACGTACATGGACTGCACCGATGGCAGGATATGTACAGAATGGTCATGTGGAAGAGGCACTAAAGCTCTTTGAGGAAATGCCACAACAAAATGTTGTCACGGACTCGTTCGCAAAAAGTGGTTTGATGAGGCCCTACAGGGATAGTGGACGATGGATGGCCATACTTTCATTCGATGAATGAAAAATTTCACTTTGTTCTTACAATGGAGCATTATTGCTGCATGGTTGATCTCCTTGGCCATGCAGGGCATCTGGATCAAGCACATGAATCACCAGCAAAATGCCAATCAAACCTGATGCTTCTATCTGGGGATCTTTTCTAGGTGCCTGTGGAAATCATACCAACATAGAGCTGGGACAACTTGTTGCAGAAAACCTTGTTCACTTAGACCAAACAAATGCCACACATTTTGTGCTTTTTTCAAATTTCTATACAGTGGCTGGCAGGTGCAATGATGTGGATAAGGTTAGAATAATGATGAAAGAAAGGAAAGTGAAAAAGGTTCCAGTTGGATGTAGTTGAATAAAAAGGTACATCTTTTTGTTGTAGGAGATGGATCACATCCACAAAACATAGAAAATTAATGCAGAGTTAGAGAACTTGTCTGGAGGCAGGTTATATGCCTGACAAAAGTTTTGTGCTCCATGATGTGGAAGAAGAGCAGAAGGATCATATTGTTGATCACCACAGTGAGAAGCTGGCCATTATGTTTCGACTTCTCAACACATCCTCAGAGGGATTGCTTCATTTTAATTTTTAACAATGATGCCGGGTGAAACAACCAACCAACAGATATCAGCTTGTATAATGGTGCACTTGTGCCTAATTCCAGCCACTCCCCTTTGCAATGTTAATCTAAAAGTATGAAATATATTTAACATTTTCATTGACCAGTAAGTTAATCTAAAATTATGATATATATTTAAAATCTTCACCGGGCAACCAGTAAGTTAATCAGCTTATAAAGTACAACGAAGAATGATCAATATTTTACAGTTGACTGACAGTGGCTTCTTTGAGCTAAATCTGCATAACCCAGAGATTTCAGATTAATTATTTCTGCATTTAATCACTACCGCTACTCTTCACAAAGGGCATTTATCTTATTACCTTTGCTTGTCAAAACTTGAATTTTTCACCTAGCATAACATTTCAAACTGGTATTTTTGTTCAAAAATGATATCAACATTTCTTCTTTGCAATTCTTCAGACAGGGATAACATGTGTATATAAGTTGAGAGTGCTTGCAAACTTAGCAACTATGATATGCACATTCACAAATCTTAAGAGCTAAGGTACGTGAATACTTAGCACTTTTAAAACAAATAATATTAAAAACAAGGCAAAAATAATTAACAATTGTTATTTAGCTGAGTGAAGAGCTAAGATGTAGATGTAGACCAATTTTCAGGGCTCCTTAAATTAGTATTTCTTGGACCGCTTGTACTCTCAAGCAAAAGCGAGATATCTATGGGCAAATGGAAAGCTCTTGGAGTACCAAGAAATGCACTTGTTATTTTTTCTAATCCCTCAACTATCTCCATCATATTTGGGCGTTGTTGTGGTATCTCCCTTGTGCAAACCAACCCTATTTGCATAAATTGAGTAAGGCATGCCAATACCATTTCCTTATCTGATTCATTAACATCTCTAAGTAGGTGGTTGTCACCACTTCTGTGATTTTATTTGGAAAATCCATACTTGCCCATTTTGGTAGATTAATACCTTCTACAAACATGGTATGTGTCGGTCTCCTCCTTGTCAACAATTTTAAAAGTAGAATTCCATAGCTATATACATCTCCTTTTGTTGAAATCTTTCCACCCACTCCATACTCTACAACACAATTTAATAATTAGTGATTCTCAAGCCATATGAAACAATCATATAAAATTTAAAAACAATCAATGACAATTTCTATTGCAATAATACAAAATTTTATACTTGGTGCAAAGTACCCAATAGATCCCTTTAGTGCACTTGTATAAGTCAATGAATTCATTGAATTCTCAAATAAGAGTTTGGCAATGCCAAAGTCTGCTATATATGGAGTCATATCATCCCCTAATAACACATTACTAGGTTTTAGGTCACAATGAATGACTTGCACAAAGCAATGATGATGTAGATATTCCATTCCTTGTGCTACCTCCTTTGCTATTCTTAATCGGTCACTCAAATTTAATCTACATTCATTGCCTCCCTCAAGATATAGCCATCTCTCTAAACTTCCATTTGACATGAATGGAAGAACCAATGCTTTAAAATCAAGGTTAGAACAAGCTGAAATGATTTTGATCACATTGCAGTGCCTCACTTCTTTTAACACATTGCATTCTCTATCAAAACTTTGGAGAGAATTTTCATCTTGCAAATTGAGAACTTTAACAACAATATTTGTACCATTGTTGAGAATCCCTTTTTACCAACCCCTAATAGATTGGTTTGGCTAAACCCACCAGTTGCATCTACAAGTTCTTCATATGAAATTCTTTTAGGCCCAATATTGAGGGTAGGGCTATTTTGATCTGTATGTCTCCTATAGAAAATTAGAAATAGTATCGAAGACATGATGAAGATTGCAATGCCAATCACAACTGGTACTATCACTTTTTTGGAGACAAAGAACTGTTTATGTTTGGAAATAGAGCATGGCTGTAAATTAATCCACTTGCCACAAAGTCGAACATTTCCTGGAACTACTGACTCATCAATTGTTGCAAAAACTCCCCCATTTGGAACTTCTCTTATTAAGTTGTTTGAAGAGAGATTGATATGCTAAAGCATTTTCATTTTTGGAAATCCATTGGGATTGCACCTAACAAACTGTTGCTTGAGAGATCAATATCTTGAAGATTTTTTAGATTTGTGAGTGATGTTGGTATTGGGCCATCAAATGAATTCCATGAAAGATTCAAATATTGCAAGTTCGTGTAACTTGACAGTGCAACTGGAATTTCGCCTGAGAAGTTGTTGAGAGACACATCTATAGCTTGGACCATTACCATTTTACTCATTATCAAAATAGAACCTTGTAATAAATTGCTAGAAATATTGAAATAAAATTGGAGATTTGTAAAACTTGCCCATTCAGGGGGTATATTTTCTTCTAGTTGGTTGTGTGCCAAGTCCACCTTTTCCAAAGTGATGCATCTCCCTAAACTAGTAGGCATTTTCCTTGTTAGTTGATTGTGATGAAGAACAAGCTCTCTAAGTTGTGGAAGATGGCCAAGATTTTCTGGAATTTTCCCTGAAATCATGTTTTCACTCAATGATACCAACCCAAATTGTTTTGCATGACCCAAACTTTTTGGAATTCTTGCATCTAAATTATTTTTGTCTTAATGCAATCTTTGAAGATTTGGAAGTTGACTAAGTGCTGGTGGAATGTAACCATTGAAATGATTGTCAGATAGCTCTAATGTTAGCAACTTTGTGAGGTTGCTAATGCCACTTGGTATGCTTCCCTCAATTTTATTGGACATCAACCACAATTCAGAGAGTTGGCTTGATAACTGGCTAACAGAAGAAGGCAAAATTCCAGTGAGATAATTATAAGACAACACTAAATATTCTAAAGAGGAGTAGTTAGTTAAGGCTATTAGAAAAGACAATTCGTTGCTTCCACTCACAAGATGATTGGACCATAAATAAAGTCATCGAAGTTGGAACAATTTGCCAAACTCCAAGGGCACCGTGCCGCTCAGTTGGTTACTATCTAATTGAACCACTTGAAGTTGAGTGCAATTGGAAAGGGCAATGGGAATCACTCCTGTCAAATAGTTGGTATCAAGATAAAGGTTTGTGAGTTGAGTAAGCATACCTAGTTCAACAGGAATATCACCATGGAGCCTATTTTCTCCCAAACTCAATTTGGCTAAAGATGACAGGTTTCCTAAGGAAGATGGGATTGTGCTTGTCAAGTAGTTGGTTTTAAGATAAAGTACTCTAAGTTGAGTATGCATGCCTAGTTCGACAGGAATATCACCACGGAGTTTATTTTCTGCCTCTAGTCAGTTGGTTTACTCCTACACCAAGGATCTCTAAATGTGAAAGAAGGCCAAGTTGGGAAGGTATATTACCAGTTAAAAGGTTATAGGATAGTATGAGACATTGCAAAGAATGACAGTCAACTAGAGTGGAGGGAATGGAGCCTTCCAATTTATTTACCGACAATCTAAGTATTCTAAGGCGAAAAAGCTTTCCCAATTGAGGAGGAATTTGGCCATGAAAGCTATTATTCTTAAGAGCAAGTACTCTAAGAAAAGAGAGATTGCCAAGGAAAGGAGAGATGGTGCCAATTAAAGACATACCAGTGAGATTCAATGAAAGCACGCGCTGATGACGAGCAAAGCAAGCAACACCCGTCCAATTGCAGAAGGAGTGCTGGGGAGACCAATCGATTAAGGAATTATGGGGGTCGAGTGAGAGGGAATGCTTGAAAGATAGAAGAGCTTCTTGATCAGAATAATAAGAAGGAGAAGAAGAAGGTAGTTCAGAGAGAAACAAGAGGAGGAGAGGACAAACTAAAGCCATCTGCATCTTCATTTTCTATCTGTATTGAATTCAGAAACAAGTAACTGAGAAATACAAAGCTTTCCAAGCCTCTCTGTTGTTGTGTGCAGGGTCTCCAAAATCTTATTAAAAAGTTGCGAAGCCATGTGCAATGGTCAAAAAACGTCTTTTGTTATTGCCGGCCACTTGCATAACAAAGTCTACGCGGGTCAATCCAGAGAAGAAAATTGAATTCCGCAACAAACAAAGTCTTTTGCAGGTAAATCGGGAGAAGAAAATTGAAATCAATTGTGAGAGAGGTAATGAGCAGGCAAAAGACAAAATGGGGAAAATGGGAGAAAAGTTAGTAGGCAAGTGGGAAAGGGTTAATACTAGCAATTGAACCCATAGGTTCAATGGGCAGACTGAAAACTTTCTAAGAAATTATAGAATTTGTTAGATATTTTTTATTATCTATTAACTTATAAATTATTTAATCCACTAAATTCTTATTGAAATTTCATCACATTACATATTGAGATGAACAAACATAGTTGGGTAAAAGTAGTAAATTAATTGAATCTCTTATTGATTTTTATATAATACGTAATAGAGACAAATGCATATTTAATCATATAATTATTTTTAAAATAATTATGTGAGGTATAATAGATTTATGTTATCTGCACATAAGGCATAACTATATTTTTCTATTAAATACATACTAAGATGGCTCATAATCATTTTTATAAGTATGTATTTGATATATGAACTTTTATAATATCTATCACATGATAATTCTACTAATTTGTATAATCAATAATTTAATATACATTCTATTATTGGTATATAATTAATTATATTATTTCATATATATATATATATATTACAATTTTGTTATAATATTTGCATAGATTTAAAGAAAAAATATTATTTGTTTAATATTAAAATAAATAATATTTGTTTAATAACTAAATTCTTGGATATTTTTTTACTTGATGTTTGTTTTATTCAAAATAATATTTCCTAAAAATTTTCTTTAAAATTTGTTCAACATGAAAAATAATATTTTGTTTTGATAAAAGGTAAAGGGAACTTTTTTTTAATCATTTATGACTTGAAAAACAATCAATGAACAAGATTGATTTCATGGTAGTCCTTTTAATCTAGGCCTTTCATCTATATAATTCATCCTGTTCACATAGGGAAGGCTTTCAGCATAATTAAAGTTAGCAGGGACATAAATTTTGGAAAATAGCAGGAAACTCTAGATGGAAAAATTGAAAACGACTTGACACGAAAATTTAGACCCACTGGGAGTAAAAGCTGAAATGATCAACATCACTAGAAAAGTTCAATTGAAATATAGTAGTGAGGTGAGGATTAAAATAAAGCTGCACCAATTTTGCACGGAATAAAATAAGGCTTTTCATTATTTTAATTTGTTGTTTTTGTAGGACAAAGTTTACGCTGGTCAAGGGAATGAGGGAAATGGGAGGAATGTTTGGATTTTTTTAATTTATATATTAAATATTTTCCTCAGGATTAGTACTAGACATAAAAAAAGGTTTATTGATGGCAATATTTAAAAAAAATTATGTATCTTGATTAAAAAATTATATAAGCAACGTAAGAAATAAATCATAAATTTGATAAAATAAATTATAAACATTAAAATTAATTTATTGATAATAAAAATTTATAACAAAAAATATCGAAATAACTAAAATATTAAGAAATAATATTACAAAGTGAAGGTGAAGTGAAATTTTTATGTAGTTAGAAAGATTTTAAAATTAAAAAGATTAGTCTAACTATTAATACAATTTTTATAGAAAAAGTCATATTGCAATGTTAAATTAGCAAGGTCCATTATATATGTAGTGTATTATTGTAAAGGGAAATAATGAATTCTTAAGGTTAGTAAAACTATTGTGCATATGTCTATTCAAACATCTATTACAAGAGGGAAAGTTATAACTATTGTAATACATTATTTATAAATAAATAATCACCACTTTAGTTATAGCCTTTTACAAGACAAGGCATGTTCAACTTGGGACTTTGGTTGGTGTGACTCGAATTTTTTAATGGGTTTAAAATAAAGTAAGTTATTCGTGATAAAAAATAATCTTATCTTGTGATTTGATCGCCATTGTGATGATAGACTATACTACCTTAAAAACTTCACTAGCATTCTATTAAAACAAGAGATGCATTACATGAGTTTCTATTGGTGATTTAGTATTTGAAATTGTATTTAGAGTAAAGGATGGGTCCGGTATATAAGTTGTATACGACAACAAATCACATAATGTGTGTTTAGTTAGCTCTGGGCGGGAAAGAAAGGAGGCCAATTACCTAGATTTGAATTTTTGAATTTGAATTAGAGTGGGATAAGTTAACAGCCACAAGGATGTCCTCGCAACCATGATGTTGTCCCAAAGCATAGGAGGCGTCAATTTAGAGTGCATAACAAGTACATGGATGTAAATGCATGCATATGTGTGATAAACAAGTGGATAAGGTGAATGCATATGGACATGAACTTGTAAGGATATGGTAGGGGCTACAAGCATGGGAATGAGTGTGCATAGCAGCAAATAAAAGGCTAGAAGAATGGGCCCAACTTTGCACAAGATTGTGTCATTTGTCACCATGTACATGTATCAAGACATGTCTTCAAAATGGGCATACAACTAAATGGGAAAATAGGATGGATATGCAAATTTCACCATTACATTTGCCCCCACTTTGAGGTGCATGTGAAACCTAAACGATCATGCATCTCAATGTATGTAGAACTCACAAACATGCATGTAAAGTAAATATTCATACACTCAAAGGATATAGCCATGGGGTTCATCTAAAGTAATGGAGTATGCAAGATCAAAAATTATGTAGATATGTCCTCCAACACTCATTCTCAATGAGGTCCTAATCAACTATAATATAGATGCTTTCCTATTGTCTAAGAAATATGAACAATAGGAAATGAGTAAGTTTAGAAAATTCCGCATGTTGGGAGAATGAGAATGGTGTGCTTGGCATAATAACCATAGGATTACATGGTGCATGAAGCACTAAGTATACCATGTGATATCTATCCATTTGGTCTTGGTGATTTGAGTCTCTATAGTATCTGTCACTACCTAAAAACTCAAAATAGGAAAATTAGTGATAATATATGGGCCCTGCTTCAATGGTTTCTATCCATATGATGCAAGGCATTGAAGGAGAAGAAAAATTGTACATGAAAATAAATGCATGAACTAGATATAATCACGTAAGTGTGTAATCATATAAAGTGTTGCAATAATGGATACATTTGTGTACAATAACCATGTAAGAATATAGAATGATATATCATGGTGAGGACATATGGGTTGGAGATGACATCAAGAAAGATGTGTCATGCAAGAGCATCTTAGAACACAAGAAATTTGTATCACCCAAAAATAAGACTAAGTAGAATAAGTGGCTTGTGCAAACCTTGAACATGCATTGTAGTGTAATATAGATGTAATGAAGGATTGAACCCTTACACAAATTCAGATCTTTGCATAGGAGTTGGAGTTTGCACACTAGGCATAGATGAGTAGAATGAAGGTCACGTGTAGACAAAAGTCTTGTACATAAGCAAACATTATGCAACTTTGTCAAATGTAGTAGCTTGTGAGATCACACACTCACTTGGTCAATGAAACACAAATATCGACACTTGCATGCACTTGCAATGATGGAATATCAAGTGTCATGAATGGATAGTCAGTTGACCAAGAAGATGAACCATTCAACTTCCCTAACTAGGGGGTTCTCTTGATTTAGTACTTTTTGGGGATGCTCTTGTGTTTTTCTTATTTGATCTCTTGATTGGTTTATTATGGTTGATTTGAGGAGTCCATAATGAGTAGACCACATTTTGGATAGTTTGGTTTCTTTTTGCATCCTTCTCTTGTTCATTTTCATGACCGTCATTATAAGGTTTTGTGAGATGGGCTCTTGAAACATCTTGAGTGGAAGGAGTTGTCGCCCTATCTCTATGGGACCATTCTTGAACTTAGTGATGATGAGGTGAAGGAATGGTGGATGATTCATAAGGAGAAGGTTCAATAGAATTATTAACATTACATGTGTTCTTGATTGGATTGACATTGCCTATCTAGATATGGAATGCCCTTGTGTTGTCTAGATTAGCAACTAGGAAGAATATGGAGATCCTAATGATCCTCCAATTTTAGATGATGTCATCATGGCTCATCTCACACCCATGGACATTCCTAATTCTAATCCTACAAAGACTTAATTTGATTATTTGGATTCTATGACTCCTATTATGGATTTAGAGGGTTCATCTTCTTTATCTTCAACTCAACATCTTGAGCTTGAGGACTCTTATATTCCAACACTAGTAGATTCCATCATTGTTCATACTTAGGCACCTTGTGTGGACACAACATCATAGGATAAGCAATGTAGTCTAATGACATGCATTGAGATTTCACTTCCATTTGTTGCTTCTGTAGAGTTTAGAGTCACTTCTTTGAAGGCTTCCAACAATCCAATACAATAGGATCCTCATTATTTTCTAGAGGCAATTCATTGAGATAAATATTTGGTAGATCTTAAGTATCTATTTTGTGACTCCTATCTTGTAGATCTAGAGGACATGATTGGGAACATTTGTTCCCTCTTTGATGATAGTTCCACAATATTTGTTATCTCATATTCTTTGGATATCATGAAGACACATTCATTCTTTTTCTTTCTCCACATATACATGCTTCTATTGTGGCACATTCTATAGTTCATGATTCCTTAGATTTGACTCTATCACCATTAATATATTCACACTTGCATAACGAAGTCTACGTGGGTAAATCGGGAGAAGAAAATTGAATTCAGCAACAAACAGAAGATATAAGGAGCATAACAAAGTCAATCGTGTGGTAATGAGTAGGCGAAAAAAAATTGGGGAAATGGGAGAAAAGTTAGCAGGCAAGTGGGAAAGGGTAAATATTAAAGTAAGCATGGTAGTAGGAAAGGGTGGAGATCTATTTCCAACAGACTTGCGTGTTCACGAAAAGTTAGCAGGCACAAAAAATGGATGGAAAATGGGAGGAAAGTTTGGATGTGGGCAATGGGAGTGAAGTTAAGGAGGAATGCGTGTTCTCACATGGGAAAGAAAAAGTGGAGAAAATGGGTGGAAGAGGAGGGGCCTAAAGGTTACCAATCATACAAAATGTTTTGATTTTTTTATGGAAATATTTTAAAAATGGTTTATTGAATGGCAATATTTAAGAAAATAGTTTATCATGGCAATATTTTTAAAATAATTAAAATAGATAGAAATAATACTACAAAGTGAGGGTGAGGTGAAATTTTTATTTAGTTAGAAAGATTTTAAAATTAAAAAGATTAGTTAAAATAGCAAAGGTCCATTATATTAGTATATTATTGTAGAGGGAAATAACGAATCCTTAGGGTTAGTATAACTATTGTGCATATATCTATTCAGACATCTATTGTAAGAGGGAAGATTATAACTATTGTAATACATTATCTATAAATAAATAGTCACTTTAGTTACAGCATTTTACAAGACAAAGCATCCTCAACTTGGGACTTTGGTTGGTGTGGCTCAAATTTCTTTATGGGTTTAAAAAAAAGTAAGTTACCTGTGAATCGAGAATAATCTTATCTTCTGAGTTGAGTGCCATTGTGATGATAGACTAGACATATTAAAAGCTTCACTAGCATTCTATTAAAACAAGAGATGCATTGCACGAGTTTCTATTGGTGATTTAGTATTTGAAATTGTCTTTAGAGTAAAGGATGGGCCCATTATATAAGTAGTATACAACATCAAATCACATAATGTGTGTTTAGTTAGCTTTGGGCGAGAAAGGTAAATAAAGATGAAGCATCGTTCATGTGTTGGTTTGGATTAGTGTTGACTTTTATGTTGCATGTCACATGAAGAAGACTATGTAGTTGAGATGTGGTAATGGAAGGGACATGAAGAGTCACAAACAAATAATTGGTTGACAAGGAAGATAAACTATTTAACTTCCATAACTACTCCATGTGCCTTTAAATACGTTGGTCAAGTTCATTGATGTCATTGGTAGCTAGAGTAAGAGTACATAGAGTTGAGTTTGAGAGAAGACCATGAGTTTCTATGACCCACCTATGTGAGAAGAGCCATTTTAATTTAGGCTAGAAACTTGTAGGATCAAAGACTAGTGTAGGAACATTTGTTGTTGATATCTCATTTGGGATCTTTGTAACCTCTCAATTTGAAGATTGCCCTAAGAAATAATGTTCTATGCTTATTTATGTATTTTCCTCCATTGATTTCATTTTGGTAATTTGTTGTGTTAACACTATTTGCACTAGGTGCAATCGACTATGTTGTGAACACCGATTTGAGTATTGGCATAAGAATTTTGTGAGTTGTGTGGTCTAAGTTAGCATAGCTTCATTGAGACCCCTAACCATAAATACATAAAAAGGTAAGTTTTTTGAGTGTGAATATAGGCTATAGAAGGGGATTAACTAAAAGAATTATGAAACAATCATAATACTTGAGATATTGGTAGAAAGAGAAAATAGGAAGTGTAGTGAAATATTCACTACCTTGAAATTAATGTTTAATTTCTCCAATTCCAAGTTATTTCCACCTTTGACTTTTCCCAAACAAAAAATTATTTGATTTTTTGCATTAATTCATGTAGAGTTGAAAGCTAAATGTTGTTCCTTTCTCATTTCTAATATATATTTTATGCTCCCTTATGTAATATTTAAAGAGGTAGTGCCTCTAACTAAAACTAGGGGAGCATACAATGTAAGCTAAAGGCTAAGAAACAAGTATTAAAAGGGAGGCATAAGCTTTGTGAGCTTAAAAACTGTTAAAGAAAATAGAGGAATGTTGAATGTAAGTGAAAAGAAAAAATATATAGAAGGATATTCTCCTCAAGAAAGTAATGAGAATATTTCTCTATGGATAAAAGAGTGAGGACAATGATTAAAAACATTTTAAAAGATTTAGTTTTACCATTTTGGGAGGTATGCATTCTTTTTTCTAGTAAAGGTATGTTTTTTAGGAAAATGTAAGACATTGATAATGATGATGATCTGGATAGATTTTGAAGGTTCTTTATGTATATAAATAAGCAAATCATCTTAGTTTTGTGAGAGGTTACTTCCATTGTGAAATTTCCTTGCCTAAGTAGCTATTTTATTTTTGTTCAACAAACTTTTAGACCTTTGAAGAGTTGTAATATTATGTGTTTAAGAAGCATTTAATAAAATATTTTGTGGCTCTTCCATTATGCCCTTGATCTTTAGTTGTGTGTAGATGGTTTAGCCTTGAATTAAAGTGTTAAATATTTTGCCTCTAGGATTATTCATTTATTGTGTCTACTATTGTTGTTGAATGTGTATATCTCAAAAACATTTTGTGCATATCTCATTCCTTTGGGAGTAACCACACTATTCTTCTACATCACCATTTCTTTTATTTATACAATAATTTGTTATATTTCTTTAAATCCTTTTCAATCCCAAGCATTTTATTTAGCATTAGAATAAGGGAGTCCACTTGAATTTAGAGATTGCTTGAGCTTAGTTAAACAATGCTCAAGTGTCCCATTTATACATTTTGATTGGAGGTGCAATATAAATTAAGTGATTAGAAGCATCAATAAAAAGTAGGGTGGATGCATAAAGGTATTGTCTCACTTTTTTGGCCTAAGTGGGCTACTCAAATAAGTATTTTTAGCCAAAGTTTTATTTTCTATCAATTATAGGAAGCAAACCATTAAGAATTTGAAGACAATGCAAACTAATGGTTTGTGAGATTTCATGTGTAGATTTTAAATATATGTTTTTAATTGTTTTAAAATAATGTCTCATTTTTTAACTATTTGTTAATAAATTGTTTCTTATACTTTATAATATTTTTAATGCGTAACATTTTTACATAACACATAACTTGAGCTAGAAATGAGATCAACTCATAATTTTTTAAACATAGATCATTAACGTTAATGTCTGGACACACATTTTTTTGTAATATTTTATTGCATATTTTATTTATTATTATTTTTAATTTAGATTAATTATAACTTAGACACATTTTCTTATAATGCACAATTTTTTGTGTATATACCTTTTTTTTAACAAGGACATCAATATAGAGGTTAGTCATATCTTTCTTAATTTTTTTTCCTATTTTTCCATGAGTCAGACAAAGGTCTTTATGTTTGGTAAAATACCTATGTTCATTAGAAAATAGAAAAAAATATAAAATAATTAAATAAAAATATTATAAATTATACTTTTTGGAAATCTTACTTTAAGGGCTACATTTGTGCAAAATCTTGTGTCATGACAACATTGTTGCACATATGTTACCTAAGGTTGTGATGTGGTTGTCATTGATATCAATACTCAGTTTGGGTTGTCACTAATTCAAGGTTGTGATGAGGTTGTTGTTAATGTCAAACACTCAAAGGTTGTCACTGATGTGGTTGTAACACTCTTGTCAACACTCAATTTGGGTTGCCTGATATGTTGCTGATGTTGGATGTGATGTGGTTGTTGATGTTCATGGTTGGATATCATGCCTTGTTTATTGTAGTATTAAGTATGATGATATATTGAGATGGGAATTAGAAGCATCAAGAAGACACATTAAGATGAGAATTAGAAGTATCAAGATGACACATTAAGATGGGAATTAGAAGTATCGAGATGACAGATTAAGATGGGAATTAGAAGCATCAAGAAGCTATATTAAGATGGAATTAGAAGCATCAAGAAGATATATTAAGATGGGAATTAGAAGCACTAAGGATGTATGAGCTATCACAAGAAGGTTCTGGTCTCCGAAAGTTGATGAAGATTTCTGTTGCAGGAAGCTACCTGGGAGACTACTTGGGAAAATGCTCTGCATTCCTCCACATTTGAAGATATGGTCATGTGGTTCAGAAGATAAGTTCAGTATGTTGTGAAGGTGTTATATCCAAGAGATAAAGTTTGTATACCTTCAACAATTAAAGTTATGAGTGACAGAGTTCCAGCCTGTGCTTTGGCAGAGTAAAATGGTGATGAAGACTTGTTGGAATGCTTTACATTCCTTTGGATGTGAAGATTTGACAATGTGGTTTTGTGACATGTTTAGGGATGTTCAATGCACACTACGATGAAGTATCAAGTGATTTGGTGATCCATAAGCAATGTTTAATCTTCCATGTATACCGCCAAGTTGGAATGACTGATGTGCTACAAAGTTTCATGTTTTATTGCTTAAGGGTAACCTAATTCAATTGTGTGAAGCATGCAGACGTTATTTCTTGAAGGATGATGTTGTGAAGGATTTATAGGACCAGATTAAGCATATATGTTGTGTGTTGTTCATGTTAGGGCTTTCCCTTTACATATTTCATGTTGTGTGATCTCTGGTCGACTTGTGAATTGTAATATTCTTGTTGTATTGACCAGCTTGTAATGTAATCAATGTAATATCATGTATATATTGTAAACCTAGTTGATCTAGGTGAAGTATTATTGTGAAGATGAGTGAATGAAGAACAAAATATGAATGTGATATGGATTATGATGTGTGACTGAAGGAGAAAGAGTAGAAGCAATAAGGCCTATCCTAATTCATCTTGAAGAAATTTTTCAGATAGGAGGGAATTGAAAAGTGTGCCTAATTGATTCAATCATCAAAAGAGAAGTGAAGAAGCAAAAATGCAATCATCAAAGGAGTGAGCTTCATTGTCAATTTTAGATAGCAGGAGGATTGTCATGCTTTAATCTTTTTGAGTTTATTCTCAGTTTAGGGACTAGTTTCTTCCTTGGGTTGTAGCCCAAAACAAAGTTTGTAAGGAGTTGTAGCTTCTTTGGGAGTAACCCTAAAACCTTTATTTAGGGAGTAGTAGCTTCCTTGAGTTGTAGCCCTAAAACAAAGATGTAATTTTGAGCTTCATATATTGTGAGTTAATCATCACTGTGGTTTTTCCCCTTTTGGGGTTTTCCACGTACATCTGGTGTTATGTGGTGTTATGCATTGTGTTGATATCTTGTGCTTTTGTTAATGTTGTAATGTTTAATTTTTTATTTGGTCTGGAGGATTTGTGATTTGATTGAATATTGATTCATCCCCCCTCTTAGTATTAGGTGTGTTCAACAAACATTGCTTGAATATGGAAACCATGGCCTAATTCAATAGTTTTTATCTAATAGAAGGTGAACATGTGGAATGGGTGCCACATTGGTGCCATTTAGTCACCTTTGATTGAAGGGCCTTCATTAGAAGGCCTCCTTTGAAAAAGGCCCATAAAAATGTTAGAATGTTAAAAAGGGGCTTTTGATTGAAGGTACTCTCTATTAAAGGTTACTGACTAATGGAATAATGAGGAGCTTCAAATGAAGGACCTTCTAATGAAGAAATTTTTCATTTAAAGGTGTTCAAACATTTCACCCTTCTAAAACTTAGTTCTAAAAAATGGCCCATAAGTGGGATAGGGCTTTATGCTTCCACTCAACAACATCAGTTGAAGGCTATAAAGTGTTGACACAAAAGGGTGCATATTAGGGAAGTTCTTATAATTGGAGGTAATGAAGAAAAGGAAGAATCAAAATTGATGTTAGCCCCTTTCAAAGAGACAAGTGATAAACATAGCATCATGTGAATTACACATAAAGGTGACAATACTTTGGGAGCAAGTATGAATCCAAACAAGTAGATTGCATGCATTTCTCAAGGCTTAGGAAACACTTATAAAGGAACAAGAAGTGCTATATATTGTGATGCACTCATTTATGTCACTCATGACCTTAGTATCTTTCCTTCTTTCTTTTTCCATAGGTATGTAAGAAAGTAAGATAGTGCAAATGTGTCAATCAATTAAAAAAAGGATGAATGTTTTGATACAAGACCACCAACAATGCTTCTTATATACACCTTATCTATTGGCACATCCATTCTCTCTTCACTTTTTAGTTCATACAAATTATTCTAATAGCCTTATATAGCTCTCCTCAAGTATATGCCATTTTAATTTCTATGAGCACAACATATGTACATATGCTCAATTCTTTTGTTATTTATGTTGTTTTACATTTCTATGTTTGAAAGGTAAAAATCCCTCATGACTAAGAATATATATTATGTTGCACCAAATGTGAATGTGATGCAAGTATTTTTTTTCTATTATAAATATTTTTTTAATATTCAAGTCACACTTATGCATATCCTTTCATTTGATAATAAACACTTTTTACAAACTTATTCGTGCATCTTTTAGACATTTGTGTATTATTGTTAATTATTTAACATTGCATTTATATGACATTACTTGTAATTAACCAAAAAAATCATCAAATAATTAATATAAATATTTGTTAAGAATAAAAGGTAAAACCACTAGAAATTGAAATCTAGAAACAAGTTTGAAAATCTAAAATTAAGACTTAATGTTCATGAAATCTCATTCATCCAAATACTGCTTAACTATAGAATGACAAAAGGAGATTATGGAATTAAACTAGAAACATAAGAAATTATCAACACCATGAAAACATCATATAACACAGTATATAATGTGAAGAAACCCTTTTGGGAAAAAAAACCCACTAGAGAAAAGAGGACAAGTATGTATTATTCTTCAATGTACATAATACAATATCAACAAACTACCACTCCTAACTCTAACAACATTTTGGAAGCACCTTTGTACCTATGAAAACAAACTCTCATTAGATCCACTATATCATACTCTCAATATATAGGCAAGAAAGAGGCCAAAACCACACATAATTTTTACCAAAACAATGGGTACCAAAACCGTGGTATGATGCAAAACATTCCATGCCCATCTCATAGAGTATCTTCTAAGAATAGTAAATAAAATAACTTCACATTAACTTCTCATGAAATTAATCAATAAGTCTCCAGTTAGAAATTTAACCATTATAGCATTTATGACAAGGCAACTCCTACATCCTAAAATAGCACTCCAAAATAGAGTTGTCAACTCATGCTTCATAACAAGTCTCCATTCCCGAATCCTAGCACCAAAAGTTCCATAAATGAGTCCGAAGTCATAAAATACTAACTACCACCATTGTGCTCCACTTCCTTCATGAATGCATATGGAAACTAATAACAAGAATATAGGGAATATAAAGTTACAAATTAATTATTCCAATTACATCCTAGGGGCCCAAAGACACTTTCCAACAATGTTGGAGACACAAAAACTATAATATGATTTACAAGGTAAATGTCACCTTAATAGTAACAATATTAATATCCTTACCTTAGTATACATTTATTTAAAATAAAAAATATATAAGAAAATAACTCCTATAAACTACAAAATTAATTATTTTAAATAAATAAATATTATATAATAAAAGTAAAAAATTTACAATTCAAATATATATAATATATATAGTATATATGATGGCTCACTACTAAAAATTTTCAAGAGAAAGTTGGCAAAATAATTTTGGGGAAACAACGAACAATTTTCAATGGACTTGGGATAGCACTTGACACCCAGGGGGACCAGATCATCAAAAACAGGAGGTGTAAAGATAAGAAACAAAAAAGGAGGAAAACTAGAGGTGGGAGAATAGAAATCTCATTGAAAAATGGATCCAGGTTTGGATTGTTTCAGACAAAGGAATGGAGAAAGTAGACATTGAGATCAATGGAAGTATAGACAAGGATACATAGTAATTAGAGATCTAAACACATCCCTTCCTGGAACATTGAGAAATGTCATGGGAGGTCCTCTAAAGAATAGAACAACCATGAACCATGATGGATTCAATGAGGGAACAAAAACAACAATAAGAAGATTTGGATCCCAAAGGGGACCTCACCAGTCACAAGAGCAAATAGGGTTCTAGTAAGCTACCAAGGAACCTAGTAGGTTGTATTTTGTATTCCATAAACTTAATAGAATTAACTAATTCTATGGCTCACCTCCATAATTGTGCCTTTTTCATGAAGTGGGTGGTTGACTGGCCCTCTAGGAAAAAAATCCAAAAATGGTGTAGCGACCAATGGGGAAAATATATTAGGGTTAAATCATTACCAAGAGGCTTCTTCTTGGTGGAATGTCCCTCTAGAGAAAAGGAGAAGGAAATTCTTAGTCAAGGCCCTCTATTGATGGATGGGGTCAGATTCTATGTAAAGGACTGGGTTCCAAACTTTAACCCAATCACCCATAAGATCTCCAATATCCCAATGTGGATCAGGCTATATAATGTTGGGAATTAAGGTGTCTCAACCTTGGTAATTCTCTGCATTTGTAATGTTTGTATTTATTATTCAATTGCCTATGTTGTAAATAATTGGAAATTCCACTTTGTCATATTGTGGGATGTGGCACGGTGATGTGTCAATCCTACATGGATTATGACAACTTGTTATTTTGTCCTCACATGAGGAGATAGGCATCCCACTTAGTGGTAGGAATATTTTTCCACGTGTCGGCATCTTCTATGTTGTGTATGGAATGTTTGACTGAAACGGTTATGACGGATTCCTATGATGAATCTATGACATGTAAGAGTCGAGAATAGAAGGTTGTAAGATAGGTAATGACATGTGTCATGAAGCATCTTTGAATGAGGCATATTTGGGCGCCCCAAGGTGAAATATGATGTGTTATAAGAGAATATGCTATTTATAGCATGTGTATGATAGATTCTCTTACAGCTGTAAGTTGTAACCGCTATGACAGATTCTATGACGGTCGTAAGTGTCGTAAGAGCATCTGTCATAGCCCATTTTGGAAATAGGTGACCTCTTTGGGATGGGAGTTGTGGACAAGTTTTAGACACATTCTATAATGTTGACCAAGTGTCCCTAGGCATGGGTTTTGGTCCAAGATGCCATATTGGACGCCCATTCCAAGAAAGGTCCAAAATTGCCTTGTATGTTCTATTTAAACAGGTGCTTGGAGATGGAGTTTGTATTACAGGTTCACAGGTACTATTATGCTGCTGGATTGACTCCAGACATGAGTGTCAAAGACCATTGAAGCTTGCATTGCAAGTGTGTTGTAAACATTCTTTCAGATTTGTTAATACATTGTGCAGGTTTCTGAGTGTGGGGTTTTTCACCCAATAAAGGGTTTTCCCCACCGTAAATCTTTGTCTCTCTTCTTCTGTCTTCTTTTTGGCTCTTGTGTTTTGCTGCTATATCTCATTTTAATGGTTTAACATCGCTGTAATAGTTAGGATAAAGTTGAATTTGCATAACCCTCTCCTCAATAGATTAGTGTAGGAAGAGTTTCCGCACACCTAGCTTCCTTTCATATAACCTACCAACATAATACTGGGATCTTGGGATCCTAAAATTGATTGGTGATGAAATTGGGTCCTTCATCAAGGCAGATGGCCAGATTGAAGAAGATGACTTCAAAATCTATGTTACTATTGACCTTGAAGCTCCCTCTAGATGAGATTGAGATTAGATGGGACTCTAGAATTTGGAGATAAAAGGTGCAAGTGGAGAGATCTATAGAAAGATGCAAGAAGTGTAATATGATGGGGCACACCCTCGAGGAGTGTAGATAGAAGGGAGAAGGTATAAGGGTGATGGAGAGAGTTGCAGTAGAACATACACCAAGAAATGAGATGGAGAATAAAGAAGTTGAGCCTCTAATAGATGACAATAAAATTAATGAAACAAAAGAAGGGAATGAATTTGTTGTGAAACCAATTGATAATGTGGCCATCACATAGGAAATTTCAAATTTTTACATGGCACTAGAGATTCTTGGATTGAATAAGGACCTCAAGAAGAGTGACTTCAACACACCAATGGTGGAGAACGGTGAAGGAGAGCCAAGAAATGAGTTGGACACTAAATTCTGAAGACAACGTCAATTTATTGGAGGAAATAATGGTGAGCCAAATAGAGTCTAAGATAAAGAAACCCAAAAATGGGGAAAAAACCTTAGAGCAAGAAAATCAAACATGGCCAAATTAGAGATAACAAGGAAGGCTAAAAGATAGATGAAGCTGAGATTGGGGAAGGGGCTCACCCTTCCCAGAGAGCCATGAGGCTCATAATGTGGAATGTTAGGGGCATTAATTCCTCTAACAAGAGGTGCTTTCTCAAGTGTCTAATGGATTTGTCAAAACCATACATAACCTTAATTTAGGAGACTAAAATGAAGACAATGGAGATCAATGAGATAATAGCAAAATGGATACAACAGAGGGGTCACTTTGTGAATGCTAGGGGAGATTCTAGCAGATTGGGTGTAATATGGAATCCCAACACTGTGACAAATGACCACATTCAAGATAGTCCTTTTTGACATGTATGCAAAATTAAATACATCACCATGAACCTTAATTTTATCTTGATCAATGTGTATGGTCCAACAGGAAACTCTTAGAAAAAGGATGTTGGGGAACAAATAATTACTTTAATACAAACAATGAAAAATGAACTAATAATAGTGGGGGGGATTTCAATGCTACCCTAGATGCATCAAAGAAGAAAGTGGGCATTTCCAAGAAGACACAAACATAGCTGGATTTCAAGAATTTCATGTCTAGAAATCATTTTCAGGATATCCTTCCAAAAAATGGATGTTACACTTGGACCAATTAAAGGCAAGGATTGAAAAACATTATAGAAATATTGGACCATTTTCTCCTGCATGGAAATTGGCCAACCATCCCTTCACTATACGAATTCCCAATACTACTTCACTCAGGATCTGATCACTTCCTATTCTTTCTAAGATTTATTCCAGATTCCTCACGCTTGAGGTGTCCCTTCAAATTTGAAAACACATGGCTACATGATCAGGATCTCAAAGATAGGATCTCTGAATGGTGGAATTTAACCCCAACTTGATAAGAGGTACCAAACTTTCCTAGTTCTTTAAGAGACTTGATTACATCAAAGAACAACTAAAATGTTGGAACATAAGTCATTTCAAAAATACTTTTGAGGAGAAAGAAAAAGTAGAATTAGAGTTGGTTTCCTTCAATGAGGTGATTATCTAGGATGGCATGGATTAGGAGATGGGTAAGTGCACTTGAAGATGAGTACACCTTTTGGCCAAAAAGTGGAAGTGTTTTTCCTATTTTTTAAATTTTGTCATACTTGGAGTGAAAATCTGAACCACTTACACATATAATATTAATATGATGTAAAAATATGAAATGTAGGATTTTGTTTCTAGTTTTCAAATATGTAATTTTTTCTAATACCCAAATGATAAAAGTTGGTTTTCTATAGGATGTAGAAAAAGTGGCTTTTTAAAAGTCCCTTGTTTTTTGCCAAAGCATCCATGTGTACGACAAATATAATTTGACCTAAATGAAGGTATTTTTCTAATTCCTTTTGTGGAAAGATGCATAGTATGTTGAATATTGGTCAAGATATTTTTTTGTAATTTTTTGATAAATATATTTTTTTGATTAATTTTTTCTCACCCTAATTAGTGTTCTTTAAAACCCCTTGTGTACAACCAACATAATTTGAGCTTAACTAATCGTAAAATGAAAATTGCTTTTTCTAAGGCAAAAAATTCCAATGCTTAAGGATATAATTCTAAGGCAAAATTTTTTTAGAAGGAACAAGGAGAATTCTAATGCTTAAGGCTATAATTTATGCAATCCCAATCTATATAATGTCTTGTCTTGGAATGTTAAAGAAGACCTATGACATCATAAATTAGAAAATGAGAGACTTCTTTTGGAAAGGAACATTGATAACAATAAATTCCAACTCATAGCTTGGGACCAAATTTGTATCCAAAAATGGTTGGGGGAGTGGGTCTAAGAAAATGGAGAACTCTCAATACAAGACTGGGTGCAAAATTGGTATGGAATTTATATTCAAATCCCTAGCTCAAGTGGTCCAAAATATTACAAAATAAATATTTGGACTCCTCAGATCCTAAGAGAATCCTTACAACAATCAATTCCCTCAAGGATCTACTATTTGGAACTTTTTGCTCTCCTACAAGAATCTAATGGTGAATCACACCACATGGGAAGTGAAAAGTGGGTGACAGGCTTTGTTCTAGGAGGACTTGTGGAATGGGTACTCAACAATGAAAGGCCTACCAAACTTGATTGAGGCAAGGAAGGTGCTAGTTAAGGAGTGGGGAATATATGTAAGGGATTACATAAATTTTGTCGATAGTGATAGATGACAAGAATGGAAATGGATGTCCCCTCAAGGCCTTGCAATACCTGAGGTAGAAAAAGAGTATTTGAATGCAGAATTTTCCAAGAAGAAGGTCTTCATCTCAGATGGGGCGGATACCATCAGATGGTGCAGGGAAAAGTCAAGAAGATACAATGTTGAGATCGGTTATAAAATAGAAGAAGTTGCATCAGCTAAGGAGGACTGGCCTATCCGCTTATGTTGGAAGAAATAGTGCCTCCCAAAAGCTAGTTCCTTTGCATGGGCAACACTACAAAAGAGAATTCTTACAAGAGATAGACTAAGGAAACCAGGCTTCAAGGGCCCCTCCAGATGTTTGTTGTGTAAGGAGGATGAGGAAACCATGAATCACCTACTCTTAAGTTACAAATGTGTGGAAACATGCTAGAAAAAAGTTCTTGGAAAGCCAAACTAGGCTAGTCCTCTTCCTCAAGACATTCATTCTCTATTTGTAGCTTGGTCAGTTCTTCATAACAATGTTGCATTATGGAGTATTTGGATTATTTGCCCCTCTATGGTGATTTGGGAACCATTGAAAGAAAGGAATAGGAAACTCTTCCAAGAAAAAGAGATGTCTTGCAAAGCTTTCTTCAATAAGGTGGAAAATGCCATTGTCGAAGTGGTCAACAATGCAGAAAGAAACCAACCACTTAAGAAGAGTTTGTTCATAGCTTGGCATAATGAACTTCAGAAATCTTGGTGCAAGTTGGTGGTTCCCCCCATTTATGGGAAAGATAGGGTTCACATAATCCAAGAGTGGATGCAAGACCTAGGTATCGCCAAACAAAGATTAGCATAAATTAAATTTTGATGGTGTGGCTAGAGGCAACCTAGGCCTGTCTAGGGTAGGATGCATGATAAGAAACTGTTTGGGTGAGATTGTAAGATTAGTTGCTGTACCGTCAGAAAATGTCCCCTTGGGGGCTTTTCCCTCTTAAGGTTTAGCTCCCAGGTTTTTAATCTGCATTTAGGACATCTTGCATCATATTTTGGCATCTTGATGAGATGAACCCTAAGTTTCATGATAAATGGGACCTAGGGGGATCCCTTGAAAACTAGATGACAATTAGAAGATCATTAAATGAAATTGGCATGAGCATTGGCATTCTAAAGGTGATTCAAGGCATTCATTGTGTGGAAGAGCAGATTTTATGTTGTTTATGTGTTTGTATTTGCAGATTTGAGCATCCATCTCCTCATGGCATGAAGAGATTCTTCCTTCCATGAGATCTTCACTATAAGGTGATATCAATTGTGCTTTTGCTTGTTTATCATTTGGATTTTTCCTCTACCTTCCAAGGGCACGCACTCTTTATCTGACAATAGTTTTTGGAAGACTTGAATGTCTCTTTGGGGCTTGACTGAGGCAAGCCTCTAAACACCACAACCCCCTTCTCATTTTTCTATGATTACAGGTTACATGTTGAAGAAGCGGGAAAAGTGGAGTTGCAGGATAGTGTTGCAAAGTGTTAGATTTGTAGATCAGAGTTGAAAATAGGGCCCTGGACTTGGGCACCCGCTCATTAGTCCTCTAGATTCTGCAACGAAGAAATCTCTGAGATAGTAGGAACATGTTACAAATCAAGTTCCCAGATCCTGACAAAAATTAGGACACTGGACTAGGGTGCCCGCTCATTAGTCCTCGACTGTTCCGCTTCTCAAACTTCAAAATCTGGTACACATTTATCTATCATTTTACATCTTTCTATAGCAGCATTTTGAGTAATTTGTTTGTTTTCTTCCGTATTTGCATAATTAGGGTTTTAAGCATAATTGGGCATAATCAAGCAATCAAATCACACAAATCCAATTTTCTCTACATTCCACTATGATCAAGGGTCTGATAGTAGATTTCTACTCGACCCAAGGTCTTTGAATGTTTATGGTGAAAGGAGGATAGATACAAACAAACCAAACCACCCACTTAACAAACCTATCCAAAATTTCCTCTAAACATTTTGGTGAACCTGTGTTGTTGGACTTGTTTACACCTTGTTGAGTGTTTTTCTTTAGATTTGTAGTCATTTCATTCATTCATATCATCATTCATCTTATTGCATTGGAAAAATTAAAAAAAAAATGAAAATTTTGAAAAAAATTGCATTCTAGGGTTTGCATGTTGCTTTAATTAATTTGAATTTCATCAAATTTCTGATTTTTGCATTATATCTTATTTAAATTGCAGAAAATTACAAAAAAATCAATAGCTTGCATTGCAATTTCATCATAAAATTGCTATGGTTTTGTTAGAAATTTTGAATTTTTCATATAACCTAGTAATTCCAAAAACTAGGGTTTGTAGGTAAAATCTTGTTTCATATTTTTCTACTCATATTAGGCAATCATTAAAATTTTCATTTGGTAGTAGTGTTTCATTTTAGTGTAAATTTGCATTTAGATCTCAAAAATTTGCATTTTTACATAGAACATTTCAACAAAAACTAGTATTTTTCATTGATTTTCATTAGATTTGCACTTGCATTTTGCATTTTAGGACTTGGAAATCATTTTTATATTTGAGTGGAATTAATTTTCATTATAAATCATATTTCAAGACATTTATATAGCATTTTGCATTAAGATCTCAAACCTAGGACAAAAACCTTGATTTTCACTAAGTTTGGCCTTATCGACTCTCTAGATTTGCACCATCAACGTGTTGTGAAGAATATTTTTACACTAATTTGCTGTTATCAAGGTTATTATCTACTTCCCCTCCTAAAAATCTTCACAAAACCTTTTTATCGAGCTCTTGTATTGAAAATTTGGTGAAAAATTGCACATTTTTGCTATATTTGGCCTAGGGTTTGGCCTAGATTTGCACTCCAAGCATGTTGTGATGAGTTTTATGGCTTGAGGTGACCGATATAATTGCTATTATTTTATGAACCTCCTAAAATTTATTACAACACCTCTTTCATTGGGTCTTGGGATTGAAAAATTGTATATTTTAGGGCATTTTCACTAAGTTTTGACTTATTATCATCCTAGATTTTGCATCAAAAGCATGTTGTGAAGGATTTTATTGCTTTATTGGATTGAAAATAGACATATTATTTTCTACCCCTGCTAAAAAACCTTACAACATCTTTTCTTTCATATATTTGCATTGAAAAAATACAAAAAAAATCAAGCATTTTAGGTCATTTTCACACATAGTTTTGCACTTGTCTTTTGCATACTTTTGGAAAAATTTTAAAATGTGATCTCACATTGATTTGAAAGCATATATCATGGCTATTTATTTGGAATCTTTGTTTGCATACATCATAGACATTGATCATTTCTCTAAATTCACTGATAAACATCCCAAAATTCTGGAACAAACAGCATACATACATGATGTTGATCTCTCTATGTGCTCCACATATGAAATCCTTTGTTATATATCTGATTTTGATAGTTTCAGAAATATCATGGGAATATATCCTTTGATATTAGATGAGATATCACTAAATTTATGATCAATGGTATATATACTAGTGATGACCTCAAAATGTTAGATGAAGCCTTATATGACTTTATGGAAAATTCCACTACGACACCTATTGCTAAAACATGTGATGATAACTTTGATTTACCTTATGATCCCTCTCCCAAGGCCGTTCCTCTTCATGAGGACACTTTGATGCAATAGTCCATGATTTCATTGACACATCTCTTAACATCATACCACCAAATCTTCATTCTAATGCTCACTCTAGCCAAGATGAAGCATTAGCAAATGAAGAGCCATCAACACTTTTCCATTCCAATGCTCTCCCTAACCAAGAGGAAGCATTAGTGAATGAAAAACTCCCTTCATCAAAGAACATTCCATGGGTAGACGATGAGCTTTCATCTAAGAACAATAAAAACTCTATCATAATGCATGAAACCTCTATGGATAATCCTACCAACCTTGTTTCTTTAGTTGATTGTTCACACACCTTGGATATCACTAAGAAAGAGAAGACCCTTAGTCTCCCTCCTTTGATTGAATATTCAAGTCATTTGGAACTCACTAAGGATCTAAAAACATCAATTACCTTTGATAATTGTCCTCACAACACCTTACCTTCCCCCGATTCCAATGCTCTTCTCTCAAAAGTTGTAGCACTAGTGGATGAGAAAAGGTCTCCTACATTAAAACTCTCTTGGATGGATATTGAAATCACTCAAACTAAATTCCTTCTTCCATCTCTCAAGATCATAATGCATACAACTCAATAGGAAAAAATTGACCCAAACATTGAACCAGACAAAGATGACTCTAAGAATGAGCAATCTAAACACAAGGACAACAGTTGGGCTATGGTACCTTATGTCCCATTTTCCTCTAACATTTGGGAGTGGGAAGATGATGATGATGTGCTTGATGACAAGACTTAGTTCGAAGATCCTACCAATTAAGTATTTCTAACCATTTATCTCTCTCGTGATGTGCTTCCCTCGTGATGTGTTATGTGTTGTTTAGGTCTCTTGGGATGACCCCTGATTCTCTCGTAAGGTCCGGGATACTAGGAGACTGCCTCTATTGTGACCTTCTTCTATTTGTATCATCATTCTTCTATATTGCCTCTCTCTCTAGTTTCATTGTTGTGTGTTGTGTCTTATGGACATAGTGTTGTGGTTGGTGAATTAAGGGCACCCTCCTACATGACTGTCCCTAAGACACTTGTTTCTCCTCTCTTATTTATTGTTTCCCTTCCTCTAGTGTTTCTATCTAGTGGGTGGATGATGAAAAATATTTATACTGATGCGGACCTAGCATCCCTTTAGCGAGAAATCAAAATTTGGACATAGTTCCTAATGTGACGATGGGGTTGTAATATATTATCCAACGCTTGGCTAGTAAAAGCACTCTGTGATTTCTACATAGTGATTTTGATGGTGCTTTATCTCACTTACAAAACATAACAATACTTCTGCTCCGTGCACTTTGTCTATCTTGAATCGTGCATTCCTTAGATTTCATATGCATTATTAGTTTCTTGCAAGGATGTGTTTGTGGGAACATTTGGCGATCGCAAAGTACACTTCACCTCTAAGGGGCATGGGCTTTGCGACGGTCTGTGTTCCCTTATGTGTTTTCTTCCTACCATAATGTGCTTGATATCGATACCTGATATCAATCACCTTAAGGTGGGGGCATATATAAGGTAAGCTGTCTATTGTAGATGTTAGCAATGTGCTTGTCCTCAGGTGTAGTTTAAAGACTAGTACGATGAGTACTTCCTGCACTTTGAGTTTGTTTACAATCAATCAATCAATCAATCATCTTTAGCCCTCTACGGAGGCGAGGATGGTGTATCTCTTGTGGAGAGTGCACATCCTATCATTTTCAAAAGTCCTCATCATGAGGTGGGGAGTGGTTCTGTGACTAACTCAACCCTTAAGCGTTTCTTCGGTGATTGTTGTGGTGAAGCCCAATCATCGGTGTGTGCCTATAATGTACCTGAGATGGTGATGAACCTAGAAATAGGAACACTCCATCCCTTGTCTTCCATTTTTTCTCCATGTCTTTAAAGTGTGTGTGTTTTACGTGTTTGTTCCCAAGGATAGTTTAAAGACCGGTGGCAATGAGTCCCTCCTATGCTTTAGGATTTGTGTGGCATGCTTTCTTTACTTGGCATGTTTTATGTGTGTGTTGCCCCATGTGCAGTTTAAAGACAAGTGGCGATGAGTCTCTCCTGCATTATGGGTGGTTTGTTTTCTAAATCCTGTACTTGCATCTACGTTTCATATATATGAGAAAAAGAAAAAGAAAAAAATCATCTCTATCTTCTATGCATTCAGTGTATTCACTGTGTTTTGTGTATCTTCAATGCTATCTTCTCCATGTTTTGTGTGACTGTAACTGTATTCTCCATATTTTACGTGCATGTTATTGTCTTCTCTGTGATTGGTGTTTCTTCTCTATGCTTGGCATGTTTGTTGTGTTTGTTGACCGTACTTTAATGCATGTATCAGCCTCACATTTATATATACATTAAAGTGGGGACTAAATGTAACATCAGAAAATATCCCCTTGGGGGCTTTTCCTTCTTAAGGTTTAGCTCTCAGGTCTTTAATTTGCATTTAGGACATCTTGCATCATATTTTGGCATCCCGATGAGATGAACCCTAAGTTTCATGATAAATGGGACATAGGGGGATCCCTTGAAACAAACCCTGCCCAACATAGGGAGGGAGGACTTGGGTGCCTGTGCCCTAGTCTTGCCCTATTTTGGGTCAAACCCAAATTTCAAGTGTTGGCTTGTGACCATTATTTAGGTCCTATATCGACATGGTAAGTTTGAATTATGAAATTCTTGGAGAGAATGTTTGTAGTTGCATATATAAGCATGTTTAGGCATTCATTTGAAAACTAGATGACAATTAGAAGATCATTAGATGAAATTGGCATGAGCATTGGCATTCTAAAGGTGATTCAATGCAATATTTGTGTGGAAGAGCATATTTTGTGTTGTTTATGTGTTTGTATTTGCAGATTTGAGCATCCATCTCCTCATGGCATGAAGAGCTTCTACCTTCCATAAGATCTTCACTACAAGGTGATATCAATTGTGCTTTTGATTGTTTATCATTTGGATTTTGCCTCTGCCTCCCAAGGGCACACACTCTCTATCTAACAACGGTGTTCGGAAGAGTTGAATGTCTCTTTGGGGCTTGACTGAGGCAAGCCTCTAAACATGACAACCCCCTCCCCATTTTTCTGTGATTGTAAGTTACAAGTTGAAGAAGCAAGAAAAGTGGAGTTGTAGGAGAGTTTTGCAAAGTGTCAGACTTATAGATCAAAGTTGAAAATAGGGCCTTGGACTCATGCGCCCGCTCATTAGTCCTTTGGATTCCGTAACGGAGATATCTCTGAGACAACAAGAATAGGTTGCAGATCAAGTTCCCAGATCCTGACAAAAATTAGGGCACTGGACTAGGGTGCCCACTCATTAGTCCTCGACTGTTTCACTTCCCAAACTTTGAAATCTAGTACACATTTATCTATCATTTTACATCTTTCTATAGCAACATTTTGAGTAATTTATCCGTTTGCTTCCATATTTGCATAATTAGGGTTTTAAGCATGATTAGACATAATCAAGCAATCAAGTCACACAAATCCAATTTTCCCTACATTCCACTGTGATCAAAGGCCTGATAGTAGATTTCTACTCAACCCAAGGTCCTTGAATGTTTATGGTGAAAGGAGGATAGATACAAACAAACCAAACCACCCACTTAACAAACCTATCCAAATTTTCCACTAAACAGTTGCAAAGACACTTAGGAAGGGCATGAAAAATGAAGTTGAATCCCAAGAATTATTGCTTGGGCTATATACTTGCAAAAAACTAGGACTATCGAAAATACATATAGAAGGAGACTCACAAATTATTGTTAATGTTATAAATGAAAGCAACACTACTTTAATGAAAATCTGATTCAAATAAATTTTAGCAATCTTTCAAATGTGTGTTAACAATGGAGATTGTAACAATACATAAATATACTAGAAGTAGAATGAAGCACATAACATAAGTGTTTAATGTGGAGAAAACCCTTTTGGGTAAAAAACTCCACCAAGAAAAGAGGCCAAGTTGTATTATCTTCACAAAAGGAGATTACAAATACATTCACTTCTTCTATCCTCCAACCTTCACTCCGGCAGACCTAGGTACCTATAAACTATTATCTTCCTCTCATCTACTATGCTATGGTTTATATAGAATTTACACAACCTCAAGACATTAAATGACTTCTTATAAGCCCATAACACTTGTCAAGAGTCAGCAACACAACCTTGGGCGTCCATGGCCAAGAATAGGCTCTTACGAGGTCATAAACACTGTCATACATGCATCCTACACTTGGGAAAATGTACCCATGCAAGCTTGAATGCCTTGGGGCTAAAAATAGCCACTTACAACATCTTATGACACATCATATGCTATTATTAGTGTCATAGATTCTTATGACAACTTACAGTTGTCATAGATTCTTATGACAACTTATAGTTGTCATAGAATCTCTTACACCTTCTTACAACATCTATGACGTGTGTCATAACACTAAAATTAGATTATTCCTCCACATGTGCACCCCACTTTGACCAATTACCATTTACCATAGTAAATGACATCCTGTAACTACCACCAGTAACTCTGGGACTTACTGTGCAGTAACTCCGTAATTACCGTGGACAGTAAATAATTTTTACCACTGCTGGTGAAACTTGTACATCCCTTATGGGTAAGTACAAATTACAAATAATAAATGGAATAAATATAATATTAGGATTTATAAGGTTAATGGTACCTTATCCCAACATTCTCCCACTTGACATTATACATTGTAAATCAACCCATAGGAAATCAAATGAAAAATAATCAGGCACTAGAAATAAGGCCCATGGCCTCTTTGCACCACATAAACTTCTTTGTGCTCATAGGCTTGGTCAATGAATCTACAACATTCTCCTCAGTGTCTATCTTCTTCAACTCAATCTCTCCATTTGCAACCAGCTCTCAAACAAAATGATACTGAACATCAACATGCTTAGTCTGAGCATGATACATGGGATTCTTGGCCAAACAGATAGCACTCTGGCTATCACAACCAATCTAAATGATCCTGCAGTCAAAACCAATACTTGTACATAGTCTCCTCAACCAAACTGCCTCCTTAGAGACATGAGTAGCAGCCATATACTCTACTTCTATGGTGGACAAAGCAACTGTGGGCTGCCTCTTACTCATCCAACTCACTGCACCTCCAAACAGAGTAAACACATAGCCACTAGTGGACCTTTGACTATCCAAGTCACCTGCCCAATCTGCATCAACAAAACCATGTATGTCTAAAGATTTATCAACACTATCAGTACCAGAATAAACCAAACAATGATCATGAGTACCTGCAAGATATTTAAACACCTTTTTTGCATAGTTCCAATGTCTACCAAGGTTAGACATAAATCTGCTTAAAACTCCCATTGCTTCGGCAATATCTAGTCTAGTGCAAACCATTGCATACATCAAACTCCCTACAACACTAGCATATGGTACATTAGACATATCCTCAAGATCATCATCAGTCTTTGGACACATATCTAATGAAATCTTAGTATCAATGGGTAAAGGAACTCTAATTGGGTTACAGTCCTACAAACTAAACCTCTGCACAATAGTATTCACATACTTACTTTGTGACAACCAAAGTTTTCTGTTAACTCTGTCCCTCCTAATCTCCATTCCCAAAATATACCTTGCAGCACCAAGATCCTTCATCTCAAATGCAACTGAAAGTTGGGCTTTAAGCTCACTGACCATACCCTTAGTATTGTTGAAAAACAACATGTCATCAACATACAAAGCAATAACCACTATAGAATCATCAACACAATGAATGTAAACACAATGATCTTCCTCACTTCTAACAAAACTCAATTTTAAAACAAATGAATAAAACCTTTGATACCACTTTCTGGGGGACTGTTTTAGACCATAAAGAGACCTCTTTAACCTACAAACCCAATGTTCTTTTCCTTTTACCTCAAAACCTGTAGGTTGTTGCATATAAATTTATTCTTTAAGATCTCCATGCAAGAACACAGTCTTAACATCCATTTGCTCAATCTCCCAATCATAAGCTACAACAATGGATAAGAGAAATCTAATAGAAGTCAATTTAGCAACAGAAGAGAATATCTCACCAAAATCAACTCCCTCTCTCTGGGAGTAGCCCTTGGCTACCAGTCTAGCCTTGTACTTCTCCAATGACCCGTCTGCTCCAAAATTCTTTTTGAAGACCCACTTACATCCTATGGCCTTTCTTCCTTTGGGAAAACGAACAAGATCCCAGGTGTTACAAGAGTCTAAAGCCATCATCTCCTCCTACATGGATAGCTACTAAGACTCACTATCATCTACAGAAATAGCTTCCCTATAGGATCTAGGTTCATCGTTAGTACTCAATAAAGCATATACACAACAAAAATTTGGTGGGCTATACCTGTCAATTGGATTCTATTGTCTTGTGGATCTCCTCAAGGGTGGAGTAAGAGACTCTACTCATTCTTTTGCATGATCATTTGTACCAACTTCTTCTGTCACAACAAATTCATCTTCATCAGAACTACTTAAATCATCTTCTTCTTCTTCATCCCCTAATCCATCATTCTGTTCTTCCTGAGGTGCATCTTGCTGCTCTAACTCAAAGTGCACTCTCTTTACCTTTTCATCTTTTTCTTTTGGTTGTTCAGGTTCAGAAATAGCTCTAAGTTCCCTCAAAATTACATCTCTAGAAAAGATAATCTTGTGGGTTAGTAGATTCCAAAAATTATAACCTTTCACATTATCACCATATCCAATGAATGTACACTTTTCATCCTTTGGATCCAACTTAGACCACTTTTCCTTAGGCACATGAACAAAATCTTCACAACCAAAAACCCTTAAATGTGAAACAGAAGGGGTCTTACCTGTCCATACTTCATAAGGTGTTGAATCACTAAGCATACTTCTGTGCATCACTAAGCATACTTCTGGCCCTTTCCATAATTGTTTGGTTCATCCTTTCTGCAACACCATTCTACTGTGGTGTATATGGAGTTGTCTTTTGTCTGATTATACCTGCATGCTTGCAAAACTCATCAAATTCCTTAGAGCAATATTCCTCTCCATTGTCAGATCTTAATATTTTTATCTTTAAATCTGATTGGTTCTCTACTAAGACTTTGAATTCCTTAAACTTAGTGAAAACTTTAGATTTATGCTTCATAGAATAAATCCATGTAAATCTGGATACATCATTAATGAAGGTTACAAAATAATGAGATTTTCTGATAGATTCATTATCCACAGGTCCAAACACATTTGTATGAATAATTTCTAACTTCTCTTCTGCTCTATTACTTCCTAAAGGAAATGATTTTCTATTTTGTTTACCAAACACACAATGCTCATAGAAATCAAAGTGCTCATCAGAATAAGAGAAATCGTCTAACAAATATTTATTCTTAATAGTTTTCAGTACATTATTGCTTGTGTGGCCCAATCTATGGTGCCACAACATACATGTATTTTCAGTAGTGGCCTCAGATACATAGGAGGCATTACAAATTGTAGTGGCTTCAAGCTTAAACAAGTTCTTGAATCTCTTCCCTTTCGCTACCACCAAGTTCCGTCTCACCAATCTGTAGCCAAGCTTGTCAAATGTCACATGCATTCCCAAATCATTCAATTTTGAAACTTAAATTAGATTTCTAGCTAATCCAGGAACATACAAAACACTAGGGGGGTTTTAATCCTCCCATCACTGAAACACAACAATACCTTTCCTTTCCTGATAATCAGATATGTAGAGTTGTCACCTGTGAGGCCTACTTTTTTTCATTCCATTACATTGGACTATTAGTTTACTATTGATGATACATTTAGATTTGTGGGACTGTTGATCCCAAATTTCTGAACTATTAGACTTTATGATGTATGTGGATTATTATGTTTACGATGTGATAGACCTGGATATTGCTTTACTGATGATGTTAGATAGATGCTTTATATTATGATGTTATGGGAAAACTAATTAGGTGATGTTAGATAGAAATTTTTATGTGATTCAATCTTGGGAATGGATGTTTGAAATGTAGAAATTAGGATCTAAATTGTAATGTGACTTCCTTGATGCTTAAACAAACTTGTGATATTTTATGTGAATGTATTTTTTAATTTGCTTTGGCTATTATATATATATGTGTGTGTGTGTGTGGAATTAATGTTGTAATTGAGTGCGCAAGTATTTCTAACAAGCCACAGAAATTGGAGATCATCCTACACACGATGTTGTTATCCCTTGTGAAGCCTATCTAGTTCTACGAGGAACCAAGATCAACTCTGTGTATGATGAAATTCTGTAATGTTGATTTCATGTTGTTAATCAGGCTAAGTCTACCCCTCTTTTAATTTGAATTCTAATTGGTGTTTAAGAATTTTGTCTTTGAATTTCATTTTTTAAAATTTTAAATTTTGAGACCCCTTTTCATGTGCTTTAACTTAACCCCAGGTGCTCAAAATTAGCTAAACTTGACCCTGGGTTGTAACCCTTGGGTCTAGGGACCTTTTGGACTTGGGTAACCCTTGTTAAATCTCTATATGGTCACCTTAACTTCACCCTGAAGTTAAGTGACGAAAATGGAGGCATGGGAGGGAGAGGATGAGTGGTCCCAACACTCAACCCCATCCTCACCACTTCCCAATGTTGGAGATGTCTCCAAGACCCTCTAATTGAGGAGGACTTTACTCCAAGTATCTCTCACAATTGGTTAGAGTACCTTGGAGTTGTGTGGTCCCTCTTGGGAGGAAAGGAATGGGACACATGTGTCACCCATTCCCTCTTGAGCTCCACTTTTCTCTCCCACATGTTTGAGAGAGGACAAGTGGAGGGGTGAGGGAGACTTGGGGATGGGTGAGTGACATGTGTCATCACCCATCCCATGGTTCTTACATGTAGTGGGGAGGAAGATTGAGGAGGTGACAAGTGTCACCTCCCCATTCCTCAAAGCTCATGGGTTAAGCTTATTTTAATCCCACTTGGAGAAGGTTATGGGTTGTTGAATTTTTGGAGAATTTTATTGTTTGAATTTTACTTTGGGGAAAAGATAGAGAGAGTTTTGTGGCTTATGTTGGAGGAGGATTTGAAGAAGTTCTACATCAACCATCTTCCATAATTAGGCTTTTAAAGGTTGGCTTCAAGGCTAAGGCCTTCCCTTTGTATTTTTGTTTGCTTGCATGATGCTATGTGTGAGATCTATTTTCTTGAGTTTTTATTGTTATTGTGGGAAAAATTTGTAGGGTGTTGTAAGAGCCTCTCCCACTTGGGAGAAGATGCTCAACAAGTGTGGGGTAGGGGAGGAGTGAACCTCCTCAGGTTCATTACCTTGTTTTTGTGGTGTTGTAAGCCTTGAGAGCAATATAGGAGATTTTGAGCAAAATGTGAAATGGCTTGAGAGCCAAAATGGAGGCTTTTTGGAAATTGTGTTTAAATATGATGGCTAGAGGCCTTATGAGGTATTTATTTTGGGATATTTGTAGGAGTGGCACTCTTGAGTTGAGTGTGTCCACTTCCCTACCCTTTTGAACTCATCTTGGTTGAGTTCTTGTGTTGTGTAATCCATGGGTGTAAAATTATGTTTGGTTGTTTGAATGCCTTGTTGTGATGTGAAATGAGTTCCCAAGTGTGTGGATGACCTCCCTATCTCAGGGATGATCCTCTTGCGGTTCTATGGTAGGGAGGAGAGCAAGATGTGTGGTTTTCTTTCCCCTTGTTGTGATATGCAGGTTCATTGGAGCTAAGTTTGTGAAGTTGGAGAAACACCTTGTTCTTGGAGTTGATATTTTATTTTCCTTTACTCTTTTAGCTCTTGAGAGAGAGCTTGACCTACTTAGGAGATTTTATCATTTGTTAGTTGTCTAAGAGAGGAGCATTGTTCTCTCCCTTGTTGTAAAAATGTCTATTTTTATTTTGTGTGTAGTCTATTTACATTTGAAATTGAAAGTTATAAATTGTTGATTTAATTCTTATCATTCAATAAAAGTGGAAGGAAGAAAATTTATTTTAAAAGAATATTTCATTTGTATGTAAATTTTAAAATTTGTCAAATGGAAGAGCTATGATTTTAATTTTGAGACAAACAAGAAAATTGTATTTTGTTATTATCAAAAGAGAAAATTAGTTCTTGTTATGTATTACAGGTATCTAATTATTTGTAATTGTTCTCTTCTTAAAAATGTAAATATTAATATTGCAATGAATATATTTTGTTAGAAAAAAATGAGTTCTTTCCTTATTGAAAATTAAAAAAAAAAGATATATATCCTTGTGTATTTGTTTAAAAAAGAAAATTTACAAATGTTTAGAAGAAAAATTTGTAGTTGAAAATATATATATATATATATATATATATATATATATATATATATATAATTATATAAATTATGTGTAATTTGAAAGAATGCATTTTTGTATGTATTTAAAGAAAAAAAATATAAACTGATTTTAATATTCTGCCAACAAAAATAGAGAATACATTTTATATATATTGTTATTTTTTTATATTTAATAAACTGTGATTTTAAATTAATTTGTGTTTTTTTGTTGTATATATATATAAATACATATATATATATTAATAAATAACACTCATTGAAAAAAAAAAGGAAAGAAGGGTAAGTGCAAAAAGATGGGGGGCCAAAAAGTGGCTAAATTGTTTTCAAAAATATTTAATGCATAACGCGCTCACGTTATGGTTTGGTAATGACGAGCTTAAGGCTCGTCAAAACCAAACCATAATGTGCTCACATTATAATGCGAGCACGTTATGACTTATTACAAATTAAAAAAAAGCTTATCATCTCATTTCATTTCTTTTTTCTCCTCTATACCCGCGGCCTACAAACCCTAGGAAGCGCGCTTGCATTTTGGAAAAGTCAATTCAACACCAAAACCTTACCGATTCTTCGCCAAAATGCTGCCACGACGTCGAGCACGCCAAAGGAGTGATTTTTATTTATTTGTTTGTTTGAATTTGTTTCTAAATAGGTAGGTTTGAGTTAATTTTTGATGTATATTTCGTTAATTGTCAGGAAATGTTAATGCACCTCCTCCTTCTCCTCCTCCTCAAAATCCACAAAATCTTGAGGAGGAAATACCTGCAGAACAACAACCTCCTCCATCGATTCCTCGACATGCCCCTGGAATACAAGAAAATATAATGGGGCATATTGAAAATAACAAAAAAGAAATTGAAGATATAATTGCAAGGTTGAAAGATCCTTCCACTTCAACCTTGCATAGGTCCACGCTTGCTGAATTTCTTGAATCTATGTTATCAAATGTAGATTCAATTAGCAAGCAAATATCTAGTTGGACGGATAAGACGAGAGAGTTTAGAGACTATTATGTAGACAAGTTGTTATACCAAAATGTGAAAAAATTACAAATTATAAATTAGACTTGTGTTCGATTTTCACAAACCCACAAACAAATCAACCTCCATCCATTACATGCAAGAGGTTCCCTATCCATTGGTACAACAACCAAGCGATAAGGGACAATTTTGGGCAGAGGTGGTGGATGGTTTTTGACCATCCTCCATGCAATAATAATGAGGTCCCACAATACTTTTTGAGGAAACTCTACTGCGAGTTTGTCCTCAATAAAGTGCCAAACTATTTTGATATGCGAGATTTCCAGGGTAGAGGTGGGGGGTCAGTACAAGATAGACCAGGGGCACGTGTTGACCCATAGCGGGCAGTGAGATGAGTAATTAGTAGACCAGCCCATGAGCATGTTTCTATCCCTTCCATTGTGAAGGAGAGTGTTAAGGTTGATACACTTCAGTCCATTAGTGCCTTGACTCAGAGCATCATAGAGAATGCTAGTCCTGCAATACAAAGTGGGTTGGGAGATAGTGCGAGGAGTAGGGTCCCACCCCATGCTTGTTAGACTTGCGGGTTAGCCTATGGTTATGACCCCATGGATAGTCATGATGCAAGTGCATAGGCTACATCTGTAGCTGAGCAGATGGTGATGACAGATACCCTCCTGAGTGAGACTTTCGGCCTTGATACTCAGATAAATATTAGCAAGTTTATTAAATTTAATTTATTAAATTTTATTTTTGAAATGCAAGATTAACTAATTTAGTTTGATGATTTTAATGAAATTTCAGGGTCATAGCATTGATGCAGTTTTCAGTCATTCTCCCCCTGCATATTACACTAGATCATCTATTGTCAGGGTATGTAACTAGTAAACAATTATAAATATTACATGTGAATAGCATCGTTATATGAATGGTATTCTAATATCTAATTTTGGATGTTGAATAGGTTAATATTGGAGATTTCATGATAATGCCTGCCAGTGGTGGTGGACTTCAAAGCTTCACGGAGGTAATAAAATAAATAGTTTAATGAATGAATTGTACTTACTAGATTTTTGTATGTGACTTGTGTGCTTTATTGTGTGTACTTCCATGTTTAGATGAATGTGTGTTTATGTTAGGAGCCATGATTTGCATCACTATTATAGTTTTTGTAATTGAATAATATTGTTTTATTTCTAGATGCTACAGGCTGCGGACACACCTCCCGATGTTCATAGGGCAATGGAGCATGGTGTGACCTCTACGATTCATAGCTCCATGGCATTGACAAGGGTATGAGGCAGATTAGTAAATTTTAATTTACATTCATTGTTATAGTTGTTTATTTTTGAAAAATCAAAAGATTATTGATTTGAAGTTTAATTTATATCTGGATGGTTTCTATAGGACATGACATCACCACAGCCTATTCCTGCTACTGAGGCAGGTGAGGAGATAGATTATATGGTAGCGGTAAGTGATTATTTTTTTAAATGTTTCATTTTTTATAACATGTAATTTCTATATATTAATGTCTATACTTTTTATTGTAACAGCTAAAGATGCAGGAAGAACTAAATAGGAGGAGCAACTCTCGGGTTTGTAGTAGACCACCCACATATGCGTCTCCATCCCCTAGAAAATCAAAGGCTGCTTGTAATCTATTCTCTTCACCAACCAGAGGGGAATGACTTTTTATTGTGTTCCTTTGTTGTATGCCTATATGGCATTTGTGGACATATATTTTGTATTGCATATAGTTGACATTGTATGCCTATATGGCATTCTTGTAAGCCTATATGGCTATTTTGTATATATGTTATACTTATATCGATAGATATTGATGTATGCCTATATGGATATTTGGTTAATACAAATCTTTTTTATTGATGGCATCCATACTTGCATTATAAACCCACGTTTGAATGGATATTTGTAGATAACTACTTCAAATATTTAAAGTCCAATTGTATTACATAGGATGTTTGTTGATCTAATAAGCTAGCTATTGTTATTCAAGTATCACCTAAACCTCATTTTGGAACTAAAAGATAAAATTTGTATTTTAAAAAAAAATGAATCATCATGTTTAACAAAAAATATTAATATTCTTTATGAGTTGCTCAATTGAAAATATTCAAATGAGTATGTTGATCCATATTCTTTATGAGTTGGTCAATTGAAAATATTTCTTAATTTCTTGTTATTATACCATATTGGGATACAAAGAGTATGTTTGTTGTTTTGAATAAGATAGTCAAAATCATATGCTTATGAACACTTGATGACCATTATGGTTATTAAATGTAATTCCTTTTGCATATAAGGCGAGGTTATGAGATTACATTGAGTCTTACCTAATTTTAGTATGCAACATAACATTGGGGCTATAGGCTTCCATAAGTCATACTCCGGGATTTTTAGTTTTAGGCACAAATTTGCTTTAAGACCTTAGGCATATTTCTCTACTTGTACAACCTCAAAACTCTGCCTAGAACTCAAGGCACCTTTCATCATCCAAACAACCTCAAAATTGCGTCTTGATATCGAAAGGATGTTTCAAAGTATAAAGGAGGGCACCTTAAGGGAGGTAATTCATCTTGATTATCAAAGTTGATCAAACACATCATATTGAACATCATAGCTCTAGGCGTAGTTTTGCCTCTCTCTAAACTATCCATTTTGGTGCCTTGATGTAAAGTGAAGTCTAAACTTAGTGAAGATTGCGCCTAGAAAGATATCACCTTGGATATGTGCCTAGAGTCATCCTAGATCATCCATTTGTGCCTAAGGGTCAATATAACATAATATAACTTAGGAAGACTTTGAAAATCATCAAAAGAAGCCTAGGCTCCTTTTCTTGTCTCCACCATCCATTTTGGGCGCCTAGAGGAAAATGATGTTCAAATCACTTCCAACTGTAGCGCCTAGTGTTAGAACCTTCAAAATGACTAAATCTAACCAAAGGAAGTCTAGACGCCTATTGTCACTTGGATCATCATGAATGAGCGCCTAAGTGGAAGGAGAATAAGCATCTTGTATGGAGGCGCACTTTTGTGTCTAAATAACCTCATTTTGGCGCCTTGAAGGAAGATGTTCTATATCCTAAGATCTAGTGCCTAAGTGTAAAATGGTCTCCTATAGGTTTGAACAAGTGATTGAAGCCATCAAATTGCCAAGAAATGAGCTAAGTATACTAAGGCGCCTTTTCTTGTCTAAACTATCCATTAGCTCGGACCATTTAGGGATATCTTCAGTACAATGTAGCTCAGACTGTTTTGACATGTTTGGGTGAAAAATAGGACCATGCCTAGCGTAAATGTACCCATCCAAATGCATTGGGACAGTCAGTTTGGTCGCATCAGGAGCAGGACGAAAGTTACACCCCTTTGCAACTTTACACTGCCTCCTTCTGACGATTTTTGGGGCAGTAGAAAATCTTTCACCACGGGCAGATACCTCAGAGATATAAAAAAATGAGATTGGTTATTGTAGAGGCACTCTACATGATCATGTTGCCTTAGATAGAATGTTTCTAAGTGACACAGTTTTCGAGTAACATCTCGTCAAAGATTGCTGCCTTTTTGCACTTTGGACTCTTCAGGGATATCGTCGGTACAATGTAGCTCGGATTGTTTCGACATGTTTGGGTGAAAAACAGGACCATGCCTAGCATAAATGTACACATCTAGATGTGTTGGAACAGTCAGTTTGGTCACATTAGGAGCAGGATGAAAGTTACACCCCTTTGCAACTTTACACTGCCTCCTTCTGACAATTTTTGGGGCAGCAGAAAACCTTTCACCATGGACAAATGCCTCAGAGATATAGAAAATTGAGAGAGGTTATTGTAGAGGCGCTCTACATGATCATGTTGCCTCAGACAGAATGTTTCTAAGTGACATGGTTTTCGAGTAACATTTCATCAAAAATTGCTGCCTTTTTACACTTTGGACTCTTCAGGAATATCATCAGTACAATGTAGCTCGGACTATTTCGACATGTTTGGGTGAAAAATAGGACCATGCCTAGTGTAAATGTACCCATCCGGACATGTTGGAATAGTCAGTTTGGTCGCATCAGGAGCAGGATGAAAGTTACACCCCTTTGCAACTTTACACTGCCTCTTGACGATTTTTGGGGCAGCAGAAAACCTTTCACCACGGGCAAATGCCTTAGAGATATAAAAAATTGAGAGAGGTTATTGTAGAGGCACTCTACATGATCATGTTTCCTTAGACAAAATATTTCTAAGTGACACAGTTTTTGAGTAAGATCTCGTCAAAGATTGCTACCTTTTTGCACTTTGGACTCTTCAGGGATATCATCGGTACAATGTAGCTCAGACTGTTTTGACATGTTTGGGTGAAAAAAAGAACCATGCCTAGCCTAAACATATGCATCTAGATGCATTGGAACTGTCAGTTTGGTCGCATCAGCAGCAGGACACCAAAAATGCAAAAGTTGCTTTGTGCAATTTGACAACATTGACACTTTTTTGCAACAGGACTCAAAGACTCAAACTGACCTCAAATGACTCAAAGTGACTTAAAATGAAATTAAATGGTCTTAGAAGACCTTATTACATACAATTGACTCAATCAAAACAAAATTTTATTTTTTGACCCCTCTTGGAGGCATGACAACCTAGGTGCCCCTGCACCATTAATGCAACTGAAGGACTATGGTGGTGGCATGAAACTAGAGTGAGTTGACATTCATTTGCATCTAATTTGGCATCTTTAAACAATTCTAGAGTAGAGTAAGACTCATTTTCCTGAAAACAGTTTAGGAAACCCTTATCTAGGGTTTTGGTAAGAATCATGCATTTTTTGGCCATTCCACTGATTTGATTCACTTTTGATCAGTGGAATGGGTTGTAGTAGGTCTGTTCTAGTATGCTATGATGAGTTTTCGATAGGAAATCTAAGGAGAAGAAGTTTTATTTGAGGAAACCTAACAAAACCATATGTTAGGTGATGTTTAGAGACATAGAGAAGGAACCATAGAGGCATTTTTGGGAACAACAGATTGTAGGAGGAAAAAACCCACAAAATTCATAGTTTTGGCATGAATACTAAGTGCTCAAGTCATTGGTTGAGTTCTGTGTGTGACTTTAAGGGGGGTCTCTTTGTATTTTAGGCCTAATTGGGGCTTTAGGTTATTGAGAGGAGTTGTAGGTTAGGGTATATCGTCCAAAACAACCTATACCTAGTTTTAGATATGTGATAGGGAATCCAAATAGGTATCTACTAATTGTTCAAGTTCTATGTTTGAAGATATATGTCAAAAGTTATTAGAACTGTTCTCCTTTTTTAGGGCTACAAGCCATTTCTTGGGTTTGTGAAGGAAGTGTTAATCCTGAGTTTGATCTGCCTTTGGTAATGATTGGAATGGGTCCCACAGCATTTAAAATCACCTTTTCCATGAAGAATTCAAAGTCTCTAACTGTTGTTCCCACTTTTGTATAATGATCATGAAATTTGGGCTTTAGAGCATAAGGAAACCTTGTCTAGTTTGCCATCCTCCAACTATCCTATTGCCTCTACATCACAATTAGAGACACCTATTATCTAGTTAGAAACCAAGACACCTAGAGATACCAATATTTTATACATTACCTAGATTTTATACGTTATTCTCAAGATCAACTTCATCCATCACTTAGGTCTAACCCCATGAAGCATAACATGATGATGTAAAAATGTGTATATGAGTAAAAGTGCAGCAGGAAATAAAAAAAGACAAACCTTACAAATTAATGTGCATAGTTACAACTCAATGTAACATGACTTTAGAAAATCAATTTGAATACTTACAAATTAATCCAATGAACCATCCAGGTTTGTTCTATTCTTTATTGTGTCAAGTATTGCTTCGCGGTCATACTCACACACCTTCCACAAGATTTTGTTCAAAGGTCTACCCCAATACTGTATCAAATGAACATTGGATGCCACGACAAGGTTTGAGTAATGAAGAATCTTCCGATGCGTGTCAAAGTCCTAAAACAGCCAAACATTAACACTCTTATGTGGGTACCTTCTAAGCCATGTTCCAGTAATAACCACTGAGCCTGTAGGGTATTTGATGTTTTCTCCATCTGTAACTAGGGCCTCCAATTTCTTTTTGGCCTCAACACAATGACATAAGTAATAATCTATTCCCTCTTCATTATCTTCATCTGCAATAACTACATATACGTGCCCTACATTGATATGTGTAGCAAATTAGATGAAATTAGTCAACATTACAAGATGACATTAGGAATTTTAAAAACTATGCAAATAGATATATTACCTGGTTGAACTATATCTGATATGTGGTCAAAGTCAATTGATGATTCGATCTGTGTTAGTTCCAGTGTCGTCAGGGGTCGATATGTGTCAAGTGGGCTAAGATAACTTAACTGCCATTCGTCAACCCACTCCTTTGACTCGCACTCATCCCAATCTTGAATTGTATAGGAAGAACAAAAGCATGACATCTTTTGGATATGGATACTCCATAAACTTGCAATTGAGATTTTGAAAGAGTGCATCTCATTTGATCTTGTCAGTGTACAATAGTCCTCATATGGTGCAATGTTAGTATCATCTATCAACCAAAAAAATATATGAACTGAAGACTTACCTTCATTACCTAGACCCATGGAAGCATTACACCACTCAACAATCAATTTTGCATCTGTCAACTTTGCATTGTCTTTATACTTTAACTCTTCTTGTGATATGGCTCTGTTGATACATGCTCTTGCACCATCATGCTCCCCCTTTCCATGCCCAGCCTCACAAAAGTTCCACATATGCTAAATACCTGTAAAATTATGCCTCCTACTCAGCCAATAGAAATTTCACGAGTTCTTGAATTGTGATGCACAGTTATCTGACCATATGATATGTTGACTGAACGGTATTCCCCTTCTAGCCAAATCATTGTAGAACACCTGAAAGCAACCTTGCACGAACTCCATAGAATGCATGCGATCATCACTAATATAGAAATTATACTCCCTTATGATCTTTTTGTCATCCTCTGTACTATCATTCGCATGGATGAATGCGATGTGCACAAATATAGAAACTTGTGTGGAGTTGTAATATTGTGATTACACCTCACGCTGTGGCTGTAGATTGTAGTTCTCTACAAAGTTGATAACTAAAACAATGCTACCAACCAGAAATGTGTCCTTGCATAATTTGAATTGCAAGTCCAACCATCGAGCTCTATGGGCATGTCTTGCATACTCATACACTATGCTATCATGAAATATAGGCATAAACTGATACACTAGAATCTTTTCAATAACCAATTCACACCTTTTTGCTTCTTAACAATCTTTTGTATTGTATGCCACTATTTTATACTTGTCAAACTCTACTAGTTTGTTTCCAACCACATGTGTTCTTTCTATATGTTCACATATTGGCAAATGTTGCAAGCCACCACAATGATGACATGTGCCATCCAAGCATAATTTCTTGTAGAATATTTGACCTTCCTCTCTTTCACATAAAATTCTTGATATGAAGTCTCTTGAAGATGTTGGTGGGGCATGTATGGCACAACCTTGCAAAACATTGTTAGTATGCATATCTAAACATATAGACCTATAAACATCAAAATGGTTAGAAAATTTAATATGTAATCTACAATAACAAGTAGTGCACGTGTGATTTATCTTGACATAGAAAGGTTTTAGCATTTTAAATTATCTTTGACAAATTTTAATTTGAGGATACTTCTCTAGAAATTTACCATAAAACTATGTTTGAATCTCATCCAAAAAATGCTTTGGATGTGGCTCACGGTTCTGACTACCAATTCTCCTTCTTACCACATCCCTTTGATTCGGAGATACCCTTGTGTAATTCTTCCAAAAGTCTTCAATTAGTGATCTCAATGATTCAACAATTGGTTTATCTTTTCGTGGTAGTCTCCTCGAGAACACCCGTAATTCATTGGCATTAGTGTCCTCAATTCTTTGGCATCTTCCAACGGTTCTTGATAAAGTTTTCCTATTAATTCTCAATTCTTGACTTGTCTTTCTAATGAAACAAGCTTTCCTCATTTGACTACTTACTATAGTCGATGTAATCACACGTCGTGTTGCATTACTATCTTTTGTGTGTGAGGTGTTACCCACACTCTCATACGCACTCATTAGATTCTTGACAATAGATTTTTCACTTGAAGCCTCTAATGTTCTCAACCCAAGAATCTTCATGATGGACCTATACTTTATACTTCGCATCATTTCAAGGAATAATTGACATCTTGCAATCTCATTTAACTTTTCAAAGAACAATCTCCAAATCTTATGAGAATATCTTCTACAAGTGCGTTTTGGAATCTTACCTTCCATTGGCTGCAAAATATTCTCATCAATATCAATCAAATACTTTGGCTTTCTATGCAAAATTCTAGGTGGTGTTAAGTTAGATAAATTCATCTCAACATTAGAAATTTCATCAATATTTAAATGAGATGGGCTACATGGCATACCTTCGATTGAAGATGGAATAGATGACATACCTTGAGGTTGAGGTGGGAACGATGGCGTACCTTCTTCATCACATGTGAGTGATGATGTACTTTCAACTTGAGATGTGGTAGATGGTGTCCCTACATGTTGACTTGTGGTAGAGGATGTGTCTCCAACTATGGTATTCAAATCTCTCGTAGCACGAAGTTTTTGCATTGTTTCTCTTTGTGCTACCAATACCATATCTCTTTGTGATCGTTGTGGTTCCTCTTCAATTGGCATGTCTTCATTTATCGTGTCCAATTTCCTTTTCTCACAAAGTTCCCTCATAGCCACTGCTTTCTTTGCATTCTTAGCTTCTATCTCTTCTTGTGTTGGTTTAATTCTTGATCGTTTCCTTAACATGACGGAGAATTTGTCTGTAGCATGATAAAGAGACCAATATTAGTTCCTAAGTAATGAATCCATACAAATAACTAAAATATATGTCATTCAACCCTTCATAGTAAATGTACATACAATCATCGTGTAAAAGAGTAAATGTCACTCAACCAAAATAGGTACAAAGCATACAAAGCAAATTATTGCAGCCATGAAAGGAGTACATGGGACTTCATGCTTGAAAAGGTTGAGGCAGACCCAATTTGACATGTTTGTTGTTACTAGGGCTACTAGGATTTGGAATTGAGAAGGTGTTTTGTTGGTACTAGGGATACTAGGATTTGGGTGGCTTGTGAAGGAATAGACAACAATTATTGTGTCATGTGCATGTACAAATCATCATGAATAGGTGCATAAGGAATGTCCTAGCCCAAGATATGTGCATACTATTACCTATTAATTTGCCCTTATTCAATTTTTCATGATCCTTTCCTTAGCAAAAAGTCGACTTGTCATATTCCCTTACCGGTCATATGTTTGTTTATTAAGTCGGCGCCTTGTTTTTTAAAATTTTCCTCGTCCGTAGTCTTGTATGTGAAATTACTGAAGAGTTGAACCTTCGAACTTGAACCCTTTCCACAGTTCAAGAGTTCAATGGTTCAAGAGTTCAACAGTTCAATGGTTCAAAATGTAATGTTTCTTGAAAAGTTGTTTAACTGTTGGTCAGTGTGTGTAACTCATCTTGTATCTTTGAACCTTCGAGTTGAACATCATTTCAAAGGTTCAAAGGTTCAACGTTCCGTGACTATAGTCTCATTTCTTCTCAAAGCCTTCTCTAAGTCAAAAATTAGCATGAGAATTAGAGGGAAATATATCTGAAACTTATTACGAAGCAGAAAGTTCTAATGTTCAAAAGGTTATGGATAATAATTACACATCGAGGTCATGTGTGAGAAATGCTTGCAATTAATGCATCTGTCAGAGTTCATGTCTTATCAAGCATTTTCAGCATGTATTATTTCAGCTAGTAATTATTTGACCTATTTAATGCCTTTATCAAGAAAGAACAAGCCAATTTTAGTAAATAAACACATAGGGTGATGCAAAAGGAGAACAACGCGGGAGGTATAAGATTTTTGTTGCCCAGTTTCAGAGTAATTTTTGATCCATTGAAGGTACTCCCAAGCCAAAAACTGGAAGGGGTCCTGTCATCAAAGAGTCCAAGAAAGCCCTTACAACTATTCTACCCCCTCGTGCCACTAGATCAAGAGCTAAAAGCAGGAAGAAGAAGAAAATTTCTAAAGAATAGTTGTGGATTTAAACTCTGAAGAGGATTTAGGAGAAGCAACAAGTGATAAAGGGTTTGATGTACCAATGGCAGAGGAGATTAGTACAAATCAACAAATAGAGGTTGCTTCAGATTCTGTCGATCTGATGATGATTTCAAATGTGCCTTCTGAACAATTGAATCCTGGCAAAGAAGTTTTGGTCCTTGCACCCAAATGGTTGGAAAGTTCAATCAGTGATAAAAGAAAAATAGTTCCATTTTCATTGCCATTGGAGGACATGGTTAGCAAGTGTCTAGGAAAGACCCCTAAATCTAAGAAGTTGAAAACAACATCTAGGATGGACATTGACCCTAATACAGGGAACTGGAGTGCTAAAATAGCCTAACTGACAACTGATGAGGAAGTTCAAGATCCCACAGCTCAAGATTTCACAATAGAAATAATAGATCTTGGGACTGCATCACGTGCCGTGGATGTGCATCATCTTGAAGCATCTACCAAGAGGATAGTCAGCCGCACCTAGAAGGATGAAAAAGATAAGAGGGAGTTGAAACAAACTTTACAATCAATGGAAGAGTATATTGATGCTATTCATAATCCAAACCCACAACCTGTTTCCCAACTACCTCTATCTTTTGACCCAAAATCTCTGGTTAATCAGAAAATGCTAGACCAAATACATAGGAACAAAATGGTAACTAAAGTTCACCCATTTGTTGTTTAACTTATTTGTTCTAAGAGGAAAGGGTTATACAGTTGGAATTGAACATTTTTAGACCAGGACAAATCTGTTAGCCAACAGTTTTTGGCGACTCTGCTGGGGATTTTGAAGTCATTTGTTGAAATATTAGTCACGTTAATATGAAGCAACAATGGTGCTTCCACATGAAAACATAATTCATGTTCTGTAACCTAATCTTGGTTTTCAAGACGAGTAGGAAGATATAATTGGTCAGCTAAATACTCTTGAATGGCGCACTCATTGGAATATTAATGATTATAGAAGGGCAAGCTGAGTATTAGAAAAAGAAGAAGAATTGGCCGATAATTTGAGATTGTTCTTGCTTAGGAAAAGAAGGAGGCAAGCATAAAACGCAGTAAAAAATCAAGCCCCTGAAGTACGAAGAGATCAAGAACTGCTTAGAAATTAATAGCTACTTCTCTAGTTACAATATCATAAGTTGGATTCTAGAAGATACACAAGGTCTTTGAGAAGAGAGGGAGTTGAGGATCCTACTTTTCAAACACTGCAAAGCCTAAATTTTCCTTACATTCCTACCTGTATTAGAAGAGCTATAAGTAGACCTCCTAGCCCTCCTAAACCCTCTACATCCTCTGTCTATCAAGCCTTAGCTCTTTCTGGTACTATCATTCCCTCTGCCATAAGTTTTCTTCCAATGACCCAACCTTGGGGAGCAACTATAGGGCCTCTAAACCTAGGGGCTAACCTGAATCCTCTGCCTAAAAATGCAAGGGAAAGCTTACCAAATTTAATGGAGATGGAAGACAATCACCAGATGAATATCTGAGTGCCTTTACCGTAGCATGTGGTGTGTTAGATGTGCAACATCAAGATGTAGCCATAAGGCTTTTTGTGCATACCCTGACTGACACTGCAGCTCAATGGTTCTATCATCTGAGTGACTCTTCAATCACAAACTAGGATGATATGAAAACTACATTTGAAAATAGATTCAAAAGCGCAGAAGATGAGCATTCCCTTCTTGCCCAATTGACTCATCTTTAGAAAGAGATACATGAACCTATGAGGGAATTTATAGCCAAATTCAATAGAATAGTGCACAAAATCCCAACTGCTAAAAGGCCAACTTCTGAGAATCAGAAATGTTTCTTTATAAATTCTATGCCTCTTGATATTAGTTTTCATCTTAGAAGAGGCGTAGTTGCCAACTTAGCAATTGTACAAACCTTGGCAGTTGGGTTGGAGGATGATCTTATTATGGCTGGAAAATGGAAGAAAGAAGTCCAAGTACCTAATGCTCATTCCTCATCCTCTATAGATCCTGTGGTTCAAAGACTAGTTAATGATATGATTGCCTTAAAAAGACAATTACCTAAGGCTGGTACTTCATTCCAACAACCATGTCAAGATGTTAGCAGGAGAAATTTTAATCAACAGAAAAATACCGGTAGGACATTACCACTTAGATCAGCACAATCAAGGTTAACTATTGAAGCTCCTCTTGGAAGAGGGAATATGTGTGCCTTTCATTTAACTACTGATCATGATGGAAATTCTTGTCTGGAGATGCTTAGATATGCTCAAATGGCTGCTACTCAAGATGTATTGGGAGAGATTACAGAAGAAGAAAGGAACTTTGAGGAACCTGATGACTTTGAAATACACTTCCTAGAATATGAATTAGATTCAAAAAGAGGAGGTGAAATATTGGTTACTCTTGAAGATCCTTCATGTGCTGTGCTTACTAGAAGCCAGAAGAATCCAAGATTTTCTAATACTCAAGAAGTACCTATTAAAAGTAAGGAACCTCTTATTAGATCCTCTAATGCTAATTTGAAGGCCTAAGAAATTAAATTATTACATAGAAATGATCATGAAACTTCTTTCGATATTGTAGAATTTTGTAAGTCTACAAAGATCCAAATATCCCCTGCTGAATACCTCAAGTCAAAGAACTTGACAAATTGTTTAAATATGTCAAAGGTGGCCCTACACAAATAGAACCTGAAAGTCAACTAAATGTTAATGCTGAGTCTCCCATTGCCCAATTATTTGCTTCTCCACCTGAATCACCCACGCATACTCCTAAAATGGCCCTCAATTCATCTAATGATACTTCTTATATGGCCGATATGAAACCCAACCCATTTTATGTTTCTTTATTCATAAATGGCCATAAACTTAGTAATTGCATCATAGACTTAGGTGCTTCTGATAATATTATGCCTTCTTCTATAGCCAAAGCCTTAGGCCTATCCCTTACAAAAACATTTGGTAGGTGTTACTGGATGGATGGCAAACAAATTTCTTTGCTTGGACAAATTAAAGATGCACGAGTTGCTCTTGCAGCCTACCTTGATAAAAGAGTGAAGTTGACTATCTTGGTAGTAGATATTCCTGCTAGTTATGGGATGTTGTTGAGTAGGACATTTTGCAAAGATTTAGGTGGACAGATTAAATTAGATTGGTCAGAAGCTACAATTCTAGTGGGAAAGTAGAAGGTTAAGCTAGAATCTAAACCTAAATGCAAGTTTACTTTATACCCTTCTAATGATCCTAAGTCTCAAATTCTATTCGAAGAATGTGAATTTGGTAACTATTTCCTCTCTTCTAAAGACATGAAGGAAGAATCCATCCCAAAGTTTGTTCATTCAGATGATCTATGGACCATGGAATTCAATGGTAGTTGTGCTACCATTGGTTCAGGAGTAGGGGTTGTTTTGATCTCACCTGAAGGTAAATTTTTTCCTTACTCTTTCAAGTTAGAATTTAAAAATACTAATAACACTGCAGAGTATGAAGCTCTATTTCTTGGGTTAAATGAAGCCAGAGGAAAAGGTATAAAGATACTCAAAGCAAAAGGAGATGCTAAATTAATCGTTAAACAAGTGAGAGGCATTTTTTCAATTAAAAATGAAAGATTGAGATGTTATAGGAATAGAGTTTGGAATGAGATAGAATACTTTGATGCCTTTTCTATTGAGGCAATTCCTAGAGATCAGAATACACAGGCGGATTCTCTAGCAGTGTCAGCTTCTCTTCTTCTCCCACACCCTGATTTCAAAAAGGATTCATATAGAATAGAACTGGTCTACTATCCTAATGTCCTAGATAATGCTAAAAATTGACAAGTTTTTGAGAATGATAGGCAGATCAGAAAATTCTTGGAGAATGTTGAGATGTTCCTGGGGACTTATTTTGAATGTTCTGAAGTAGAATGGAAAGAATTCAGTCCTGATCTAGGGATCAATTTAAAAGATGATGTAATTCAGTTAAAGGGAAACAAAATCCATAAAGGATTAGTCTCTCTAGAACATTTGTTCACTTGACAAGATGAATATATCAAAGGCAAACTTGTTTAGGATCCTGACAAATTGGGCGATTATGAGAAAATAAACATTGGAAGTAAAACTGATCCTAAATGGATTTCCATTGGTAGGTGTTGTTTGCTAGAGGAGAAAAACAAATTGATTAATCTGTTGATTAGATATAAGGATGTCTTTGCTTGATGCTATGATGACCTAAAAGATTTTAGGAATGGGCAATTTTAGCATCATATTCCTTTAAAAACAAATGCAACTCCATTTAGGTAAAAGTTGAGAAACTATAACCGAAAGGTTGCTGAGGCCATCTTTAGGGAGATCAATAAAATGTTGAAGGCTAGGATTATTTATCTAATTCATCACTCCACCTGGGTAGTGTTGTGATGTTCACAACACGCCCCATTTTGCTCCTTAGCAAAATGAGGACCCCTGCTGTCGCTTTGCTTTTTGCTTCTGCTTGTGTTTGTTCTGTCTGGTGGTAAAGGGAAAAGAGAGTCAGATTTGCAAACCTTGTTAAAAATATAGAAAATTGCATTTTCAGTACCATTGCATAATATGATTGGATTCCTTGTGAAAAATGAGCCAGGGTTGCTTTTTGAACCATTTTAAAATTCATCGTATTTTGCAAGTTATGATCATTTAGGTAAAATGTGCTATCAGGTTTTGCATGATAAACAGTCAATTGTTTGCCTTTTTTCCTTGTTGGCATTCATTTAAAAATTTTGAAATATTCATAGTTAGTGGTTCCAGGTCATGGGCAATTTTGTCTGGGTTCCACTCTGTATCTCACATTTAACTATTTTGCAGAAATGCATCGAACACTTTGATCGCCATTATTCATTCATTGGCAGTGTTTTTACAACGTTGAACCTTTTTTTTTCTTTTTTGGTTCAAAGGGTTTGGGGTTCAATGGTTCAAATTCAATGGTTCGGGTTCAAGGCTTAGGCGGGAAAGATGGCAAAGTGTTTTTAACTGTTGAACCGCCGCGTTGAACCTTATGGCGGGGTTCAATGGTTCAAGTTCCAAACGAAGGCCATCGGCCTAACATATGTGATCGGCGGAGTTCAAATATATGTCGCCGAAGTAAGGTCTCTCACCGATGGCCTTTTGCCATCGGTGTAACATTCAATGTCGGCCAAGTTTGAAATGGTCACCCCGAAGCACGTGGTCTCGCCGATGGTATGCCATCGGCATAACTTACGTCGTCGGCTGAACATTTACAGGTCACCCCGAGCGGTATGGTCTCGCCGATAGCCTTGGGCTATCGGCATAACAGTAGGCTATCGGCCAAGGTTTTTCCCCCTTTGCCGATATGGAGGCTCTCGCCGATGGCGATCAGCGAAGCAGTCATCGGAATGGCTCTCGCCGATGTCAAGACATCGGTGAGATAGTTACGATCGGCGGGGGAGATTTAGAATTCGCCGATGGCGAATCTCTTGCCGATAGAAGGGAAATACAAGCCACTAAGGGCTATCGATGCAACAAAGGGTATCGGTAGAAGAAATTTGTGAGTCGCCGATGGCGATTCTCTCGCCGATGATGAGATGAATAAGCGAGTAAGGCCATCGGCCAAATAACGAACATCGGCCCGAGTATTTTTGGACGCGCCGATAGTGATTATCACGCCGATGGGTGGGAATATGCATAGCGATAGGAATTTTAAAGCAATTTTTTGGTGCCCGTGGCATTTTTCTAGTCAGCGATAGTTGACCCGATCGTTTTGAGCAATCTGTATACATTTTGAGCACGATTTCTGCTAATTTTGGACCCAATTTCGTCATTTTTTGCACAGTCACCTTGATTTAGATAGATATTTTAAGTTTCCTACTGTTCATTTGGTAAATTTGATACTTATTGCTTGTCTTGTCTTGCAGGCTTGCAGTTGAGGGAGCAGCTGGAAATTCAACACAGTGACATCATGGAGGAAGGAAATCTGATCTCAGGAGCAGGAAGATAAAGATGAAGTGTGAAGAAGTCAAGGCCAACCAAATGAAGGACAAGGTTGCAGCTGAGAGTATTACTACAACAGACAAATAGAAGTTATTGCCAAGCTACCGGAGCTTCTCAGAAGGGGTAATATTTCGCCCAGATTTGACACTGCTCAGAAATATTTTGAAGAGCTGGTTCACCTGTATTTATTGCTGTAACCAGGGGTTTGAACCAGGGGTTTAGTTAGGTTTTTTTTTGCTATAGTGAGGACAATCAGAAAGTCTATATATTGTGCCTCTCTGTACTGTAATACTTTACAACAGGGATTTTAGGAAAACAACAGGGGCTACACAGGGATTTTTAGGAAAACACATCAAGTTAGCTTAGTTTAGATTAGAAGTAGAAGAAGGAGGTCGCCTGTTTGTCTGCAGTAAGGTGCGCGTGGAATGTCTGGCTGCCTTACTGTATCTGTAAAGCTTGTAAGTTCTCTGTAGTATGATCAATGAAACTAAGAGTCATTCCTACATTGTAAATCATGTGTGACTATTCGTTTCTAATACAATAGAATCTGGAGTTCTGCATCTATCTTCTGAGTGTTCTCCTGCTCTTTTTTGTGTTTTGAAATATTTTCTTTGAGAGCTTGCAATTTTAAATGTATGTTTGTGAAAATGCTCAGAACTTGCATTTAAGGTTTTTACTGTGGATTTGATCAAATTATTGTGGTATTTACATAGTGCATAACAGAAACAATTAGATCCTTCGGTAGAGTTAATGAGGTATAGATTAGATCTTTCTAACTTTTCCCAACCCATCTGAAATATTTAGCTGAAAACGTAGAAATCAAAAGGAAATTGTCTCAAGCTTGAAGAAGTATGCATAACTGAGTTAAAAGGTAGACAGTTTTCATAAATGTATAAAGGAGAAAGCTGCAATAATTCAAGAAAATCATCTGAACTTGCAGCACAGTAACACTTGTATGCAAATGAACAAAATACTTGTTGAAATCTATGATTCTTTTGCATATTCTTAGTCCAGTAAACCACCAAACAAACCTAAACTATGTAAGGCCCCTTGAACATTACAGCTTCACATTGACCAACTGAACTTGACCAACCGAACCATTGTAGACTTGGGATTAGTTGAATCTTAAATGATTCTTTCTTATCTTTCAAGTATAGTTTCAGTTCATTATATGTGAATTTTAATTATTGTTATGATTGCATCAAAACAATCATCAACAGTTTTCTGGCGCTAGAAGGAGGGCTAGAAGGCTGTATATTGTAATCATCAACAGTTTTCTAGCGCTAGAAGGAGGGCTAGAAGGCTGTATATTGTAATCATCAACAGTTTTCTGGCGCTAGAAGGAGGGCCTCCCTGAGTTAGGTTTCATTTCAAACTGGCTAATGACAGTAATCGAGTGACTAGGTCTAGATCTAGTTTAGGAGATATATTTGTTCAACTACCTGATACAAGGCGAAGTAAAAACCCTTTAATTTGGAATCCAAAGATATCGCAAACGGGAAGTTCATCTGGAACACCTCCTGGGTCACCTTTTAACATCCGTAGTATTGTGAGTCCTGACAGATCACTGTTCAGATCTTTAAATCTTGGTTCAGGCACTCCTAGAGGTCTCAATCCTCCTGTAAATCCTAATCCACCAATCAATCTAGGTATTCCTGCAAGTTCAAGTCAAGCTCAAACACCTGCAATGGCTTATTTCGATGTCAATTCTCCCATACTCTTCAATGATTATCATGAGATGCCAAAAAATCCGAAAAAGATATTTCCCAAATACCAGTTGCATCAGGACCCAGAAGATCATATTAGAATATTTAAGGAAGCATGTTTTAGGGCTATGTTAGAGCACGAGGATGTTGTGTGTAGATTGTTTCCTTACACCTTTAATGAGCAGGCCTCTAGCTGGTACGTAAACTTACCCAATGGTTACATTTCTTCCTGGGCACTTATGGAAGAAGCATTTCTATCAAGATTTAGAGGACCCATTGACCCTTGCGCTTTGTATCATAAATTGGCTGCTATAAAACGAGGTGAGGGAGAGCTAATTGATAATTTCAATGACAGATTTCAAAAGGCCTATTCTAGGCTGGTAACCCCTTATACCATAGATGATGCTCCCTTGTTGGCCATGTACTATGCTGCCTTGGATCCTTTAACCGCCATGTTTGTCAAAAGAAAACCTGACATAGATTCAATATCCAAATCCTATAAAGAGGCAGCCTCAGTGAACCAAGAAATGAGGCATACAACTTATAGTCCATTTGTCAATGGAGGAAATTTTGGGGTGCAGAATCAGGCACACCCATGGAATGGAGTCCCTGTGCAGCATGTTCCACTAGTAAATCCGGTTCCTTCTTACACACCTGTGTATAATCCTACTCCAATCCAAGCTATAACTCCTTACACGGCTAGTACTTCCAATAACAGTCAAAATAATGGTCAGCCTTTCTTCCAACTTCCTAGGGATGTAACTGTGGCAAAAGCACAAGAGGATAGGGAAGAAATCAAAGAAATTACTGCACATTTAAAAAGATTAACAACCGAAGTGACATAGCTAAGAAATGAGAACCTCTATGGAAGAAGCAACCAAAACTACAATCCACATCAAAATCACAACCAAGGCCAAAATCAGAATTATAGTCTCAGTCAAAATCAGCAGTACAATCGGAACCAAAACTACAATCAGCATCAAGGCCCCAGTCAGGGGCAACCAATGCAAAATAGGGGGCCAGTGATAGATAATAGGACCTGGGGCAATAATAACAAAAATTAGAATCAACCTAGGCCACCCAAGACATGGAACACTGGGCCCAACAACGGTACTCTGGCTTCTCCTTTTGAGAATACAGATAATCATGGTGCAAAACAAACGACTAGCATACAAATGGCTAGTACAGCACCCAAAAATTGGTGCAGATTTCACAATACCAATGCCCATGCTGAGCACGACTGTCCACAGTTCCACTTGGCAGCTAGTATTTTCAACATAGATGTACAGCCTCCTACCTCTGAATTTCTCATTCCTAAGGGTAATGAGGTAGTACCCTCAGGATATGACATAGCATTAGTCTTAGAAACGTTTACTTTTGCAACTGCAGAAGAGAAAGAGGATGAATTGCTAGAGGATGAACCATGCTGTTGTGAAAGTCTTTATCCTGAATCAGCCTTTGTGTTAAATGCTTTTCAGTTTCGTTTTGAATCTGAAAATGAGATATTAAATGAAACAGAAGAGGTGCAGGCCTTTCAACAGACAAATAAAAGCCACACCTACAATTTGAGGAACAACCCTAGGCCGGGAGGACCTTTCACCACTTCCACTCCTCCAAATAACATCAATACACCCCCAGATCAGAATGCTAGCAACAATCCTGCCATACTTAAAGCTAGTCAGCACACAAATAATGGAACAACAGTGCAAAAGGATCAAATAAGTAAGACAGAAGCAATAGAGACAACAAGATTAATGAATTACTTATCAAAGGAAATAAAGAAAATTAAGGTCAGTATACCTCTTAATGAATTATTGAAGACCCCAGGGATCAGGAATGCTTTTTTAAAATCCCTGGATACATCCATAACAAACAAGGTGTCTGCTGATATAACTGTTTCTAATAGTGATTCACCACCTAAGGAGAAAGGTAAGAAAGTTGAGCAGCCTTCCAATACAAATGTAGTAATACATGTGGATAAGAGGGATACTCACCCTTTCTTGTTAACTGTTAGGTTGTGTGGGAAGAATATACACAATTGCATGGTAGATTCTGGTGCTTCAGCCAACGTAATGCCCTTAGGAATATGTAAAACTCTCGGGCTGACTCCCACCAAATCTACCAAGGTTGTCACGCAATTAGATAAGACCGAGGTTAGCGTGATAGGAGAACTCATGAACATTCAAGTGCAATTAGCTTCAGACCCTAGGGTAAGCCAAATCATTGACATTCAAGTAGTGGATATACCCGTAAATTATGGAATGTTGCTAAGTAGGGATTGGTCCAAGACATTAAACAGATATATGGCTACTGACTTTTCACACATGTGGTTACCTTGGAGAGGCATCCCAAACTAGATCAGAATAGAGGCAGAGCCCAAAATGAAACATATGATAACAGAGTATAATCGAACTAATGAAATATTATATGCTGCTGTTGAACCAGGTGTCTATAGAATTACCAACAATGGGATGCAGATTGAAGAGATTATGATGTTAAACATTAGAAAGAAGTGTGTCAGCAATAGAACGGCACTATTCATTGAGTTTGACAGAAATTCTTCAGATGAAGAAAACAATGCAATAGACAAATTTGGTCATGCCATTAGACAAGAGGTGGAAGAGTGCGTTACACACAATCTCCCAGTCCAATGTAAGTTATATAAAAATAGGTGTAGAGTCCATGATAGGCAACATTCTGAGGAGAATTGTGAAATATGCAAAGACATCATTGAATATGAATACAAAAAGTGCATAGGGAGGGTAGAGTCACAAGAGGAAAATGAGAATCCTGATCCAACACAGAGATATATTCAGGATAATATAGATGCCTTGATTCCAGATTTAGGAAAAGAAATAGAGGACAAGGGTAGTTATCTTTCTGAGTTGCAAACTAAAAACACACATATGCAAGATAACCAAACGGAAAAACCCATGAATAAACAAGACAACACCCCACAGGCAATAAAAGGGACAAAGTATGCCAAGGTAAAAGATCAGAAAAGTAAAGATGGCATGTGGACATTAAAATGTGATGGGTCCAAATCAAAACAGGGCGCAGGTGTGGGTATTGAACTCATAGATCCTCAAGGTAAATCACATTTGGCAGCATATAGATTACAATTTTCCTGCACTAACAATATTGCTGAATATGAGGCCCTAATTTTAGGACTTGTCATGGCCATCAAGAAAGGGGTAAAAACCATCAGAGTATTTTCAGACTCTGAATTAGTAGTCAGACAAGTGAGGAAACTATATGCCTGCAATTATAAGAAAATGATTAGTTACAGACATAGAGTATGGGGTTTAATGGATTCGCTTGATGCTTTTAACATAGAGCACATTCCTAGAGAGCTGAACCACAGGCCAGATGCTTTAGTAGTTGCTCCTAGTACATTAGAACCATTGACACTGTCAGGATTAAGACGATTTGCTGTTGCGCTAGTTAACGTGCCCAGTATACCAGACAACGTTACACACTTTCAGGTATTTGGAGGGGATCAGCAAATTATTAATTTTCTGACTTGTAATGAGGCATTTGAGGCCCAAATCATTGATGAACAAGAAAGGCCTGAGGTAACATGGGACGAAGAAGATATGATCAACTTAAAGAGCAACTTCTTACCAAAAAGAGTAATTGAATTAGAACACATCTTTGACTTCGACGGGGTAATAAGACAGAAAGACTTACCCAAAACAGAAGGGGGTAGGTGTGATTTACATAACTTAGGGACTGAGCTAAATCCACAAAGTGTACTAATTGGGAAAGCTTGCTTTGAGAAAATTAGAAAAGAGGTTCTGGACGTTCTGAAAGAATATAAACATGTCATAGCATGGACTTATGAAGACTTGAAAACATTTGATGAGTCCATCATAACTCACGTAATACCTTTAAGAAAAGAAGTCAAACCATTTAGGCAGAAACAGAGCCTGTAAATGCCATTCTAGAGCCTTTAATCTTTGAGGAAGTTAAAAAATTACTGTCCGTTGGAATAATTTTCCCAGTCAGACATTCTGTCTGGGTAGCTAACTTAGTACCAGTGAGGAAGAAAAACGGAGACATCAGGTTGTGCGTAGACTTTAGAAATTTAAACAAGGCATCTGAAAAGGATAATTATCCTTTGCCCCTAATAGACGAAGTACTGCAAGCAGTAAATGGCGCAAAGATGATGTCTTTTTTAGATGGTTTTTCAGGTTATAATCAGGTCTTAATTGATAGAGAAGATAGACTAAAAACCACCTTCACTTGCAAATGGGGAAATTATGCATATAGAAGAATGCCTTTTGGTCTGATCAATGCAGGTGCTACTTTTCAGAGGGCCATGGACGTTGCATTCCGTGGATTATCAGGTAAATGCATTGTTGTGTATATGGATGATTTAACTGTGTATTCCAAGGATGCATCCACCCACGCTGAAGACCTCAGAAAAGTACTCAAGCGATGTGAAAGGTATGGGATTTCCCTTAATCCTAAGAAATGTATATTTGGCGTAACTGAAGGTAAATTATTAGGCCATGTCATTTCTGAAAATAGAATTTCAATTGATCCAGATAGAATAGAATCCATAAAAAATTTGCAAATACCAAACAGTAGGAAAGAGTTGAAATCATTTTTTGGTAAAATTAACTTTGTTCGGAAGTTTATAACAGGTTTTGTAGAGATCGTGCAACCGTTGAATGCTATGTTGAAGAAAGATGCACAGATGGAATGGACGCTAGTGGCCAAAGCCGCATTTGAAGATATCAAGGAGGCAATTTCTGATGCCCCTGTATTGGCAAGTCCAGACTACACAAGCCCGTTTTACATCTACTCCTTTACATCTTCTCATTCTGTCGCAGCTGCCTTGACACAGAAAGGTGAAAATAATGAAGAGAGGCCCATAGCATTTATGAGTGCGCCTCTGAAGGATGCACAGCTAAGATATCTAGATATCGAAAGACAGGCATTCGCATTGGTAAAGGCTGTGAAAAAATTTAGACACTATATTCTGCACAGCCAGATCAAAGCCATAGTACCAGACGCAGCAGTAAAAATGTTGCTGATGCAAAACGAGCCTGGAGAAAAAAGAGCCAAATGGATCACCACACTGCAAGAATTCGACATGGAGATCATTCCGGCAAAGCTGGTCAGAGGGCAGGCGTTGGTGCAGACAATAGCAAACATGGATCCAAATCTGATAAAACAACAATATGTATTGAATTCCCAAGATGCATTAGGCTGGTACGATGATTTAAGCACCTTCCTGATAGCTGGAAAGTACCCAAATAGGATGAAGGCTTCTCAGAGGAGAGCTTTGAAGATTAAGGCACAAAATTATATGGTGCAAGGAGGTCTTCTATTCAGGAAGAACCATGATGGAATTTATCTGAGATGCATAAATAGAACTGAAGCTGGTAGAGTGTTGACAGAACTACATGACAAATACGGAACCGGCCATGGTTCCCATTTAGCTACAACACACAAAATACTGAGGGTGGGCTATTACTGGCCCACTATGTTCAAAGATACTAAGAGTCACATCAGAAGTTGCCACACCTGTCAGACTGCAGCAGACAAAGGGAGAAATCCGGCCAATCCACTGCAACCTGTGATCGAATCCAGACCGTTTGCACAGTGGGGCTTGGATTTTATCGGAGTCATCAATCCCCCATCTTCTGCAGGACACAAATTTATATTGACGGTAACAGACTATTGTACAAGGTGGACTGAGGCCACCTGCTGTAAATTTTCCACAACTGAGGTAGTTATCAAGTTCCTTGAAGAAAACATTATCACCAGGTTTGGAACGCCCTATTCATTGGTATGTGATAACGGCCCTGCTTTCTCTTCTTTAAAATTTTCTAAATGGGCATTTGAATACGGGATTATTCTAAGGTTTTCTTCGAATTATTACCCTCAAGGTAATGGACTGGCTGAATCAACAAACAAAATTTTATTAGACATAATCAAGAGGTTAATTGCCAAAAGTCTTAGAGAGTGGAATACCCTGTTAAGATATGCATTATGGGTAGACAGGACCAAGTTTAAAATAGCTTTAGGTAGCACACCTTATCACTTAGTTTATGGGACTGATCCCATACTTCCGGTTAATCTGAGAATACCAACCTGGAAGTTTGCCAATGAATATCTAGGCTTTGATAACCATAGGGAAGCCAGAATAGTGCAAATGTTACAACTAGAGGAGAAAAGAGGTCAAGCCCTCAAGAAGTTTGCCAAACACCAAGTGGTTGTTAAGAGGTGGTTTGACAAAAGGGCAAGAGTCAAGACATTTAGGATATCAGACTTAGTGTTGTGCTGGGACAAAGCACATGAAAAGAAAGGAAGCCATGGAAAATTTGATAAATTATGGCTGGGTCCATTACAAGTCTCAGAAATAATAGGAGATAACACCTTTAGACTTAAGACCTTGATTGGAGAAGATATGCCATTACCAGTTAATGGCCAGCATTTGAAACACTACTTCCAGGCTTGAGGTAAAAGGGGGGGCAGTCCTTTTTTCTTAATGTAAAGTGCTGAGGGTAATGTACATTTCTTCTTTTGTGTTTTCTTTTGGGTTGGCTGTTTGTATAGTTTGTCTTCTGTTTGTTTTTGCTTTTTGTTTCTTTCTGTTTGTACAGTTTTTCTTTTTGTTGTGTTGTATGTACAGCCTGTTTGTTTTGTTTGTTTGTTGTCTCCTCAGCAGGGATCTTTATTTTACTTTAGAGTATTAAGGAGCAAAACTAGCAACCATTCAAAACAGTATAAAATTTAGGGTATTCAAGTTAATCATTTGCAATTTACACATAACTTGTTATTGTCATGAATGTAGAGAGTTGTTCATCTTCTGAAGTTTTGTATTCAATAAATGTGATTGAGAATTCGAAGCAAGTTTCTCACGATGACACACCTAAAATCCTTGGGTTTGTTGAACTTACCAGTGTAGATATTAGGTGAAAAATTAGAGGTTACCCTTGCTACCATTACAATTCTCAGCTTAATTTCAGCAAGTGTCCACTCCTTGCATCATGAAGTTACAAATTGCTATATCTTATGAAATCTTTCAAAATTAGAAAACAAAAAATAAATAAATAAATAAATAAAGCGGATTATACTGAAAATCTAGGTTAAGCCATCTAAGTAACTCTACCGGGGCTATAGACGCTCGCTGGCAGTGGGGCTCTACTTAGGAGAATTGTAACGATAACCTTGCCGGGGCTATGGACGCTCGCTGGCAGCAAGGCTCTATCCGGTCGGCTATGAGGGAATATCCTCACCTACGTAGGCTAATGTCAGTCACTGGTTTGTTCAACCAATCTTCAAGATGAGGATAATTAATCACGTGCACACAATTAAACTGAAAATAGAAATTCATGCACCCTTATTGAATACCTTAAGTCTCAAGCTGAATAGTAATTTGCAGGAGGGATAGTCGGAAGTTATAGATTTATTTCATCTAGTTTTCTTGAACACTTTGAATTTAATTATTTTGTTTTGGTTGCTAGTTGTTGTGATGTTCACAACATGCCCCATTTTGCTCCTTAGCAAAATGAGGACCCCTGCTGTCGCTTTGCTTTTTGCTTCTGCTTGTGTTTGTTCTGTCTGGTGGTAAAGGGAAAAGAGAGTCAGATTTGCAAACCTTGTTAAAAATATAGAAAATTGCATTTTCAGTACCATTGCATAATATGATTGGATTCCTTGTGAAAAATGAGCCAGGGTTGCTTTTTGAACCATTTTAAAATTCATCGTATTTTGCAAGTTATGATCATTTAGGTAAAATGTGCTATCAGGTTTTGCATGATAAACAGTCAATTGTTTGCCTTTTTTCCTTGTTGGCATTCATTTAAAAATTTTGAAATATTCATAGTTAGTGGTTCCAGGTCATGGGCAATTTTGTCTGGGTTCCACTTTGTATCTCACATTTAACTGTTTTGCAGAAATGCATCGAACACTTTGATCGCCATTATTCATTCATTGGCAGTGTTTTTACAACGTTGAACCTTTTTTTTTCTTTTTTGGTTCAAAGGGTTCGGGGTTCAATGGTTCAAATTCAATGGTTCGGGTTCAAGGCTTAGGCGGGAAAGATGGCAAAGTGTTTTTAACTGTTGAACTGCCGCGTTGAACCTTATGGCGGGGTTCAATGGTTCAAGTTCCAAACGAAGGCCATCGGCCTAACATATGTGATCGGCGGAGTTCAAATATATGTCGCCGAAGTAAGGTCTCTCACCGATGGCCTTTTGCCATCGGTGTAACATTCAATGTCGGCCAAGATTGAAATGGTCACCCCGAAGCACGTGGTCTCGCCGATGGTATGCCATCGGCATAACTTACATCGTCGGCCGAACATTTACAGGTCACCCCGAGCGGTATGGTCTCGCCGATAGCCTTGGGCTATCGGCATAACAGTATGCTATCGGCCAAGGTTTTTCCCCCTTCGCCGATATGGAGGCTCTCGCCGATGGCGATCAGCGAAGCGGTCATCGGAATGGCTCTCGCCGATGTCAAGACATCGGTGAGATAGTTACGATCGGCGGGGGAGATTTAGAATTCGTCGATGGCGAATCTCTTGCCGATAGAAGGGAAATACAAGCCGCTAAGGGCTATCGACAACAAAGGGTATCGGTAGAAGAAATTTGTGAGTCGCCGATGGTGATTCTCTCGCCGATGAAGAGATGAATAAGCAAGTAAGGCCATCGGCCAAATAACGAACATCGGCCCGAGTATTTTTGGAAGCGCCGATAGTGATTATCACGCCGATGGGTGGGAATATGCATAGCGATAGGAATTTTAAAGCAGTTTTTTGGTGCCCGTGGCATTTTTCTGGTCAGCGATAGTTGACCCGATCGTTTTGAGCAATCTGTATACATTTTGAGCATGGTTTCTGCTAATTTTGGACCCGATTTCATCATTTTTTTGCACAGTCACCTTGATTTAGATAGATATTTTAAGTTTCCTACTGTTCATTTGGTAAATTTGATACTTATTGCTTGTCTTGTCTTGCAGGCTTGCAGTTAAGGGAGCAGCTGGAAATTCAACACAGTGACATCATGGAGGAAGGAAATCTGATCTCAGGAGCAGGAAGATAAAGATGAAGTGCGAAGAAGTCAAGGCCAACCAAATGAAGGACAAGGTTGCAGCTGAGAGTATTACTACAACAGACAAATAGAAGTTATTGCCAAGCTGCTGGAGCTTCTCAGAAGGGGTAATATTTCGCCTAGATTTGACACTGCTCAGAAATATTTTGAAGAGCTGGTTCACCTGTATTTATTGCTGTAACCAGGGGTTTGAACCAGGGGTTTAGTTAGGTTTTTTTTTGCTATAGTGAGGACAATCAGAAAGTCTATATATTGTGCCTCTCTGCACTGTAATACTTTACAACAGGGATTTTAGGAAAACAACAGGGGCTACACAGGGATTTTTAGGAAAACACATCAAGTTAGCTTAGTTTAGATTAGAAGTAGAAGAAGGAGGTCGCCTGTTTGTCTGCAGTAAGGTGCGCGTGGAATGTCTGGCTGCCTTACTGTATCTGTAAAGCTTGTAAGTTCTCTGTAGTATGATCAATGAAACTAAGAGTCATTCCTACATTGTAAATCATGTATGACTATTCGTTTCTAATACAATAGAATCTGGAGTTCTGCATCTATCTTCTGAGTGTTCTCCTGCTCTTCTTTGTGTTTTGAAATATTTTCTTTGAGAGCTTGCAATTTTAAATGTATGTTTGTGAAAATGCTCAGAACTTGCATTTAAGGTTTTTACTGTGGATTTGATCAAATTATTGTGGTATTTACATAGTGCATAACAGAAACAATTAGATCCTTCGGTAGAGTTAATGAGGTATAGATTAGATCTTTCTAACTTTTCCCAACCCATTTGAAATATTTAGCTGAAAACGTAGAAATCAAAAGGAAATTGTCTCAAGCTTGAAGAAGTATGCATAACTGAGTTAAAAGGTAGACAGTTTTCATAAATGTATAAAGGAGAAAGCTGCAATAATTCAAGAAAATCATCTGAACTTGCAGCACAGTAACACTTGTATGCAAATGAACAAAATACTTGTTGAAATCTATGATTATTTTGCATATTCTTAGTCCAGTAAACCACCAAACAAACCTAAACTACGTAAGGCCCCTTGAACATTACAGCTTCACATTGACCAACTGAACTTGACCAACCGAACCATTGTAGACTTGGGATTAGTTGAATCTTAAATGATTCTTTCTTATCTTTCAAGTATAGTTTCAATTCATTATATGTGAATTTTAATTATTGTTATGATTGCATCAAAACAATCATCAACAGTTTTCTGGCGCTAGAAGGAGGGCTAGAAGGCTGTATATTGTAATCATCAATAGTTTTCTGGTGCTAGAAGGAGGGCTAGAAGGCTGTATATTGTAATCATCAATAGGTAGCAAACATTGTCCCAGTACGTAAAAAGAATGGAGAAATAAGAATCTATGTTGATTTTAGGAATCTGAACCCAGCTAGTTTGAAAGATAATTATCCCTTACCTGTGATGGATCACATTTTGCAAATAGTTTCTAGGTCAGAAATGATGTCCATGCTGGATGGGTTCTTAGGTTATAATCAAATAAGTGTGGCTGCAGCCAATCAACATAAGACTACTTTCACTACACCCTAGGGAACTTTTGCTTATAATCGTATGCCCTTTGGTTTGATTAATGCTGGTGCAACTTTTCAACGGGCGATGGATTCATCCTTTAGAGATATGAAAGATAGAATTATTGTCATTTATCTTGATGATTTGACTATTTTCTCTAGAAAAAGAGAGGATCATCTGAAGAATCTAGAGATCATTTTGGAAAGGTGTCAGAGTCATGGCATATCTCTTAATCCTAAGAAGTCAATTTTCTGTGTAACAGAGGTAAGTTGTTGGGACACTTAGTTTTAAAGGATGGAATCAAGATTGATCCAGAAAGGGTTAAAGCAATACAACAGCTAAGTCTCCCTTCTAATAGGACTGGAGTTAAGTCTTTCTTTGGCCAGATTGATTTTCTCAGAAGGTTCATTCCTGATTTTGCTGAGATTACAAAACATATTGTAGGGATGATGAGTGAAAAATAGGAATTCAAATGGAATGAGACTTCTAAGAAAGTATTTGAAGATAGTAAAGAAGTAATTGCACAAACACCTACTTTGGTAAACCCTGATTTCCAAAAAGATTTTATTATTTATTGTTATGCTTCAGAACATACCATGTCTAATATCTTACTATAGAAAAATGAATCGAATGTAGAAGCCCCAATAGCCTTTATGAGTGTTCCTCTCAAGAAGCATGAACTTAAATATTCTTTAGCCGAGAAACAAGATTTCGCTGTGGTAAAGGTTGTCAAATAATTCAGATATTACATACTTCATTCTCATTCAGTTGTATTTGTTCCTAGTTCGGCTGTGAAAAGCATTCTAACCCAACAGGATGTTGGGATGAATAATAGAGCAACACGGGTTGCTAAAATTCAAGAATATGACTTGGAGGTTAGGCCAACCAAATTAGTTAGAGGTCAAGGTTTGTGCAAATTGATTGCTGAAAGCAAGGAAGAAGAAGAAGAAGAACTTCCCACTGTCCTGTTGGTAATGTAGACACCTAAAAATGTCTCCTACCATCAAACTGACTCCCGATATCCCTAATCATGTCAATTTCCCTCCAAACCAATTAATTAAATTTTATTTAATTAATTATCCCTTCATTTTCCTATTTTTCCATCATTTTATCCAAAAATTGAATTAATTTCATTAATTCAATAGTCCCAACCTTAGCCAATTAAATTAATAAATATGCAATATGTATTAAATCAATTTCCCCCCTTTCTCTAAATCTAATTAATTAGTTAAAACCATGTTAACTAATTAATCCAGCCTACTAATTGACCTATCCCTACCCTAGACAATTAAATAACTATTATTTAATTGCCTACCCTAGCCCTAGAATTAATTAAATAAAACATGTGATTAATTAATCCCAACCCCTTCATTTGGGTGGTCAAACCTTGTTTAACACCCTTCCCCACATCCTCCAAATAAAAAATTGAATTAATTCCACATAAGTCAATTTTTTATTTATAAACATCCCACATCACATTTAATTTTCCTTACAAACCCATACTCATTTATTTCCTCTCTTCCCCAAATAAATTTTTAATTCATTTATATTTCCCCATATGAATCTTTAATTCTAAAATAATCCTTCACCCCCATGCTCATTTAATAACTCCTTTTCCTAAAATGAATAAAAGATTCACTTTTATTCCTAGCCCTCCATTCATTCAAGATTGAATTTAGGCCCTCCACATCACTTTTATCCTCCACCTTTGATCTTCCAAATCAATCTCCACCCTTGGATCAAAATCCCTTCCAAAAATCTATAAATAGAACCTCTCTCCATCCATTTTCATCATCCAAGTTTATGCAAAGTTACCATGTCAAAATCACTCTTGAGCTAGAATAGTGAGTTGCAAATTAGAGTAGCATTTCACATTCAAATCTATTGTCTAGGGATTATCTTTGTCTAGGAGCTTGTTTTGGGTGCAAAGGCTTCTTCCTCCCTTGATGGGATTAGGTTTGCATGTGAGGTATAACTTTGTGCTTATTACATTTTGTTTAGTATTTCTACTTTATTTGCTTATCTAATCTACATTGGCACTCTCGGTGGGACCCACAAGGTCCAATTCTAATCAATCTTTTGTGAGTTTTGGTGAGTTACATGTTTTGCAGGTGCATTGCCATCCACCCCGCGAAGTGGCGCTATCTCTGGATGATATTGGCGCTATACTCTATTTTAGCGCTATCCCTATGGAGCATTTTTCTCATTGAATGTGTTAACCTCCACTCACATGTCTCCTTTCTAATCATCTTCCTACTACTTCTTGTGCTTTAATTGCTCTTTGTTTTGCAGGAATATTAGAAAATACAAGGGGAAATTATGCCAAAATTTTCATAAAATTCTAAATATGCATTTTGGCTTCTCTTTTGCCTTGTTTTTTATTTATTTAGACTAACAATGCTAATGGGACATCTTGTGAGTGTAGCATAACACTCTATTTCGTAAAGAGGTCTCTATTTTGCAGGTCAGATGCACTCAGACCCGTATCAACGCTATCTCCCAGATTGGTTCCATCAGCGACTATGAATGAACCTTAAGACAATTTGCATAGCGGCGCTTTACTAGACTTAGTTTAGCGCTATTTTCTTAATTAGCGCATATTGTACATTTTATTAGCGCTATTTGGTTTAGCAACGCCTTCTTTGTAATATTGTAGTGCAATCTTCTATTTTGGCACCTTAAGTGTCAGATATTGGTGCCATATGTTTCATTAGCGCTATCTATATAGTCTGTCAATTTTCCAGTCTTTTTTGTCAGTGTCGCCATTGTCTGTCTGAAGTGGCACCATTTGACCTCTGTAATAGTGCTATTTTCTAAAACTAACATTTGCTCTCTATGCAGGGACTGACAGCTTGTGTGCAGGTCCTCGCTATCATTCTGAGGATACTAACGAGTTTTTTGCAGGGTTCCTTCATCTTTGTTTAAAACACTTTAATTTGGAAAACTAAAATGAACCCTTGCATGTTAGATTAGACAAACACTTTGATTTGGTGCAATAAAATTGAACAAAACAAACAATCAAACAAATCTTTGTGTGTGTGCCCAAACATTTAAATTTGGTGTCCTAAAATTTATAAAATTGTGTGCCAACAACAACAATCCAAACACTTTAATTTGGGCTTTAAAAAGAACCACAAATTGCATCAATTGAAAGCATTGGGTTAAAAAGAACAACAATTTGCATTATTCATGCATGTAATCAAGAAAATCAAAGTAACTTGTGTGAAATATTTTCGTGGTTGTGTTTGTGGTGTGAAAAGCGTATGCTCTTCCTTTGCGCCTTTTTGGTGACCTTGGGAATCAAAAGCTTCTCACTAAACTTGCATTAATCACCCCCAACATAATCCAAAGAACTAAAATGAACCATGTTTAGTGTGATGCAAACACGAACAATATGTATGCTCTCCCCTCGCATCTTTGTATGAACTTGGGGATCAAAAGTATTTTTTACTTGTATTGCTTTTGTTAATCCTTAGAGGGCCTGCCACCCTGCTTTGAAAGGTGGGAATGACCCAAGCGACATCAAGCTAAAGCCAAGCTCTTCCAAGCCACTATATAAAATAAGGTGTTTGTGATGAAAGTCATAGACAACAGGTGTTGTTTTGTTATACCGACAGCTAACCTCCCCCAAAACCCTCCAAGGTGTAACCCTTGGAGGCTGGGAGACACCATAACAGAGAGTAGCGCTGCTACATGTATAACCACCTGAATAGATGCCCTTACTAGGAACCATTGTTTAGCAAGCCAAAATCCTTCTATTTGTTGACGCAGAAGGGAAACCTTTGAAGTGGCCCCGATTCATGCTGTTCTTAGCCAAGGTAGCAAGGATAATCTAAAGGTTTGGTGAGGGATAAGCCTTATAAGAAACCTAGATCTTGGTATGCGTGAGAAGTGTGTGCAATTGTAAGGAGGAGCCGGTGCTACCAAAATCCTGGAGCTACCCGCTTTGAATAGGCGCAGCTAAGGGATTCAACAAATATTGTCACATCCTCACCTTAGGTTGTTCAAAGTGCTTGATAAATAAAATCACACATCTTTTTTTCAAAACAAAGCAAAATATTGATTATTGTGTGATTATTGTGCTTGAATTATTTACAACAACATTGCCAAGAGACAAACCAAATAATTTGATCACATTCCAAACAAAGAATTCCAAAAAATTGCCATAAAAAATCTATCTTTTTAGGACCTCGACAAACACTGTCTTGTTTTAGCACCATCTTTGTCTGAATGTGGCACCATTACACCTGTGTATTGGCACTATTTTCAGATTGACTTGCCTGAAACTGAGACCTATCCAGTTGTGATCTTCACCCTCTTCTCAGCCATAATCCATACTCACATTCCAAAAATCCAACAACAGTCTATCCATTTTTTTTCATATAATTTCTAAAATCACACCTTCTCTTTGACCTTAGAGGATCAATCACCACCATTTTTGGACCCCTTTGCTACATCATAATCAGCCCAAATCCATATCTATCTATCCCCCTTAAATCTTTTTGCATATCTCCTTGGACCAAAACAAATCATTTCAAAAAATCCAAATTCAAATCAAAACACCCATCAACAAATCATCAACCAAAGCTTGTCATCCTTTAGAGCCAAAGTTAGATCTAGATCTCATCATTAAACATCACATTTTCCTTGAAAAGTCATTAGTCCACCTTTCAAGAAAAACAAATCACTCCTCTTTACGTAAGGTCATTAGTCTACCCCAAACAAAGAAAAACATCCATTTGTGCCAACACAAAAATCTAGATCTTGCCTAAAGCTCAACTTGTTGACTATTAAGTCATTTCAAAAACATCATCCTAATCATCCTAAGCAGTCAAAATCAACATCAAAATCAAAACCCCTTCCATCAAATCATCCTCAAAACACACATCATCATCTATCTTTGGTCCAAAATTTGTGCAAAATCAATATCGTCCATTCGTATCACCCTTAGGTTAAAACCTTTAGAAAGACATATCAGTCTTCACCACATCCTCTCTTCTACTCCATCTCACTACCACATTCATCTTTGGGTCCAACATTATCAATCAGATTCTCTAAGGTCTCCATCCCCATCTCACTCTACTTCTAGGAATCAACCCCATACACGTGCATGCCCACCACGAGATCACAACACAAAAAATAATCAAGAAATGGTAGAACATTGGCAATTTAGCATGCCTAACACTGATAGCAACAACATACCCATCAATCAAACATTCAACCCACCTACGTACTCTTACATCCCCCCATATGGTCCCAATGAAAATCCTTTCAGTTACTTAGAACAACGACCACCGCCACCACCACCACCACAAAACATCCCCATATCCCAAGATGACCTAGATGTCTTGAGCTTCACGCAAGACACCGATAACATGGACCTACTTGATAAAATCCTAAGGTCGGACCGAAATAGATATCTTGATCATCTTCTCAAAATTGGTGCTCAACTACCCCCCATCACTACATCATCACAACCATCCCCCTCTACAATTATTCCTATCACATCAAACACCCAACCATCCACATCAAACACCCAACCATCCACATCCAACACCCAACCCATCATCTCTCAAAAATCAACACCCACTGTATCCACCGCCAATACAACCTCTAATGTCACCACATCTACAATCCCCACAAGTACCACCATCCCTACCGCCTCCCAACCCACCATCACATCTACTACAACAACTACCATAAACCCTTCCGTCCCCCAAATCACCCTAGGCATACAAGGGAACACTACACAAGCAAGTACCTCCATGAGTGTGCCTCCACCCAACTCCCAAACCATAGCATACCTACGACAACTATTCTCACGACCACCTCACCATACATCCAACCCATCCAACGTCCACCTATCTAACGTCAATCCATCCAATGTCATGTATCCACATAATCCCATAAATCAACATAATCCCAATCCCCAAATACCACCCCATATTCTCCAACAACTCCATGCATATCAACAACACCAAGCACACATCAACCAAAACAACAACCCACAATATCAAAACCTCGGCCAAACAAACCTCCAACATCAAATCCCACCCCATCTCCAACATCTCACCAATCAACAAACCTACACACCCCAACCACCACAACCACAGGATCTCACGGCCGTTGTGCAGTCCTTGATCCAAAAGGTAGATGACATGCAAACTGGGGGCAAGCGCAAACACTATTCCTCCGAGGATATTTGCCCCTATCCATTTGATCGCACATTGTATATGCCCACTTTCCCCAAGAATTTTGAGACACCTAAATTTGACAAATACAAGGGAAAGGGAGACCCTAGGGACCACCTTAGGGAGTTCTACATCGGTTGCTTAGAAGTCTCCAATAATGACACCTATCTAATGAGACTATTCCCAAGAAGCCTCGGTGGTCAAGCCGCCGAATGGTTCGCACATCTTCCCCCAGGCATTAGGACTTTCCCTGAGCTTGCGGAGAAATTTGTAAACCATTTCTCCAACAACTTTGAGCATGAAATTTCTATGACAGACCTTTGCAACACCAAACAAAAGAATGAAGAAGCTTTCGCTTCCTTCCTGCAAAGATGGACAGGCTTAGCAAGCAAACTCCCATGCACAATTCCTGAAAAACAACTCGTCACCATGTTCGTGGCCAACCTCAATCAAGAATTAGGGTTTCATTTACAAATCCCTTGGGCATCTACCTTTGAAGAGGTCATCGACAAAGGCACCACCATCAAATGAGCCCTCATTGCCAAGGGTTCCATCAAACTATACGACCACAAATCCAACAACAACAACAAAAACAACAACAACAACAATAACAACTACAAATCTAATAACAACACCCCCAATACAAACAACATTGCCAACAAGCAATCAAACGACAAATCATGCTATTGGGGGAAGAACAAGAACAATATGAACGTCGATGTCACGGATGTGAAAGTCATCCAACATATACAAAACCAAACACCTGTGCATACATATGCAACAAATGTAAATAATCAGAGGGGTCAAACTAAACCATGAAAACCTCGCAGATAATTTACACCCTTAGGGGAACCCATCGAAGACATCCTTGACAGATGTCTCAAGCAAAGTTTGATCACACTCCCAACCGTTAGACCCCATCAAGAGAATGAACTAAAAGCCGCGTGGTACAATGAGAACGACTACTGTGAATACCACCATGTTGCGGGTCATAAAACAACTGACTGCATGCAACTAAAACATTGCATCCAAGACCTTATAGAACAAAATCTAGTTAGCCTTGATCACAGCACCCAACCATCACCAAACGCCAACCTCAGAGCTTAAAAGGATCCCCTACCTAATCATAATAAAGCCTCCTCATCCAACCAAACATACAATGTCACCCCACCACCCGCGTCCTATGACTCTATCGTAGGACAAATCAAACCATCATCCCATCATGTCAACACAGTCACCATTCGGGCACAAGCACCTGACTGCGCTGTCACAACCCACCGTGGCCGTGTATCCTTTCGCACAGCCCCTCCCACTGAACAAATGCTTCCATCCACATCTGATCCCCTACCTCCTCATCCAACCACACGTCCATCACCTACACACCAGTGTAACCTCCTAGAACACCTAGGAAAGACACCTGCACAAATCTCCATCCTCGAGTTGCTCCACACATCACCCCTTCACAAGGATGTCCTCGACAAAGCGCTCTTGCAAACACAAGTCCCTGCCAGCTTGAATGTAACTCAATTCCAAGCCATGGTAGGACACATCGCCACACCCCACCATCTCACATTTTCAGAAAAGGACCTGCTTGCCTCTGAACACATACATAACGACGCCCTACACATCGAAGTCCGTATCCACAAGCACACCATTAAAAGAGTCTTAATAGATGGTGGCTCCGGCCTCAACATATGCACTCTAAAAATACTAAAACACTTGGGGTACTCCGATGTGGTTGTCGACACCAGCGAATGCATCACGATCAAAGGCTATGATGACACCGAACACCTCTCTGAAGGCACTATCAAGCTTCCCATTCAAGTGGGACAGAAAATTTTGGAAACAAAATGTCAGGTGCTTGATCTCGACCTCCCCTACAACATCCTTCTCGGCAGACCATGGATTCATGCCATGCAATCCGTCCCATCCACCTTCCATCAATGCCTCAAATTCCCTCACAATGACACAGAAGTCACAGTCTATGCCAATCCTCGCCCCTTCCAATACTGTAGTTTTCTGGAAGGCCACAACCAAACCTTTAGCACATACAATAAAGCCACCACTGAAGCCAATCCAACAGCATCAAACTCATATGTCAACCCTGTAAACATTGCCTCCACTTCATCCCAAGCTCCTCCACCACCCGAGGTCCAGATCAAGTTAACCGACATGGGATGTGGGGAATATGACCTGCATGGTACCTTTTGTGTGGGCACATTACCCAACCCTAAGACATTCGACATCCCAAAAATAGAGGCAGTCAACACAGTCATCATCAAGTGCAAACCCTCTCCCATCTTTGAGAAGAAACACCTCCTCAATCAGGATGTACTTGAAGATATCTCATCTTGGCTATACAAGGATGAAGAGCCTGAGCAAGAAGCCCCCACAATCCCAATAGAAATCTATGGTAAAGGCTCTAAAATTGTCAAAAGCATGGGCTATAAAGGACAAGGCGGTATTGGCCTTCATGAACAGGGAATCGTAGAACCATTGCAAGCAACAAAGAATCCCTATACTCAAGGGTTGGGGTATGGTCAACCATAACGCATCCTCACTACCGGTGAGTGTATCTTAGCCGAGGTCGCTATGGTATCCTTAGACGTCGACAATGTTAACGAAACGGGCCTTCAAGACTCCTTTAGTGACTTTTTGACTTCTTCGACTCATCCATTTGTACCATCTACTCAGTCACCACTCTCGCTTCACCCTCCAATGACTTACCACTAGTTTACCCTGATCTCATTGATTGGGACCAATGGGGACCTCCCGTCTTCGACATCACACCTAACGATGAGGCCATCGCTAAAATGATGGGGCTCCGAGATCACTTCCCTTTGGGAGATCATAGAGCCGAGTACATCATGGAACTCAATCCGGATGCCTATTTCAGGGAGACAACCGGTGCTTCTAATCATAAAAACTAAAAATCAACAATGGATCTGATGGTGAAAATTGTTCTGCGGCAGTATCAGATCCTAAAAAAGTAAAAACAAAAGACGTATCTCCTGGTGAAAACCTCCACGAGGCACTAGGAGATGGAAGCATGGGCCTTCCCAAGGTAGACAAAGTATATCCAGACAGATCACCCATCTTGGTAGAACCAGCTCAGGAAATGAATCTTGGGACAGAGGAAGAGCCAAAAATCACATATAGAGAAGAATCTCTCAGCATACAGGAATAGGAGAACTTATTGTCCTTCTTCACATGCAGAAATCACAATTTTGCGTGGACCTATGCAGACATGCCAGGGCTAGATCCTGCCTTGGTTGTTCATCACCTTGCAGTACACCCTAATGCGAAACCAGTCAAGCAGAAGCTCAAAAAAATGAATCCTCAGGTGGCTCTCCTTGTCAAAGCAGAGCTAAAGAAATTACTAGATGTTGGATTCATTCACCCAATCAATTATCTTGAATGGGTTTCAAACCTAGTACCAGTTGCTAAACCGGATGGTTGAATCTGCTGTTGTACCGATTTCAGGGATCTCAACAAGGCCTGCCCAAAAGATGAATTCCCACTACCAAACATCGACATGATAGTGGATCTCATGGCAGGACATGAAATGTTATCCCTCATGGATGGTTTCTCAGGATATAACCAAATAAAAATCACTGAAGAAGATCAACACAAAACAACCTTCATATGCCCATGGGGAACATGCTACTAGGTGCTAATGTAATTTGGCCTGAAGAATGCAGGAGCTACCTATCAAAGAGCTATGACCGTCATCTTCCATGACCTCTTCCACCACATCATGGAAGACTATGTGGATGATTTTCTAGGGAAATCAAAGACCAGGGAAGAACACCTAGATGTGTTGGCCAAGTTCTTCGATAGGTTAAAGCAATACAATGTGCATTTGAATCCAAAGAAGTGCATCTTCGGCATCACCTTAGGCAAACTTCTAGGATACATAGTCTCAAGAAGAGGAATCAAAGTTGATCCCGCAAAGGTCAAGGCCATCACCAAAATGCCACCTCCAAAAACACTAAAACAACTGAGAAGCCTACAAGGAAAACTCCAGTCTATCCAACGATTCATTGCCCAACTTGCTGATAAGTGCCAACCATTCTAGCATCTACTCTGAAAAGACATAGCTTTTGCCTGGAACACTTAGTGTCAGGATGCCTTTGACCAACTAAAAGAATACCTGGCTAATCCTCCTGTGCTAACTTCACCAAGGCAAGGTGAACCCCTCCTGCTTTACATCTCCGCAACAGAGATAGCTATCAGAGCCTTGCTAGCACAACTTGATGAACATGGGAAAGAAAGAGCCATCTACTACATCAGCCGCACCTTGATCTCATATGAGCTCAATTACACACAAATCGAATGAGCATGTCTAGCCCTCATCTTTACTTCACAAAGTTAAGACACTATATGCTCAATCACAAGACCAAGCTCATTGCCAAGATCGACCCACTGAAGTACCTACTAAACAGAGCTACTCTTACTTGGAGAATGGCTAAATGGGTCATGATTCTCATAGAGTTTGACATAGAATACACCGAGAGAAAGGCCATCAAAGGGCAAGTTATAGCAGATCAGCTAGCTAAAGCACCTATTCCAACAGAACATCCTACAATAGCAGAGTTTCCTGACGAAGCTATCTTGACAATCACACCAGCCACAAACACATGGAAGATGTATTTTGATGGATCATACACTCACAGAGGCTCGAGGGCAGGCATCCTGTTTGTTACTCCTTAAGGCGACACAATCCCTAAATCCTTCAAGATCACATTTCCATGTACCAACAATGTAGCAGAGTATGAGGCCTTTATCACAGGTCTCTGAATGGCCATCCAATGGAAAATTGAAAAGCTAATTGTGTATGGCGACTCTCAACTGGTCATCAGGCAGGTAAATAATGAATACAAAACCAAGGATGATAAGCTCCTTCCCTATAAGAAGATGGTCGATGATTTCAAAGACTACTTCGATGGCATCCACTTCGAGCAAATCCCAAGACTCAACAACAAAGTAGTAGATGCCATGGCAACCATCGGATCTTTGGTAGACATGAAGAAGGACAACAAGAAATGTGAGTTCCTGATCGAAGAACTCCCCATCCCAGCATACGATGTTCCTTAATCTGAACTAGTGTGCAAAGTCATTGGTCCCTTATCTCTGTGGTATCAGGAAACCTACCTATACCTTCATGATAATATCCTCCCCCCTAACCTATCCACATCATAGAGAAAATCGTTCATCTATCGAGCCTCCCACTTCATCCTTGTAGGCGACACCCTGTATAAAAGGAGTCTTGATGGCACGCTCCTATGATGTTTAGACTCTAGGGAAGCCAAATTAGCCTTGGAAGAGGTATACATAGGCATCTGTGGGGCGCATTCAAGTGGACCCACCCTTTCTAAAAAGATCCTCAGGACTGGATATTATTGGCCAACAATGGAACAAGATTCCTACAGGTTTATCAAGAAATGCCTCCCATGTCAACAGCACGATGATCTCATCCACGCACTAGCACAGGAGCTACAACCGATCACAATGTCGTGGCCTTTCTCACAATGGGGACTCAACCTCATAGGGAAAATACATCCTCCATCCTCCAATGGCCATAAGTTTATTATCACTGCTACCGAGTACTTCACAAAGTGGGTGGAAGCAATACCACTCACCTTCACCACGGGCATCCAAATCTCGAAATTCATCCTCCACTATATCATTTTCCGACATGGTATCCCTCATTCCATTGTCACCGACAATGGAAAGCCCTTCAAGAACCAGGAAGTCCGCACTTTGTGCGAAAAATTTGACATCAAACACCACTTCTCCACACCGTATTACCCTCAAGGAAATGGTCAAGCAGAGGCTTCTAATAAAACCATTCTCCTCATTCTCAAGAAGATAGTCAATGAAGTTGGCTGTGACTAGAACCTCCAACTCAACCCTGCCCTTTGGGCCTACCGCACAAGCATCCGTAGTCCAACATGAGCCACCCCATTCTCACTAGTATTTGGATCTGAAGCCATTTTACCTATAGAGGTCGAGCTCCCATCTCTCCGAGTGTCCTTGTAAAACATAATCTCTGATGAAGAATACTGCGTCGCAAGGTTGCATCAACTAAAACTACTAGATGAGAAATGCCTGAATGCGTTGAATCACCTACAGGCATATCAAAACCGCCTCAGAAGAAGCTACAACAAGAGGATCAGAACCTAAAAATTTGAAGTAGGCGACCTTGTCCTAATAGAAAATCAGAAGAACCTGCAAGAGTGTCCTAAGCAAGGAAAGTTCAAACCCAATTGGCTAGGACCCTACGTCGTCATAGCCAACTATGGATCAAGAGCTTATTAGCTTGCAACACCTGAGGGGTAGCCTCTGGATGAGCCTATGAACATCCTCCATCTAAAAAAAATTTATGCATAACTCATCTGGTACCCCAAGTCAAAAAATAGAAAAAAAATAGAAAAAAATCAAAAATAAGAAAAATCAGAGTGCAATAAAAACTTCCAATGGTGAGAATCACTTCGGTGACACCTTGGATAAGTACCATGGTGAAAACCTGTTTCAGGTGTCATGCGTAGTGATTGGTTCTACCATCTAATAAGTCCTCTTTTCGTCGCACCACTCCATATCTCATGCATCGCATGGTTTGGAATTCTGAAACATCAAATCCTATCACCCAACCCATACTATCCCATCCCCAGGCCAACTCATGGAACGAGGATCCTTGTAAGCTCCCCTTTGTACATACAAAATCCAAAAATCCAAAAATAATAGAAAAACATAGAAAATCCAAAACAATCACCCCATACATCGATCTCACTACAAATCACAATCATAAAAGACACACATCAAATTCCCACCATCACAACCATCCAACCTTTTCCCACATCATCAAGTCATACTAGAACTACATATTCATTTCGCCCGCATCTTAAAAGTACCTTGATCCCATGGATATAGGGTATGTAGGCAGTTTGGAATACGAAGGACATTTCCAGTACTCAGGTACATAAGATGCACCCATCTAACCCGTTTGGATGGTCCCCATTCACTGAGCTTTCTGGATCTAATAAATAATACACACGCTACGTATACGCCTGAAACATGGTCCCTAGCACAAAAATCATCAATCAACATACCAACTATAATCTTACATTTGGCCAGACTGTTCTTTTGCCCATCTTCCCAAAATTTTCCAATCAACGCCAACTAATCTGCATCCTAGGATATATCTTTCCTACAATGGACAAAAATCTGTCATTCTATCACCACGTCTCTTGGCAAGAGCACACAAAGGTTATTTGTATCTTTCCATTGATCTTTTTTATTATTGATTTTTATCTTTTTGTCTCGCTCTAAGTCATTTCCAAAGCTACCTTGATCTCATTATATCATGGTAAGTAGCAGATAGCACCTAGAGTAGACATAGTCATTATTTCTGTATGTTGTGCTTGTGGGTTGGTTTCATTACTCCAGGAATAGTATTCATATCTTGAAGTCTGGGTCGGTTCTAGCATGATGTGTCCCATTTACATATGTAGGCATCAAAACCTTATATGTATTATTCACACTTATCGCTATAAGTCCCCTTCCCAGGCTAGGCAAGATTATACTACCTTGGGCATGCATGAAATCAACCTATTGTTTGTGGGTCTAGTCCATGCAATCATAGGATATACATCATCACCTAGGTCATTTCATGCCTTTGTGAACTGTACCCTACATTGCTAAAGTAAACTAAGAAATACTCTCAATTAATCTTTTGCAACTACTGTTACTAGCTCAAAATCATCATCCTAATCACTCATTCAACATTATCATCTGGGCTTAGATTTCATAATCACCTACCTTATCCCCCCATATAAAATTCCCCCAACTAACTCCCACCTAACACACCCTGAACCAAAGTAAATCCCCCCTCAATGACGTGGTGTCTTATGACCTAACAATCCTCCCGTATCCCCACCCCCATCCTCTAAAAACACTCCCAATCCTACCCATACCCCATCCATACACCCCTATCCTCTCCCCACCTGATCTGCTCTCCCACAGCCTTACCACTTAGGGTCAAACAAAGAACATCATTTGTATCAGGACCTGATCATCCCACCTATCACCTAGCATGCATCCCACGTATCGCCTAACTACATATCATAATCAGTTAATCTCATTTCATTTAGATTCATTATAAATCCCTTTGCATATCATTTTTTTTAGGTTCATTTTAATCCATTTAAATTGCTTCTCATTTAGGTTCATTTTAATCCATTTAAAGTTGCATATCATTTAGGTTCATTTTAATCCATTTAAAGTTGCATATCACTTAGGTTCATTTTAGAATTAGTTAACTTGCATATCATTCTGGTTTATTTTAAATCCTTTTTGCATATCACTTAGGTTCATTTTAGAATCAGTTTAAAAATGCATGTCATTTAGGTTCATTCTAAATCATTTAAGTTAAATTGCATATCATTTCATTAAGGATCACCATTAATAGCTGGTAGTTTGCATAATAATTAGGTTCATTCTAGAATCATTTAGTTGCACATTATACATCTCATAACCATGTAGTTGCATTACATCATCGCAATCATCGTCACATCACATTGTTGCATCCATAATAAATGTTTATTAGTTTGAACATTCGTTTGCACTATACATCATATAGTCCATAACATCACGATAAATCCATCATTAATGCATCCATAAAATCAAAAACATAATTGCATAAACATAACACATCCACAACATATAAAATCCATAAAGAAATACTGCATCCATCACATAGGCATCATCATAATAGAGCATCATAATCATAAGCATCATAAACCATCAAAAAACATCGCATCATATATAATCTTTGCAAAAAATGTACATTGCTCATATATACATCAAAAAATATAGTGTCCTGATACAATGCCTCTAAGGGCTAACACGATATAACTATCACATGGAGGATCCTCTCTCCAAGTCTGTGGAACCTGCTGGGGCACGTGTGAGGGAGGAGGCATTGTCTGCTGAATGGACTAAATAGATCTCAATCTATGTGATCTCGATGCCCTCAATCCACTGACCTGGCTATAGCTCGATGCTCGCTACTTTGCTGGCATGGCCGCATAATACAGGCCCCTATAGTACTCCATCTGCCTACTGCTCTCTGTCAACTCCCCCTGTACCTGGCTCAACTGTCCCTGCAGCTGATACGACTGTGACTGTGCCTAAGACAACTGTGTCTGCATCACTACCAACATTGGGACAAGTCCACCGCCTGAAGCCTATAAGCTACCCAATGAAGTCTCTGCCTGCTGGGCCCTGACGAGTGCTGCATCTCACTCCCCTGTCAAAGTGACTATGTCATGCCAAGCCTGTGCTAACTCAGCCTCGCGACTCTCCAATACCTCCTACTGGTTTGCCACTTGTGCTCTCAGGGTCTCCATCTCCTCCTTCTCATCCCGTCGCCTCTGACGAGGTGTAAGCCTCTCACCCTCGGCCTCTCCAGCTGTCCCTGAGGAACCTACCTGTTGTCTTGCTGCCTGCTGTCCACCGCCAATAGTCTGCTGCTGCACTACCTATGGTGGAGGCAGATCTCCCCTATCCACCCCTGGATGTCCCCCACGCCGTCGAGGTCCTCTAGGCTATCGCCCTACTCCAACCTGTACCTACTTAATAGGAACCTACTACATAGGTACCTGCTGCCCCACTTGCCCCTGTCCTACTGTCACCACCGCTAGCACATCTATCAGTTGGCCATCCCTACCAACCAACCTCTCCTCTCCATCCTCTCTAATCTCCATGAGGACATCCTCAATGATCTCCCCCTCCTCCACGCAGTCATCTCCATCTAAGTCATCTCCATCAGCATCTGAATCATCCCCCCTGAACCTGCTGCCTCCTCCGCGGGATCCATCAACTGAGTAGGCTGATGCATATGCCACCATTTATCATATGCAGCCGTAGTCCCTGCATCCTTGACTATGCTCCTCCAATCCCACTGCACTGGCCGTAAAGCTGTAAAATTAGCTAGGGTGACTTGTGGCTGTATGGCTGCAGGCCAATAGGGCGCATCTCGAGGAGTCTGCACAAATATCGCAATCTGCTACGGGGTGTCCTATATCAAACCAAACTGCCGCATGACCCGTGAGGGTAGATACATATCTATAGTATGGTCTCCTCGACCCATAAGGTACTGCTATTAAAACACAAAAAGGAGATGAACATCATCATCTAGCCATGGCTCTATGCTAATATACGGTCACCAGGTCACACTAATCACATCATCTAATATCCTCCTCCAATACTGTACCTGTCCAGTGTACTTATACTCTGCATCCCGATATAAAAACACAAAGGCCTCAAACGGCCGCCGATAATACCCACATGTCAGCCTGGTAAGTGGGATATGCTCCCAAATCCATACATGAAGCAGAGTAACTCCAGCTGACAACGCTCTATCATGCAAATAGGTGACTGTATGCATCTCATGGTATAACTGCCCCAGCATCGTCGGTCCCCAAGCATAGACGGTCTCATGCCTCACCATCCCCTCTATCATCTCCCCCAACTAACTAGAAAGCCCCTACCTCGCCTGTCAGGCATCACAACACCTCTAATCAATGCACAAAGGAATAAGGCAAAGGGATCTGCACCCACAGCCAGTGTCCCCTCATAGTCCATCTCTCTCCCATTCACTGATAGAACAATGTGGTTTGCTCCAAACACTCTAATCAGGGCAGTCCCCCCATCCTCACGTCATATCAAACCCGCCAACCTCAAATAGGTAGCTTGAGGATGCGATAAACATCCTCAAGTGTAATGGTGATCTCACCAGTCGGCAACAGAAAGCTATAGGTCTCAGAGCGATACCGCTCCACAACCGCTATCATCAAAGCTCTATGAGCTTGCAAAACTGGCATCAATGCCACCGTCAGAAGACCCAATCTTGCCAGTCGAGCCCGCGTAGCATCATCAAAACCATCGAACAATGCCATCACGGATGGAACTCGTTGCTCTCGTGACTGCAATATAAATTGTTGTGTATCCTGCATACGCGACATTCTGGTTAGATGTCGACCTATCTTCTTCCAAATCACCCCCTTTTCTTCTAATGATTGAAAGCCCAAATCATTTGGTGCTAAAACAAACCAAATTTTGTGCCATTTCATAAATAGTGCTCACCATTCTTCTAAATGGTGCCATTACATAAAATAGCGCCATTGCGTGAGCCTATTTGCGCCAATCCAAAATATTGTGCTATTGCACAGAATCAATAGCGCCATTTTAACAAATAGCGTCACACTCCCTTTTTGCGCTAATCTATAGAATAGTGCCAATTCTACTAAAAGTGCGATATTTCTATATCGCGCCGATCCATTCCATTGTGCTAAAACACAAGATTGCACTAATCTAACCTATAGCGCTAGTTGAGAATATAGCGCTACTACAAAGCCCATATGGTGCTAAAAATGCCAAAACCCTAGTCTTTCTAACATTGCGCTAATCCCTACGATAGCGCCAAAATACCTACCTAATGGCAACAATCCGCCCTAATCCTACCCTGGAGGATAGCACCAATCTAGAGAATGGCGCTAATCCGCCTTACTCTTGGCACTACGCGCTCCAATCCCTAATCCCAAACCCCAGAAAAAATGCATGTAAAACAAAAAAATTACAAAGTCAGGGTTAGGCCCTACCAGGGGTCTAGCATTCGTTGCCCGACCAAACTCTCAAAACCACTCTGAGATGTGTCAAAGTCGTGGGAACTGGGGGTTGCAGTCAGCCATCTCTCCTTCACTCTAAAAGTCAAAAGTGTGCAAATGTGGTACTCTAAGGGCCCACTTTGCTTAATATAGTGGGCCATGTCATTCTTCCACCCCCTCCTTTTCCCTCCAGGGTGTAGATCTCAGCCTTTTTCCTCCGTTTTTCTTTCCGTCATCCTCTTTTCCCATCCCTTATCCAATTTTCACTCCCGTCGCATCCTTTTTGAGAACTCGCCCAAAAAATTTTATTTTCCCGCTGCCCTCTTGAGGGGGCATCCCTTATCCATCTCATACCTTCCTTGTAGCTGGGGCATATTTTTCTTTGACCTGACACCACTTCCCTCCTAGGTCCTGGTGCCACGTTAAAGAGGGGAAAATGTAGACACCTAAAAATGTCTTCTACCATCAAACTGACTCTTGATATCCCTAATCATGTCAATTTCCCTCCAAACCAATTAATTAAATTTTATTTAATTAATTATCCCTTCATTTTCTTATTTTTCCATCATTTTATCCCCAAAATTGAATTAATTTCATTAATTCAATAGTCCCAACCTTAGCCAATTGAATTAATAAATATGCAATATTTATTAAATTAATTTCCCCCTTTTCTCTAAATCTAATTAATTAGTTAAAACCATGTTAACTAATTAATCTAGCCTACTAATTGACCTATCCCTGCCCTAGACAATTAAATAGCTATTATTTAATTGCCTACCCTAGCCCTAGGATTAATTAAATAAAACATGTGATTAATTAATCCTAACCCCTTCACTTGGGTGGTCAAACCTTGTTTAACACCCTTCCCCACATCCTCCAAATAAAAAATTGAATTATAGCCACATAAGTCAATTTTTTATTTATAAACATCCCACATCACATTTAATTTTTCTTACAAACCCATACTCATTTATTTCCTCTCTTCCCCAAATGAATTTTTAATTCATTTACATTTCCCCATATGAATCTTTAATTCCAAAATAATCCTTCACCCCCATGCTCATTTAATAACTCTTTTTTCCAAAATGAATAAAAGATTCACTTTTATTCCTAGGCCTCCATTCATTCAAGATTGAATCTAGGCCCTCCACATCACTTTTATCCTCCACCATTGATCTTCCAAATCAATCTCCAGCCTTGGATCAAAATCCCTTCCAAAAATCTATAAATAGAACCTCTCTCCATCCATTTTCATCATCCAAGTTTATGCAAAGTTACCATGTCAAAATCACTCTTGAGCTAGAATAGTGAGTTGCAAATTAGAGTAGCATTTCACATTCAAATCTATTGTCTAGGGATTATCTTTGTCTAGGAGCTTGTTTTGGGTGCAAAGGCTTCTTCCTCCCTTGATGGGATTGGGTTTGCATGTGAGGTATAACTCTGTGTTTATTGCATTTTGTTTAGTATTTCTACTTTATTTGCTTATCTAATCTACAGGTAAGTTTACAAGATCCATGGTTCCTAAATGTGGCACACTATCTTACCTATGGAGACTGTCCCAGTCACTTATCCCTGAAGGAGAAAAGAAATCTAAAGTTGAAAGCAGCGAAATATGTCATTTGGGGTGATGTTTTATATAAAAAGGGACTAGATGGAACCTTCCTGAGATGTGTAGATAAAGAACAACAATACAAGTTGTTGGAAGTTTTTCATAATGAAGCCTGTGGTGGACATTTCTCTTCTTTAGTCACAACATTCAAAATCCTTAGAAATTATTATTATTGGCCAGGTATGTTCAAAGATGCATACAAATGGGTAGCTAATTGTGAAAAATGCAAAATATTTTCAGGAAGACCACAGCTTGCAGCATTGCCTTTGAGGCCTGTTGTTATTGAAGAACCTTTCAAACAATGGGGTTTGGACTTTATTGGGCCTCTTTCACCTCCTTCGAGTGCTGGACATACACACATTTTAACAGCAACTGACTATTTTACGAAATGGGTTGAAGCGGCCCCTGTGAAGAGAACCACTTCAGAAGTGGTATGTAATTTTCTCAGAGAAAATATACTGGTACGTTTTGGTGTTCCTCAGAAGCTTGTGGCAGATAACGCTACCAGTTTTTCTTCAATTGAACTTACTTCATTTTGCTATGAGCATATTATCTCTCTTTCTCATTCATCAGATTATTACCCTCAAGGGAATGGACGAGCTGAGTCCAGTAATAAAAATTTGATAGCCATCATGAGGAAATTGGTGAGTGATAATCCCAAAGATTGGCATAAAAGATTGTATGAAGAACTCTGGGTTGATAGGGTAACCCCAAAAAGGGCAATAGGAATGGCACCTTTTGAGCTGGTTTATGGAATAGGAGCACAATTATCATTACCTTTGGAATTATCTGCAACCAAATTACAAAATGTCATTGAAGATCAATACTTTCAAGATTCTTTAGAGAAAAGAGTTATGTACTTAACCAGGATTGAGGAGGAAAGGAATGAATTGGTTGATCAGATTACTGCTCATCAATCCAGGGTTAAAAAGATTTTTGATCAGAAAATAAGACCCAGAAAATTCATGGAGGGAGATGAAGTATTGCTGTGGGATAGGAGGAGAGAACCTAAAGGAGCAAATGGCAAATTTGATCACTTTGGAAGAGACCTTTCAAAATTCATTAGGTACTGGGCCCTAATTCTTTCAAATTGGAATATTTGGATGGATCTATTTTACCCCTATCCTATAATGGACAGGACCTTCAATTGTATCGATTGTGAAATAGGTTTCCCCTATTTTGTACATAGCCTTTCTTTTGTTGTCGTGTGTTGTCACTTTCCCTTTCCAATTTTGGTTTGCCTTGTATCTTTTCTTCCATCCCTATGTTTCAGTTTGTGCATAACCAGAGTTTCTGAGTTCTCTGCATTTTGTCATAAAATGCAATCCCCAGTTAGAGCCAATGTTACCTGTTAATTTGCCCTTATTCAATTTTTCGTGATCCTTTCCTTAGCAAAAAGTCAACTTGCCATATTCCCTTACCGGTCATATGTTTGTTTATTAAGTCAGTGCCTTGTTTTTAAAAAATTTCTCCGCCTATTGTCTTGTATGTGAAATTACTGAAGAGTTAAACCTTCAAACTTGAACCCTTTCCACAATTCAAGAGTTCAATGGTTCAAGAGTTCAACAGTTCAATGGTTCAAAATGTAATGTTTCTTGAAAAGTTGTTTAACTGTTGGTCGGTCTGTGTAACTCATCTTGTATCTTTGAACCTTTGAGTTGAACCTCATTTCAAAGGTTCAAAGGTTCAACATTCCATGACTATAGTCTCATTTCTTCCTAAAGCCTTCTCTAAGTCCAAAATTAGCGAGAGATTTAGAGGGAAATATATCCAAAAGTTATTACGAAGCGAAAAGTTCTAACGTTTGAAAGGTTATGGATAATAATTACACATCAAGGTTATGTGTGAGAAATGCTTGCAATTAATGCATCTGTTAGAGTTCATGTCTTATCAAGCATTTTTAGTATGTATTATTTCAGCTAGTAATTATTCGACCTGTTTTAATGCCTTTATCAAGAAACAACAAGCCAATTTTAGCAAATAAACACAGGGTGATGCAAAAGGAGAACAATGTGGGAGGTATAAGATTTTTGTTGCTGAGTTTCACAGTAATTTCTGATCCATTGAAGGTACTCCCAAGCCAAAAATTGGAAGGGGTCCTGTCATCAAAGAGTCCAAGAAAGCCCTTACAACTATTCTACCCCCTCGTGCCACTAGATCAAGAACTAAAAGAAAGAAGAAGAAGCATATTTCTGAAAGAATAGTTGTGGATTTAAACTCTAAAGAGGATTCGGGAGAAGCAACAAGTGATAAAGGGTTTGATGCACCAATGGCAGAGGAGATTAGTACAAATCAACAAATAGAGGTTGCTTCAAATTCTGTCGATCTGATGATGATTTCAAATGTGCCTTTTGAACAATTGAATCCTGGCAAAGAAGTTCCAGTCCTTGCACCCAAATGGTTGGAAAGTTCAATTAGTGATAAAAGAAAAATAGTTCCATTTTCATTGCCATTGGAGGACATGGTTAGCAAGTGTCTAGGAAAGACCCCTAAATCTAAGAAGCTGAAAACAACATCCAGGGTGGACATTGACCCTAATACAATGAACTGGAGTGTAGAAATAGCCTGACCAACAACTGATGAGGAAGTTTAAGATCCCACAGTTCAGGATTTCACAATAGAAAGAATAGATCTTGCGACTACATCATGTGCCGCAGATGTGCATCATCTTGAAGCATCTACCAAGAGGATAGTTAGCCACACTTGGAAGGATGAAAAAGATAAGAGGGAGTTGAAACAAACTTTGCGATCAATGGCAGAGTATATTGATGCTATTCATAATCCAAACCCACAACCTATTTCCCAACTACCTCTGTCTTTTGACCCAAAATCTCTGATAAATCAGAAAATGCTAGACCAAATACATAGGAACAAAATGGTAACTAAAGTGTTTGATGACTGGTTGGATGGCATTATCCAGAAAGGTATAGAATACATTCATGAATTGAAGAATATATATGATCAAACCATGGCTACCATCAAAGATTTGAAAACACAGAATGCTTCATGGGTAAAAGATGAAGGGAAATGGATGAATGTGATGAATCAAATTGATGAAGTATAGAAGTATGGGGTAACAAAGTTTTTATCAGAAAAGAATATGACAAGTTAGAATGATGATATACTATATGTAAGTAAGAGAAACATCGAATGGAGAAACTCAGTATCTTGTTAAGGACAAATTGAATTTATAAAAATGATTAAAGAAATAACTGAGTTCACTCAATACTTATAGGATGATTTGGAATGCATCGATGTGAAATATATAAAGGATGACAGGGAGCCAGAAAAGGATATCGATACTGTGATTCAATCCTTTAGAGAGAAAATTACTTTCGTTAAAGAAAATGATAACCTATTAACTGAAGATTTCTCTATGATTTCAAAGGTGGAATCACTTCTACACCTCTGTGTCAATGCACTCCCGGAGCATGTGAAGAAAGTGGCTAAAATTTAAAGAGAGAAAGATGTTTGGAAAACAAGGGTTAAACACATCGGAATCCCCAATTTCTCAAAAATCCAGGAATTTATTACTGCACAACAGGAGTGGAAGATGCAACTTGTCTCCTTGACTGAACAAAACAAATCTGAAGATTCTAATCCATTGCCCCAGTCATGATCTTTCTTGCATAGTTTCTTTATTTAGTTATTTAGTTGAAATTATGTTTAAAAAATTTTATCTTTCAATTAGTTTGTAAGAAACTAAATCTCGTATGGGTCAGAGTTTGCTTTGACTCTCGATTTAAAAGAACAGTTAATTAGGGAAACGGTATATATGTTTTTAGTTGTTAAAACTGATATACAGAATAGTGAAGCAAAAAAGACACAAGAAATTTTAGAGCTGAACTTCTTGGTTTTACAATATATGTGATGATTGTTTGAAGGATTTTCATCTGTGAATGAGAAGGAGAAATAATTACTGCAGTCTTAAATCTGTGTGTTTAAGCTATTTGAAATCAGGTTTTCTGTGCAAAATCTTCTTTCATATGGTAATTGTTCTTTCATTGGATAACTCATCATATATGTTTTATCATTTATTGGTTTAGCAATATACATGTTTATATATCTGATTATTATTGAAGATGGAATCTGTGTATTCTATTACCAAATGATGTTATAAAAAATATATATATATATCGCATTCATAGCATGATGATTTATGGATGTTAGTTTGCCTTTAAGCACTTTTGGTTAAAAGTGTATCTGAATAATCAGAACAGTTTAAATTCATTGAAGATTTGAAAGGGAGTTGTACCTTAATTCAGAGGGGAATTATTCTTGATAGTTCACCCATTTGTTGTTTAACTTATTTGTTCTAAGAGGAAAGGGTTATAGAGTTGGAATTGAACATTTTTAGACCAGGACAAATCTGTTAGCCAACACATACAAATCATCATGTCATGTGCATACTTGTATGATCTTGGCACCTATTCATTTGTATTTTAACTTGTTAATATGACAAGATAATAGTGGGATTGTATTTTTATTATGGTGTAAGGATTTATTCTTGTATAGTTTGACATCATGGTATGTTAAGGTCTGTTTATTACACATAATTATTAAAGAGCCCAAGTGTAGAAAATATACATGGCATCGTGTGAGATTGTAGGCTGCTTTCTTGATTGGGAATGTGTCTATTTTAATCATGTATGATAAAGCATGATAAAGTAATTCAAATAGAATTAAGGAAAATGTAAAGAACATGCATGTAAAGACTTGACATACCTAAAAAATGAAGATTCGAATGGAGAGTATACCCAATTATGTAGTGTTTTTTTTTCTTGCATCAAACTCCTCAACAATTTGAGTTTTTCACCACTTGGTTCCTTCTCAATGTTAAATTGAATAACACTCAAATATAATTACTAACAACAATACTATTAACCAATCTATAATGTTAAATTCCTAAAATTGAATCACAATTAACATTGCAACACTACATAAATTGAAACTTGAATAGATATATATCAAACTTGGTGTGAAAACTATGTTATTTCCTCCTTCTCAAGTTGGTAAAGCAGAAAAGGTGGTGGAAAGATCATGCAAAGGTGGTGAATGTGTAAAATGTGCATGTGAACTTCCTAACAACATGAAAGTACTTTTTTGTCAGAGCATGCACATAATCAACATGAAAATAGAGCATGTGGGCCTGGATCACGAGGGTCAACACTCTTTTACCATTTCTATAGTAGGACAAAATGCAAGCACATTATAACGTGCTCACGTTTTGTCCTGCTATAGATTGATCCATAATATTTGTGTGTATCTCACCTTTACAATATCTCACCTCTAGTTCCATCAGCTCATGTTCTATATCTCACTTATCTCTCCCCCTCACCTCTCTACCTCTCTCCTCTCCCCTCTCTATGTCTCTTAGTCATTCCTTGTCTACGTCAACCCTAAACCTTATCGCTAAACCCTAATCCCTCAACCCTCATGTCTAATCCCTCATCCCTAAACCCTAAACACTATCCCTATTCCTAAACCCTCAACAGGCTCGATACTATACCTTAAACCCTAATCCCTTATCCCTAAACCCTCCAACACTATCCCTAATCCCTATACCCTCGACACTCTACTTTAACCCTAATCCCTCGACCCTCAACCCTATCCTGAAACCCTCAACCCTCGAACCTCAATGTACTCAACCCTCAATGTCAAACCCTAATCCCTCAACCCTTAACTCTGATCCCTCAACCCTCAACCCTATCCCTAAACCCTAAACCCTATCCCTAAACCCTAAACCCTAAAGCCTCAACCCTCAATGTCAAATCCTAATCCCTCAACCCTAAACCCTATCCCTAAACCCTAAACACTATCCCTATTCCTAAACCCTCAACGGGTTCGATACTATACCTTAAACCCTAATCCCTTATCCCTAAACCCTCCAACCCTATCCCTAATCCTTATACCCTCGACACTCTACTTTAACCCTAATCCCTTGACCCTCAACCCTATCCCTAAACCCTCGCCCCTCGAACCTCAACCCTCAACCCTCAACGTCAAACCCTAATCCCTCAACCTTTAACTCTAATCCCTCGACCATCAACCCTATCCCTAAACCCTAAAGCCTCAACCCTTAACCCTTAACCCTCAACATCAAATCCTAATCCCTCAACCCTTCACTCTAATCCCTAAACACTAAACCATATCCCTAAACCCTCAACACTATACCTTAAACCCTAATCCCTCAACCCTAAACCCTAAACCCTAATCCCTCAACCCTCAACCCTAATCCATCATCCCTCAACTCTAATCCCTCATCCCTAAACCCTAAACGCTATCCCTATTCCTAAACCCTCAACAGGCTTGATACTATACCTTAAACCCTAATCCCTTATCCCTAAACCCTCCAACCCTATCCCTAATCCTTATACCCTCGACACTCTACTTTAACCCTAATCCCTCAACCCTCAACCCTCGAACCTAAACCCTCAACCCTCAACGTCAAACCCTAATCCCTCAACCCTTAACTCTAATCCCTCGACCCTCAACCCTATCCCTAAAGCCTAAAGCCTCAACCCTCAACCCTTAACCCTCAACCCTCAACATCAAATCCTAATCCCTCAAACTTCACTTTAATCCCTCAACCCTAAATTGTATCCCTAAACCCTCAACACTATACCTTAAACCCTAGTCCATCAACCCTGAACCCTAAACCTTATCCCTAAACCCTAATCCATCAACCCTCAACCCTAATCCATCTGTCAACTCTCAACCCTAATCCATCATCCCTCAAATCTAATCCCTCATCCCTAAACCCTAAATGCTATCCCTATTCCTAAACCCTCAATGGGCTCGATACTATACCTTAAACCCTAATCTCTTATCCGTAAACCCTCAAACCCTATCCCTAATCCTTATACCCTCGACACTCTACTTTAACCCTAATCCCTCGACCGTCAACCCTATCCGGAAACCCTCAACCCTCAAACCTTAATGTACTCAACCCTCAATGTCAAACCCTAATCCCTCAACCCTTAACTCTGATCCCTAGACCCTTAACCCTTAAAACTTGAACCATAAAACCTATCCCTACACACTCGACACTCAACACTATATCTTAAACCCTAATCCCTTAACCCTCATCCCTAAAGCCTCAACCCTAAATCCTTAAACCTTTAACCCTAAACCCTATCCCTAATCCCTCTACCCTTGACACTCTTCTTTAACCCTAATCCCTTCACCATCAACCCTATCCCTAAACCCTCAACCCTCAACATTAAACCCTAATTCATCAACCCTAAACCCTAATCCCTCAAACCTAAACCCTATCCCTAAACCATCAACTCTCAACACTATACGTTAAACCCTAATCCCTATCCCTCAACCCTTAACCCTTAAAACCTAAACCCTATCCCTACACCCTCAACACTTGACACTATATCTTAAGCCTTAAACCATCATCCCTAAAGCCTTAACCCTCAATCCTTAAACCTTCAACCCTAAACCCTATCCCTAATCCCTCTACCCTTGACACTCTAACCCTAACCTTGAAATTAAACAGTAATCCGTCAACCCTAAACCCTAATTCGTCAACCCTAAACCCTATCCCTAAACCCTCAACCATCAACAATATACCTTAAACCCTAATCCATCAACCCTAAAACCTAATCCCTCAATCCTCAACCCTAAACACTATCAATAAACCCTCAACCCTCGACACTATACCTTAAACCCTAATCCCTTAACCCTCAACCCTCAACCCTAATCCCTCATCCCTAAACCTAAACACTATCCCTATTCCTAAACCCTCAACCCTCAACACTATACCTTAAACCCTAATCCCTTATTCCTAAACCCTAAACCCTATCCCTCAACCCTTAACCCTTAAAAATTAAACCCTAAAACCTATCCATAAACCCTCGACACTCAACACTATATTTTAAACCCCAATCCCTTAACCCTTAGCCCTAAAGCCTTAACCCTCAATCGTTAAACCTTCAACCCTAAACCCTATCCCTAATCCCTCTACCCTCACACTCTAGTTTAACCCTAATCCCTTGACCATCAACCCTATCCCTAAACCCTCAACTCTCAACATTAAACCCTAATCCGTCAACCCTAAACCCTAATTCGTCAACCCTAAACCCTATCCCTAAACCCTCAACCCTCAACACTATACCTTAAACCATAATCCCTCAACTCTAAACCCTAATCCCTCAACCCTAAACCCTAAACCCTATCCCTAAGTGCAACAAAATGGCTTTGCCTTATGTTAGGTTGTTAAACCCATAATTTTTGACACTCTTCTCTTAAAGATATCTGAGTTGCAAGAATATGTCAGAAAAATGGCTATAAACTTTTTTAATGTTAGTAATGTTATATGGCATGTTTTTCTAGCCCATCTGGGGTTCATTATACCAATAGGTGTACACACTATGAGAAAAGCTTTGCGTATGGTACATCCACAGTGAGTAATTAATAGTTGAAATTAGAAGGATGATCATTATGAGAAAAGATTTGCATTGGGGTACATCTATGTTTCTTACTATCCACCCCACACTTAGAGGAGGTATATTGTTATGAAATAGGCAAATAATCTCCCATTGTTTACTGGCTCTATCCACAAGAACTACTAAACTATTTTCTCTTGTTAATTGTAGAGGACATTCACCTATTTTTGGCAACTCCTGCATTCCCAAACCATTAAAAAAACTAAGTTATTTTAACCCAATAAATAGCTGATTGCAATGATTTAATACTCTACTATATTAAAGATTAGCATTCAAAACAAATGCAAATGTTCATATTATAGAGGACTGCATTATATTAGACTATTAGAGATCCCTCAGAAAAATGTAATAACAAAACTGCTTTGTCTTATGTTAGCTTACAATTAAACCCATTCTTTTTGACACTCCTCTCTTAATAAAGTAAGAGTAATAAGAATATAAGGCAAAGAATTTGATCTTACTAGTATGCATGGTCTGTTTACATTCCGTGACTACATTTTCATTGAATAAAAAGGTAAATATCTGATTTGAAAGGTGGGGCAGAGTTCACTGTCATGTGCTTTTCTAGATGATAGGGTCCATAATGTCCAGGGTTATTTAAAGAAGGCTTGTAACATAATTAAGTTTTTGTTATACCAATCCTCTAGGTAAATCTACAATTCAAATGCCTACTTTGAAAGTTGAAATAAATTAAATTAGACTTACAATTTTGATTTTCTTCCATTGCTTCAACAACATCATTGTTTTCTTCATCAGAAACTAATTCAAGATCACCAACTTGCTGCCCATTGGTTGACTTGAATTGTATCCTCTGTTAGGAGAAGGGCATTTTCTATCTGCATCAATGTTGGTATTCATAAGCTAAAGAGCATTGATATTTTTCACACACCTTGTTCTTTGAAATATATTAACCTTAAAATATGACTTGGATATGTACTTGAACACAATGAAATCTCCAATCTCCAGCCCATGATGATTCACAAAATTTTCCCAACCCTGCCTAAATTCTAGTTTATTTATGGTACCCCTTAATTGTACATCCCACTCCTACCCACCTGGACCTTGAAGAAGGAGGCACGCCCATTAAACCAACTCATTCAACAACTTGTTGCCCATCGATTGACTTGAACTGCATACTCTGTTAGAAGAAGGGCATCTTTTATCTGTATCAATGTTGGTATTCATAAGCCGAAGAGCATTGATGTTTTTCACACACCCTGTTCTTTGCAATATCTTAACCTTCAATTATGACTTGGATATGTACTTGAACACAACAAAATCTCTAATCTCCAGCCCATGATGATTCACAAAATTTTCCCAACCCTTCCTAAATTCCAATTTATTTATGGTACCCCTTAATTGTACATCCCTAAACCCTAAACCCTAATCCCTTAACCCTAAACCCTAATCCCTAGTCCCTAAATCCTAAACCCTAATCCCTAATTATAATTTATGGTACTCTAATCCCTAATCCCTAAACCCTAATCCCTTATCCCTAGACCATAAACCCTATCCCTAAATCCTTAACCCTCAACACTTAAACCTTAAATCCTAAACCCTATCCCTAAACCCTCAACCCTCAAAACTATACCTTAAACCCTAAACTTTCAACCCTAAACCCTATCCCTAATCCCTCTACTATCAACACTCTACCTTAACCCTAATCCCTCGACCCTCAACCCTAAACGCTATCCCTAAAGCCTCAACCCTAAACCCTAATCCCTCAAGGTCCTAAACTCTAACCCCTTATCCCTAAACTCTAAATCTTATCCCTCAACCCTCAACCCTCAACCTTAAACCTTAATCACTCAATCCTTATCCACCCCTCTCCTCCCCTATCTGGCTCACCCCTATCTCTACCCTCCTCTACCCTCGACACTATGCATACATATATATAGGCATACATAGATACACACATACATATAAGCATACATAGATAAATACATACATATAGCCATACATACATACATACATACATACATACATACATAAATACATGATTAATAACCTTGAACATAAAAAAGTTCAAGGGGGACATAACGTGAGCGCGTTATAACACACTCGCGTTATTGCAAACATGACAAACAGTCCACAAATGTCTGCGGAAAAGGAAAAATGCAAAGTCAGACATAACGCAAGCGCGTTATAACACACTCGCATTATGTTTTGCTTTGGGAATCCCAAGCTTTGGGCTTGGGATTTGCTTTGGATTTCCAACCCAATGGCTTGGAGTGTCTTCCCAATGTCCAGAGACGTGTTTTTCCATATTCTACAAGATTTCACATAATTTCGTTCGTGCTAACCCTCAAATTTGCATGTGTTTCAAGGTCAAACAAATCAAACACCTGGGTAATGTTAGGCTTTCTCTTAGCTATTTGATGATGTAATTTTTTTCACATTTTGACAATGTTAAGCCTTTCATCTTTAATTTTTTTGGTTTGTGTGTCTGTTTTTGGGCAAAAACCATTGTTTGGTCTTTTTTTCATTGTAAATTAATTATTCATTGAAATTTCAAAACAATTACATATTTAGAAACTAGAGTCCATTATACACATATTAAAAAAAGAAAAAAAATGATTTTCAATTAGTTTTAAAAAATTATAGGGGTAGCATGACCAAAATTCTATTTTTTAGGATGTGTCCACTTTGAAAATTAGTAAAAAATTAAATATTCATCAAAAATTTATCAAAAAAATTAGACATAAACTACATGCTATTAGCTAATTTCTCACTAAAGGGATTTTAAAAATACTAAAAAAAAGTTGACCTTTTGAGGGAGCCACAAAACATGCTATGTTATGTTTTTTTGATAGAAACAACACCAAATTCTGTGGCTCCCTCTTTTGAACCCCTTAATCTATGCCATTTTAAAAAAAAAAATAGTAGTTTAGAAAGTAGACTCGGAGCACTATGAACATTGTTTTGGTTGCATCTCTAAATTTTGATTGTAACTATGCTCAATTTCTCATCCAAGGCCAACATTTCCTTATTTTAGAAAAAAAAAGTGGCCACTTAAGACCCCTTTTTGGCCCCCATCTTCTTGCACTTACCCAGAATGTTATGTAAAAAGATACAGTGAGTAAACTGTGTTTAGGTTTTGATAGTTCACAATTGTTGTTTTAAAACAAAAAAAAATATGTTGTGGTGGGGGTGTTCAAACCCCCCACTGTCGCCTTTGTGATAGTGTGAATGTGGGGAGTGGGCGGAGCCCCCACCCAAATCCCACTGTGTGGGATGTGGGTGGGGGCTCTGCCCCCTCTCCACATCTCCACACCTCCCCTACACTCCCTGTGAACTACACACTCCCCGCAGACCTCTCCTCGCGGCCATTGCATCTCTGCCCCCTGCGCAATCCACAGTCTCTTACTCCAGTGGCCGTCGTGGCTCCGCCCTCCGCTGGTTCCTCCTCCGCGGCCACCATTTCCTTTTCTCCCCTCTCAGCGACCTCCACTTTGCTGCCAACACCTCCTACCTCTACCCATCTGCTGCCACAGACCCTCCTCAACACACCACCGCCACCTGGCCTCTTCTCCACAGTCCCTCCATCTTTGGACTGTCATCCAAAAAAAACTTAGGGTTTTAGTATTTTTAACAAAAAAAAGAATAAAATATATATTTTAAAAGAGAAACCCAATTTATAAATACCATTATATATATATAAGTCATCATATGCATTTCATATGTGGCCATTAAACCTGCAAATAAAATCAAGAAAACAAAATGAGAGAGAAAGAGAAAGAAAGATAAAAGTGAAAAACAAAGAGGAGAAAATGAGAAAATAGGGCTAGGGTTTTTGCAATAAAGAAAATTATATTTTATTGTTGGAAGAAATTAGGGCAAGGTGGAAATAAAATCCAATTTAAAATTTAAATTCCCCTCTTGTGTTTATTTTTGTTCATTGTTTTTATGTTTGGAAATTATATAGGGAATTTGAGATAATTAATTAAATGGTAAAAACTTTATTCTTTTTGAAATATTATTATTTTTATTTGTTAGTGGATTTAAATAAATTGATTTAATCATGATTAGATGGATTTATAATTTATTGATTTTTAATTTAAATTTTCCGGAGAAAAGGATTTATTTGTATCAATTAAATTTTGTACAATTAAAATATTGAGAGGTAGTTATTTTAAACAATCGAGTTAGGAAATCTAACTCCATGAGGATGATTTAAACCACAAGTTATTAACCAAAATTTAATATTCTTTTTAATCCTTTTGGGCCAATTTAATTAACGGAATTAAATTAAACGTTGTTTTAAACCTGACTTGAAAACCTAGTAAACCTTTTTAAATGAAGTTAGTAGAACCTGTTTCTGAGATCTGATCTACCAAGAAATTAGGAGTAATGTAAATGATGCAGAGATAACTCTAACTGATCGAAAACGTGAAGAAGAACAAATTGATCGAGCTTTGTTGAAAAATAATTTAAATTATAGAAAATGTGAAGGAGAACAGATTGATCGAGCTTTGTTGAAAAAGTTTTAAATTATAGAAAATGTGAAGGAGAATAGATTGATCGGACTTTGTTGAAAAATGATCAATTAACTTAATCATCTGATCTACCATTTCAACTAGTGAAACGTAGATAATATAAACCAAATCAGTAAACCTTTTGATCAAAATTAGTTTTAGTACAATAAACCCTACTCACACCTGTGAGGCGTTATGCTGCCAGATTTTTCTGGAATTTAGGGTTTAGCTAGGTTAGTGAAGTTTAATCCTGTTTGGGATTATAATATTGTTTGCCGAGTATCGTCATTTAAATTTTGTATTTTATCATCCTCTCATGCTTTTAACTTTGACTATTGATTTTGACTTACGTCAAAATCCCTTCATTCACATAGGTTATCTTAGGGTTTTGATCATTGATCCTAACCCTATTAGCAATGTTAACCACATTGCATTGACCCCCTAGTTGGCCTTCATTGCGATTGGTATGCGCACGTGGACGCATTAACTCACATTCAACTATATTGTTTACGCCTTAAGCGTAACACCACTGAGCACACTTATGTGCGAGGGGGTTTCTAGGGAAGCATGGAATTTTTTTGATATTTCATGTCATGACCACATGACAAATGTGGACATGACACGTGTGATGCGTGTCGTGACCACATGGGAAATGTGGGCTTGACATTTGGTATCAGAGCCCAAGTTTAAACATTGGGTGTATTTGGGCATGTTACTTATTCCGCAACTTTGATTAATTAATGCCTACCTTGTTTTGTAGGATGCCTCCCTGACATATTTGGTGAGCACGATTGCATAACGCTGCATCCATTGAGGTGCACAGTGATTCCTCTGTAGAGGGACAGGTGCCCGCAGCCATAGCAGATCAGCCAGTACCACAGGCACCACCAGTACTTGATATAGGTCCTTAGATTTTATAGAGATTATAGGCCATGTTAGAGAGGCTATTGCCAGTTATACCAGTGCCACATGACGAACCCTGCGATGATCTGCGAGAGGAGCCATGTGAGGAGCCGCATGCTGAGCCATGTATAGAGCCCTGCGTCGATCCACGAGAGGTGCCATGTGTGGAGCCTTTTGTAGAGATACCTAATACTACAATGGACAAGGTAGGGTCAGCTTACAAAGAACAAAGTAGGAGTCCTCCGCGACATCCTAGACGAGATGAGATTGTGAGGGTAGAGCAGATACATCATGAACCTTATGAGTATGGTATGGATGTGCCGGTTATAGGACATAGAGATAGAGGAGATCCCATCAAAGACCTACTTAGGCTTAATCCACCTACCTTCACATGAGCTATAGAGGGAGTCAAAGTTGAGGCTTGGCTCATCAATTTAGACAGGTGCTTTGTGTTGCGACCTTATGGGAGCAACATGAAAGCGTGCGTGGCAGTACACCTCCTGAGAGAAACAACAGCTACTTGGTGGCGCACTGAGGAGTGCAAGCGTCAGTTATCATTAGACACACTCACATGGGACATATTCATAGAGTGCTTTAATGCATGATACTTGTCAGATCATTATAGGCAGCACCGAATAGATAAGTTTCACGACTTACAGCAGAGAGGACTCACAGTTGCACAATATGAGAGCTGATTTATTGAGCTTTCACGTTACGCAGAGTATCTCCATGATGAGAAACTCCTAGTGCACAAATTCATCAGAGGTTTGAATCAGGGGATTGCAGGACCAGTGCGTATGGCAGACCCCCAGACTATGAGTGAGGCTTCTGAGAAGGCTTATATTATAGATGAGATTCAGGGACAAGGGCAGAATTCACACCCATAGTTTTAGGACTATAATCATCATCAGCAGCAGAACTTTCATGGACCACAACCAACACCACAGAAAGGAGGATTTAATTCTTCATCATTACCTCCTAGGCCTCCATAGCAGCAGGAACAGCATCAGCAGAGGTCTAGACCCCAGCAAAGGGCATAGGGAGGACAGAATCATGGTTGGCAGCAGCAGGGCCCGCGTAGGGATCAAAGATAGCAGGGATCATCTGTGGGACCCACGAGGTCACAACTTCCTTCAAAGAGTCACAGGGTTTCACAGATCAACCTGGACAACAATAGTCTAGCAGGACACAGACAGGTAGTATCAACCTAGGGGACCGTGTTATGTATGTGGTGATGAGGGTCACCTAGCCAGAGAGTGCCCCTAAGGCTTTATGGTAGGGGGTAGCCTCGTGCGGGAGGTTCAGAGCAGACTATAGGAGATGTGGCTAAGTCCCACCATATGTTTGCAGCGATTGATAACCGCCAAGATGATTTCCAGGCCCCTGCTATTGAGACTACGAGTAGAGGTGAAAGAGCAGTTAGCTTTGGAGCCAATTTGTATATTGGCTCATCAGACGCTGGGCCTTCAAGGTCAAGAGCTAGACTTGGTTAGAGTCCAGTGGGACATGTGCGATGAGGTCACAACAACATGGGAGGATGCAGCAAGATTGAGAGCCCTTTATCCTCACCTCTTTGATGACTTCCAGGAGGAAGTACAATCTTAGGGGGCAAGGATGTGAGACCTACTTTTTTTCATTCCATTACATTGGACTATTATTTTACTGTTGATGATACATTTAGATTTGTGGGACTATTGATTCTGAATTTCTGAATTATTAGACTTTACGATGTATGTGGATTGTTATGCTTAGTATGTTTACGATGTGATAGACCTGGATATTGCTTTACTGATGATGTTAGATAGATGCTTTATATTATGATGTTATCGGAAAACTAATTAGGTGATGTTAGATAGAAATTGTTATGTGATTCAATCTTGGAAATGGATGTTTGAAATGCAGAAATTAGGATCTAAATTGTAATGTGACTTCCTTGATGCTTAAGTGAACTTGTGATATTTTATGCGAGTGTATGTGAACATTAGAAAATCATTTATCAATGTTTCCAATGAGTATGAATGAGAGTCTCTTTGAACTATCTTGTGATGAAAAAGATATTGATGTGGTCCATGAGTATGACCCTACCCATGCAACTAATGACGGACAAAGTCCAAGGGCTAGACCTCTAGAGTTTGACCCACATAATAATGATAGTGAGATTCATGAGGAAAGAATGATACCACACTTGACATATCAACTTTTGGAGAGTACCATCACATGCATTGTTAATGCTTATAATAACCACCTTAACTCCTCCATCTTGACCATGAATACCCTCGAACCAGACCAACCCAATGACCTGTTACCACTATTGCATCTAGAACTCATAGATTGGGACTTGCAAGACACTACCCCTAAGCTAGATACCTTCCAAAATGATGAAGCCATCATAGACTATCTAGAGCTTAGGGACCATATACCTGCAGGGGATCACAGGGTTGGCTATGCCATAGAACTCAATGATAGAGCTTATTTTGGAGAGAGTTCCAAGCCTTTCAGTCTCAAAAATGTAAAAATGAAAGATAGATCTAATGGTGAAAACCATTATGTGGCAGTGTTAGATCATGAAAATAGTAAAAAAATGAAAGACATATCCAACGGTGAAAACCTCTCTGAGGCATCGAAGGATGAAAGGCTTGACCCTCTACCCAATCTAACACATCAGGAGAGATCCTCAATTTTGATGGAACCAGTAGAATAGATCAACGTCAGTATAGGTGACAATCCAAGGATGATCCATAAGGCACAATCTTTAACGTAACAAGAAAAGCCAGAGTTCACTAAATTCTTCAAAAGGAAACAAATCAACTTTGCTTGGTCATATGCAGATATGCTAGGGCTAGATCAAAATCTCATAATGCATCACTTGTCATTAGCTCTGGGAGCTAAGCCAGTTAAGCAAAAACTCAGGAAGATGCACCTGCATGTCACCCTCATGGTAAAGGAAGAACTGAAGAAACTGCTCGATGTCAGGTTCATCAAACCAATAGACTATCTTGAGTGGATTTCAATTATAGTGCTTGTTGCCAAACCAGATGGAAGAGTTTGATTGTGTAATGACTTCAAGGACCTGAATAAAGATAGTCCTTGAAGTCATTACATAGTCAAACTCTTCCATCTGGTTTGGCAACAAGCACTGTATTTGAAATCCACTCAAGATAGTCTATTGGTCTGATGAACCCGACATCGAGTAGTTCCTTCACTTCTTCCTTTACCATGAGGATGACATGCGGGTGCATCTTCCTGAGTTTTTGCTTAACTGGCTTAGCTCCCAGAGCTAATGACAAGTGATGCATTATGAGATTTCGATCTAGCCCTAGCATATCTGCATATGACCAAGCAAAGTTGATTTGTTTCCTTTTGAAGAATTTAGTGAACTCTGGCTTTTCTTGTTATGTTAAAGATTGTGCCTTATGGATCATCCTTGGATTATCACCTATACTGACATTGATCTATTTTGCTGGTTCCATCAAAATTGAGGATCTCTCCTGATGTGTTAGATTGGGTAGAGGGTCAAGCCCTTCATCCTTCGGTGCCTCAGAGAGGTTTTCACCATTGGATATGTCTTTCATATTTTTACTATTTTCATGATCTAACACTGCCACAGAACAGTTTTCACCATTAGATCTATCTTTCATTTTTACATTTTTGAGACTAAAAGGCTTGGAACTCTCTCCAAAATAAGCTTTATCATTGAGTTCTATGGCATAGCCAACCTTGTGATCCCCTACGGGTATATGGTCCCTAAGCTCTAGATAGTCTATGATGGCTTCATCATTTTGGAAGGTATCTAGCTCAGGGGTAGTGTCTTGCAAGTCCCAATCTATGAGTTCTAGATGCAATAGTGGTAACGGGTCATTGGGTTGGTCTGGTTCAAGGGTTGATGGTCAAGATGGAGGAGTTAAGGTGGTTATTATAAGCGTTAACAATGCATGCGTTGGTACTCTCCAAAAGTTGATATGTCAAGTGCAGTATCATTCTTTCCTCATGAATCTCACTATCATTATTATGTGGGTCAAACTCTAGAGGTCTAGCCCTTGGACTTTGTCTATCATTAGTTGCATGGGTAGGGTCATACTCATGGACCACATCAATATCTTTTTCATCACAAGATAGTTCAGAGAGAATCTCATTCATTCTCATTGGAAACACTGATAAATGATTTTCCATCACATATTATTACACAACACAAATATCCCATGTAGAACTCAACTTTCCAGATTGTTCTATAGGTTTCTAGTGATGTCTCCAAGATTTTTCTCATTCTGTTTTGAAAAATTAGTTATGAGATGTTTCTTCAGTTTTAAATACCATTGTCTGTTGACTTTCTCTAGTATTGTGTTTTTGATTTTTGCTAAAATGTACCTTTTAGCTATTGGAGTATTTCAATGTGTGTAATGAAAATTATGTAATGCATTATGTGTGTTCTTTGTTGGGACATATATCTGTTTCATGTGATTATTTTATGAGGTAAATAATTACAATTATTGTTGGAAATAACTGGTTTTTGCCAGGAAATCCTGCTGAATCCAGACCAATTCGACCTTTGGGCTAGGTATGTCTAAGATGTTCCAGGGCCAAATGGCCAGCATAGTGTTGCTTTACAGTAGTTTTTTTCTTTTTGTTTGTTCTTTCTTTTAGGCAGGGACTGCAGCTACAACACATCCCTTATTATGTTTTACGTTTCTCTTCTTTTCAAATTCATTACATCATTTTTTAAGCAATCAATTCCAGGAGAGCATATTTTATCACTTATTCTTTTCATGATTATAGTTATAGTGGGTCTTCAAGGGTCTAACATTATATGCTCATAGTTATAGTGGTTCATTAAGGGTTCCACAGTGAGTTAGTATGGTTACATCGACATGCTCAAAGTTTTACACCATCATTTTTCTTAATTAGGAACATGGTTGCGATGGTCCATCTATAGATCCTATATTGTCTCCTTTGCTAATTACATGAGGATTTCATGATTATTGTTATAGTGGCACACTATGTACCCATAGTTATAGTGTCTCATCAAGGGTCCTCCACTAAGTTTGTGTGTTGAGAATGCCCTGCTAAAAGTCCTACATCATCATTCGTCTTTATTGGAAGCATGATTTGAATCGTCCATTCAAAGATCTTACAATACCTTCTTTGATAATTATAATAAGTTTTCATGATTATGGTTACAATGGCTCTTAGGGGCCCTACCATACACTCATGATTAAAATGATTCAACTTTGGTTACACATCGAGCTTATATGTTTATTGTGGCTTACTAGAAGTCCTACACCATTTTTCTTCATTAGAAGCACAATAACCATAGTCCATTTGAGGACCCTACACCTCCTGCTTTAATAGTTATAATGGTTCTTTAGGAACTTGACATCTATCTCTATCCATCTATTTGGGTTACACTGGTCTTTTTAGCATCCTACACCTCTTTTACATTAACACATTGATTGTTGACATTTTTATGTAGTTGTTGTTTATGCTCATTTTACTATTTTAATCATATCCTACTAATAGAAATTGGTGCATGTAGGTCTAAAGACAGAGTTATCACCACATGGAGAACCAATGAAACATCATCCATATCTATATTCTTTTATGAGTGTGCTTGTCATTTACTTTCATCTTGGCTTCTTTTTTACTTTGACATACATGCTTCATAATATAGTTTACAAACATGCTAAAGGGCAAAATGTAGAGGTGAAAAGTGCATCCTAGCACTTTTCCTCACTTGTTTTGGACTCACTTGACCTTTATCCCTTTTGCAATAGTCTAGTGCTCAATTTATGTATTTACCAAAATTGAACACGAGTCTTTATTCCCCATTGGATCCAAATCTATTCCTTAATCTTCCTATTCCCATTCCTAAGATGAAACTCCTATGTAATATTGATCTTGGATGAGGGCTACAATTGTGGCCTTGGCATCCATTATTTAAACTCAAATTTAATTATAGACCCAAGTGAACTTGATCTCAATTAGTCATTAACCATTGAATCATGAAACATTAGAATTTGAATCTATTATGCTAGATTTTAAGGTTGTTCTATCCTTTACAAAAGGAAAATATCTTTGATAGAAAATGTTCATTAACTCAAGTCTTTTTGTAATATTTATGTGACATATTAATATTATGAAGGTTACTTTTTTTTTTCAAATATCAATTTTAAAATAGCATCTAATAACTTTATTAGTACCTCATTGACTACTATAACAACTCATTTGATCTAATTTTTAGTCCATAATATGAACTAAATCAAATCAATCTTCTAAAATTCTCATAATTTCATCACTTTTTCTAGAACATATTTCCTAAATTATTAAGCACATTTTGCATATAAATTTATATTTAGATTTTTTAAATAAATTGATTATATATATATATATAGATTAAGAAACTTGGGTTTTTAGCCTAGTTCAATCCCAAAGAGACCCTCATAGTGGATCTCTTCCCATGGCTTTATTATTGAGACCACTACTAGAGGGTCTCTATCCCCAAGGCATTATCACCAAGTTTAAACCCACGAGCTCGTTGGCTCAATGAAGGCCCACAGCCTGCGAGCACGATATCCCAATGAAGGCACATATCCTACGAGCACATCAGCCCAATGAAGGCACAAGGCATGTAAGCTCTTTGGCCCAGCAGGGGTTTGAACCTTGGTGGCCGCCACAACAACTATGCAACTTGACCACCAAACCATGCCCTTATCAGCGATTAAATATATTTATTAATTAGTCATGTAATTTAATATTTATTTTAATAAAATTCCCATTAATTTTTGTACCATAACATCAACTATATTTAATCAACTTAAATTTTGAAATATTTAATTAATTTAATTCTAATATTTTTATGAAAATTTAGATCTAATAATACAAACAACTATATTACAATATATATTTTTAAAATTTAAATAATTAATTACACAAATAATATTTTTAATTGATGAAATGTGGGGTAAGACCCACTCTCTTTATATAATAACAATAAATTTACAAAATTTAAAGTTGCTAACTTAGAGCTCTATATGAGAATACAACAATAATGTCTCGTAGGCCATCTACATTCAAATATTAAACCTTTACATACATGCATGAAATCCTAGCATAGAAAACAAAAAGGTTATCCCTGTGAGAGTCCCCAATGGACTCAAGAGACCAAGATCACCTGCAAAACCTAAGATTAGCCTTCTACAAGGAAAAAAGCATAGAAGAGCAATTTGCAATTTAGAAAACCCTAATATGACTTTAAGAATAACCTAAGACTAAAATTAGCCTTAAGTCAACTTAATAAAGTGTAATAAAATATAGAATTACACCAACACCCCCCCTTAAGTGCAACTTAGGGAGAATGCGAAACATGCAAATGATGCAAGAATGGGTCCCGAATACAAGGCCATGTTAGGTACCCATGTACAACAAGAATATCTCATAAAGTGGAGATAAAAGGAGAAAAACATAGTGGGAGAAAACTCCTCCCCAAAAGAGAGAAAATGCAAAATAAGTGATGGAAGGACTCAACATCTAAGATCCCCCAAGGACTAAATCCATCACAAAAGTATAATCAATAGATATACAACCCCCAATAAGAGAGGATGTAGAGAGAAGGTCTAGTGACCCCCCAGAAGTGAGAAGGATGAAACCCCATGTGTGGAATTTCTCCCTCCCAAAATAGAGATGAGAAGAGAGACCATGCAGTCGCTCCTCAAGATGACTCTTGTAGTGCTAGAAGATGTTCGACATAGAATAAAGATGAAGACCCACGAACATCGAACAACATTTCTCCCCTTGGGAAGAAATAGAACTGTAGATGTCTTCCCATTCTGTATAGGAATATACAGGAAGAAGGATAAATGTCTCTAAACTCTACACATGATCCAAAGACAACAATGATGCTTCTAAAAACTGCTGATATGTCTCCAATCCACTGCAAAATTGTGACTGAATAGGAGGATGAAGAACAATCTCTGAAGAAGATGATGGTGACCCAACTCCATCAAAGCTATCATCAAATAGAATACAAATGTCCTCAATGTGATCCTCCAAATCTACAAGGCGGGACTCTACAAACAAAAATGATATATCTGGTAGATATGTGTCCCAATGAGCTATCTCTAGAAGATTGATAATGTCCTGTTGCAAAGAATTAGATGTATCACCAAGTAATAAAGATGTGATCTCAATAAGAGGAAAAGGAGAAGTAAGAGAAGTCTCTATGTCATCTGAACTAGCAAGACCTATCAATATGCAAGCTCCTCAAGTATATCTATATACACCTAAAAATGACACAACTCCATCTAAATAAATATGCTTAATATTTATTTCATTACAATTCTTCTATCAATAAATAAATAAATCAATTTATTTATTTGATTCACATTCCTCCACAAAAATTAAATAAAATCATTCATTTAATTAAATCTCCCAAATTCTTCTAAGGTCATTCTAAATTAAATAATGTCCAATTATTTAATTAGTTCTTCTAAATTTAAGACCATCCTCTATATTTAAATAAATCCAAATATTTATTTAAATTGTCTATTTCCTCCAAAATTGAATTAAATACCAAAAATAATTCAATTAGTCCATGTGCACACTTAATTAAATATTTTTATTTAATTAATTGTTTCTCTCGCCCACATGTCCTTTTTATCCTCCAGTTCAAATTAGTTAACTCATAAATCAAATCAGTTAACTAGTTAGTCAATTCTGTTAACTGATTAATCATCTCAATTAACTCTTCATTCTACTCTGTTAACTCCCCTTGTTGCATGAAGAACAAGACAATTGTTCTCTTCCTATTCGCACACATCTTCTCAAGTTTCCTCAACCGTTGATCTTCTTATTCACTCTACACCGTTGATCTTCTCTCTCACAAGTCTATAAGTACAACCCTATTTCCTCCATTTCAATCATCCAAGCTTTTAGTAAGCTTACTCTGCAGGAATCACAACGCACCTTTGGCACCAAAACCATATCCATAACTTGCGATCACCATTTTATTTTATTGAAGATCCTCTTCATTACAAGAACTATCATAGTTGTTCTCTATTGTCATCTTGAAGAAAAAAGCAAGGAAGTGCGCTTTCTGAGGGCTTCATTCACACGAAAGATCAATTTGAGATTAGGCGACCAATGGAAGCCGCAAAGTAATAAGGTTTGCAAGGTATTGTTCTTTGTGTTTGAATCCTGATTATTGCAATTTCTATTGAGTTATCGGGTTATTATTAGTTATTAATATTATCTCCACATTTTCCTGTAACATTTCTGGTGCCCATCGTGGGGCCCTTGCCCCAATCTAACTTCAAAATTGTGTTTTTGTGCATTAGAATCCATACACATGATATTCCTATGCATCTGATACATTCTGCAATGCATTTACTCTCTGTTTCAGTGAATTTGTTTGAGCTACACATTTATCTCTTGTTTCAGTGCATTTACTCTTTGTTTCGGTGCATCCGACAGATCGACACATATATTCACTGTTTCAGCACATTTACTCTTTGTATCTACGCATTTATCAGATCTACACATCTGTTCTCTCTTTCAGCGCATGTACTCTCTATAACTATGCATTTATCAGATCTGCGCATCTGTTCTCTATTTTTGTGCATTTGCTCTCTGCTTCTACGCATCTATTCTGCTAGGTTTTGGGTTGTTTCTTAAGGAATCTCTAACGCTAACACATTTGTAGGAATATTCTCATATCCAACTTGCAGGTTAGGGGCTGGTTAGTCATATAGCTGCATTCTTAAACTCTCATTTAGATCTAATTAGCCATGGAAGTAAATTAAGCTTGTTCATGCAAAATCTCATCTAGATCTAAATAGGAGGGAAGTAACTTGATCTTGTTGCATCACAACTTGAACATAGCCCCAACTAGGAGGATTTAAAATCACACAAATTACTTTCAAAGTTAACAAATCTTGTGTGTGCCCAAATGGCATAACTCATTTAGTCTTTTTCTTTTAAATATGAGGAAAGAACCATTATTTTTTGTGAATTTGGAATGATAATAGGCCTATGCTCTCCCCTTTCTTGGGTGACCAAAATGCCAAACCTATCATTTCGCATGTGTTTCCTTTAGAGAGGCCTGCCCCTGCAGTTCCTTCCTTCCAAGTGGGACAACCTTAAGTGGTAATGAACTAACGCCAAGCTCTTCAAATCCACTATAAATAAATTGTGTTTGAGGCAAAAGATTCAAACAATGAGTGCGAATTAGTTATACCAACATCCAACCTCCCCAAAACCCCGCAAAGCGCAACCCTTGTAGGATGGGAGACTCCATAATGGAGAATAGCGCTGCCACACGTATAACCACTCGAGCGGTTGCCCTTACTACATGTCCATTGTTTTAGAAGAAAAAATCCCCTATTCGGTGACACAAGAGAAAAACATTCTCTAGAGCCGTCCAATGTCATACACTCATTTAATGTAGAGACAAAAAAAGTTCAACTCTTTGGAGGAACTATAATTGGTATGTGTGAGAAGTGTGTGCTGTGGAGGGGAGCTGGTGCTACCAAGTTATTAGTTGTCTGTCTTTATGCTAGTGGCTGGTGTAAAAACCAAGTTGGAATTCATTGAATATTGCCCTTACCATCCTAGGATTTGTACTTGTTTTTAGTCAAAAAAGTCAAAAATATAAAAAAATCAACAATCATGAAAAAAATTCTTTATGTGTGATGTGTCTTTCTTGCCATAATTGAGAAAGAAATCAGACAGACCAACATTCATGCAAAGAAAAACAAAAACATTGAAAAATGCGCTTTTCCAAGTCAAAAATCAGTCAAAAATAACCAAAAAAGACAGAGTTGTGCATTTGTTCAATCCTGTTACGCATTTGTTCCTTTCTGCTGCACATCTGCTCTTCATTGCACATGTACTCAATCCTACTGCACATTGTTCAATTATGTTGTGCATCTATTTTTTTACCAGTCCTGCACATTTACACCTTGTTACTGCACATTTGTCCTCATAGACCTTGTTTTTGATCTTAGAAAAACCATACTAGTCAATTTCATATCCATTTTTCAAACCATTCCAATTTACCATATCATAGTGAAAACATCAAAACAAAAAAAACTGAGTTTCCTACTAAGGTGTCATTGAAATCTTTCAAAACTCAAAACAAAAATCTAGTTGGTTTCATACTAGGATATATCATCCTTCAACTTGGAACTTCACTAGTGTTATCTTGATAAAAGTAGTCCATATCAATAGAGGTGATTAACTCTCCCTATTTTGACTATCTTTTCCCTCAAGAGCATGTTTGTTTGAGCAAACAATAGATCAAAAACCTTAGGAAAGATCTTGTCATCTAAACCACACCAAAAGCATCCCTTCACAAGCATTTTTCATCTAACATTCACCCCCACCAAATAGTTTGTATGGTTACCACTAGATCAAAATCCAATAAAATCAAGACATGAATCCTTTGAACAAAGACATACCATCTCCACCTCACCATGAGGAAGAGGACGAAATCCCGCGTGAGGAAGTAATTGGTGGCTCACAAGATGCAAAATTTCTTGAGATGATGGATAAAGTCCTAAACATGAACCCTCAAGAGTACTTTCTCATGCTAGCTCAACAAGAAGCTAAGTTGCTCTCTAACTTTGATCTCTCTGATCTAAGAGAGAACGATGCATCTAATGAAGTTGACTCATCGAAAGATGGCTCCAAATGAGATAAAGATACTCCCAAAATTGACCTTAATGCTACCAATTCAGAGAAGACAAAGGATACCACAAACCCTCTAAGCTTATTGACTCAACAAATCCAAGTCTTGAAGTAACATCTCATACACATTCAAACTGGAGCATCAACAAAACACTATTCTCTAGAGGGTATTTCACCATATCCTTTTGACAAGACCTTGATCATGATACCTTTCCCCTCAAAATTTGAGGTATCAAAATTTGATAAATATCATGGAAAGGGTGATCCAAGAGACCATATCAGAGAATTTAGTGCAGCATGCCTTGAAGTCACCCACAATGACACCTATCTCATGTGACTATTCCCAAGGAGCTTAGGAGGACAAGCTATGGAGTGGTTCTCTTGACTACCTCCTTGTATTCAAACCTTCAATGAACTAGTGGATAAGTTTGTCACACACTTCTCCTACAACATTAAGCATGACATCTCACTGTTAGATCTTTGTAACACTAAACAGAAGGGTGGAGAATCCTTCGCCTCTTTCTTACGAAGATGGAGACAATTGGCAAGCAAATGTCCACATCACATAATAGAAAAAAATGCTTGAAATGTTTGTCCACAACCTACATGCTAACCTAAGCTACCAAATTGAAATCCAATGCCCTACTTCTTTTAGTAAGGTCATTGAGATGGGTTTACTCATTGAAAAGGCTTTGATAGCAAAAGGTCAAATCAAACTTTTCAAGGACACCCCTAGTGCAAATGTTAACATAGATAAACCATGATTTTGGACTAAGAATAAAAACATCGTGAATGATGGGGTGGTTGATGCCAAAAATGTAGCGCCAAAGAAACCAATTTTCAACTTGTCAAGCCCACAAAACAACCCCCCACAAAACAAACCACGAAACACCGAATCACGGTCTACAAACTATCCTCCTCAGAGAAAATTCACACCTCTAGGAGAAATATTGGAATCTACCCTACAAAAACTAATATCAAATAATCTCATAACACTTCTAATGGTGTGGCATTATGAACCAAAAGTCAAACCTCCTTGGTGGAATGGCATTGACTTCTGTGAATATCATTGAAACAAGGGACACAAAACCAATGATTGTCAAGCACTCAAACACGCCATTCAAGACTTGTTGGACCAAAAAAAGGTATCACTTGATGGGCATGCCTCTAATGATGATCACTTAGCATTCAAGAATCCACTCCCCAACTATGAGAATGGAGGGACTTCAAATCAAAGAAAAAGTGGAGCTAACAACGCCAATTATACAAACGTATCATTTGACTATGTTGTTAACCACATTTCAGAGAGTGATTCACATATCAATGTAATCACTATAAATAAAACCCTGATTGTAATGTGACCACTCGTGGTGGAAAGGTTACTCTTAAAGGAGCCCCGTCCAAGCCATCCTCTCCATCCAACCAGTACAATGTCCTGGACAAACTTCACAAGACACCCGCACACATCTCCATCTTGGAACTTTTGTGTTTGTCCCCATCTCACAAGGCCATACTTGACCAAGCTCTTTTAGAAGCCACTATCCCAACAAACCTCGCTGAAGAGTAGTTTCAGACCATCACTTGTCATTAGCTCCGGGAGCTAAGCCAGTTAAGCAAAAACTCAGGAAGATGCACCCGCATGTCACCCTCATGGTAAAGGAAGAACTGAAGAAACTGCTCGATGTCGGGTTCAACAGACCAATAGACTATCTTGAGTGGATTTCAAATATAGTGCTTGTTGCCAAACCAGATGGAAGAGTTTGACTGTGTAATGACTTCAAGGAACTTCAAGGACCTGAATAAAGCTTGTCCCAAAGATGATTTCCCTCTGCCAAACATTGACATTATTGTAGATCTCACGGCAGGGCACACCATGTTGTCACTAATGGATGGTTTCTCTAGATATAACTAAATCAAAATTGCACCTGAGGATCAACACAAGACCGCATTCACATGTCCATGGGGCACCTATTGTTGGTGTGTCATGCCATTTGGACTAAAAATGTAGGGGCAACATATCAGAGAGCCATGACCACAATCTTCCACGACATGATGAAATAATGGAATATTATGTCGATGACATCTTAGCAAAATCACTCACAAGAGGACACCTGGTAGTATTAGGCAAGATCTTCACAAGATTGGAGCAATTCAATGTGCGCCTCAACCCAAAGAAGTGTGTATTCGGAGTCACATCTGGCAAGCTTCTTGAATACATTGTGTTAGCCAATAGAATCGAAGTAGACCGAGCTAAGGTGAAGGCCATCATGGAAATGTCGCCTCCCAAAAATCTCAATCAATTGAGGTCTCTACAAGGAAAACTACAATCTATCAGAAGGTTCATTTCTCAATTGGCAGATAAGTGCCACCCATTCATGCACCTCCTCCATAAGAACATTCCTTTGAAATGGAATGATTCGTGCAAACAAGCATTTCAACATTTAAAGGAGTATCTCATGCAACAACCTGTATTGATGCCACCAATCTAGGGCAAGCCTCTACTACTTTATATCTCCGCCACACCAACAACTCTGGGAGCTCTGCTTGCACAGCAAAATCATGAAGGGAAAGAACAAGAAATTTATTACATCAGTAGAACATTGGTTGGCTATGAGCTACATTACATGCCAATTGAAAGAGCATGACTCGCTATGGTCTTCAGTTTGCAAAAATGGAGACATTACATGCTATCACATTCCATCAAGCTATTAGCAAAAATCAATCCATTAAAATATTTTCTCAACAAATCTGCCCTTACAAGTAGATTGTCGAAATGGGTCATGCTACTCAGTGAGTTTGACATCGAGTATGTAGATAGGCATGCAATAAAGGGTCAAGTACTTGCAGATTAGCTGGCAGATGCGCCTTTAATAGATGATAACCCATTGAGCTTTAAATTTCTAGACGAGTCTATCTTCCACATAACCACAACAACCTGGAAACTCTACTTTGACGGCTCATATACTCAACATGGGTCCGAGGTAGGTATATTGTTGATCACACCTAATGGCAACACCATTCCAAAATCATATAGACTACTCTTTCCTTGCACTAACAATGTGGCGGAGTATGAAGCCCTAGTCATTGGCATCAAGATGGTAGTTGAATGGAACATCACATAACTTCAGGTGTATGGTGACTCACAATTGGTCATCAACCAAGTGAATGACGGCTACCTAACAAAGGATGAGAAATTAATACCATACAAGTGAATGGTAGATGAATTCAAAGAATACTTTGTTGAGATCTCTTTTGAGTAGATACCAAGGATAGAGAACAAAGCAGCAGACGCCATGGCAACGATTGCATCTCTCCTCGACATCCCTAAAAACCAATCATGTTATGAGTTCTTGGTAGAGCCAGTGTCCCATCCTGCATATGACACCCCCAACTCCCACATCATTTGCCACATTATAGGATTTGATTCTCCCCTCTACGGAAAAGTATTTTCCTATCTTAAAGAGAATACCCTACCACCTGATCTCTCAAATAACAAAAAGCGAACCTTCATTCTCCAAGCATCCCATTATGCCATTATCGCCAACACATTATATCGACAAGGTCTTGATGGTACTCTCCTTAGATGTCTTGATAGCGAGGAATATCAAACCACCCTAAGTGAATTACACAATGGTATATGCGGGACCCACTCTAGTGGTCCTACCCTAGCTAAGAAACTCATACACATGGGATACTACTAGCCAACTATGGAAAAATATTCCTATCATTTTGTAAAGAGGTGCAAGAAATGCCAAATCCATGGGAAGCTGATACATGCACTAGAACAGGAGCTACAACCTTTAACGACTCCTTGGCTTTTCTGTCAATGGGGACTCGACTTAGTGGGCAAGATCCACCCTCCATCATCCAGCGGCCATAAATTCATAACCACTGCCACTAAGTACTTTACAAAGTGGATTGAGCCGTACCCCTAGCCAATGTCATAGGCAAATAGATTGCCTCTTTCATCTTGAACTACATCATTTGCGGCTATGGTATCCCTTTATCCATTATCACAGATAATGGACGACCATTCAAAAATTAGGATGTCAAAGAACTATGTGACAAATTCCACATCCAACACCGCTTTTCCACCCCATATTACCCCCAAGGAAATGGCTAGGCAGAGGCATCAAATAAAACCATCTTAAAATCTTGAAAAAGACCGTCAATGATGTCGGTCGTGATTGGCACATCCAATTGAATCATGCCCTGTGGGCCTATTGCACAAGTATCTGCACACCCATAGGTGCAACACCATACTCCCTGGTCTACGGATCTGAAGCCATCTTGCCCATTGAAGTCGAGATTCCATCCTTGCGAGTTTCGTTAAAAGGCCTCATATCTAATGAAGACTACATAGTCTCTAGACTTCAAGAGTTAGAGCTGCTGGAGGAAAGAAGGCAACAGGCATTTAACCATCTCAAAGCTTATCAACAAAGGATGTCCAGAAGTTACAAAGCACAAAGTAAAACCCTGGGTATTTCAAGTTGGTGACCTAGTCCTCAGAGAAAATCCTAGAAATCAGCAAGACAGAGAGAAGAAAGGCAAGTTTGAATCCAACTGGCTGGGTCCTTATGTCATTATTGTTGCCTATGGGTCAGGGGCTTATTAATTAGCTACATAAGAAGGTGAATTGTTTGATGATCCCATCAACAGCATGCATCTTCTCAAGTTCTACACCTAAACCCCAATGCAAGGGAGTCAAAAACAACAAAAAAATAAAAAAAAATCAAAAATAGCAAAAAAATTTAAAAATAGAAAAACAACAAAAAAATTGTTCTTTGGTGAAAACCTGGTAAACAGGCACCTTGGGTAGATACCATGATAAAAACCTGGCAAACAAGCGTCATGTGTATTTTAGCTATTATGCAAATAAAAGCAAGTGGTGAAAACCTGGAAACAGGTGCTATCTACGATAAACCGCTTCCTCCATTCATTGGGACCTCATTCCTCATTCATCCCTTCGTACCACAACCATCCCATCACACCAGTAGGCCTACCATGGCTTGTTGTTTGCTCGTCCTTACTGCCTTCTCCCATCAGGCTATCGATCCTAAGCTTGCGTCCATCTTGTCATCTGTCTTGAGCCAATCCATTTAACCGTTGTCAAACTACGTCACCTCTGAGCTATCACGTAAGCAAGGCCATCATCGATGAGCTCCCAAGGCTTCCCATCCATCCCATCCCATATCACCCATTCCTTTCGTCCATCTGAATTCACATATTATTACATATTATGTCTAACAAATCTTTCTTCCATCACATATTATTACACAACACAAATATCCAAAACAAATTGTTAAAAGACCATTTTCATTTGAAAATCATGCTAAAACTACACAACATCCTAACATTAAAAATGGTTCAATTTTTTTACTTTAATGATATTTTTATTGGATAAAATAATTTCTTAATTTTCACAAATTGAAAAATCTAAAATTCTTCCAATAAAAAGTATTTAGCCAATGGTTAAATAAAACCTTCTAATTTCTAATATAGAAAAAATGGGAAAAAAAATCTTTAGAATAAGCTCTTAATGTTTGTAAGCTACACAATCTTTTTTAAGCTTCCATACTAGAAACAATAGTTTGGCTATAAAATATTTTATAATTTAAAAATATTAATATTTATATTAAAGGTTATTTCTATCTAAATTTCTTTTGGGGAAGGCATTTCCTCCATATAAAAAGTCAATAAAGTCAATATGGAGGAAAGACCTTTTATTAAAAATCAACCTCCATTGAGTTTTTTATTGAGTAAGAAGAAACTCCTTAAGAAAAAGATCACTTCCCATAAAACTGCAATTTTCAACTGAACTCTTTAGATTAACTTTGGTGAAATGGGAGTTGACTAAAAAGGTCAGATGAAGGAGATTTGTTTAATATACAGTCTACTGGATATTTATAAGCAATTTGTTTCAATACCAAAAAAATATGAGAAATTAAAGTATTTCTCTATAAAATGTCGTTTAAAGCCCTAAAAACAGGCTATGTATCATTAAATTCCAGTCTTAGTAATACAAATGACATTTAATACACTTAAATTCATTCTCACTTTTAAAATTTCAATTAAAACCAACAAATAAAGAATACAATGCAAAGAGGATGATACGAAGAAATAAATCATCAAGCAGCCGTAGTAACTTTTCGGTGCGCCATCGAGCTGAAAAAACAAAATAGTCATCAGTGCTTCAAAAAATTTGGCGCTTTTAATTTAGGCGGAAGAAATGCAAAGTACAAACGTCTCTACTCAACATATTCTCAACATCTCACCCCTAAATCCCGTGCAGTTATGAAATGCAGCAGGTATTAAACCAAATGAGTTCACTTTTGTTAGTATTTTATCAGCTTGTGCGGGTTTGGAAGCTCTGTAGCAGGGTACAGTAGTTCATAAAGATATAATTAAAGGTGGGTTTAATTCAGATGTTTATGCCAGTAATGGTCTGGTTAACATATATGCTGAATGTAGGATTATTGACGATGCACGCAAACTGTTTGACAAAATGTTTAAACGAGAAACAGTTTCCTGAAACGCAATGATGTTGGGTATGTGTAGAATTGGTGTTTGAATGAAGCGCTGGAACTGTTTAAGAAGATGCTTGAAAGGAATATGTACAGAATGGTTATGTGGAAGAGGCACTGAAGCTCTTTGAGGAAATGCCACAACGAATTAATATTTTCAGGGACTGCAATGATTGCTGGACTTGTTTGCAAAGAGTAGTTTATAAAAACTCTTAACAAATCTTACCTATTTGGGGAGAGGCAAATGGCCAGGGTAAAGTGGAACTCCGAGACCTGTTCTGCTCTTCTTCCAGCATATGGTAGATTGGGAGATCTTTGCAAGGACAAGCAGTTTCATGAAGAAATAAAGAGAAGTGGGTTTGAATCCGATGTCTTTGTAGGGAGTGCCCTTTTGGTTATGTATTTTAAATGTGGGAGTGTGGAGGATGCATGCCACTTCTTTGATTAAATGATGGTGTAGGAAGTTGTCTCATGGACTGTTCTGGTGGGAGGATATGCAATGGATGGATACATAGATGAGGCTGTGAAACTTTTGAGAAAATGCCTTTTCAGAATCTGGTCTAATTGAATGCAATGATTGCATGATATGCAGAGAATGGGTATTTTGAGAATGCTCTTGAGCTCTTCCAAAAATGCAACTGTAGGAGTAAGGAAGCCCATAAAGACATGATTAGAAGCAGACACCTTGCTGATGTCTTTGTAGGGAGTGCACTTGTTGACATGTATGCCAAGTGTGGGAGCATTGAGGATGCCCAGAAAGTGTTTGACAAGATGCCCACCCAGGATGTAGTTTCATGGACTGCAATGGTTGTAGATATGCTATGCATGGCTATGGCAAATAAGCTCTTCAACTCTTTGATGAAACACTAAACTCTGCCACAATATGGGATGGTGTGACTTTTGTTGTTGTTCTTGCTGCATGCTTGCCATACAGGGCTAATGGATGATGGATGGCAATAATTTTATTCGATGAATTAAAAATTTCACATTGTTCCTACAATGGAGCATTATTGTTGCATGGTTGATCTCCTTGGCCATGCAAGGCATCTGGATCAAGCACAGGAATCATCAGCAAAATGCCAATAAAACCTGATGTTTCTACCTAGGGATCTTTTCTAGTGCCTATAGAAATCATGCCAACATAGAGCTGGGACAACTTGTTGCAGAGATCCTTGTTCACTTAGACCAAACAAATGCCACACATTATGTGCTTTTGTCAAATATCTATACAGTGGTTGGCAGGTGGAATGATGTGGATAAAGTTGCAAGAATGATGAAAGAAAGAAAAGGAAAAGGGAACCGGGTTCCAGTTGGATTTAGTTAAATAACAAGGTACACATTTTTGTTGTAGGAGATGCATCACATCTACAAAACACAGAAAATTAATGCAGACTTAGAGAACTTGTCTTGAGGCAGGTTATATGCCTGACAAAAGTTTTGTGCTACATGATGTGGAAGAAGAGTAGAAGGATCATATTCTTGTTCATATTCCTGATCACCATTGTGTTCCGACTTCTCAACACATCCTCAGAAGGATTGTCAAGAACCTTCGAGTGTGTGGTGACTCGTGATTACCTTTCTGCCGCCAAGGATCATATTTTAACAATGGATGTGTTCTCGCGGGGTTATTGGTGATGGGGGTGCACTTGTGCATAATTCCAGCTTTCCACTCCCTCTTTGCAATGTTACATATGTAGATGAAATTAATTTTCATATTACTAGTGGTGCTGTAATCTAAAAGTATGAAATATATATTTTCAGCTTATAAAGTACAACGAAGAATGATCAATATTTTGCAGTTGACTGACAGTGGTTTCTTTGTTTTAAATCTGCATAGCCCAGAGATTTCAGATTAATTATTTCTGCATTTAATCACTTCTCTTCAACAAGGGCATTTACCTTGTTACCTTTGCTTGTGAAAACTTGAATTTTCAAGCTAGCATAAAATTTCAAACTGATATTTTTGTTGAAAAATGATATTGACATATCTTTTCTTCTTTGCAATTCTTCTAGACAGGGATAACATGGGTATATAAGTTGAGAGTGCTTATAAACTTAGCAACTATGGTATGCACATTCACAAACTTTAGATTTAAGGTTTGTGAATACTTAGCATTTTTACAAGAAATAATATTTTAAAAAATAAGGCAAAAACAATTAACAATTGTCATTCAGCTGAGTGAAGAGTTAAGATGTAGATGTAGACCAATTTTCAGGGCTCCTCAAATTAGTATTTATTGGACCGCTTGTACTCTCAAGCAAAGGCGAGATATCTATGGGCAAATGAAATGCTCTCGGAGTACCAAGAAATGCACTTGTTATTTTTTCTAATCCCTCAACTATCTCCATCATATTTGGGCATTGTTGTGGCAGCTCCCTTCTGCAAACCAACCCTACTTGCATAAATTGAGTAAGGCATGCCAATACCATTACTTTATCTGACTCATTAACATCTCTAAGTAGGTGGTTGTCCACCACTTCTGTGATTTTATTTGGAAAATCCATACTTGCCCATTTTGGTAGATTAATACCTTCTATAAACATGGTATCTGTTGGTCTCTTCCTTGTCAACAATTCTAAAAGTAGAATTCCATAGCTGTATACATCTTCTTTTGTTGAAATTTTTCCACCCACCCCATACTCTACAATACAATATAATAATTAGTGATTCTCAAGCCATATGAAATAATCATATAAAATTAAAAAAACAATCAATGACAATTTGTATTGTAATAATACAAAATTTTATACCTGGTGCAAAGTAGCCAATAGATCCCTTTAGCGCACTTGTAGAAGTCAATGAATTCATTGTATTCTCAAATAAGAGTTTGGTAATGCCAAAGTCTGCTATATATGGAGTCATATCATCCACTAATAACACATTATTAGGTTTCAAGTCGCAATGAATGACTTGCACAAAGCAATGATGATGTAGATATTCCATTCCTTGTGCTATCTCCTTTGCTATTCTTAATCGGTCACTCAAACTTAATCTACATCATCTCCTCCTTCAGAATATAGCCATTTCTCTAAACTTCCATTTGACATGAATGGAAGAACCAATGCTTTAAAATCAAGGTTTGAACAAGCTGAAATGATTTTGATCACATTGCAGTGCCTCACTCTTTTTAACACATTACATTCTCTCTCAAAACATTGAAGAGCATTTTCATCTTGCAAATTTAGAACTTTAATAGCAATATTTGTACCATTGTTGAGAATCCCTTTATAAACAGATCCAAAACTACCAACCCCTATTAGGTTGGTTTGGCTAAACCCACCAGTTGCATCTACAAGTTCTTCATATGAAATTCTTTTAGGCCCAATGTTGAGGTCAGGGCTATTTTGATCAGTATGTCTCCTATAGAAAATTAGAAACAATGCAAAAGTCATGATGAAGATTGCAATGCCAATCACAAGTGGTACTATCACCTTTCTAGAGACCAAGAACTGTTTATGCTTGGAATTAGAGGATGATTGTAATTTAATCCACTTGCCACAAAGTCCAACATTTCTTGAAACTGCTGACTCATCAATTGTTGCAAAAACTCCTCCCTTTGGAACTTCTCCTGTTAAGCCATTTGAAGAGAGATTGATATGTTGAAGCATTTTCATTTCTTGGAAATCCATTGGGATTGCACCAGACAAATTGTTTCTTGAGAGATCAATAGCTTGAAGATTTTTCAAATTTGTGAGTGATGCTGGTATTGGGCCGTCAAATGAATTCCATGAAAGATTCAAATATTGCAAGTTTGTGCAACTTGATAGTGCAGCTGAAATTTCTCCTGAGAAGTTGTTGAGAGACACATCTATAGCTTGGACCATTACCATTTTACTCATTACCAAAATAGAACCTTGTAATAAATTGCTAGAAATATTGAAATAAAATTGGAGATTTGTAAGACTTGCCCATTCAGGAGGTATATTTCCTTCTAGTTGGTTGTGTGCCAAGTCCACCTTTTCCAAAGTGATGCATCTTCCTAAACTAGCAGGTAGTTTCCCTGATAGTTGATTGTGATGAAGAACAAGATCTCTCAGTTGTGGAAGATTGCCAAGACTTTTTTGAATTTGCCCTAAAACCATGTTTTCACTCAATGATAGCAATCCAAGTCGTTTTGCATGACCCAAACTTTCTGGAATTCTTCCATCTAAATTGTTTTTATCCAAATACAATCTTTGAAGATTTGGAAGTTGACTAAGTGCTGATGGAATAGAACCATTGAAATGATTGTTAGATAAATCTAATGTTAGCAACTTTGTGAGGTTGCTAATGCCACTTGGTATGTTTCCCTCAATTTTATTGGACCACATTGCCAATACGAAGAGTTGGCTTGATAGATGGCTAACAAAAGAGGGCAAAATGCCAGTGAGTTAATTAAGAGACAACTCTAGATATTCTAAAGAGGAGCAATTAGTCAAGGCTGTTAGAAAAGACAATGTGCTGCTTCCACTCACAAGATGATTGCCCCATAAAAAAATTCCTTGAAGCAGGAGCAATTTGCCAAACTCCAAGGGCATCGTGCCGCTTAGTTGGGTACTATATAATTGAAGCACTTGAAGTTGAGTGCAATTGGGAAGGGCAATGGGAATCACTCCTATCAAGTAGTTGGTGTTAAGATAAAGGCCTCTAAGTTGAGTAAGCATACCCAGTTCAACAGGAATATCACCATGGAGTTTGTTTTGTCCCAAGTCCAAGTTAGCTAAAGATGACAAGTTTCCTAAGGAATATGTAATTTCTCCAGTGAGTTGGTTTATGCATATATACAGATTTTTCAAGTTTGATAGTTTACCAAATTGCCAAGGAATGTGGCCAATTAACTAGTTATCACATAAGGACATATTTTGGAGAAGAGTGCAATTGAAAAGGGAAATGGGAATCACTCCTGTCAAGTAGTTGGTGTCAAGATAAATGTATTTGAGTTGAGTAAGCATACCTAGGGAAGATGGGATTTCTCCAGTGAGTTGGTTTTTACTCAAATACAAAATTTCCAACTCTGATAGTTTACCAAGTTGCCAAGGAATATCACTATGGAGTCTATTTTCTCCCATCTCCAAGTTAGCTAAAGATGATAGGTTTCCTAGGGAAGATGGCATTTCTCCAGTGAGTTGGTTGTCTCCTATAACAAGGGTCTCTAAATGTGAAAGAAGGCCAAGTTGGGAAGGTATATTGCCACTCAAAAGGTTATAGGATAGTATGAGATGTTGCAAAGAATGACAATCAGCTAGAGTGGAGGGAATGGAGCCTTCGAATTTATTTACAGACAATCTAAGTATTCTAAGGCGAAAAAGCTTTCCCAATTGAGGAGGAATTTGGCCATGAAAGCTGTTATTCTAAAGAGCAAGTACTCTAAGAAAAGAGAGATTGCCAAGGAAAGGAGAGATGGTGCCGATTAAAGACATACCGGTGAGATTCAAGGAAAGCACGCGCTGATGACGAGTAGAGCAGGCAACACCCGTCCAATTGCAGAAGGAGAGATGGCGAGACCAATCGAGCAAGGAATTGTTGGGGTCGAGGGAGAGGGAATTCTTGAAAGACAGAAGAGCTTCTTGATCAGAATGATAAGAAGGAGAAGAAGAATGCAAAGAGATATAAGAAGGTAGTGCAGACAGAAACAACAGTAGGAGGGGACAAACTAAAGCCATCTGAATCTTCATTTTCTATCTGTATTGAATTCAGAAACAAGTAGCTGAGAAATACAAAGCTTTCCAAGCCTCTCTGTTGTTGTGTGCAGGGTCTCCGAAATCTTATTAAAAAGTTGCGAAGGCATGTGCAATGGTCAAAAAGTCTTTTGTTATTGCCGGCCACTTGGATAACAAAGTCTACGCGGGTAAATCGGGAGAAGAAAATTGAATTCCGCAACAAAGAAAGTCAATCGTGAAAAAGACAAAATGGGGAAAATGGGAGAAAAGTTAGCAAGCAAGTGGGAGAGGGTGGAGATCTATTTCACTTCCCTTCTTTTGACACGAAAAGTTAGCAGGCACAGAAAATTTGAAAAATGGGAGGAAAGTTTGGATGGAAAATTTGACATGAAAGTTCAATTGAGATTTATTGTATCGCAACAATTTTGCACGGATTTGTCATGTGGATGATGTTGAAAAGTCCGTTCCGTTCATTCTTTTCACATAAAGTTGTGGAAAATGGGAGGAAAGTTTGGATGCGGAAAGTTCCGAAAGTTTGTTCCGACAAAGTCTATGCTGTCAAGGGAATGAGGGAAAATGGGAGGAAGAGGAGGGGCGTAAAGGATACAAAATGTCTGGATTTTTTTTTAAAAATATTAAATATTTTCCTCAGGTTTGGTACTGATATAAAAATGGTTTATTGATGGCAATATTTCAAAAAAATTATGTAGCTTGATTAAAAAATTATATAATCAATGTAAGAAATAAACCATAAATTTGATAAAATAAATTATAAATATTAAAATTGATTTATTGATAATAAAAATTTATAACAAAAAATATTGAAATAACTCAAATAGTAAAAAATAATACTACAAAGTGAAGGTGAAGTGAATTTTTTATGTAGTTAGAAAGATTTTAAAATTAAAAAGATTAGTCGAACTATTAATACAATTTTTTTAGAAAAAATCATATTGCAAAGTTAAAATAGCAGAGGTCCATTACATAAGTAGTATATTATTGTAAAGGGAAATAATGAATCCCTAGGGTTAGTATAACTATTGTGCATATGTCTATTCAAACATCTATTGCAAGAGGGAAGATTATAACTATTGTAATACATTATATATAAATAAATAATCACCATCTTAGTTATAGCCTTTTACAAGACAAAGCATGTTTAACTTGGGACTTTGGTTGGTGTGACTCGAATTTTGTTATGGGTTTAAAAAATGTAAGTTACTCGTGAATCAAGAATAATCCTATCTTGTGAGTTGAGCACCATTGTGATGATATATTATACTACCTTAAAACTTCACTAGCATTCTATTAAAACAAGAGATGCATTGCATGAGTTTCTACTGGTGATTTAGTATTTGAAATTGTATTTAGATTAAAGGATGGGTCCATTATATAAGTAGTATACAACATCAAATCACACAATGCATGTTTAGTCAGCTCTAGACAGGAAAAGGAGGCCAATTAGCCAGATTTTAATTTTTGAATTTGAATTAGAGTGGGATAAGTTCACAGCCATAAGGATGTCCTCGCAACCATGAAGTTGTCCCAAAACATAGGAGGCATCAAATTAGAGTGCATAACAAGTACATGGATGTAAATGCATGCATAGATGTGATAAACAAGTGGATAAGGTGAATGCATATGGGGAAGTGCATGTAAGGATAGGGCAAGGGCTACAAGAATGGGAAAGAGTGTGCATAACAACAAATAAAAAGCTAGAAGAATGGGCCCAACTTTGCACAAGATTGTGCCATTTGTTACCATGTACATGTATCAAGACATGTCTTCAAAATGGGCATAAAACTAAATGAGAATAGTATGGGTATGTAAATTTCACCATTACATTTGCCCCCACTTTGAGGTGCATGTGAATCCTAAATGATCATGCATCTCAAAGTATGTAGAACTCACAAACATGCATGTAAAGTAAATGTTCAGACACTCAAAGGATATAGTCATGGGGTCCATATAAAGTAATGGACCATGTGAGATCTAAAATGATGTAGATATGCTCTCCAACACTCATTCTCCATGAGGTCCTAATCAACTACAAAATAGATGCTTGCCTATTGTCTAAGAAATATGAACAACAGGAAATGAGTAAGTTTAGAAAATTCCACATGATGGGAAAGTGAGAATGGTGTGCTTGGCATAATAGCCATAAGATTACATGGTCCATGAAGCACAAAGTATGTCATGTGATATAGATCCATCTAGTCTTAGTGATGATTCTTTATAGTATTTGTCACTACTTGAAAACTCAACATATGAACATTAGTGATAATATATGGCCCCCCTTCAATGGTTTGTATCCATAGGATGCAAGACACTGAAGGAGAGGAAAAATTGTAGATGAAAATAAATGCATTCTAGAGATAATCATGTAAGTATGTAATCATGTAAAGTGATAGCAATAATGAATACATCATGTACAATAAGTATGTAAACATATAGAATGATATATCATGGTGAGCACTTATGGTTTGGAGATGAAATCAAGAGAGGTGGGTGATGCAAGAGTATTTGAGAGCAAAAGCATTTCGCATCACCCAAAAATAAGACTAAGTAGAATAAGTGGCTTGTGCAAACCTTGCACATGCATTGTAGTGTAATATAGATGCAATGAAGGCTTGAATCCTTACACAAATGTAGATCATTGTGTTACACATATGGTTCCTAGGGTTGTCATTGATGTCAACACTATCATGGTGGTGGGATGGTGTGCATGGTTGGATGTCATGTCTCATCCAACAAGAGAAGATGATACAGTTCATAGTTGAATGTCATGTCACATCCAAAAAGAAAAGGATGAAGATATAGTTCATATTAACATGGGAATTAGAAGCATGATGATAATCATATGTATTGCTAATGCTATTGATGGCCTGAAGTATGCATGATCCAAGTTCCATGATGATTGCACTACTGGAAGAGTGTTTTTCCATTGATTGATTGACGACAGTGTTGTCTCTGTGAAGATGTTTTGTGTAGGACAGTGGAATGTTCTGCATTCATCCACATTTGTAGATATAGCCATTCAATTCTAGAATTATGTTTAGGATGTAGTGAAGGTAATAAATCCATGTTTTCAGATCATTTGTCCTTCTGCTATAAAAGTTATGCATGATAGAGTATTGACATGTGTTCTAGTAGAGTATGCTAGTGTTGAAGGCCTTTTGGAATGCTCCACATTCCTCCAAAAATGAATGATTGCCCTTGCAGTTTTGAGGACATGTTTATGGATGTGTTTTACATGCTTCCTTCTAGTTACAAGGTTCTTGGTGGTTCGCAGCTTAGTTTTTCAAATGATAGCATGTAGCAGTGTGACAGAATGTTCGCAAAGTTCATGATTGAAGTTATGCGACACAATTCTTTGATGTGTGGTGGTAAAGGAGTGTTTGGGCATGTTGTATGAGTCATGTGGACTCATCTGGAAAAGGTTCACAAAGATCTTTCTTGTTTCCAATATCGCACAAGGTTTTTAAGTTGATGTGGCTGTTATACTTCAAGTCTTCATGTGTTTTGCTTAAAGTTGTCCTATTTCCAAATGAGCAGAGTGTGTCGATGTAATTCCTTAGTGTTTGAAGCTGTTAAGAATGTTTTGGACCTAGTTAAGCAAGTGTTGGTGTCTGCAAGGTATGTATCTTCTACTGGTGTAACGTGTGGTTTTACTTAGGACCTATCTTCTACACGTTTCAAATAATGTGTTATTTGGCTGACTTGTAAATGTATTTTTCATGTTGTATTTAGATGACAAGCAATGTAATCAATACAATATCATGTATAAATAGTGAGTCAAATTGAGTGAGGTGAGGTGTGATTGCAAGTTGATTGAAAAGCTTGCAAGCAGATGAAAAGTAGAATGAATGCATTGATGATGTGTGACTTAAGAAGCATAAGGTTTTTCCAACCCCAAAACCTCTCCTATTTGAAAAAATTATATTAAGATTTTAAATAAATTAAAAATATATATATTTCATTAAAATATGCACATGTTCTCTCTAAAAAATTTAAAAAAAATAATAACTAAAAACACTCAAAAGCTAACCCAAGTTAATTTATTTTTTTAAAGTTGAGTTATATGAAATAAATGTTTCTATTTTTTTTTGTTTTTTGAAGTTGAGTTATAGAAAAAATGTTTTTAAAATTTTATTTTTTATTTTGAATTAGATTTTTTGAAGTTGAATTATATAAATAAATGTTTCTAATTTTTTTTAACTTTTTAATTAGACTTTTTTAGAACTTTTTTTTTTTATATAAAGAGGGTAAAAACTTTATTAATCAAAGAGAGCAATACAAAGCATAAAAGCAGCAAGAGACCCAAACAGGCCCAGAGACATCAAACAAGAAATCAAGAAGTGGTAATGCAACATCTCACATCCTCCGTAACCAAATCCACCAAATCCTGAGCAAGATCCCCAGGTAAACTATCCCAATCATCCACCAGCCAGGTCCCATTCTTCTCAAAAGCCCATTTGGCCAACCCATCAACCACCTTATTCCATTCTCGAGGGATATGAGAGAAGGTGATAGAATCAAATAATTCTCCAAGACTGGTGATTTGCTTAGCCACCATCGCAAGCTACCAAATAACATCATCAAACTGCCTTCTATTTATCAAGTCTATCACCACCTAAGAATCTAACTCACAGATAATCTTATTCCAGCCAAGGGCATATGCCTTCTTCAAAGCCAAAAGAATAGCCAAGGCCTCCATAAGATTATTAGACTGCAACCCCCTATATTCTGAGAAGAAAAACACAACCACCCCAGAATTGTCTTTGCCCACCCCACCAATGCTAGCGTGCCTAGGGTTACCCCTTACAGGCCCATCAGTATTGATTTTCAAGACTCCAGTGGGAGGGGGCAGCCAATGCCCTTCCCTAGATACCTTCCTTCTAGAACACCTGCTCTGCCCAAATCTTGGGCCTTCCAGGACCCCCAATAAGAATCCCCAGATTACAAATCACTCTAGTATCACCAGGATCCACTGGAGCGACAAATCACATTTAGCATACAAGGTCTCCTGCAAAGCCCCAATAATGCGAGACCAAACTTGACCCACCAGCAACTTCTTATCCAGAAAGACCCTGCAGTTGCACTCCAACTAGATGTGCCATATAATCAGACTAGGGCCAATTGGCCACGCTATGTGCAAAAACAAAGTCCTCACCGGAATGGGCTCAAAGTTCCACCAAAACTCCTCCAGAGAAGAAGGGTGCCTACACTGCAAACTCCAAGCCCCCAACAAAAATGCCAAATAGTCCTAGCAAAAGGGCACTGAAAGAAAAGATGTGAAATAGTCTCAACATCTTTTAGGCATAAGAAACATAATGAAGGACCTTGGAAGCCACTCTTACAGAGGTTATCCCAAGTCAAACACCTGCCATAAACCACCAGCCAAGAAAAGAAATTGCATTTTGGCCAAGAGAATTTATTCCAAATATTTTTCCACCAAGGAATCTCAGCACTACCCTAGGCCTATCTGTCTAAAACATGATACCCTGAAGCAATAGTGAACTTCCCTTTTGGATCCAGACCCCAAGCCAGCACATCCTGCTCTAGAAGAGAACAACAAACTCTATCAGCCAAAATGGAGGACAACTCCGTCCTATCCTCCAAAGATCCACCCATGGACTATTCTTGCATATCCTTCCATTGGTAAACAATAGTCTACCCCAAAGCCTGACGGGCTTTGAAATCCATCACTCTACTCCAACCATCCTGAACAAAAATCCTACATAAGTCCCCCAAGTGAGGGTGCGAGGAGAGGATAGGTGGGAAGCCATCCTAGGAGTCATGCCAAACAAGAACATCAGAGCCTCTATTGTAGATCCAAAATGACCTTGTTTAACCAACGTAGCCCCCCTCTTGAGAGTATCCCAGATCATAGAACCTTTCCCCGAAAGACTAAATCGAGGCACCTCATCGCCCTCCACCTCCCTAAGGTACTTGAAGGTAAGGATCCTAGCCCAATACTGATGTTGATATGAACACCATCTCTAGTATAGCTTAGTAGCCAAAGCCTGTCCATTCCAATCTGTCCTATGCAAACCCAGACCACCATCCTGCTTTGGCTGACAAACAACTTCCCACTTAATTAAGCTCCACTTCTTTGAAAGGAGATTACCTGACCAAAGAAACTGCCGATAGAGGCCCTCAAAATCTCTGATGAAACTTGAGGGAGCAGTCAACACAAAGCACCTGTATAAAGGAAGGGCTTGCACCAAGGACTTCAACAAAGTAACTCTGCTAGCCACAGATAACCATCTATAGGTCCAGTGACAAAAAAACCCACGAAATTTATCCATCACATCCTACCAAAAACACATGGGAAGTCGGCGCACATCCAGAGGGATGCCAAGGTATATAAAGGGAAGTTTCCCCACCTGAAACCTTAAGATCCTGGCAATACGCTGCTGAATAAACCTAGGGGTATTAAAGAAATAAATGCAAGACTTATTTTCATTAATGCTTTGACCCGAGGCATCCAGGTAACAATCCAAAATCTATCACAAAGTAATCGCTTCAACCACCTTAGCAACACCCATCAAAGTCGTATCATCCACAAACTGAAGATGAGTTTGAGGAGGAAGAGAATTGCTCCATTTCCATCCCTGAAAGAGCCCATCCATAACACGGGACTTAATGAATCGCCCCAAGCCTTCAGCTATCAAGATGAACAAATATGGGGATTAGGGGTCCCCTTGTCAAAGACCTCTAGAAGCACCAAATAGATCCAAAGACTCCCCATTTATGAGAACAAAAAATGAGGAAGTCCTCACACAACTCATGACCCAATCAATCCACTCACAACTGAACCCGAAGGCTCTGAGAATTTTGATCAAAAAGCCCCTGTTAACTCTGTCATAAGCTTTAGCCATGTCCAACTTTATAATCATAGCCTTTTCCTTAGAAGAGGCCATGGAGTGAATAGTCTCAGCTACAATAACTACTCCATCCAAAATCTATCTACCCGCAACAAAGCCCCCTTGTTCCTCCAAGATCAACTTCTCTAGACATGGCTTCAAATGTTTAGCAATTAGCTTTGTAATGATATTATACACCACATTGCACAAAGCAATTGGTCAAAAAATATCCAGAGAATCAACACCCTCACATTTTGGGATAAGAGCAAGAAATGTGGCATTCATGGCTCACAACATTTGCTTATTCCTAAAAGACTCCTGCACCACCTCCAATAGATCAAGGTTGATTACTTCCCAAAATTCATGAAAGAACTCAACCGGGAACCCATCAGGATCAGGAGCCTTCCCTTTTTTCAACTGAAACACCACATCCTCCAACTCCTTCAAAGAAATATGTTTAAGAAGAGAAGAATTCATATTCGTAGTCACCAAAGAGGGAATACAAGCCAGGATAGAAGCTTCCTCCTCACTAGTAGGCGGGGTATCTTTAGAAAAGAGAGCAGAGAAAAAATGAACCGCCTCACTAGAGATCCCCGAAGAAGAAGAAAGAACAAAATCCTCAAGAGAACGAAGAGAAGAGATAAAGTTACCTTGTCTTCGAGCCTTCATTGATTTATGAAAGACAGAAGTATTCCTATCCCCTTCCCGAAGCCAATCAACTCAGGCCTTCTGTTTCCAAAAAAATTCCTCATGAAGCTCCCATTCCTTGAGGTCTTTAATCGCACTAACCTCAAGCCTGCTTAAATTTGCATCAAGACCCTAATCCTGAATCTGCCTGGTAATAGAAACCAAGCATTCCTGGGCAACCCTTTTCTGTTGAAACACGTTGCCAAACTGATACTTATTCCAATGTTTCAATTTATACTTCACATATTGAAGGCTCTTCACAAATGAGTAAATAGCTATACCAAAAGCAGGTCATCCTTCAGTCCACCATCTAGAAACCAAGTCAAGAAGACTCTCCTCCCTAAGCCACATAAGCTGAAATCTAAAAGTTTGTTTCTTAGGACCACTAGCCAAACAGGTAGAGAATTTGATCGTCCAATGGTTTGATCCTTGCCAATCTAAAATTTTAGAACTTGACAGCCACTTGTCACCCACCCAAAAATAGGAAACAAAAAACCTGTCTAACCATTCAGAAATGGCATCATCCCCAAGTCTCCTATTATTCCAAGTAAACATGCCATTCAAAGGTTTGATATCCACAAGTCGGAGCTGAGCCAAATTATCCCTTAGAATATCAGAAGAGGGGTCCAAATGAGGCACACCCCCCCTTTTCTCCTCGAGGGAGGCAATTGCATTGAAGTCACCTACCATAATCCAGGGGAGGAAAGGATCCAACGATCTCAAAAGATTGATATGAGACCAAAGGAGAGTCTTACTAGGGACATCCATTGGAGCATAAATGTTAGAAAGAAGAATTCTTTCCCCTGTCTCCAAATTAATTGCAACCAGAGACATGGAAATCTACTAGAGATCCACCAAACAGGAGAAATTCGTCGAGGATCCCAGAGGTAAGAAAGACCCCCTGAGCTGCCCTGCGCACCCACACACTGGCAAAATCCTCTATTCCAAATCTTAGAAAGACATTGCACCATACCATCCATAGATAACTTCATCTCCTGGAGGAAAACCACATCCAAAGAGTGAGCACTCACCAAGTCCCGAATAGCCTTTTGTCTAGGGATGCTATTCATACCCCTTACATTCCATGATAACACAATCATTGCGAAGGGTGAGAGAAGTGAGTATCCAATGTCTTCACTAACCTAGATTCCACCAATGTCTCTCCAACCATCTTAACTTTCTCCTGACCCTTCTTCCTCCCCACCTTCTGGGGCTTATCAGGAGCACACTTTTTCAGGGATTTTTGCTGTAAACCTAGAATAAGAGAAGAAGAGAGGGCTTTTTTCTTACCAGAGTCTTCCAAACCCGGTCCACTGGCTAAACTCACCCTTTCATCCAAAGAGGCCATAGGGGTTTCCACCAAACCACAAGAGTCCCCAAACCTAGCATCGGGGGAGGAGCAACTAAATCCATCACCACCCTGGAAGCCATCACAAGAACTAGGATTGAGGTGGTGACAGGCAAAGACTCATAATTATGATCAACTAAAGGAGAAGATTCAACATGCATGTCAGAAGAAACCCCCTCCTCATGGACTAATTCATCCAAAGCCTCACACTTGTTAAAAGTCTCCTCCTCTTGACGATCCTGAAGAGTCCTCTTTTGACCCCGATTCTTGTTTTGTGCCTTAGCTAGCACAAAGCCATCTTTATCCGGTACCACCCCCTACATGGGTGCTTTACCTTTTTTGCCCTTGGATTAGATGAAGCCTTCACATTATCTGAACCACCAGCACCTGGGGCATGAGGACACCTCCTTTGAAGATGGCCATACTCATGGCACAACCGACACCTGAAAGGTAAAGTCTTATAGTCTAACTGCTGAGTCTAGGAGCTAGACCCAATAGTCAGATCAATAGAATCAGGCAGAGGCTGGCTTAGATCAATCTCCACACAGACCTAGACATAGGAAAAAAATCACTTCTCCAGAGTTTGCTGAGACGGGCCAATAGGCTTCCCCAGCAACAATGCAATTGATTGCAGAATATCATGTCTCCAACATTCCAACGGCAATAGAGGAAAATGAACCCACACCGGCACCTTCGAGGGCAGCTCCTCCGCCGAGTTAAAGCCTGTATGCTAAGGCTTCATGAAAAGGCCAACTTGATTATAAAAGTAGGGCCATCCCTCAAAAACCTTGTTACGATCAGAGATACATGAAAAAACCACCAGAAAGAAGTTATTCACAGATAGCAAGATTTTAAAATCACCTTTCAGATTCCATGACTTGCGGATCCAGGGTTCCAGAAACGGCATCGAAACCCTCAATCCCATAAATTTGTAGATTAAAACATGTTTTCTATAATACTTTAGGTCCTCGACTACTGCCTTTGTTTGAATCACCAACTTCGGATGAACTTGAGCTCTTTCCAAGCATCCGTTTATCTTGTGCAATTTCAAAGCACCAGTGCTAAAAACCCCAACATCAAGCGGGGATGGATGAGGAAACCCGTCACCAACCTCTGCCATAGTAGCATCCCCTGACATCTCACCCAAAGACACAAACCCTGCCATTAGAAAATCCACTCAAGCCCTCGTACCCCACACCTACACTGAACAATGCACACATTCAAGAAAAAAACCCCCCCGAAAGGTAAAAAACCCCACCCCTCGCTGGAAACAACCCCACAGAGCCCGATCTGCAAAGAAAAATGCATGCAATAGAGAACAAACACATGCAGACCGCGACCTACTATAGGTTGCAGGACTGTACAGAGCTCCCTCGCATACGCTGCATCCTCCCCTTTCTTGTCAATGGTGTATTGTTCATTTTTTTAGAACTTTTTTAATACAAAAAAAGATTTTTAATTTTTTAATTTTTGTATATTATATATTAAAAAAGTTGCCATGTAAATAAATAAAATTTAACACGACATATAAAAATAAATAAAAATTAAACTAAAATAAATTAAAATAATTTTCTAAATTTTTTATAAATACTATTGCTACATAGAAAATAAATTAAAATTAAAATTTTGCAATTACTCCTTTAATTTTTTATTTTAATATACATGCATACATATATAATTTATTCATTTATTTTATTTTATAATAAACCTACATAAAAATTAAAAAGTCACAATTACTATTTTTAAAAATTTTTCTATATTAATATATATACATACATACATTAATATATATTATTTATTTCTTTATTTTATTTTATAATAAACAAAAATAAAAATTTAAAATTGTAATTACAATTTTAATTTTTTATATTAATATATACATACATACATTAATATATTATTTAATTATTTGATTTATTTTATAATAAACATAAACAAAAAATAAAAGTTGCAATTATTATTTTATAAATTTTTTTATATAATATATTAATATATATTATTTTATAATATGGACTTTCTTTTATTTTTTTTAACTCTACTTTAGTTTTTAGTTATTTTACTTTTTATTTTTTGTTTCTATTATAATTATTATAAATTAATTAATTAATGGATAATGAACTTTCTTTTTTTCAAACACTCTAGTTTTTTTACTTTTTACTTTTTGTTTCTATTATAATCATTATAAATAAATTAATTAAAAAACAAACTGAAGTAAAGTTTAAGAAAATAAAAAAAGAAATTCATTCTCTCACTCCAACTTACTATAAAAATTTAAATATTTTAATAATATTTAACTTACATTTAACCCAACTTTTTTCATAAACTTGCAAAGTTGTTAAAATGTATTATTTTTTAGAAAGTAAAAGAAAGCATCTTTTGAAAAAATAAATAATCTTTTATTTTTTAATTGATGAAATATTAAATCATTAGGAGAGCTAATATTATGAGGAAGACCAGAAGTTGTTGATGTTGTTCTGATTCATCTTGAAGACTTATATGTGACATTGATCAAGTGTAGAGTGTGCCTAACTGATTAGATCATCAGAAGAAAGTGTGAAGAGATAGAAGTGTGATCATCAAAGGTGTGAGTTTCAATTTCAATTTTTAGATAGTAGAAGGATTGTCATACTATAATCTTTGTAAGTGTGTTTTCAATTTAGGGAGTAGTAGCTTCCTTGGGAGTGACCCTAAAACAAAGTTGTTATTTGAGCTTCATATATTGTGAGTTAATCCTCACCGTGGTTTTTCCCTTCTAGGGTTTTCCACGTACATCTTGTGTTATGTGTTGATGTGCATTGTGTTAATCTTTCATGCTTAATTATGATTATACTGTGATGCCTAAGCTTTAATATGCTCCAGATAAGTTGAAGTTGTTAAAATTGAAGAGTGTATAGATATTGATTCACCCCCCTCTTAGTATATTGGTGTGTTCAACACATTGCATAGGAGTTGGAGTTTGCACACTAGGCATAGATGAGTAGAATGAAGGTCACATGTAGATGGAAGTATTGCATAAAGAAATTTTATGCAACTTTGTGAAATTGTAGTAGCTTGTGAGTTCACACACTCACTTGGTTAATGAAGCACGACTATTGACTCTTACACATACTTGCAATGAGGGAAGATCAAATATCATGAATGGATAGTTGGTTAATCAAGAAGATGAACCATGCAACTTCCCTAACTACTTCCTATACCTTTAAAATACTTTGGTTGAAGTCATTGAAGGAAGGTAGGATATTGGAAGACTGACAACTAGAGTAAGAGTACACAAAGTTGAGTTTTAGAGAAGATTATGAGTAGTTGTGACATATATGTGTATGTGAGAAATTGTCGATGTATTTTATTTTTCTTGAATTTAGTTAATTACTTTATTGTATTATATGTATTGAGGATAGGATAAGCTTACTTAACACAGGTATCTACATGAGTAGCTAATATCTCCCTTGCACATTAGTAGGCATCTACTTAGGGATGTAGTATGCATTTAATACATGTGACTTGTACTTTGTTAGTTTGGTGGAGACTTGTAGTTCACATGTGTACTTTCTCTTTTATCCCACATTGGTTGTATATTCACATCTCTTGGTCGCGTATCCTATGTATACCTATATATTTCTCTCATATGAGCATCTAATATCATTCATTATATTGCATCCTCTATTTTGGAATAGAAAACATATTGTTTTTTGCAATCTTAAGTTGTGCACTTGATCTTGTCATAAAAATTTGGAAAGTTTGATTGACCAACAAATCTCACATGTTATCAGAGTGGTTGGCGATTCTAACTTCTTGTCCATCTCCATTGAGGATAAAAAATCTTTCTAAGAACTTAGTATGATTTTCTCTTGCACCCTTGGATGATTTAAAGAATAAAAAAGTTTGAAAGAGAGATTGGGATCATCGTTTTCCTATTTGTGGCATTGTTTTGTAGGCACATTAAATGTTAATGGTGGAGTAGCTGATGTAGAGCACATCACTGTGTTTAGAGGATCTAACATGATTATTTTTACCTCTCATTTTGTCTAGATTGAGGTTCAAAGGTGATATTTAAAAGAGTTTGAAGGAAGGGTTTTCTATTGGGCATCCACATATCACTAGTCATCTAGAGCATTTTTTGCCAAATATAACTCTGGCATTATGTTTGGAAGGTCCACAAACCTTAGGATCTTCTGTTAATTTGTTGATTTTCAACAACTTTTCCTAGAGGCCTCTCTAAAATTTTCCTCCTTCATGTCATCCTATAGATCATATTATCATCAAAGCATCTTTGATGGAATATTCCCTATGGATTCATTGGTATTAGCTTGCATAGGTGCATTTGGTTGTAGACATCAACACTATTTGGTTCAAGGTAAAGTTGTCACTTGGACTTGTGGTAGGAATTTTGTAATGGTTTGATTAAATTATATAGTGCCTTGTTTATGTATTTTATGTTTATAATTTGCATATATACATGTACATGTATGTTTCTAAATGCTCACATGTTTACTTAAATACTAAAATTCATGTTTTACCTAGATTCATGATCAACATGCATGTCTTGAATTTAAGGTATATTTTAAAAATTATCTATAATACATCTAAAGTTTGTACATGATATGGCCTCTAAGATCAATTTGGAATGTTTGTATTTAGTTACTTGTAACAAGTACCCTATGCTTTGGAGAGGGTTCAAGGTAAAGTTGTCACTTGGACTTGTGGTAGAAATTCTGTAATGGTTTGATTAAATTATATATAGTGCCTTGTCCTTGTCTTTTTATGTATTTTATGTTTATAATTTTCATATATGCATATACATGTATGTTTCTAAATGCTCACATGTTTACTTAAATATTAAAATTCATGTGTCATCTAGATTTATGATCAACATGCATGTCTTGAATTTAAGATATATTGCACATATTATCTATAATATATCTAAAGTTTGTACATGATATGACCTCTAAGATCAATTTGGAATTTTTGTATTTAGTTACTTGTAACAAGTACCCTATGCTTTGGAGAGGGGTTTAAGGTAAAGTTGTCACTTGGACTTGTGGTAGGAATTCTATAATGGTTTGATTAAATTATATAGTGCCTTGTCCTTATATTTTTATGTATTTTATGTTTATAATTTTGTAGGAATCAAAAAAATGTATCTTCATTGGATATGGCATTGATGAATTTGGTTATAAGCTTTGGGATGTTGAAAATCTAAAAATTGTGAGAAGCAGGGATGTTGTATTCAATGAGAAGGTGCTGTACAAAGATCAGTTACAACAACATGAGAAGAAAATAAAGGATCATGTGGTGCTGGATGATACTCTAGATAATGGTGTTCCAATGGTTCCTCATGCTCCACAACAACAACAAGAAATACCACAAACTCCAGTGAATGCTAGACGGTCAACAAGACTAAGTAGACCTCCTGAAAGGTTTTCTCCCTCTTTGTATTCTATTTTGTTAACAAATGCTGGTGAATTGGAAGGGTATGATGAAGCTATGCAGGTGGATACAAAGGTTCAGTGGGAGCTTGCAATGAAAGAAGAAATGGACTCCTTGCTGAAAAATTAGACTTGGTAATTATGTAAGTTGCCTGCAGGTAAAAAGGATTTACCAAACAAATGGGTTTATAGGCTGAAAATGGAAGATGGAGGTAAGAAAAGATTTAAATCCAGGTTAGTTGTAAAAGGATTTGCATAGAAAAAAGGTATTGATTTTGATGAGATTTTTTTTCTGGTTGTTAAGATGACTTCTATTCATACTGTTTTAAGTATTGTGGCTGCTGGAGATTTGCATTTGGAACAACTAGATGTGAAAAATGTCTTTCTCCATGGTGATTTGGAGGAGGAGATATATATGGAACAACCACAGGGATTTGAGGTCAAAGGTAAGGATAAATTGGTGTGTAGATTGAAGAAGAGTTTTTATGGCTTGAAACAAGCACCTTGGCAATGGTATTTGAAATTTGATAGTTTTATGGCTGAGCAAGTCTACAACCGATGTAATTCTGACCATTGTGTTTATTTTAAGAGGTTGGATAATGACAACTATATTATTTTATGTTTATATGTTGATGACATGCTTGTAGTAGGTTCTAACATGGATCACATAAGAGAGTTAAAACAATAGTTAGCACAATCATTTCCTATGAAGGATTTGGGGGCAGCAAAACAAATCCTTGGTATGAAAATTTGCAGAGATAGGAAGAATAGAAAATTAACTCAATCTCAGGTTGATTATGTTGAAAAGGTGTTATAGAGATTCCATATGGAGAATGCAAAAGTTGTCAGCACACCTTAGCCTAGTCATTTGAAATTGACTAAGGAGATGTGTCCTAAGACACAAGAGGAGGAAGAAAAAATGTCCAATGTTCCATATGCTTCAGCTGTAGGAAGTTTAATGTACACCATGGTATTCATGAGACTAGATATTGCACATGTTGTAGGAGTCGTAAGCAGGTATATGAGTAATCTTGGATTGGAGCATTGGAATGCAATAAAATGGATTTTTAGATATTTGAGAGCTACATCTAATAAATATTTATGTTTTGGGGGCTCTAATATTGATTTAGCAGGCTATGTGGACTTAGATTTGGTAGGGGATATTGATACTAGGCGGAGTACTATAGGTTATATCTTTACTGTAGGTGGGACAATGGTGAGTTGGATCTCCAGGTTGCAAAAGGTGGTTGCTTTATCCACCATGGAGGCAGAGTATGTAGATGCAATAGAGGCAAGCAAGGAGATGATCTACTGCAATATTTCATGGAAGAATTAGGCAAACAATAGGCTAACAGTTATTTGTTTATAGACAATCAGAGTGCCATACATCTTGCAAAGAATTCTGCCTTGCATTCAAAGACCAAACACATACAGCTAAGGTATCACTTCATCCGATCGGTGTTGGATGATGGATAGTTAAGACTGGAAAAGATACATACAAATGAAAATCTAGTGGATATGTTTACAAAAGTAGTGACAAGGGAGAAGCTGAGCTCCTCTTCAGCTTCGGTTGGTCTTCAAGACTGAAAATAATAAATTAGAACAACAGGGTCCAAGGCATTTATTTCTAGTGGGAGCTACAGGGTTAGCGGTGTTATGATCAGTCTCCAAGTGGGAGATGATATGTTGTGGAGTCTGATCAATCTCCAAGTGGGCAATTGTTGTTATATGGAGCATAATCAGACTCAGAGGTTAAATTTTCCCCACATTTATCGATGTAGTTTCCCCCAAATTATTTAACGGGGGTTTGGGGGTAGCGCCCCCAAGACAAGGTCAAGGGGCAGCGTCCCTTGCGGGGTCTAGGGGAAGTGCCCTCGAAACCTCAAATGACTTTTACTATTTTATAAAGGCATCGGGAGTTATTTTGCTATTGCTTGACATAAAAAAAACCCTATTTTGTAACTGACATAAGTCTTGATAAAAATGGCTAAGGGTTAGGGTTTCTATGGATATTGTATTGTAGCATTTGCAATTGTATTAAGTTGCAAGGATTTTTGGTTGTAATCAGTTTGATTTACTGGATAATAATATTGGACTCTCTGTTGGTGGATGTAGCCCAAGTTTGGGTGAACCAAGTTAAAAATTATCTCTCACTATTATTATTTCTGTGCATTTTTCATTCTTCTGTTTAATCTTTATTTGCATTTGATTGATATCCTCTACATGCAACATAGGCATGCTAAATTAGCCAAGAGATCAACTAATTTGTTGCCTTCTCTCTATGTATGTTGACACCTATATTCATTAAATTCTTGTATGATCTCCCAAGCTTCACACAAAATTTTATTTATCTTCCAGTGGAAAATATCCTTGTTTCGGAAAGCATTTATAACAATCTGAGAGTTGCCTTCAATAATCAATTTCTTTATACCAATCTGCTTAGCTAATTTTAAACCAAGTAGAAGTGATTGATCTGTTGCTTCATTATTAGTGCCATCCACCACTTTAAATACCTTTGCCAAGATAATATTCCTTGAGCGGTCCCTAATGACACATCTAATGTCTGATTTCCTTGTATTTCCCTTGGCTGCACCATCAAAGTTAACTTTCATCTAGTTAATTGGTGGATAAATCCAATGAACTTGATTGTGATCAACAATAGGTTTATGAATAAAAGAACTTGAAGATACAGGTTTGATCATTGACCACGTTTTAAGAATAAGAGCATCCCAAGAAGAAAATTGAGAATCATTCCTTTGCATGACTTGCATTTAACTATCTTAGAAATGGAGGCTATACAACACATCTCTACCTTCAACTATTGCTTTCCAAAGATTCTTTTGTTATGCTCAAGTCATATATTCCAAATGAGGATTGAAGGAGCAATATCCCAAATAGAAGAGAACATTGACTCTTTGAAGAGAGATGGCCATCCTTGGAATAATCCTAATAAATAATTAGGAAGAGGTCTATACCAATTTAGTTTGTCCACAATCCAAGTCTAAGAATGATAAAGAAAATGACAAAGAAGAAGTTAATGTTGGACATCCTCATCTTCTTTTCCACATAAAATACAACTGAAAGGAAATAAAATTTTTATCCTCACCAATCTATCACTTGTTAATATCCTATTCTTGAGGGCTAACTAGGAAAAAGCTCCTGCTTTTGGAAGGTGGCATTTTCCCCAGCACAAATGAAGAGGCCATTTTTGCAACATAGAATTGTGAGAGGTTAAAGAAGTATATCCTTGCTTTACTGAATAGGAACCAAATTTAGGACACCAAATTAGTTGGTTTGATTTAGATAAGAAGACCTTACACTGACTAAGGAGATCTATAAGAAGTTGCTTTTGATCTTGTAGAAAATGAAAATCTAAAAAATCCTTCCATTGCACATTGTTATTTGACTCAATCAAAGATCTTTGAAAGTTATCTTTGACTTTTGAACCCCAGGTTTGAGTAAGAATCTATTTGGCTTCTCTCAATTCTTCATAAGAATTTAAAGTTTGGTACCCATTCCAAGAATCCTCCCAAAACAACTCTCACTCTCCATTGAGGATTGACCAAGAAAGATGATGAAGAACTACCTCTCTAAATTGAAAAATGAAGTTCCAAATATAGGAACCAAGAGGAGGGTCAGAGATGGTGAGAATTCTCTTAGGATCCTCTAAATCTAGGTATTTAGACTACATAATTTTGCACCACTTAAGATCTTGTTTTGCATACATCTGCCAAGCTAGGTTTTCCCCTAATGCTAAATTAGGTGCTTCTATATTTATAATTTCTACCCCCCCTTCTTTTTTGGGGGTACAAATATTATCCCAAGACACAAGTGCAATAGATTTCTTGTCGGACCTATCTAGATTTCCCTTCCATAAAAAGTTCCTGAGAATTTTTTGAATATCAGAAATAACCCCTTTAGGAATGTTGAGAACAAACATCATATAAATTGGAATAGCTGAGAGAACAACTTTGATCATCATAAGTTTACCAAAAAAAGACAACCACCTACTTTTCCAACAAGACATTTTGCTCCTTATTGAGTCCAAAATTTTTAACCAATTTTTTTTTTATTTGCTCCAATAAATAAAGGGATTCCTAAATGCTAAGAAGCCTCATTTTTGAAACCCAATAAAAGACAAATATTTTGTTGAGTGGGGATATGAGCATAATAAAAAAATATTTGAGACTTCTGAGGGTTAATTTTTTGACATGATGCAGTACAATAAGTATCCAGAACACTTTTAATAGCTTTATCTTCTCTTAAAGAAGCCTGACCAAATAGAAGCGTTTCATGTGTAAATAAAGAATGAGTAACCTGAAGCTGAAGGTGAGGTATTTATTGAACATACACCAGAATACTAAGAGGGGGGTGAATCAGTATTCAAACAAATCTCAAACCCTCTAGAGAAAACTGAAACTTAATCTGTATAGAATTAACAGAAACATAAAAGACCAACATAATGCACAACACCATGTATAACACCAGATATACATGGAAAACCCCAAAGGGGAAAAACCACAGTGAAAAAAGTTGCTAGGAGCTATTGTCCTAATCCAGCCTCACAAAAGAATCACAGTTACAACTTTGTTTTAGGGCTACAACCCAAGGAAGCTACTAATCCATGTAGAAAGGTTTTAGGGTCACTCCCGAGGAAGCTACAACTCCATGCAGACCTTGTTTTAAGGCTTCAACCCAAGGAAGAAACTACTCCTTGAACTGAAAACAAAATTAGAAAATATTATAGCATGACAGTCCTTCTACTGTCTAAATCTAACAATCAAGCTCAATCATTTTGATGATTGAAATTCTACTTTTTTTATTTCTCTTTTGATGATTGCAATTCTGCTTTGATAACTTTTGCAACTTCTTCAAATGTCTTCTCTGCAGCTTACTAACTCACTGCTTTTAGCCTTCAAGAAGTTTTGCCTTTGGTTCACTACCTCCAACAATTAATTAGACACACCTTCACTTCCCTTATGTCTCAAAAATATCTTCAAGACGAATTTGGATAGGATCTATTACTTCTTCTCTTTCTCTTTCAGTCGCACATCATAATGCATTACACATCCATATTCGACTTCTTACACTCACACTCACAATCACACCTCACCTAGACCAACTAGATTTACAATAAATACATGATATTACATTGATTACTTTGCATGTCAGCCAAAGTTACCAAGAATATTACAATTACAAGTTGGCTAAAGATCAAACAACATGAAACATGTAGAGGGCAAGCCCTAAAATGAACTAAATGCAACACTAAGAAGATGAACATGCCTTGAAGATTCCAACACAAATTTAACTTGGTCCTAAACACTCTTCAAACACACATTTAACTTATTCCTAAACACTATTCACAACATTAGCCTTCAAAGAATAACATACGTATGATTCACACATTTGAAATAGGTCAGCCTTAAGAAAGAAAATATGAAGCTTGTAGCATGTCGGTCATTACAACTTGGTGGTACTCATGGAAGATTAAACATTACCATGCTTCTTCTAGATGAGTCAACATGACCCATACAACATCTCCAAACACTTCTTGAACTTCACACAACAAAGACTTTGTAGCGCACACCTTCAACATATCTTAGTTGGCCACGCAAAAGCATAACCCAACAACACCTTCATTCTGGACCACAACCTATTCTAGAGAAACCCAAAAAAACCTTGCAGAGCAACATAAAAGATCACAAGATCCTCAAGATCATTCTCCACTAGCCAATTCACCACTTCATACAACAACAAGTTGGCGCAAGCCAACAAACAATGAAACTAGCCATCAAGCAATATAGTCCTACACTTTGTCACTTACAACTTTTCTACGGAGGGACAAATGATATGAAACTTTGGATGTAGCACCTTTACAACACTCTGAACTTAACTTCTAAACCACATAAACGTATCTTTAAAGATGAATTAATGTAGAACATTCTCCCAATCAGT